>OW121706.1:14408763-15608763 GCA_933228785.1 Lasioglossum pauxillum | reverse complement strand
AGCAAAATGCAAGAAGCCACTGAAGCCGCTCCCGATAGTGTCCAGCGTGAACTCGAGCGGCGTCGCCGCGACGGGAAAGCCGAGGAGGTCGCGAAGCAGCAACAGCGGTCGCGGTTCGACCAAACGGAACTCGTGCATAAGAGGTCACGTGAACAGCCTGTGGTCCGTTTGGTACGGCATCTTGGCGGTTGGCTTGCAAGCTTACATCGGCCTGAGATACGCGAAACGATTCGCCGGTAAGTAAAACGCGCGCAATCTTTTGGTCGATTCCTATCGTTGACACATCGATCGGTTTACAGCGTACTTGTCGTTGCCCTGGCCAGCAGATGCGCCGCCTCCGAAACTCGAATTATACGCCTGTTTGGTCCTGGCGGGCACCGGAGTGGTTCTCCTTCCGGTCCTGCTGGGCGCGGCGTTCCTCAAGCTCGGCAACCTAGCCAACGATGGAATAAAGCTCGGTCGTCATCTGAGCGCGTGCTCGCGCGACCCTCCTTCCTCGCTGCTCGCCAACAACCATGACAACAGTAAGTCTGCACTTCCGTCCGTTTTTCGTTTTAGTCGTTTCTCCTTTTATTCCCCTCATTCTTTCTCACCGTGATTCGCAGGTCTGGCCAACAACTTGTGGCGACACGGAGGGCCCACGGCAGCGTTCGTACATCTCTGCACAGCCATGTGCTTTCTGCTACCGTCGCTGCTCATGGAAGCCAGGCTCATACACGCCGGATTTTTGCCGAAAGGTGATATCGTCGTTCGAAACGTACCGTCGCATTCGTTGAGGAGCAGTGTCGCCAGAATCGACCTAAACTGGTCGAATTTTCTTCTCCTCCTTTTCACCTTCCACTATCCCATTCCAGCACCATGAGCATACTCCATCATCCCCCCATTAAGTACGTAGACCGGTCACGTATTAGGCCGCGCTCATATAGCTCCGATGTCGCATGATTCAGCCGACGTCCGACTAGTCCAGTCAACGAAAAGTTGTAGAGGGAAATGGAAGGAACACAATTTTTTTGCTTTGGGTCTTTGTTTGGACTAGTTAGGAGGTAAACATACTAAAAGTCCCCACACCTAGAAGGTGAGCCGGGTGCAAAGGGGCACGTAGAAGGTCCTCTTTTTCGGTTTTCCGCTTATATCTCGGAAACTAGGTGTCCTAGCGATAACACAATTCTGTACAAAATTAAAGCTGACAAAATGTGCCATAAGATTGATTTCCCTCTATCTCCCCAATCTGGCGACACTGTTGAGGAGAGAATGCTCGCGCCTATATCGCGGAGAAATGGCTGTTACGGATGTAACAGGGTCTCTCGAGTCCGTATCAACCGCCGTCTTCGCGTTTGCGTTCCCGTTCCCGGTCGGCCAGGTGTGTACGCGTAACTGCGTGTCAGCAACGCCACGCATCTTTCGTGCAATCGTTTTCGTTTCCCGTCGACTACGGTCCGATATCTCGCAAAAACAAGGAACTGGAGAAGTAAATATTTTTCTTTTACAGATGCGATATGGCGCACGGACCTGGATTGGGTTGTAATTCACCGCGATCGATTGGTTGTATCCAGTTTCTTGAACCCGAACGTGAACCTCAGCATACTAACCGGTTTCATAACTCCTCAACCGTTTGTCACTTTAACGCCGAACGAGGAGCTCGACGACGCAACCAAAGACATCGTCCCTTCGACGACGGGTGCAATGGGTATCGTCGACGACGCCATCTCGTCTCGTTTCGGGAACGTCGCGGATACGTTTCCCAACTCGTTTCGTTCGACCGGGAACGGACGGCTTCCGTCGAACGCGCGACTCTTGAACACTAGTCCGGCTCCGGTCGTGAATCGCGGTTACGTGAAAACCTCTTCGGAGGAAGGCGGTTACGCGACGTCGATAAAGAATGCGCCTACCACCGTCACGACAACTGGGATACCGACGGAAACGACAACAGATTCGAGGTCGGCGACGATGACGACGACGACCAGCGCGACGACCATCGTTACGGTGGCAGCAGCCGCGACAGGATCGGCGACAGCGAGTACATCGTTAGGTCCGTCGCCCGTGACCGCGACGTCAAGAACGGTCAAAAGCACCACGGACAAATACGATGCCGCCGTTAGGCGACCAACCGCGAAGACCATTCTCAGGAACAATCATTCGAAGAGCAGATCGAAGAGCAAGACTTTCGGGAGAGCCGGGCCGGCGACCGCCAGGCCCGGTCGACCCGCTTCCTCGAACGGCGGCGGAAATATGACTGCCCAAAGTCTGTCTCTAACAATGAACAGTTTGGCCGATTTGGATCATCCGGAAACATTGAATCTCGAAATGGAAGCCGGTAAGGATCTTTGTCTCGATTCCAGGTTCTCTTGGAAATTCGAATTCTCTGATCTCTATCGTTTCTTCCGAAATCTCGACAGCCGAATCTTACGGGCCCATCACTTTGGAATACTTGAACTACGCCGTGGCCCTTGGGGTGTACTCGGTGAGGTATCCTGCGGTGTTCTGGTCGTGCAATAAGGCGCTCGGCACGATTTTCAGCGTTCAACTGGTCATGAACTCTGCGCAAAGTCTATTGGCGTACGTTGGAATGTCCGTGCTTTACAAGGTGAGTGCGACGACGATTTCAGGAGTCCAATTCGGTGGTCTATTCTGCTCGAGACTCGTTTCGTAACGTTAACTCGCGTCGATGTTTAGATTCAAGTGGTGGGACCTTTGAAAGCGCTACCCGTTCTTCGGCAACAATATCGAACGTTCTCGAGTTCTGGCAGCGGCAGTGGCAGCACCACCATCGGCACCGGCACCACCATCGGCACAGGCTCCAGCACAAGCACCGGTACCGGTGCCATCGCCACCACCAGCACCACCAGCACCGCTACCATAACTACCACAACAGCCACGATATCAACCATTTTTGGGGATTCTTATTTTCTACTGAATCCGCACGTGACTCTTGTTCTGTTCGGCCTCTCGTCCCTCCTGGTATTATGTTCCAGCATGGTCATGTATTTCTACGCTTACGGCAGGTGAGCGAACGCGAATCAGTATTACAGTAATTCTTCAATCGAAGTCCCAACACCCGTGTTTTGAACGGACTTCAGTAGCGTAGGGAAGCTATTTTTTATGACTCCGTCTACCGCGCCGACCGTGCCGAGACTTGAATCGACGAGCCGAACATAGAGAAGGACAGAATGAAATAGGATCGCGTGGCCGAAGCGTGTCGCCGTCGCCGGCACAGTTTAAAGGCCCGTGCGTCATCACCAAAGTTGTATCTTCTTTATTTTCCATTATTTGTTAATGGAACATTCACCAACATAGTCGTGGAATTTTCCTAATGCAAAATGATACCAAACACGATATATTTCAACTGTATTTTAGTGGTTTAATCAACGATGAAAGTTTCGAACGCAACGTAAAAGTGCGTATGGGAAAGAAAGAGACGCGGACAGTCGACGTTGCCGGCCCAGTTCAAAGGCACGCGTTGTCGCTGTCCTTCCTTGCTCCCGAAACTTTCCAAAAATTTTCTTTCAAACTTTTAAAAATTGCAGATTTTCACAATAGATTACCGAAAGTCGTTTAATCTCTGCAACGTCGACCGATTTTGACGAAATTTTCAGAATATGTTTAATTGACACAGATCTACAAAACGTATTTTTTAAATTTTCAATATAGGCCCACATAAAAAAGTTAAAAATTCAACTTTTAGTATTTTTTTCAACAATTCCGATCAATTGCAATTTTTGGAAAAATTTCTTTTCACATCCTTTAGTAAACTAATTGCTCTAGCTTCCCAAAAAAGTTCGAATCGTATAGTATGATATTAAAAAAGTTATCGTCTTCTTTAGAGCGGTCTTAAACTTTTGTCCGCTACTGTACCTTTTTCAAACACAAACAACATATTCATACTCTTTATAATTACCTAAAATACAAATTTCTTTACCAAATTTCTTTATCAATAATAAGTTGTCCTCATATTATTTAAAATCGATTTGTAGATAAATTCAACTGATTGGCACCAAAGCATAATTATAAATAAGAAAAGAAGAAGTCCAAACTTCGTACTCAAAACTTGCTCTTAGTGTGGGTTACAGTGTTTCATGGATTACCAAGAACCGAAACCGATTCTTACCCGGTTAACCGGGTTACAGTTGGCCACCTAGTAACCGGTTACCGAAGCTACGCGGGTTACAGGGGATATTGGGAACCGAATCCGATTCGGGTTAGGTTTTTGATCACTGTTCACACCGTTATACCCGAGTCGAGATCAATCATCGCCGCCCCACGGCGCGGCACAACATTGGCCGGCAGTGGAGTGAGTAGGCAGTGGACTTCGATCGCACAGGCGACCCAGGACTTCGATTGCAGAATTACTGTAGTACTACGAAAATCAGAATCAAAATCAGAAATTAATAAATCGACTGTTTCACAGGTTCACCGCGTTTCTGAATCAGGAACGCGAGCGTCGAGTCATCTTGTCGAAGGAGAATCGCGAGGGTAACGGTTGGATATACTTTATCCATTGCACCGCTCTGTGCGTATTCTTGGCGATCGCGATTTGCAGCGCGCCGTTGCTCTACGATTACAGCGTGGTGTACCGCGCCAGCTTGGACGGCGCCATCCTCGCTTGCATCGTTGCCACCGTGCTTCATCTGCTTCTTTGGTTGCTGGTCTGGATTTGCTTGACGATCAAGCATCGTTGGACGTTCAAGCTGCGAGTGACGATCGGTCGCGCTACCGTAAGGTCCGCGAGATCGGTCAAACTCGTGACCGATGTCGATTTACTGTCGGCGAGAGACGAAGAGGATGGTACCAGCGCGCCGTTGCTCGTCGTGGGCAACGGTCGAACTTATACCATTGCCGATGCTTCGCCGAAAAAAGCCATTATGAGCGTGATACAGAAAGCGGCCATCGAGAGGAAAGCGCGCGCTCAAGGTAATGATCTCGATCTTTGAATTGCCCTTTCG
The DNA here is from genome assembly GCA_933228785.1 of Lasioglossum pauxillum. Classification (NCBI taxonomy): domain Eukaryota; kingdom Metazoa; phylum Arthropoda; class Insecta; order Hymenoptera; family Halictidae; genus Lasioglossum; species Lasioglossum pauxillum. Next base: position 15,603,823 of record OW121706.1, on the reverse strand, counting down.
TCTAAATCTATCCAGTCGTCGTCACGTCACCTGTTGTTATAGGTAACGCGGATTCGGTCGACGGTGATTCGACGGCCGACGACGAGCAAATCTACTGGTTGAGGCCAAAGTTACGGCCGTCGCCGACGCAATCGCCGAACGACGCGAATCACGGTCCATCGACCACCGAGAAGGGTTGGCTGAACAAGAAGTTGAAACCCAAGGTCACCTTTAACGACCTGCCTAGTACGTCAGGCTCGCGGTAACTACCCTCCTCCCTCCTCTTGGTGTCTTTCAGTACATCTGGCTGTAACCTGTGTCCGCTGCTTCTTCTTCTACTTTTTCTTCTTCTTCCTCTTCGTCGTCGTCGTCGTCGCGCCGCCTTCGTCGTCGTTCTCGTCGTCACCATCGCCTTCTTCGTCGTCGTCGTTGTTGTCGCCGTATTCTTCTTCTTACTCCTACCGCAATCAACCGTGATGTCCGGTCAAGGACCAAACGCCGCTAACGCTTTCGCGATACGCGTCGTCGTATCGCAAGAATTGTATCGCTTATCTCTCGCGCTTTCTCTCACGCTACCTCTGCTCGTCCCAGTAACTTTCCGTCCCGCTAACCAACGACGGGATAAGACGGATCGTCTTTGATTCGGTCGCCAAGTTCGTCCGCCTTTGGTCTACGGTCCGTCTTGTCTTCGTTAGTAAATTGATCGGCGAATAACGTCTCGATCGACGGATCGTATCGAACGTAACGTCCCTCGACGCGCCGCGTCGCTGTTGCTGTTGCAGTAATAAGGGAAAAGCCAGACGAGGTGGTGGTGCAGGCGACGGATCCGGCGGGCCCGAGGATGACGGAGATTATGCTACGTTACGGGAATTACCGTTGATGACGTCTCTGGATCCGGCCGACGATTCGACGTCCGAGGAGAACAAGGTACAAGCATATTATGTTCGTTTTATCGCTTCGTCGCCCTTTCGTTCTCTCGTTTTCTCGTTTTCTCGTTCCGTCGTTTTTGTCGCATCCATGATCGCATACGATTACTATCGCGACGATCTCTGCGATCAATTCTATCCATTTGTCTTTCTCTCTTTCTCTTTCTCTCTTCCAGTCTCTTCCTTCGCTTTCTCTTCGCAGACTTTTAATTTCATTGTCTTTTGCTTCGACAGTGGGGAAGATGGCTGATAGCCGATAGGGACGATATAACAAAATTTGGAGACGTAAGATGCAAGAAAGTGTGTGTTGTCCGTGTTCCTATGCTCGAAACTGCTAACAATGTTTTTTCGATGACTCGCGCGCGTATTTGCATAGTTTTGTAAATGAAACGTAAACGCGAACGTTCGCGGAACGATCCCGAACTGAATCTAACAAGATAGTTTGTTTCGAGTGTGTCGCACGCATCCAAAACATCTAATACATCCAAGACGCGATCGATTCCGCTACACGGGACCGATGACCACGCTGCCTAGCTTTTCGCCTCCTTTTCCATAGTCCCGATTCTCGTCCTCGCTTTCGTCTCTGCAGATGCTACGGCAAGTCTGTGTCGTCCGAACGCCGGGAGAGACTCCTGGAACACGCATCCAAGCGATCGCTAACAACTGTCAATAATTTTAACAGCTGCTCGAGTGTGTAAACGACGACCAAGTGACATACTACGCGAATGCGAATCGCGATCTTCAACCTTCGGAAGGTGATCCCTCGCCTCTCTTGACTCCAGAACCTTTGTCCGATCCTACCTCGGAGCCACTCGCATTGCCATCTCCGACTCCAACGCGCGCACCGAGCACCGATGTTATCACTGCTTCGCTAACCACTAACATTCAGGTACTAACACGCTTCGCGTAAACTGTAGACCGTTCTGTTCACGGGTGGGCCAACTATTTGAACAATGAAATAACGAACACGATCATGTCAAATAACACGCGGAACCGATAGTTTGCTCACCCGTTTCTTCCGTCGCATCATTATCGTGCTTGCAATCGCAACGAAAAGTCACGCGCGGTGGTACAGCGCTTTGGAAACAAACGTATAGTTCATATCGCGAGCGAAAAAAAGATTCGATGGAACGAAGAAACGGTCCCGGACGCGCGTTCTCTTCTCGTTGACGACGACACCGACGATAATCCGTCCTCGGGGATCGAATTCGTTTCAGGCTAACTGCAACGGAGGGCAAACGCCGCGGTGTTTACGCCGAGCGGATTCTGGGATGCCACACGATGAGTTGACTCCACGCTCAGATTCCTCTGGTTCGCCGCCCCTGGAAGCGGGCAACGCTGCCTGCGGTGTAGTCTGCGGCAACGGAACCGGGTCCGCAGCTGGCCATAGCAACGGCAGCAACCACAGCGAAACGTCGTCGAGCGGGGTGCACAGCAACGCGAGCAACGCGAGCAACGGTAGCTGCCAACGACGAGCGACCAGCGTGGACGACCTGACCGGCGATCAGCGGATCGGCGAGGAGCCGCGAGAACAGTGGCGCAGCTGTTCGTTGCAGCGTGGCGTTCAACCGCCTACGGCAGCTACTTGCGCGTTTTCGTCGCCACCGGCGCCGCTGCCCTTGCCCTTGTTGCTGCCCCATCCCCATCCCCATTCGCAGTCGCAATCGCAGCCGTCGATCGCGCGCCCCATCAACGGGGGCCAGCCGTTCTCCTCGCCGCAGTATGCGAACCACGTGCCGTTGTTTACGAATCATAATGCGAACGTGAACGTGAACGCGAACGCGAACGGAAACGGGAATGCAAACCCGAACGTAAACGTAAACGCCAATGCGATCGGCAACGATGCGCTCCCCGGCTCGGGATCCAGTTCCGTGTCCGGTTCGGGATCCGGTTCGACTTCCGGCGTTATCCTCGAAAGCTCGAACGAAGCCACCGTGGTAATCAGGCGCAAGTTGTCCAGGACGAAACTGACGGAACCGCTGAATCCGAACGAGGAGCCGTTCGGTCGGTCGACGAACATGAGAATGACGTCTTTCACGGAGAGCAACGATATCCGCGTGCACGCTTCGTCTGCCACGTTGCCGCACTATCCGACGCAGCCGATCGTTACGTATCCGCATTGCTCGACCATGCCGTTGCCTCACGCGTCGCACGTGAGTGTCGCGGGCTCGCACATGGGCGGATCGAGCGGGAGCTGCGGATCCGTGCCGAGGCACGCGTTCGTTCATCCCTCACACCCGCCGCAGATGCACTCGACCGTTCCTTCGCACACCACTCTGCCCTCCCACCACAACGGCGTCAGACTCTCGCACCCAACCCCGGCTCCGGCTCCGGCCAACAACTTATTCGTCAAACGATTCCCGCCTGTACCGCTGCACGCGCAGTCCTGGGCGCTGCCGGGTCATCACACTTTCCCGCAAACGCCGCAAACCAACGGCAAACTGTCGGTAGCTGCTCAAATCAGGCATACCGATCGCGACTCGGCCAACTTCTCCATGGCTAGCAGCGGCGATTCCGATACGTGTTTGCCTCACTAAGAGTCGCGTGAAACGCTTTGCTTCGCTTCGTTCCGCCGCGGTTAATTCGTTTCGTTTCGAGCCGTATCGCAACGAGACGCCACTCTCATCCGTTCGCGCAAAAAACCAATTGATCGCGATCAACGATTCCCACCGGAAGTGGTAAGTTGCTCCGACCGCAAAGTTACATATCAGATACATTTCAGTTTTACTGGCAATATAGAACATCGTACTTCTATTTTTAATACGACCGTTTCTCGATGCTTCGACCAATACGTTCACAGGGATACCGTATCCGAAACGCGTTCCCAGTACCTGCGACACGATCGACGTGTCCTGGCATACATATCTCGCAAGCTCGGGATCCAGTTTCTACTGTTCCATCGAACGCGAAGGCTCGCAGAACCTTTTCGAAAGAAAACAAGAAAACAAGAAAAAGAAACGGACGAGACATTTTTGCGGAACGATCGAAACGGACCGCGACGGCGACGAAGCGAAAAGTAATTTGACGGAGAGATGGATGGGCTCTTTCATCTTGTGATTCGTACTCGTGAATCGCTGTTTCCGAACGATGGTTCCCCGATGAGATCGGCGCACGCACAATGCTATGAACCGTCGTTCGATTCGTTACGAATACCTCTCATTGTACTCGGGTATTCTGCCTATACATACTTACGATTAAGGATCGAATAACTCGCTTCTCGCGCGTGCTGTCTCGTGTAGCATCTTCGACACTATCGTTGCACTCGACACGGTTTCGACCCCTATACCTTTACACCCCTGACCCTCTAAACTCTTAATCTTCAAGCGAAGCATTGTTCGAAGTCCCCGTCTCTCTTTCGGACAGCTTGTCCTCGCTCCTTTTCGTTCTCTATTTATTTATTTATTTATTCGCGTGTTTGGGATCCTTCTCTGTCGTTGCTGACGGCACGATACCATTCGCGAAGTCTCCCGATAATGGTTTACGCTGGGAGAAGAAAAGCACGAACGATAAACGAATGTTAGACGAGGCTAGCACGTGTCGGCTACTTAGAAAAGTTTAAGGGAACGACTACTGCCATTAATCGCGACGATCTATGGAACTCTGGAACCACGGAACTATGGATCCATCGATCCGCGTTTACACATATACATTATACATACATATATTCGGTTGTTTGATCGACTGCCACGTTATTTCGTCCTTTCGCGGATTTCGGAGGTCAACGTTTACGAGCTGCGATGCGTTTCGCTGATTTCCACCGTGATTTCGTATCTTCACCCTCATCCGCACTCCTCGTTCCGCGCCAGTACTCGTAACACGTACACGTATTCCATTAGACTCGCTTTCTCATCGCATCTCTTGTTTTTACAGCTCTGTAAATGTTGTTGGAGACGCGCGAGACGGTAGAGACTACTAGAGAGTGCCTAGGTCGCGTTGCCCGTTTTCGGTGATTCTTCTTTCGGCGAAACGGGAAACGGGAAACGCGAGTCGCGAAACGGTAGCGAATAGATGATCCGCAGAGCACGTGCTGCAGAGAGGACAGGCGTAACACGTGTTATTTCAAAGCGTTAGCGTTCACATTTGCGTTTGCGTTTGCGTTTGCGTTTAGATTTTCTCGATATAGTAATTCGTCAAGTGGGAAAACACTTTTATCGCTCCACGCTTCAGCCGAAACAAGTACGTAACAAACGTTGATACGTAACAAACACGATGCACGTTTCTTCCATGACGGAACGGTCGCGATAGATTTGTTCTTTCCACGACATCGTTGCTACACGGTGAAACGGAAACGGTTATCGACAAGCACGGTCCGAGGCTTTACTAAAGGCGTGACAAGAGAGATGATAGTATTTTTATGGACGCTCTTTACAAAACACTAACGATTCGACTCTGCGGAGAGTGAACTCCGCAGAACGAACGCGTGGCGCACACTTTCGCAACAAAACTACAAATAAAATCGCACTCGTAGATGAAAAGTAAATACGATGCACATTTCGGTTAGTCGACGAATTAGAGGATCTTTTTTATTCGTTTCGAATCGTGATTATCTTATATCGAATCTAACGGATTGTTACATTAGAGACGCTGCTCAAAGAACGACGAGTATCTTCATTTCTAACGATAAGCATCTTCCAACCGTGTTGAACGGGAACGTTGTTGTAACGATATAGCTCGCGCGAACGTAGCTCGCTAGTTTTCACGGAAAGAATATATTCCGGGCAAGGATGGAATCAAGGTCGCGATTTAGCTCCGACTCCCGAGCAGATCGAATGTACAGGCGTCTTTTTTATACGTGATATCGAGTCGGTTCGGTTCGGTTCGAGTCGAATCGAGTCTAATCGAGTCTAGTAGATGTTTAAATCGTATTCACATGTATTTTTTATGCACTTTTTCCGCCAACTAAACCGACTCGACGCGAGACGATACGCGTCGAGCAATTGTACGTGTTTGATTGCAAATGTACTTTCGAATACCGTTGGAAACCAACGATTTGCGTCGACCAATTTTTCTCCGGCCGCCACGCAACACCCCCTTCCATCGCGTCTTCTTTTACTTGTCGCGCGTTACACTTCCCCCGATATTAAAAACTTGCCTAGTAGCATTTATGGTTGGCCAACGGTTGAGAATTGAAATTGATGTCAATTTGCCAACAAATACTGCGGATTTTATGCATTTATCACAAAAATAGGTGCGTACAATTTGAAACAGCTAACATATTAAAAAGAATTAAGGACATCAGTGGTTTTTGTCTGTAGAAGACAATTATAACAAGAGAAAATTGTCTAGGTGGCGCTTGTGTTTTGCAATTGATGTAGAAATTTTTTATTTTGCATAAAGATCCGCAGTCTAGTTATCATAGTCGGTAGTGCTCACGTAGTATAAGATAAGAAAACCCTTTTGGGTTTCTTCAGGATGGGCTTTCGTTTCTTAGATATTCTGATTTAAATTTGTTGACGTATTTAAATACATTGTCTTCAAATTGCATTTAAATACAAATTTCGAGTAACGAATAAAAGATACAAAATTTTTAGTCGTTATTTGAAGGTTCAAATACAAAAGTATCTTTTATTCGACTTTTATTTAACCTTTAACTACCCGCGCCCTGAATTTTCACGTAACTATCCGCGCGGTGTATTTAGTACGCTACATGTATCGCTGTGTGATTGAGTACTGTGCGGAGCACGAGAGAAAACTAGCGGGCAGGGAACGGGGTAAGAAGATTACCTTTGTGTTCCCTCTTGCCCCGTTCCCTTCCCGCTACTTTTCTCTCGTGCTCTGGACAGTACATATATTATTGTATTGGTGTACTTTTTACATCAGCGCTGGTAGTTAAAGGTTAAATAATCTTGTATTCGCCGAGAATGTATTCTTTACATTTTATATGTATATTATTTACGATATACTGTAAAATTATACTGTAAAATATTAATATGTATATTATTTACGATATACTGTTATGGTAACGTCGGTCCTATGTTGGGTATTACGGTTGCCCAACCAATACCCCAACGAAGGCTCAACAAAATGCCAATCATAAATGCTACTAGGGAATTGTGTCCCCACTCTACCGATCCCCTTCTACGACGCTAACTCCCACGCTTCCGCCGTGGCCAGGTCACAGGTGACTGGCAGAGAGCAAGGGTAACTGTTTCCCCTGATTAATTCGTGCTGTGCTCCTTCCCATCTGGCGACACTGTTCAGGACCTGCACGGGACAGCATCTCGCACTCATCTTCCGCGGTACGGCAACGCGTCGATCGCTTTTTCTCTATCGCAAGACCAAGCAACACTTGTTTCTTACGCTATACACAATACGCGATATCTCCACGAGTGAATTACGAATTGCAAATTACAAATTGCTAATATAGCTGGTCATGCCTTGCCGAGTACCGTCGCCCGAAACGGACGAAAAATCTACTCGAATCAGTCTGATAGACGCATAGCAGAATAGCTGGATAGCTGCACAGCCGAATATCGTCCGTGCAGATGACGTAGGAAAAACCCCCCGGAAACTTTTATACCTCGGTAGGATCGGATAGCCCTGAAATGCGAAAAAATAAGAAAAAAAAACAAAGATTCGAGAATCTATTCTTCTACGATCGAAAGCATCGAAACAAATGCAGTTAAAGCTTTATGATGTCGACGAGGAGCAAAGCGCACGCGTCGCGTGCACATTCGATTCGATTGCGTGAGTACGCGTTAATTTTTTCTGTTTTTTTTTGCGGTCTATTTTTCATTTTTCTTTTTCTCAGCCCGATAAACGCGAGAGAAGGTTGAAATGCCTGGATCGGAGGACGGTAACGAACGAATTCGATTCGATGAAAAATGATAAAGCTTTCACTGTACTTTGTATATTTTTCCATGCGAGTTTTACGAGTTTTCTTGAATATCGATACGGTGGTGATAATACTCGAGAATCTTGATTCCATCTTTGCATGTAGTTGGTTAAATCGGCGCCGCGTTGCCGCATCACTTATCGGATCGAATAGGTTCGAGTAGGAGAAAGAAGGCTCGAGAGACGATCGTTTCGATCGATTGTATCGTAAACTCCAGATCGGCAGCACCCGCGTTCCAACCGGACACGCTCCAGCTCGGAGCGTCACGATTCGTTCGAGGAACGCTGTGCTGTCGTACATATCACGATGGGTACAGCAGAGAGTACATATATGTATGTATCTATTCGCGGAACGGCGAGAACGACGAACGACAAGCAACGAGTCAGCGAAACCTGCTCGAGCAGATTACGACCAAATATCTGGATTCGTTGTAAAAGAAAATTTCTTCTATGCTTTTTTTCGGTGCAGCACAATGTTTGAAAATCCTATTAGGCTTCCGGTAGGTGAAGTGTTAAGATAATGACAATAACGATTTTTTTGCCCTCTACAACCAGTGCCGGATTAAGTCAGCGCGGGGCCCGTAGCAAATGTTATCACGAGGCCCTAGGCCCTAGGCTTTCTATCAGGGCCGCTTGCGTGCAAATGTAGCGCACCTTTTTAAACAGGCACAATGAATGACCTTTTTCCTTGTTTTAGCAATAATATCGTTCATGTTTCGGCGCCTGTACGATGAAGCGCCCGTGTGCGGGGCCCGTAGCATTTGCTACTTCTGCTACGGGGCTTAATCCGGCCCTATCTACAACGAGGGCAGAGTTTGCCTCCAGACTCCGCCAAAGTTTGCAAGCAGATGCCGAGCGTAATTCGGAAACTGAAATGGATCAGTATTTGCTAGCAAAGTTTGGTGTCAAATTCTCGAACAAATCAAGAGCCGATTATTTACTGGGGAGCTGCAAGCATCGCGACGCTGCTTCTCGTTCGCCTCGCCTCGCCTCGCCGTTCGCCCAACCCGATCGTTTGAGAATCAGCAATATCGATGCAAGGGGCGCTCGCGAAAGATGTTCGACGAAGAACGTACGATCGGGCCAGTGTCGCCTGTCGCGGAGGCATATTTTTTTACCGTCTAGCATCGGTCAGCTACACCGAACGCCGTTCGTTTTAGATTCAGCGCTAGATCTTTAGCCCGCGAGCATAGACGCTACAGAGGGAGGATGGCTTTCACCCTTTTCAAAACAAATTACTTTTCGAGATTACCGATACACATACGCATACATATGATCAACATATATATAATATGTTTACGATATATATATGTATATGTATGATGCGTATGTGCATCGCAGCCCTCTTCTGACCGACTCACCGCTCGAGCGTCTATTCTCTCTGACCGCGAAACACCGAAACGAAATAATCCAAGCACGAGTGAGATAGATGTATCTAGATGTACGAAGACGAATAATGTATCCGGTGCACGAGTATCTGTGGTATACAGACGGATAGGGAGACACGCGCGTAACCCCGCACACACAGAGAGGAAGAGAGAGAGAGAGAGAGAGATAGAATGAGCATCTGTGCGTGTGCGTGGCTGCGCGCGTGCGTGTGTATGTATGCGAGAGAGAAAGAGAGCGAAAGAAAGAAAGAGAGAGAGAGAGAGAGAGAGAGAGAGAGAGAACGGACCGACAATTGAAGATAATTAACGCGGATACTTGACGCTTGATCCTCGACAATTCCCTTGACACATGTAAATACGTAAGGATCGGTTCGATGAACAAGGCGAGTGACAAGGAACGGGAATGACTGTAAACGAACAATTCAGCGAATATGTACGAATAATTGTATAAAGACTGATTAGACTAGCCTTGGTATTTATTCGAATACACGCACAGACAAGCAAGCGGACAGACGGACGAACGGTCGAGCAGACAGACGGACAAGCTCCCATACAGAAAACACAGACATACACGCACGCACATCCAGACACTCACCGACTCAGATCTACGCAGTATATATACACAGAGACAGTTAATTGCTATCGCTTTGCGCGCTCTCGAATACACAGACGGAGCACGATACCAAAGGTATTTCTGACCAAACTCCATTTTTCTCTTGTTCTTGGACTCGCGTACAATGTACAAGTTAGATTGGTTTCGATCACTTCGCGCTTCCATGCTACACGCTTCCATCGTTGTACACCTGTTGGTAGCCGCGAAACGCGAACACTGCGATCGGTGGTAGGTTCGGAAAAGGTCCATTCGAACGCGATCATGGTGCTGTACCAATCGCTGACCGGTTAAACGTGTGTCCGAACCGAAGCGGATAATCCTCGTGGATTCGCGACCAACTCGTTCGCTCGATCGATCGAATCGAAGAGAAAAAGAAAAATGGTTTGCACGGTTGTAACGGCGACATTATTATCGTCGCAACGTATCACAATATTACTCGACGCATCGTATATACAAGTAAACAAGTAAACTAGATGTAAACTTTGTATATTCATTTACCAAGAGAATAAAGGTAAATTATACGACTACACACCGTCGAACTCTGCGGTCCCCGAAACTCATGGTTTTCCATAGGGGTGGGCCAGTGCTGTAACGAGGGTATGAAGCGCCTGTGGCAAGTGTCTAACTTTCGCCTCCCCGTAACCCAATAATGACAAAAAAATTCAAAATTTTAATGTAACAAGTTAAATTTTACTAAATGCAATATATTAAATACTATTAACCTCATTAAAATGATTTGCCTGTACAGGGTGTCCCAAAATTCCTTCAATAGCCGGAAATGGGAGGTTCCTGAGATCATTTGAAGCAACATTTTCCTTTGCAAAAATGTTATCCTTGGCTTTGTTTAGGAGTTATTAACGAAAAATACGGACCAATCAGAGCGCGACCTAGACGCGAGATGGTACAGTCGACCCGGCGTGCCAACTGTCTATTGGCCGACTGTGCCAACTTGTGTCTCGTTCGCGGTCTGATTGGTCCGTGTTTTTCGTTAACCCTCATCCGTCCCTCGTGTCAATTTGACACAGTTTTCGCGAATTAAGGGGTACTGTTCTGTTATTTGTCGGTAAATTTGCCCGAAAGTTTGTGACTTTTATTTTTTTAATGCGAAACACATATACCTAGTATTGTTCATGGAAAATAATAATGTCAAAACTGCAAATCGAATTTGTTACGAAAGAGTCCCTGTGTGTCAATATGACACATGTACTCTTACGTACTGTCGCGGAGTTTTTCAATCACCATTATTTCAATGAGAAATTTATACGGCATTCGGAAATTGAAGGAAAATTGATTTTTTCTAAATTAGAAGAAAACGTATTACTCATATAGTATGGAAATTTACACGGGACGCGATCGGAACTGCCACACAGAAGTAAAGCAGGGTCAACGCGTAGTGCTACAATTAGTTGAAGGTTTGGGTGGACGCAATGTTATGTGTGACAATTTTTTTACTTCACACGAATTAGTAATTATATTACAAAAACAAAAGATGACGCTTGTAGGGGCCATACGAAAAAATAGAAAAGAAATTCCACAAATTTTACTCGATACGAAGAAGAAGCCACTTCATCATTCGGAGTTTGTTTTTGAACACATACTAAAAGGTACAATGGTGTCTTATGTGACAAAAAGAAGACGATTTGTTATTCTACTTAGTACATACCATACGTCAAAGCAAATGAGTAGTGAAGTAGATAAAAAATCCTTAAATAATAAAGTATTATAACGCTACGAAAGGAGGCGTCGCGTCGATGTCCTCGATGATATGGAGATGGTGGGTACATACAGATGTAAGCGCGAAACAAATAGATGACCAATGGCAATTGTTGCTAATATGTTAGATATATCAGCATGCAATGCTTTTATAATATTTCCTTCACTCAATGCAACGTGGAATAAAAATAAAAAATATCGTCGACGCCTTTTTTTTATTGAAATTGGACATTCTTTGGTGCATTCGTATATGTATTACGTTTCGCACACATCTACCGCGAGGATCTAATGCGACTGCACTTGTTGTACAAATAAAGGGTATACCAACAGTGATTGTACCGTCTTGTAGTAATCGTATAATGCATACTCCACCAACAAAAAAACGAGCCCGGTGTCACATATGTGAGAAATGACCGAATGATAATATATGTAGTGCCCGATGTGATTTGGCAACAAACAAGCAATATGTCCCACACATCGTTTTAATTTATGCGAAAATTGTGCAAAAACTAAGATGCAGATGTTAACGCATCCATTTGAATACAAAAATATCGAAAAATAACTTTCTATCTTGTTATTTCGTCGATATTTTACCACTGTGTCAATTTGACACCGAGGGACAGATTCAGTTCGCGAAATGAGGGACGGATGAGGGTTAATAACTCCTAAACAAAGCCGCGGATAACATATTTGCAAAGGAAAATGTCGCTTCAAATGACGTCAGGAACCTCCCATTTCCGGCAGTTGAAGAAGTTTTGGGACACCCTGTATATACAATCATGTATTTGGGGTCATTCCATGCCAAATCGATCACTTTTTGCAGGCACCATCGTCGATTTTGTTCGGAGACGGAGGTACACGGCGTACTTTACCAGCTCATTGTGACGCTGATTATAACGATACCATCTTTTTTAAGGACTCATTTTAAAGGGGAAACTTCAAGGAATATTACCATATTTTTTCCAAAATTTAAATCACTGAACCCCATTATCGAACAAAACGTAAAAAAAGAATTTGTTTACATTTTTCGACATTATAAAGTTGATTGTCGGGGTTGAAAAAATTATTTTGTAATAGCCCAATCCTTTCCGAATAAAACGAAATAAAATGTAGTTTAATCGGACAAATAGTTCCTGAGATAAAAATTCGTAAGTGAGGCACGTTTTCGACGAAATGGGCAAAAATTGAAAACGTTGAAGGCCTGACATTTCTAAAAAAATTCGAAACCGGAAAAATGATGACTTAACCACTCCCCTCCCCTCTAATTTCACATGGACTACAATAAATTTCATTTAGAACAAAATCGACGATGGTGCCTGCCAAAAGTTATCGATTTGGCATGGAATGACCCTTTGTCGAGGTATTTGTATGAATATGAATAAATAATCTATAACCTAAATAAGAACAGATTTTTATTCATATTCAATCACAATATATGTTAAAATAATATAATACATAAAACAGTTCAGCATATTTTATAAAGTAATTTTTATCGGTTTTTCATTTGCAAATACATATCGTCATAATTTTATGTTTTGGCGACATCTTTTTCAATTGATATTATAGTATATAGAAGAACAAAGGTACGATTTTACAATTTTTAATTTGCTAAACGAACGTTTGCAGGAAGCTGTTGTTACAGGCATTGTTATGAAAATCCTTAATTCTATGTCTAGATTTGGATACGTGTTTTGTAATGAGAGTTCGTAATCTTTTTGGAAGATTTGAAAAGCGTCCAAGCGACCCTCAATCGGGTCGGTATTCTTTGTTTTGCGCCCCAAATCCAGTTGCGCCCGTGGCGGGCGCCTCTTTCGCCACGCCATCGTTACGACACTGAACGGAATCCGGAAATTTATACCCAGCAATTTGCTCTTCGTTTGATTGAAGTTTGGTGCGAAAATTCCATGTCAAATGGATGGCAAACCGAGGGCAGACTCTGCTCTCGTCGTAGAGCGAACCTAACCTTGCTTTCAGAGTAAATATCGGGCAAGATCGTTGTTATCGTTATTTCTACTATTATTAAAATGCATAAAACTTAAAATTATATAATTTAGAAATTTAGATAAAATTCCATTTCCCTTCTATAGCAAGGTTTACTCCGATTTTTCTCGATATTTACATCTAGAACAAGATTGGCCCACTCTTGCGATGAGACCTCGCGTATCGAGAACGCCGGATCGCAACGAGTTTTTGGGTGGACATACAGGGTTTGTCCGGAAAGTAAGCGACCGAATTAAAAAAAAAACTAGAGGGCTATTGTTGCTCGTTCGCTTCGCGAGCTCGCGGGCAGGACTGCTCTTGCGAGAATGTTAGTGGTACGCATGGCTAGTAGGGCCCACAGCTATTAATGTCTTTCATTTTGTGTGTGACTCTCCACGAGCCACACAAAGAACTATCCGATTCGTTAGTTGCTGTATATTATTATTATTATTTATTAAGTGTACGTTTTAAGAATATTATACGTTTTCAGGGAAATTCAATAGTTTTCTACTTATCAAAATGTTTGCTATATGGCGTCGCATTAAACCAATATCGTATGCTCGTTGCTCGCTTGGTTCCTTGTTATAGCATACTAATGTTGCAAAATAAATTGTCTTAATTAGTTTTTCGCAAACGATACAACTCATCATTATCCGGGGTTGCAGTATTGATCTTGGTTTTCTTCGATACTGTTAATTTAAATTGTCCCGAAATATATAAACCGCGCTCAATTTTGAAACTCTGCTCAGTGCTACATAACAACATTTGTAAAGTTCGTATTTCTGATGTTTTAAAATCCATACATACTTTCTCGTATGTTTGTCCCTGACTTTTATGAATCGTAATCGCTTCAGCAGGAACCACTGGAAATTGACTACGTGTGATTTCTTATTTTTCTTCACTCGAAATATTTACTTGATTCGATATTTTGTTATTATTGGTGTTAAATTTTGATTCATATTTGCGTTTTTCATATAATCACGATAACGAGTTCTTACTTTCACTCCTACTATGGCCAATTGAAAATCTAACCACAATATAGACGGAATTTTAGTATTTCCTTGAAAAGTAATAAATTTTAATATTCCGCATGCTCCATTAACCAATGTTATTAATTGCCCCATCAACATCAATGTTATTAATTATCATGTATTTTATATTAATTTTCAATTTAATCTCAGTTAACAATTCGTTTTGAACTGATTGTTTATTTAAAGATTGTAATATAAATGTTTTTGTACTTTCATCGATATTCTTTGAAAATGTATTCTCGGGAGTAGAGATGATTAACTCACTCTTGCATTGGGATAATTTTCGATTATTGTAAGCGGAAACATCATCTTAAGGTACAAAAAAAGATTTAAAACAAAATTTTTTTTTCTAATTTTAAAAAAATCGAAAAAAAAATTTTTTGTGTAATTACGTTTGTTTCTTCGGTGGAAACTTTCCGTTCTCTCGTATAAATTGCATTGTTGAATGAACTTCTTTCGAAAAAAACTAAAAAAACTAAAAAACTACTTGACCAAAATGGACCAAAATCTAATCAGCTCTAAGTTACAGCGGGGCACATCGATTGCATCATTCATCATTCCGATCGCGTTGTTACTTTTTCTGAAAACGTTAACGAAAAATTTGATACCATAGAAACGGACACACACACACACACACACACACACACACACACACACACACACACACACACCGACATTTTGATAAAAATAGTCTAAAATGACTCCAATGACCATGAAACGTGAAGATCTGCTAAAAAATAGATTTTCGATTTTCGGGGTAATTACAATAACTTCCCTATAAAATCGGGAAGTTAATTATTGAACATATGAATGGAAACCATTAAAATTCTTCAATATAGGACCCTTGGGCGTCGATACATTTTTTACAGCGCGATTTCCATGCTTTGCATGCTTCTTGGAAGGCGTTTTCTGAAATCTCCCTTAGTACTCTTGTCACAGCTTCGTTGACGCGTTCCACGCTTTCAAAATGGCATCCTTTTAGCACAGTTTTTATTTTTGGGAACAAGAAGAAGTCGGCGGGAGCCTAGTCAGGACTGTACGGGGGTTGAGGAAGTGTTGTTATATTATTTTTTGTTAGATATGCGCCGTCTCGTAGGCAGGTGTGGCTGGGTGCGTTGTCGCGGTGAAGCATCCAGCTTGGTACACACTTTCCTCACGTTAGCGTTTACTTACTAGTGTAACGTCTTAGTATGACAGTAATGGTATTTTAGAGTTATTTAAATTGAAATATCTCCTGAACTACTATTTTTTCGACATACATAGGTTAGTACTTTTTTATAACGAATGTCCAGCTGCATCGATTGATGTATTAAAAAATAACTCATTCCATTTAAAAAAATGAAGTTGACCTTCATATGTCCTTCGCGCGTCCACCTACAAAAAAGCTACTAACGTCAGATTAATGCCCCCTCGAAACCGAGCAAGTTCCATCTGATGCATTTTTTCCTAACACGAATAGCAGCCGAGTTATTCAGGTGGCCTGTTTCTGGCGCCTCACCCTGTATATGTAGACGATTAACAGACGTATTAGACAATAATGCGCAAAGAATGCCTAGTGTTGTGGCATTGTTGTTGGAGCGCCGATTGGCAGTTATTTTCCCGAGTCGTAGAGAGCGTAAACAAAAAGAGGTTGATTTTCTATTGTTATGGGCCACCCACATGCATGTTTCCCATTCTTATTTCATTTCTGAAAATTATACTTTTGTAAAAAAAGGAAAATTGTGTACGAGTTTCTCTTTTCTGTCACTGTAAATTAAAACTGGCATTATAAATTGAAATACGTTGCTTCCTCTGCTATATTTTAAGAAAAAAAATATTTCAATAAACTTACGGAACTCTATTAGCCTTCTTTATACTTACCTAATGTGAAGAATTACAGAATTACAGATACAGAATTATCAGATATAGATCAATTATTAGATATAGAATTACAGTTACAGAATTATCGATTATTAGACCAGGCATGCACAGATGTACGATTTGGGAGCCGGAGCCCTCGACCCGGCTCATGAGCTGTGACCTAGCTCGGACGTATGGAAGGGGAACCCACTAATTGTAGGCATGACTTGTAAACACAGCGCGAGAGAAGACGCTTAGTGGGTTCCCCTTCCATACGCCCGAGCAGGTCACGACTCTGAGAGCGCACGGGAGCCGTTTGCACTCCTAAATCGGCCTTTCGGACCACTGTGTGACGGCTGGTAGCGGTCCAACAGAAGCGCGCGGATTCGTTTTTTCTGCGGTAATGAAACTCAACATCTTCGATATACTCGTTTCGATATATTTTTATTGTTCCGACGTGTCTCCTCTGGTCGTGCGATTCAAACACATTCAAATACGTGCTGACAAAGATGTTTCATTCTCCAGCTACTTACTCGGTGCTTATTCGACAGGTTCGCGTTCGTTGCTCTCGAAAACAAGCAATATGTATTTCTGATCGGATACATTGAAAGCGCGATGCTTGTCATAAACGGGCAGTATATGTATACGCCTGACCGTGTCGCTACGCGTATGCATTTTGTAGAAATAGTGTAAGTAAGTTTAAACGGCTGCCCGTAGCGTATGTATTATCAGTAAATCCTCTATAGTCGCAAAAAGATCGTACACGACAGTGATGCCAGAATGAGCGCTCAACGGCGCTCATGTACTCTCCTCCTACCCCTTCCACTATTCCATTCCAGCACCGTCCACGGTCCCCATCGCGCACGTGCAACGTGTCTCCCATTCGCCCCATTCATTCCCCGTCATCAGAGAGGGGGTACATCATTTCACCGTGACTCCCCTCACCTGGCATCACTGGTACACGATGAATGCAACAAAAATATCCCCTCCACTGTAGTAATCTGATCTCGGCTCGGGTATATCGGTGTGAACCAATACTAATGCGACGCGGAGAGTCGCAGTCAGTGTCGCCAGTAAGTGATTAAACCAGCACTCGAGTGGAATACAAGGTACCCCCTCTCTGATGACCAGAGTACTGCTGAGAGATGACAAGAAGGTCCCTGGCAGGAATGCGGTAACGTAGACAAGAATGCGCGCCCGATTGGTTAACTTGCAAGGTGCGCGCCTTCTATTGGCCGAAGCTGTCACACACACACTACTACTGCTATGCAGAACAATAGACCCCTCTTGCCTCTACGTCCCCTCAGGGACCTTCTTGTCATCTCCAAGCAGTAGAGTAATGTGTGACACGTTGCGCGTGCACGGCCAGTGATGCCAGAATGAGGTTGAAACCAACTTCATTTCCCCCTCCAGGCTCTCCACCTTTATCCCCTTCCACTATCCTATTCCACCGTTCAGTCCTTATCGCGCACGCGCAACGTGTCTTCCATTCGCCTCACTCTGCCTCACTCTATTCTCGTCGCGCAACGAGTCACATATTACTCTGGTCATCAGAGAGGTACTTACTCGTATTCCCCCCGATTCCTTTTCGATTACCCCTGTCTGGTAACACTGTGGGCAGCGCAACACTGTGCCGTAGACTGGACTGGTCATCAGAGAGGGGGTATTTGATTCCCCTCGATTGCTGGCGACCTGGCGACACTGGTCGCAGCAGTGATGCCCAGTGTCTCCAGATCGAGAAAATGGAGGGGAATACAAGTACCCCGTCTCTAATGACCAGTCCAATCTACGGCACGGGCACCGTGGTCTACGGTCTTAGTGGGGGACGTTGGATTATGCGCATGGTGCTAGAATCGGATAGTGGAAGGGGAAAAGGAGGAGAGTAATCGATGACCATTTGGTCATCAACTGGCGACACTGGTGATGCCAGATGCGGAGAGTCACGGTGAAATGATGTATTCCCTCTCTGGTAACGGGGAATGAGTAGAGCAAATGGGAGACACGTTGCACGCAGTGTCGCCACTAAGTAACCGAACGGTTACTCGAGGGGAATACAAGGTACCCCCTCTCTGATGACCAGAGCGGCAGAGAAGTTCAGGAGTAGGGTAATATGTGACACGTTGCGCGTGCGCGACGAGGATTTAGTGGGGCGAATGGAAGACACGTTGCGCGTGCGCGATGGGGACGCAACAATGACATGACATTTCGCAGGTTTTAGGTTATTGCAGCGTATCGTAGTTATGAAATGAATCATACGAATCGTTCTGCAGAACGATATTATTGTATGTTATATGAGATGTGATATGAGTAGAGTTCATTAATATGTTCATTAATATATATATTAATATTCACCGTCAATAACTCAATAGTTGTTGCCCTTTACCATCCTTTCCCATAGCGTATATATATAGCTGATAGACTATATTTTCCTACAATTTTATTGTATTATGTACCTATAATATATTTATTACATTCAGTATTCAGTTCTACAATTTCTTTCATCTTCCCTATACCAAACTTTTTAATATACAGGGTGTTTACCTACAGGTGGGAGAAAATTTAAGGGGTGGTTCTCGACGATAATCTAAGACGAAAATGAAGAATAAAAAAATTGCGATTTCGGCTTCGTTATTTAGTTATTAACAATTAAAAATCCGCCTAAAATGCTGCAACACTTCTAACAAAAGTGTACGTTGCGTACGTCACACAGGTGCGCGACAGTCTCGTATCAAGTGACAAACGCATACATACCTTGGTTCTCATTTGGGGCCCCAGCGAAGTGAAAATGTTTAAAAAGTCGTTGGACGACATTGAACCTACCTACTCGTTAAAATCCACAAGAGCGTTTCTAATATCCGCCCTATGGAATTATCGAGTAGAAGGGGTCAATGCCCTTTCACTTTTAAATTCTTCTCACACATATCCACAAATCCTTATTCTGCACTATAATTGTTCATAACACCGTACTTAATATACTGGAATAAACGCTCTAGCACTATTTACGATATCATACACACGCACTACGAGTTTACAGAGAGTACAAGTTTACTGAGGGAAATGAGGAGAATGTAAAGAACTGGTAATCCTTTAATGTTGAAACACCGCACTTTATGGAACTTGATTTACGTCGCGAGACTCGTTCACAGACGGAACGGACATCTTGAGGTCGCGTGTGATTTCTGCGAACGGAAATCTTCGACGCGTGCGAGAAGAATCGTTCGTACAAGCTAGCATCCGTATGCATACTGATTCAAGACAGCTGATGAGGTCGATGCAAGATCGATAAAACAAATGAAGATCTACAGCAAACTACCGCCCAAACATCGCGCGTTGCTATACCAATACATTGTCTATCCTGTTTTCACGAATTTCGTGATTCCTTCTCATTCTGTCTGTGACCGCGAAATATTTCATGTGTGTGCATTGACCACATCAGCTGTCTTGAATCAGTGTGCATACGGATGCTAGCTTGTTCGGACGATTCTTCTCGCACGCGTCGAAGATTTCCGTTCGCAGAAACTCGTAGTGCGTGTGTATGATATTGTAAATAGTGATAGAGCGTTTCCTCCAGTATATTAAGTACGGTGTTATGAACAATTATAGTGCAGGATAAGGATTGGTGGATATGTGTGAAATGAATGTAAAAGTGAAAGGTCATTGACCCCTTCTACTCGATAATTCCATAGGGCGGATATTAGAAATGCCCTTGTGGATTTTAACGAGTAGGTAGGTTCAATGTCGTCCAACGACTTTTTAAACATTTTCACTTCGCTGGGGCCCCAAATGAGAACCAAGGTATGTATGCGTTTGTCACTTGATACGAGACTGTCGCGCACCTGTGTGACGTACGCAACGTACACTTTTGTTAGAAGTGTTGCAGCATTTTAGGCGGATTTTTAATTGTTAATAACTAAATAACGAAGCCGAAATCGCAATTTTTTTATTCTTCATTTTCATCTTAGATTATCGTCGAGAACCAGCCCTTAAATTTTCTTCCACCTGTAGGTAAACACCCTGTATAGTACTATAGATTTCAACATTTTTTTCAATATCCATACTCCACAACTGAAACTATCACATGTTACAAATTCATTTCATTTATAATAAAGAAAGTTCATAATCTGCAGAACGATTCGTAAATACGCTGCAATAACCTAAAACCTGCGAAATGTCATGTCATTGTTGCGTCCTCATCACGCACGCGCAACGTGTCTTCCATTCGCCCCACTAAATCCTCGTCGCGCACGCGCAACGTGTCACATATTACTCTGGTCATCAGAGAGGGGGTACATTTTTTCACCGTGACTCCCCTCAAGTGGCGACACTGGTTGCACGCGCGCGATGGGGACCGTGGAGTGTGCGCCTGCGCACGGTGCTGGAATGGAATAGTGGAAGGGGTAAGGAAGAGGTACGGGAGCAGTGCTGCCAAGTCGGCTCCAAACGGAGCCACAGTTCTCGGAAATACTCTCCTCCTTTTCCCCTTCCACTATCCCATTCGCCTCACTCAATCCTCATCGCGCACGCGCAACGTGTCTCCCATTTGCCCCACTCAATCCCCGTCGCCCATGCGCAACGTGTCACATATTACTCTGGTTATCAGAGAGGGGGTACATCATATATCGGCGTGATTCCCCTCATCTGGCAGCACTGTACGGGAGCTCCGTTTGGAGCTCATTCTGGCATCACTGGGTCGCAGTCGCTTCGGCCGTGCGCGATCTCTCTTTACACGTGCTGTCCTTCTCTACGTTCGGCTCAGTCGTTGAAGCTCGAACAAACAGTGTCGGTCCACGAACTTTGCAAACGAACCTCCCCGAGGCTTTTGACACTACAGAGGATTTACTATATATGTATATGTACCTACCTACTAAATATTCCTACACGTATGTGTATATGTACGTAGATTGGTACGTGTATGATATACGGACGAACTTTACGTATACAGTAAATTCTCTATAAATGCGAACTCTCGGGGGATTTCTTCGTATTTTTCGATCTTGGTCCTACGTTTTTCGAGCTTCAAAGGCCGAACCGAACGTAGAGAAGGACAGCGCGTGTAAAGCGAGACCACGCGCGGGTCTTTGAACTGTGCCGGCGACTCCGACTCTCCGCGTCTCTCTCTTTTCTATACGCGCTATCCTTCCTTGCGCCCGAAACGTTCATCGTCATTTAAACCACTACAGTTTAAATACCATCGAAGGAAAACTATCGAATTGAAGCGTTTACATCCGTCAGGAAAAGACACACTTTTTGTAGTTTTTGAACTGTTTTAAGTAATATACTTAAGATTTATTTAATTTTGTTTCTTATCAAAAAATTGTAATGGAGCGAGCGACGCGCGTGACTTGACACGGTGTTCGGTTGTGCGTATATAACGTCAATTAAACCACTAAATTCAGTTCAAACTAGGTCGTGTTTGGTATCATTTTAATAAAAAAAAATGCCAGAAATAAGGTAGTGAATGTCCCATAACAGTATCATGGAAAATAAAGAAGATAGACTGTTGATGTAACGTTATGATGACTCACGGGCGTTTGAACTGTGCCGACGACTGCGACTTTCCGCGTCTCTTTCTTTCACATACGCTATCCTTCCTTGCGCCCGAAACTTTCATTGTCAATTAAACCACTAAATTCAGTTCAAATTAGATCGTGTTTGGTATCATTTTAATCAGAAAAATGCCAGAAATAAGGTAGTGAATGTCCCATAACAGTATCATGGAAAATAAAGAAGATAGACTGTTGATGTAACGTTATGATGACTCACGGGCGTTTGAACTGTGCCGACAACTGCGAGTCGCAGTCTGCGACTTTCCGCGTCGCGTTAGTAGTGGTTCACACCGATATACCGAGCCGAAATCTGTGTGCTAAGTTGGAGGGGATATTTCTTTCGCGTTTATCGTGAAGAGATTTTCGCGTTTATAGAGAATTTACTGTACGTAGATTGGTACGTGTATGACAGCGCTCGGAATTTTTTCATCGCGGCGGTCCAGAATCGAAGACTGCGCCTCCCGCGCGTCTCGCTCCCCGTACCGGCCCAAGTTCGGAGATCCTCAGGCACGTTCCATACTCGCTATTGGTGGCGCCTAGAAGAACTAGGGCTGGTACGGGGAGCGAGACGCGCGGCCGGGCGAGGAGGCGTGGCCTTCGAGTCTGTGCCGCCGCGATGAAAAAATTCCGAGCGCTGGTGTATGATATACGGACGAACTTTACGTATATCGTTGCTTTTTTGTTTCTATGAGCTACAAGTCTTTCGGAATGCATATATGTATATCTATACACACAATTCGTTTCATTGTTCGTATTTCACTCAATATATTTTATACGTACATATTTATATTGTATTTATATTCGTTTCTTTATGAATTTGGTAAAACAATTATTTACATGACAAATGTAATATAAGCTATATCGCTATCGCTAGACGACGTATTGACGGTTCAGGATAGTTTTTTTTTTGGAAATACTTTGTATATAATATAATATGGTATAGTTTATAATAATAATATAATATAATAGAATAGAATATAACGTAATATCATATATAATATAATATAATATAATATAATATAATATATAATATAATATAATAACAACGACAAGAGACTGTAACTGAGGGAGTCCCGAGTTACGATTCTGCAGGAATTGATGCCGTTCGCCTTTGTATCGCCGTGTACATTATGTATCTCGCTTCACAGGTTCGTTGTACGAGCGTTATACTTTCATCGTTTTATCGTTGAACGTGTACGCGTAAGTACCTACCGCTTGCACGCACACGATACAGAGAATAGACAATTTCTTCGTTGATCGTGTTTACCTAACTCGATGCTATTATAAATCTACCAGTTTAATCTTCATCTATACAGAGACGGTATAAAATGCTAAGCGATCCTACGCGTTACCAATCGCTGTTCGATTCAATCCCTGCGGAACTACATATACTTTTATAAACACTATTTTCCCCTAGAAACGAGCGATCCGCGAATGTTCTCTTGGTCTATTCGAGCGCGAATAGTTACAAAATTACAAACACCAAAGTTATAGAAAAATATATTGGTCGCGTTAGTACAGAGAGCTGTGCCGGCCGGTGTATTCTATCGAGTGCGAGACAATAGTAATAAACAGTACGTAAGTACGAGATTCGAAAAAGTATCGCGAACCTAAACGGACCAACGCGAACGTTCCAACTGATCGACTAATCAACGAATCGCTTTAAACAACTCGAAACTGTATACCGTATGTACGTATGTACGCTGGTTCACCAGATATTACCACCCTCGGATTTTCCTCATTATTATTATTCCTAGCGAAGAACGTTTATACAAGGCCGGCGAACCGTGCATTTCGACGAACATTTCGACGAACACTGCCGCGCGCATTTCGGCGTGCGCGAATGCGAACGGGTGGCACTTACAAATCTGTTTGCAGGATAGATAGCATATCTTAAATATTCATAATATAAAGAATAAATGTCAAGAAATAGACAGAAATTTATAAATGAAGACATCGGTGATTTAAATTATCTAAAAAAATTACATTTTCACTTCATAATTTGTCTCAAATTATTAAAGAGGCCCTCGCTACGAAAACATTGCATTTTTTCCAGGATATTTTACGGGAATTCCGAACATAATCGGAAATCTCGCACACCCCATGCAGACATCCCGAAAAAATTCACGGGAAACCCGAATATTCTTGGGAAAAACTCCGGATTTTTGGGATCTCGTCTCGACATGATACGAGGCTTCGCAACCCGTTCCCGGCATCGGGATTCGGGAATTGCCGGGTTCCCGCACACCTCTAGTATTTACATATCAAGCGTGTGCAATTTTCAAAACTTAGAACGCTCAGCCAAACCGAAAAAGGCTCGATGTGTGACCAAACTTGTTGTCTACGGAACGCGCTCTCGGAACTTAACCCTTCCGTGTTTTATTCAGAATATGTATCGTAGAATCATATAAAGACGAAAATTAATCATGTTGCAACATGTCCAAAAATTCAGTTCGTGTAATCTCGAATCTGATGTCTTTAATGCTTCGTGACCATAAATATGGCCATAGAAAAAATATAAATTTTGGTGAATAAAGACGTTTCAATTGCTGTATCTGTAAAGTAAATGATACGGCAAGGAGTTAATGGTTTACTAATGGTTTTTCGATATTATTAATAGGTTAATACTTTTTTTTCTTTTAAAAATCTCTTCTACGCGTCCACCTACAAAGAGCTCACAACACCATGAAGTGTGCATCTCTTGAAATCATTCAATCTTATATAAACATTTTTCGCTATACATAAAAATAATGACGAAAGTGGAGGTGGTAATATTTTGTGAACCATCCTGTATGTCACGGCTCGGAATTGCTTATTCGCCGGGCGGCCGGACTGGCCGAGGGGGCGTTGCCTTCGAAAACCGGTCGTCGCGAGTAAGTAACTCCGAGCCCTGCTGTACATATACCGTAAACGTAAACTAACCGTGAAACACGGAGAATTTCTCGGGCATTCCCTCTTTTTTTAAATCGCAGGTACGCGGACGTATTGACTCGACGAAGACAAAGTGTATTGCGTATGTATAGTACATATAGGAAGAAGGAGGCGTTCGTGAAATTTACCCCGCCTACTCTGTCGCAGCTAAGCTAAACGACGCACATTCTACGATGTTACATTGTTACACAGCATTAGTACCGGAATATTCATCAGGGCTATGTGGTCTACGCGTCGCATAGTAATGTAGATCACGATATAAAATCTACGGTTACACAACAGTCAACAATTACTTAACGTTTCTCGGGACAACATCGAATAAAGAACGTGTGTTCGTGCCGTCGTTTTATCCAAAAAAACAGATGGACCACTTTCGTTTTTTCCCGTACACAGTTTCAGAGATTTTCGTTTGTTCACCGTTCGAAAATTGGTCGACACCAGATAGCGATAAGTAAAGAGAAAAGGACGGGCCTGAAACCGGAATCTCCCCGCATCATCGTGTTATTGACTTTGATTTACGAACTACGCGTCGTATTAAGGGCACCCAACAATTGATCATAGGTTTCTATAACGTACGTCGGTCTAAATCTAAATTGTAACGCTACTATAGTATACCTATATGTATAATAATGCGATACGGTACAATACAGTACGGTACAGGACAGTACGGTACGGTACAATACAATACAATACAATACACAATACAATGTAATATAATATGTATAATCGTTATCGTCTATTCACGGTAGATAACTACTACGTAATTGTCGCCATACATTACTATTTGCACCAATTTCCGAACCACGGTCCCATCGAACGACCGATATCGTGTGGTGAACAACCGATTTCAGACGCAAACAGTGCCAAACAAATAAGGAGCAAAGGACGACCAAGAAACTTGAATCAAAACTAAAAGTAATCGCAACTACGTTAACTACCTTCCTCGGCACGCCTAATTACTAATTACTAATGGCGCGTTCTTACGAATCACGAACTTTAATTGACCGATTATAGTCGATCGACAAAACTAGAATGAAATCTACACTGAGAACCTTCGTTTCAATAGAGTTGTTCAACTTTTTCGTGGAGCAAGAAAAGTTTTAGTCATCCCCTATTTGCTTTCAGGTTGAAACCTGTCTTGAAACGCGTCAACTTCAGTTAATTGTCAAGTTTGTGTTTCAACTGAGTTTTGTTTCACGCACATCTGCTTTCGACGCCATTTTAACCCTTTGCACTCGGAGCTATTTTAACACTTTACCTACCGGAAGCCTATTAATAGGATTTTGAATAATTGTGCTGTACCAAAAGAAAGCATAGAAATTTTCTTTCACATTGCAATTTTAAATGAAACTATTAGCTGACGTTGTTGAGGGTGACTTGTTAGTGCACAATGGAAATTGCTGTTGCTATTGAAGGTTCCATTAAAAAGTGTTTTGCCATGTATTATAGATTTTTCAAAATTATGCAATAATCGCCGGTCGGTAATGTGTTAACTGGTAAATTAAACATTTCTTCCGACATAGAATATTTCCTTTCCCTATGATTTTTCAAATTTCAAACAAACCACAGTGGTCCGGCGCGGCACGGCGGCCGATCAGCAGTTCATTAACCCTCGGACAGTGGACCATTCTTGCGATTACATATATTGATAACTAATAATGTTTAAGAATTCACTGCTTGATTTTTCAATTTTTTAGAACTTGTTTTTGAAGGTGCTTCTTGTACACGCATTAATCAGTCATTTCTCTTAATTTAGAAAGAAATTTTTTTCGAAATATTTAATACGTCCGACAGGGTTCACTGGTTCACGAAAGAACATGAGTAATTTTTTCGATCGAAAATCATACTCGCAAAATGTACATTTTTAAATGCTTGTAATTAGAATTAGAATCCTAATTAGAATATTGATTAACCTTTTGCAGTCGGAGGTATATTTTAACTTGAAAATGAAACATTTCTTCCGATCTGGAATAATTCCACTATATACATGATTTGTTCATTTTTAAATGCTTGTCCTAATTAGAATTTTGATTAACCCTTTGCAGTCGAAGGTACATTTTAACTTGAAAATGAAACATTTCTTCCGATCTGGAATAATTCCATTGTATACATGATTTGTTCATTTTATAGATACGAAATTGGTACAATACCTCATATAATACTTAAATGTTTAGTAATTCATTAGATACCGACATGCTTAATAATGTAAACAATATTTTAAATAGTGGTACAGCAATTTTTAATGGCACCTCAGAGTCACCTGAAACTGTTGATCAGATTCTCTTGAAATGTGTGAACAGAAACTGTTCCAAATCATATACATATGTGTCGATCAACTATTCAATTAAACTTGAGTCATGAGAACGCGCCATAACTCGAGTTGTCGAGTCTCTCGCGTCTCGCGTCTGATCGAGCCGAATCAAACGGACCCGCCGCGACGCGACGCTGCGAGCATCGGTAATAACGAAGAAAAGTAACCAACAAACACGTCGATCGTTCGATAATTGTAACACGCGAGTTATCTTTCTTCATTCTGTTCGATTTCGATAATGGTATAATATAATATAAAGTAATGTAACCTATGATAACAATACAGAAGTAGGTGTGCACAGACGGCGAGAGGCGTGCGATCGTACTATGCAACTCGCACGCGTAAATACCCAGTCAGCAAAATCTGCTCCAGCAGAATATGATCAAATGTGTGGAATCGTACTTTGCGAGCAAAAGGCGGTCATTTTGGTGGCAAACCACGGTTGGAGAGTAGTATTTGGTCCATATTTGCTCTGAATCTGCCGACCAAAACCTATTGGTATTTGTTTGCAAAGTTTCGTGCCTTTCCATGCAAAATGGAAGAACAACACGAGGACAGACCCTGCCTTTGTTGTAGAGGGCAGGTCGGTCGTCCTAAGAGTAAAAATCGAGCAAAATCGAGGGACAATCGAATGTTTGTCGAAATTTCCAAATTATATAATTTTAAGTTGCATACATGTTCAATCATTTAAATATTTACAAACCTTAAAATAATGACAATAACGATTTTGCCCGATATTTACTCCGAAAGCAAGGTTAGATTTGCTCTTGGTACGACCGACCTGCCCTCTGTAACGAGGGCAGAGTCTGCCTTCAGACTTTGCTCTCCATTTAGCATGGAATTTTCGCACCAAACTTTGCAAGCAGACACCGAGCCTAATACGGAAACAGATGGTTCTGAGTTCTGAATTTGTTCTCATGACTTTTTTCTGGTAAATACGTAAATCCTAATAATACTATTAGGTCAATCGGAAAGTTCCGTCCGTTTAGCGTCCAGTAGCCGTAGCTCGAACTGTCGTTAACTATAACGTCTAAAGTAAGGTTAACTTTTTAGTTTGGACATCTTTCAATAAAATTCAATACATAACAATATACGCTTGCATCAATAACATCGTTTTTTTCTACGTTTTTTTCTAAGTGTTAATCCTTTGCTTCAATTGGAAGAAAGCTGCAGCTGAAGCTCATCGAATGATTGTAGACGATTATGGCGATAATGCTGTTTCCGATAAAATATGTAGAGAATGGTCTCGACGCTTTAAAAATGGTAATTTTACTGTGGAGGACAATGAGCGTTCTGGACGGCCGCGAGTATTCGAAGATGAAGAATTGCAGGCATTGCTGGATGAAGACCCATGTCAAACGAAAAACAAATTGCAGAAGCGTTACAAGCGTCTACAAGAAAGGAAAGTTGGTTCCATATGAACTCGAGCCAAGAGACATTGAAAAGCGAAAAACCATCTGCGAAATTCTGCTTGCGAAACGTCACAAAAGTTGTCAAAGAAACGTTAGAAGCACTTCACTGGGAAATACTACCAAATGCGGCTTATTCGCTAGAGTGTGCCCCTTCTGACTATCACTTGTTTCGTTCGATGGCACACGCACTTGCTGAGGAACGATTTAATTCTTACGAAGATGTCGAAAAATGGAACTCTGACTGGATAACCTCCAAAGATGACTCATTCTTTCGTCGCGGAATTCGCTTGCTGCCCGAAAGATGAGGAAAAGTCATTGCTAACGATGGACAATACTTTGATTAATGTACTCTTTCATTTTGTTTTTTAAATAAAGCTCTATTTTTTGTCAAAAAACGGACGGAACTTTCCGATTGACCTAATATAAAGCTGAATTAATGCATAATTTTATAAACTATTGTATATAACAAATAAAACAATAGTTTGTTTTGGCAAAGAAACAGCCAATTTCACCGTTCGGAATTGGTTTTCAGAATTCTAAGCTTCTAAGTCGAGGACTTACTGTACTTGCTCGCAAAGTTTGCTGGCCAATTCATACGAAATCGAGATCAGATTGCTTTTACTGGGTACGTGTACGCGGGGAACGTTCAACAGTCCTCGCGATCCTTGCGACCGGATCCCTCGACGGATCGCCTCTTTCAGACTACAATCGTTTTGCTCGAGTCAACGTGGCTCGATGCTAGTGACGAATGACAACGCGCAAATCGGACTTTCTTTTCTCGTATCTTTGATCGTCAATGGAAGAATGAAAGCCGAGTCGGCCTTTCGCCATCTTCGAATCCGAATGGATCTCAAGGAACGTGCAACGTAGCGCTGTAGATACTTTCATCGAATAAGGCTGCGTGAATTATTGTCTTTTTCGTTACCGTTCGATACGCGTTTCCCCATTGCGTCCCTCGCGTTAATTTATGTCCCGTTCAACTCGAAATCAACAATTTCTTGGTCGATTTACACCCGAACGAACGCGCACCCCCTAATTTCCTAACTCTACGAATCTGGACCCTTCCTTTCTTCTTTCCTTTCTTCCTCCCTTCCTTCCTCTCTTTCTTCGGCGGTCTTTATCTCTTTGTTCGCACGATGGTACGTACTAGACGGCAAATCTTCGTTTTTGATCGTCTTCGTTGTCCGAGTGATCGTCGCGTCGCACAGTGGGCCAGAAACCGATCTTTTTGGACAAAAATCTGCGGACAACTCAGTTTTTCAACCATTCAATTGGAATTCTTTTTAAAATGTTCGTGAAGGTCTATACTTTGATGACGTGCTGCGCAAAAATCGTTAAATTAAAGTGCAAAATTCTTTTAAAGAGCTGGTACATCAAACACTGGGAACGTGGCCCGAACTTTCTTTAGAAAAGCCGAATCAGTTGCTGCAGTGACTGGATTAAACGCGGTTATTATCACAAGATTACATAATATTCTTCAGGTAATTACATGTGACAAGAAAGCTGATTCTGTGAAATTCAAAGAATACTGTTCGGAGACGGCTAAATTGTGCATTAAAATTTATCCATGGTATAAACTACCTCCAGCAGTTGATAAGGTACTGCAACATGGAAGTGAAGTACTTGCTACATTTGAACTGCCAATTGGTTTGTATTCAGAAGAGCCACAAGAGGAAAATAATAAAGTCTTGAGGAAATCACGAGCTAAAAACTCCCGAATGTGTTGCCGCAGAAAGACAAATATAGATATTACACGACATATGTTATTATCATCCGATCCACTTGTAAGCTCTCTGAGAATAAAGGATGGCAAGCACAAGGAAGTTCTTTCTCGCGAAGCGAAAACGCTGTTGTTGGATCAATAAATTAATAAATGTTGAGTCTCATAAGCACCGAATGTAATTCTATTCAATTGGTAATTCTCAGGGCCAGATTTACAGTTTAAAATTTTGCGGTTTAGGGTTTAGGGTTAAGAAGTGTCGGCAACTCAGCTGAGACATGCAAATTTATGGTATGGGCGGATGAAGTATCGGAGTTATTGGGCTTTGCACATAAGTATTCTTGATTGTGACAGTTAACGAACATTTTTAAAAAAATTCTAATTGAATCGATGAAAAACTGAGTTGTAGGCAGATTTTTGTCCAAAAAGATCAGTTTCTGGCCCGCTGTGCGTCGTTTTAAAAAACCAAGAAAAATAGAACGGAAGAAAACACGACAAACTCAGTCTTCGAGTACGCGTGTAAAAGTTCGGTCATTGAATCGAACAAATTTTTCAAATAAGTATAATTTACCGCGTCGTTTAAAAAGGAGAGTTAGAACAGCACGGAAAAAGTCACGACAAGCAGTCGCAAGGCAGTCTTCTTCGAGTACACGTGTAGAAGTTCCGATCGATCACTCGAACAAATTTTTAAAAAAACCATAATTTACCGCGTCGCGTCGCGTCGTTTCGATATTTCCGTTGGCGTCTATTTACATGGAGTCGTGTGGAAACGTAATCGTTCGAATTAGCTAGCTAAACGCAAGAATACGGTAAAGAGATTGATGAAGGACGTGTGTCACGTAACTGTAAAAAACTTGTGGCCGTGGACTATATGAGAAGTTCGTTGGTACGGACACGCGTCAGCGAACAGTTCGACTCGAATCAATGATTTAGCAGCAATTTCCACGATCGTCTCGAGAACTATTTGTCGCAGACTATTCGATCGATTCGAATGCCCCTATTTATAATATAATAATTACCGCTATCGATTCTAGGCTGATTACACTATTCGACGATCGCTCGTCGCAATTCGTAATACTGATTAATGTATTGTCCGTTTACTTGGTGTACGAAAAAACATGCAAACACGCTAACCGCTGGATCTCGAGCACCAGCTTTTTACGACTTTCTTTTTTCGATGGTGTTTCGCGGCTTTTTCGGAAGAATCGGGATAACGCGCCAATCGTTTAACCCTTTCGCTACAATGGACATTCACTACATCTCATCATCGCATCGTGCTGTCGTACAGAGGGGTATTCCGCTGTAAAATGGGAATAAAATATTGTAGCGTTATTTGTGGGCTCAGGGTCATAAACAAGTAGGTCGTTGTATTCGTCTTGACTCCAGCTCTAAAAAAATTATGAAATAAAAATTGTACTTTAACATTTAAAAAATCAAAATAATTCTTATTTTTTGTCGAAAAAAGATTTTTTTCGAAATTTGAAATATACAATTTTGTACATGTTTGAATACTGTTCAACTTTAATTTCAAACATTTTATCGTCAGATTATCCGAACTCTTGAAAAGTAGTGATAATTGAATGCTTCGATTTCGATGTGCTGAGTTGAGATAGGTGTACAAACTCTTCACAGATTTCATTCTGTTATCATCTAAATTAGTATTGTTATTAATATTCCAACATTACCAATCATTCTGTAAGTTTTTCTTCGATTTCAGAACTTTATTGACGATTTTGGTACACCATTCCGCTGTATTCCGCATTCTTTCTTGTACCATTACATTCGATAAAGGTTTACGATCGTAGTCCAAAAAGAATTGATTCCGCATCGTTCTGAATTGGAGAGTTATAACTAATTTAAGTAGAAATGAGCATCGAAAATGGCGACTTTCGTTTCGAAATCGGGAAAAAACTTACAGAATTATTGGTAGTGTTCAAATATTAATAACAATATTAATTTAGATGATAACAGAATAAAATCTGTGAGTGCCCTGTACACCTATCTGAACTCTGTACATCGTACTCAAAGCATTTCATTATCACTACCTTTCAAGAGTTCGGATAATCTGACGACAAAATGTTTAAAATAAAAGTTGAACAGTATTTAGACATGTACAAAATTGTATATTTAAAATGTCCCTGAGCCCATAAAGAACGCTACAATGTTTTATTCCCGTTTTTCAGCGCAATACCCCACTGTGAGTCGTACAGTCGTACATACGATGCTACGGACGAGATACATACATATCTCGTGCGTCTTTATTTTAATACAGGGCGAGTCACCTAACGTTATCACCTGAAATATCTTTGTTGTTTTCAAAGATCCATTAAATCTTAAGTCTCGAGGACAAAGATGAATGGTATCATTGAATGGCTCATACGATACCAAAGAAATTTTTGTTTTTATGTAATTTTTTTCAGAGATATCAAGCTCATCTTCATTTTTTTCAAATGGAACCACCCTTTTTTTTAAAACATCTACAATGAGAGTCCCTTTCATTACGAATTCAGTGATTATAATTACTCGAGGTCATTCAAGGTCGCTGAAAATGTTTAGAAACGTATTTTAAGGAAGGCTTGTGTAACTTCAGTGAGAAAGTGATTTTTAAGAATTTTTTTTTAGAACAACTACAATTGGTTATACGGAACTAGGTCTTTTCTAGATGTAAACAGATAGTCTTGAGGTACAAGTGTTCTTGTTTTAGTGTTCAAAGTTCAAACAAATTTATATTGTTCAGAGAAACATAAATAAAAAATCAAATATGTATTTTAGGTCCAATCCCTAGAGAAATGTGTAATATATTATTTTGTTATAAATGCATAAAATTCGCGGTCTACTAATAAATTATTGCTCACTGTCGGATAAATTCTTCAATACATACTGTACAAAGCGGATCGCATGAAATTTTATTAAATCCCTTGACGATCCTTTTTCTTGCAGGAGGAGAATCGAACAAGTGTCCACATATTTTTGTTTTTGAATGGTAGCGTAAAGTGTTTTATTTGAAAATTTGGTGTCATCGTTAGTGGAAGGTGTTTAAAGCTGATAAATATAAACTATGTACTGCATATTTTACAGAATTAGAGTTTTTATTGTTTATTTTGTACGGAATGCAGAGGGATAATTGTAATCGATGTAGAAAATCTAATACACAAAATACAACCCACGAAAATATCTCATCCAACAATAGAATGTGTCAAACTTGAATTGTGTCAAATATGGAGTATTTCATATTTATCATCTTTAAGTACTTCTTTCCACTAACGACAATATGTCTTCAAAATCGATTACTTGTGTCTTGTGTCCAACTTACAAAAAGAAAACACTTCATATCGGTAATAAAGATAGTGACGAGATATCTCGTCCATAGCACTGTACGCACGACACGATATTTATGACAAAAATGGGCACGTACAATTTAAAGCAGTGAACGAATTCAGAAGATTTAAGGGCATCTGTGTATTCATTTCAGCTTAATAAGACGATTAAAAGAAGAAAGAAATTTCTATTTGGCTCTTGTGTCTTACAATCAATGCAAACATTTTTTATTTTGCATAAAGATCCGCAGTCTAATGATGACGCTCGAGATATGTATCTCGTCTAGAGGGCTGTAACTTTTCTGAAGCTTCGTCGACAACTCTTCGAAGTTTCGCAGGATTCGAAGGAACGAAGGGAACTTTGAAGTGTATGAAGTTTCGAAATATTGAAGTTTCGAAGTGTTCGAATCGTATGAAGTTGTAACTTGATCAATCTTTTAACTGTGGTGGCGTATTTTTTTCGAAATGTCGGAGTATCTATAATTGTATCAAATATACTAACTTAGCAGCGAAATTTCGAAGTTGAAAGCTTCGAAACTCCGTTAACTCTTTTAATCCTTTAATAATTCGATCCTCTAAATTCGATTCTCATCGCTAGACTGCGGATTTTATGCATTTATGAGAAAATGGTAGCGGGCACGCACACGCACGCATCATTTACAGCAGTGGACGTGTTAAGGACACCAAGGTATTAGCTTAATAGGATAATTAAAAGAAGAATAACATTTTCATTTTGCATAAATATCCGCAGTCTGCTCATCACCTTCGATGTTTCAGAAATCGAAGCTTCGAAGCTTGAAAATCTTCGACCTTCGAAGGAAAATAACAGACCTAATCTCGTCCATTGTAGTGAAAGGGTTAATCATAGAAGGAAACAGTCATCGTAGCGTAACAACTAATTAGACGTTCATCTCCGTGTGATTTCGCGCGTAGCGGGAACCGACTTACTGGAAGTGATAGGCGATTGGATCGGGTGGTGGTGGTGGTGTAAAAAAACGCATTGCTCGAGTCTCTGTTCCGGCGGGGTTGGAGGTCGAAGGGGGTCAACGCGATATCTTTCTTCTTCGTCCTCTTAATCTTTTTCTTCTTCTCGCTTTCCTTCCTCCTGCGCGGGAGTACACGGTATACGGGGCGAAGCAGAGGAACTGAAAGACGAAGAGGAAGAGAAAGGAGAGGACAAGGTTAACGAGAGACAGCGAGAGCGAACGTTACCCCCTCTTTCGAAAGAATTGTAGCCGCCGCGTCTGCTTTATGTCAATTCCATGGCGAAATGGAAGATTTGTCGAACACGCGTTCAAAAGGAAGAGAGGCGGAGGAGAGGCGGGAAGTAGAAAGGAGAAAACGAAGAGAGATGCTCGAGCATCGTTGCGTCGCCAACGCCGTTTCTTCGACGGCTTCGAATCGTGGTTGTTTCTTTCTAGCGGAATAATAGGCACGCGGCGCGGCGCGGCGTAGCGCGATGCAACCCGATGCAACGAGTCAAAATTGCGACGTTTCTGTGTTTCGGTTCTCCGAATCGTACCCCTTTAATACAAGCTAAAACATACCGGGGGATTCATTTCACCGAACACGTTCAATTCGTATAGCGAGGCGAATACGATGAACACCAAGTACCAGAGCATCAGCACCACTCCGTATCGTCGATCCAGTTTCCAGCCGTTCAAATGGGTCGCTAGCACCAAAAACACCACCGTCGACAGCAGGGACAAGGTAGAGTATGTTAAGCCTGCGTAAGTACAACAATAATATCGTAATAACAGATAGAGAGATAGATAGATAGATGCAATGCTGGGCAAAAGGATAAAAGAGGCTGCTCTTTACTTTACCAGACTCAAAATTTCTGCCTTTCTCCTATAAATTTTGACATGTTTGGTATGTAATCCGGGTTACCCTTGGTTCGTCGACAACCCATTTCACCGACACTGTTTTTCATCGACACGATTTGACCGACAGTAACTTTCGTCGACACTATGTTTTCATCGACACGGTCAAACCCAGATAGCACAGGACGACTTAAAGTCGCCGTTTTCATGTCCGTTCTACGTCTTTACGTCTTACGTCTCAGTAAGACGCTTTTTAGACGTCCATAAAGGCATCTTTTCTGGGACGTCGTTTTGACGCACGAAGGAAGGTGCCTTTTATGCATCTCATTTCTGCCGTACAAACGTCGTCCCAGCAGAGATGCCTTTATGGACGTGTAAAAGTTGCCTCTTGCGGGACCCCGCACAGTGGTCTGAGAGCGGCAGAAAACGGCAAAAACCCTAGGAAAGCTCTATTTCGGGGAAAATCTCGACAAAAAATGTTTGCAACCGTTCTTGGTCACGAAAAATAATAAATACATTAAAAAATAAGTAATAAATTAATAATAAATAATAAATTTTACACTTAAATTGAATATAAAATAAATTTAAAATGTAATATAATTCAATTTAAATTAAAGATAATAAAAAATGATTCCTCTCCATATAAAATAACTACTTAATTTAAAAAACAATAATTTCATGTCAATTAAAATAAAATGAAATAATTTCATGGAAATTTATTATGTACAGTATACAGGTAAGGTTTATTTACATTTTGGTCACGAAAAATAATAAATAAATTGAAAAATAATTAATAAAATAATAATAAATAATACATTTTACACTTGTTTTCAATAGTATGCATTGTGAGAATTGTTAACACGATTTTTCAAATATTTCCGATGATCTGACAAAAAATTTTTCAAACGAAAGTTGATTAGTGTTCACTTTTCTACAAACTTCAATACAAAAAATTAAAGAAAAATCTCTTTTTGTATAAAAAATGAAGTTCATCTCAATTTTTTAAATATTAACATATATTTTTTACTTCATAATATTTTAACTGGTATCAAGACGAATCCCACGACCTATAAATAATATAACATTAAACCTTGAAATAACGCTACAATAGTTTTGGCCTCAAAAAGCAAGCTACCGTCACTGTGTGACGGACCGTCAAGTGTTCCAGAAAGCGGAGCGTTCTTTGACGCGTTCTCACCGACATTTCATGAGATAAAACCCAAAGCCGCAGGTTACCGCAGCTGAACTTTGCATTTATGGTTTACTTAGATATCTACAAACGTTATTTTTCCATTGGCACGTTGGCGCAGTTTGGCGCAAGAGAGATATCGTCTTTCAAACTTCATTAACGTTGCTCTTTTCCCCGTTTAATAGCATTATCTGCAAAACTACTCGAAAAAATTAAAAATAAACATTTTTCGCGATTTATTCCGGGTCTTCGTACTTGAAGGATGCCAGAAAAGAAAACATTATTTACATTACTATTTTTACAGGCGCATACGGTTTCTTCAAACATGCGCTTGAATTTATGCTGAAAACTAGGTATGTTTAGCATGGCCAACTTTAAGACGTTCTACAACAAAGTGAATTTGGATTTTGAACTGATTCATCCTAGAAATGTTTGAATTTACTCTCCTACTAGTCAAAAATATAAAAAATTTGTTTTTTTAAGAAACTTGAAAATATGGGGTTTTTGCCGCTCTCAGACCACTGTGCGCCGTTTTCACTGCAGAAACGATTGAAGTACTTACGAAAATATGTATATCTCTTAATCGTTAATATACTAATACTATGCTCCATTAAAAAAAAGTAGTTTGATTTTTACCTAAAAAATATTTTAGGTAACTAATTAAATAATTAGGTTATATAATTATTAGAAGAGATAAACTTCTGTTAAAATATTTTTTATATAATAACATATATCATTTGAAATGATTTGAACCTATAAGAATAAAAAGTAATGAATCTAACAGTAAAGGTGTCGCATGGCTCAGCGAGGAAGCCATCATGAAGTTAAACGGTAGGTCCCGAGTTCGAATCCCGCCCAATATGCTACATAAAAATTTTCTAAATTGTAATAAGGTTTTTTCGAAGAGACAAAATGGAATATTCGCTCAAGTAGTACATGAAAGTAGTAATATACAGGGTGAATTCGATAAAGCAGGACACCTAAATATCTCCGTTACTTTTCGTTGTACAAAAAAACTTCGTAGGACAAAGTTACATTGTTTGAAGGGCCACATATAACGGTGTAAGGGAAAAAAAATTTCAAGGTCATTTTTATGAGATTTCAAGGTTATCGATGTTTTTTTAAATGGAATGATATATTTTCGTTAACGTAATGTTGTAGCTGACAAAATAACGAATTCATGCATGTAACACAATATGACCTTCAAATGACTTTCAATCCAGAAAAATGGTATAAAAAAAATTCAACGTGTAAGATTCATTTGATGTATTTCTGTTACGCCAAACGTTCAAAAATATTCCCTTGAGCTGCTTTACGTTCAAATGTATCGCATTACACAACATAATAACAGATTCGGTGTTGACAGGAGGACAATTGTGATATACCTTCACCTATACGTTCGTACAGAATCGTGTTTATTCACTACTAATTACTCAGAAGACCTTCTTGCTATCAGATTTCCACAGTTTCTAAGATTTCTCGATCAGTTTATCGATGAATGTTTCACAATGCGTTACTCGAAGGAAGATAAGATTGATATAATTTTCACTTATGGAGAAAGTCGACAGTTTTTAAGAGAAGCTGTGCAGTTGTACAAGGACCGATTTCCTAATCGTAATTGTCCATCAGTTTCCGTTTAGTCCAATTTGTTAAATAAATTCCGTGAAACTGGTAGTGTCGAAAATAAAAAACGTACAAAGGTGAGGACTGTAAGGAATGAAGCAAACACAATTAATGTACTGGCAGCAGTGAATACAAACCCTCATGCTAGTACGAGGCAAATCGCACGAGGAAGTGGCATTAGTCAAAAATGTGTAGTGCAAATACTCCAGGAACACAAATTTCACCCCTTTCACCTATCAATTCATCAAGAACTTCATGGTAGAGACTTTGTAAATCGTGTAAACTTTTGCCAGTGGGGATTGAGACAATTGATAAACGATGGAGCATTTTTGAATCAAGTAATATTTACCGATGAAGCTTCGTTTACAAATCACGGGCAAATAAATTTAAAAAACCTGCATTATTGGTCATCTGAAAATTCGCAGTGGTTACGGGCAGTCGACAAACAAAGACCATGATCCGTCAATGTTTGGTGCGGAATTTTAGATAATCAAATAATTGGGCCTCACTTTATTACCGGAACATTAAATGCAGAAAAATACATTGCATTTTTAATACATTGTACATAAATACAAAAATACATTGCAATTCTCCTGGAAAATACACCCTTGAACATTCGTGAAAATATGTGGTATCAACATGACGGATGTCCGGCCCATTCTTCCCGTGTCGTAACACAATTCTTAAATAACAAGTTTCCAAATCGTTGGATTCGACGTAACGGACCCGTATTATGGCCAGCTCGCTCACCAGACCTTACACCCCTTGATTTTTATCTATGGGGAAAACTGAAAGACGATGTTTATAGTGAACCACCAACGACTATAGACGACATGAAAGAAAGAATCGTCCAGGCTTGTGCGTCGATTTCCTCAGAAATGAATTACGCAGCAGTACGTTCTGTAACTTCACGGCTGAATGAATGTATAGCAGCTCAAGGGAATATTTTTGAACATTTGACGTAACAGAAATACATCAAATAAATCTTACACGTTGAATTTTATTTATACCATTTTTCTGGGTTGAAGGTCATTTGAGGGTCATATTGTGTTACATGCATAAATTCGTTATTTTGTCAGCTACAACATTACGTTAACGAAAATATAACATTCCATTTAAAAAAACATCGATAATCTTCAGATCTCATAAAAATGACCTTGAAATTTTTTTTCCCTTACACCGTTATATGTGGCCCTTCAAACAGTGTAACTTTATCCTACGAAGTTTTTTGTACAACGAAAAGTAACGGAGATATTTAAGTGTCCTGCTTTATCGAATTCACCCTGTATACAGGGTGTCCCAAAATTCGTGAAGGACCCGAAAGGGGGTGGTTCCTGAGACCATTCTAAGAGACATTTTCCTTTTCACAAAAGTCAAATTCGGCTTTGTTTAGGAGTTATTAACGAAAAACACGGACCAATCAGAGCGCGTCCTGGCCCGGCGCGCCACGCCGCGCTGGCAAGCGAGTGT
This sequence comes from Lasioglossum pauxillum, assembly GCA_933228785.1. Lineage (NCBI taxonomy): Eukaryota > Metazoa > Arthropoda > Insecta > Hymenoptera > Halictidae > Lasioglossum > Lasioglossum pauxillum. The sequence goes on along the minus strand of OW121706.1, from coordinate 15,564,178 downwards.
CGGTGGTACGCCGCGACATCGCAACGAGCAAGAGTTTCTCGATAATGTGAATCCTCTCCGATTTCGATGAGCTTTGGATATGTTGTCAAGACCAGGATTCTGAACAACATTTCTCTTTGGACTATTTGGCGGTCGGCTTTAGTTTACGAGATGATCGTAAAAAAAGAGAAGAAGCAGAAACTGATTGTATTAAAAACTCACTTATTCAGCCGTAAATCCATTTGCTGCTTCGAAATGTGTGTCACTGGGTCACTCGGTGACGAACTGCACAGATGTCTTCAGGTATACGGCAGCACCGAAAGGTAAAGGACATACGGCCAGGTCGACGAACTGCACAGCCGGTGGTAGATAGTAATAAGGCCTAAGGGATGCGCGGTCAAGTCGATGATCCAGAATTTCACTTTCACTTTCGAATCGTTAAATAATTCGTATGTTTATTTCACACAGATGCCTTGAAATTTTTCCACACTCACAATCACTGTACACATTTGTCTACACACATAGTTATGTACTAATAATAATTGCCATATCCGCAGTCTAGTGATTAGTTTAAATATCACTATCAAAAACACAACTAATAGCAACCGTTAGCTTTGAATTGACAAATCTTTGGAGATGTTCTCTCTACCGCGGCTCGAACGACACTGATTTTCTGCAAGATTTTTCTAAAGAACTTAGGAAGGGCATTTAGCGTGTCGAAATTCGAAATACGCGCTGTAGCACGTTTACGAAAACGACGGGACGATGAGACGAAAAACAGGATGCGAGAAGGACCGCTGTAAGATTTATGGCAAACACATGTTTAGTTTTTCCTGCAGATTGGTACGTAGAGTCGATGGGTAACCGTGCGTATACCTGAAGACATCTGTGCAGTTCGTCACCGAGTGACCCAGTGACACACATTTCGAAGCAGCAAATGGATTTACGGCTGAATAAGTGAGTTTTTAATACAATCAGTTTCTGCTTCTTCTCTTTTTTTACGATCATCTCGTAAACTAAAGCCGACCGCCAAATAGTCCAAAGAGAAATGTTGTTCAGAATCCTGGTCTTGACAACATATCCAAAGCTCATCGAAATCGGAGAGGATTCACATTATCGAGAAACTCTTGCTCGTTGCGATGTCGCGGCGTGCCACCGACACTCGCTTGCCAGCGCGGCGTGGCGCGCCGGGCCAGGACGCGCTCTGATTGGTCCGTGTTTTTCGTTAATAACTCCTAAACAAAGCCGAATTTGACTTTTGTGCAAAGGAAAATGTCTCTTAGAATGGTCTCAGGAACCACCCCCTTTCGGGTCCTTCACGAATTTTGGGACACCCTGTATACAATGTAGATTCTAATTTTTTTTATAACTTTTTCTTAAATTTGAAGATTTTGTGCGTCTCAGAAAGATGCAAAAAAGATGCATAAAAGATGTCCAAAAAGGCAACTTTTTTTGCGTCTTTACGTACATCTTAAAGATATCGAAAAGACCTGTGAGAGACGACTTTAAGTCGCACAGTTTTGTAACAAAAACCTGTTAAAGTCGTACAAAGTACGTGAAAAAGACGTGAAAACGACGTGCCACAGACGTAACGTACGACTTAAAGACGTACTTACGTCTTGCGTCAGGCAACTTTTAAACGTACTTTACGATGTCTTTGTGCTATCTGGGATTCGTCGACAAATGTTTTCATCGATATTCTATTTGTGTAATTATTGTACAATTTTGTTGTGTTTTGTAGTCTATATATGTACATTCGTAGCATCCGTTCTGTTTATTCACATTTTTTATATGTATTTACACAATTATGTTTGAAATTAAATGAAATATTATGATTTTGTATTCATTTGTGTATACCTATTAATAAAGTTTGTTTATTTGAAGAAATTCTGATTAATAAAGTAGCGATAAAAACTTTGATCTAAGTAACAATGCTTTGTAATTCTCTTTATTATTTATTATACAAGTAACTAAAAGCGTCGAGAACATAACAATGATAATAACGATTAGTCTACATAAACAAGTACGCGAAATTGGTGTCAGTGGAAATGAATGAACTCAAACTTATCGCTAAAAACGGACTGTCGATGAAAACGTAGTGTCGACGAAAGTTACTGTCGGTCTAATCGTGTCGATGAAAACAGTGTCGGCGAAATGGGTTGCCGACGAACCAAGGGTAACCCGTGTAATCCAGTAGATTTGTACCCGGGCGGCTGCAGATCGAAGTTTCGATCCTGTAGGATCAACGGTTCAGGAGCTATGCTTGCTTAAAGTTGAGCAATCTGCAGTGTTTTTGACAGGTAAGAACGTCGCCGCCATATTACTTTGTACCGACGCGACGGTCACGCGTCGCTTACCGAGTTGGTTGTGATTAGGGCGGCGGGGAGGGTAAGAACCGGCGGTTCTGCTCGGTAAGCGGCTCGCGGTCATCACTACAAACCAATATGGCGACGTCCTTACCTGTCAAGAACACTACATATTGCTCAACTTTAAGCAAGCATAGCTCCTGAACCATTGATCCTACAGGATCGAAATATCGATCTGCAGCCGTCCCGGGTACAAATCGTCTGGATGGCATGCCAAACATGTACATCATAATTTATAGGAGAAAGGCAGACATTTTGAGTCCGGTAAACTGAAGTTTACCCGGATAAGACACTGTGCATCTTTGTATATTGCGCGTATTTGTATTTGAAACAAAGAAATGTGCATTTTGTACGTTCTATGTGTTGTGTGCCATCTCTGGAGCGAGATTACCAAGGGGTGAGTTTGTGGAACATGGCAGAGAAGAGAAGAATCTTGGAGAATCTTGGACTAAAGTATGAGACACTGTGCTTATCCTCAACTTTTACGATTTGTGTTACATAGTAGCCATTCGTCTGTTAGTCCAGTCAATAAATACTCGTAAGGGGGGCGTAGAGGGAAATGGAAGGAACACAATTTTTAACTTTGGGACTTTGTTTCGACTAGTTAGGAGGTAAATATACTAAAAGTCCCTAATCCTAGGAGGTGAACGGGCTACAGAGGGACACGTAGAAGTCACCTTTTTTGATTTTCCGCTTATATCTCGGAAACTATGTGTCCTAGCGATAATAGCATTCCATACCAAATTGAAGCTAATAAAATGTACTATAAGATTGATTGCATTCAGTTTTTCGCTATCTCGCATAGTTTTCGAGATATCCGAGCTGAAAGTTCACTAATTGTGAAAAAGAAATTTTTGCCTCACGTTTTTTGCCTTACTTGACTAGCTAACTTTTCAGCACAATTAGTGAACTTTGAGCGCGGATATCTCGGAAACTATGCGAGATAGCGAAAAACTGAATCCGATCAATCTTGTGGCACATTTTGTCAGCTTTAATTTTGTATAGAATGGTCTTACCGCTAGGACGCATAGTTTCCGAGATATACGCGGAAAACCGAAAAAGGGGACCTTCTACGCGCCCCCCTGCACCCGGTTCATCTCCTAGGAGTGGGGACTTTTAGTATGTTTACCTCCTCACTAGTCCAAAGAAAGCCACAATGTTAAAAATTGTGTTCCTTCCATTTCCCTCTACAACTTTTCGTTGACTGGACTATGCGAGGAGATACAGAAGTGTAAACTAAACCTACCACTGCCGGTTAAATGACTGGTTTTATACAATATTTTTCGTCTTACAATTATTGAAATCACGAAGTTGCTTACATAGAAATTAATTCGATAAATTTCTTTATCCAAGCACATATGTATTGTAATTAAAATTACACAAAATCTAAATAAATAAAGCCTTGTCATTTTTGTAAGCTAAAACATTTTAATCGCTTTTAGTACTAGGTAGGTTTAATGTTGACAATTAAAAATCCGACTAAAATGCGACAACCCGACAACAGAGGTGTACGGATTGCGTACGTCATAGAGGCGCGCGACAGTCTCCTCGGTTGACCGGGTTGCCGCATTTAGGCGGATTGTTAATTGTTAACACATTACCGACCGGTGGTTATTGCTTAATTTTGAAAAATCTATGTTTCATGGTTAAACACTTTTTATTGGAACCATCAATAGCAACAGCAATTTTCATTATGAACTAACAAGACATCCTCAATAACGTCATCTAATAGTTTCATTTGAGATTGCAATGTAAAAGAAAATTTCTATGCTTCTTTTGGTACAGCAAAATTATTGAAAATCCTATTAATAGGCTTCCGGTAGGTAAAGTGTTAATGGCTAGACACTTCTGTGTCTCCTCGCAGTGAATAGTTAGTAACAGAAACCGTAAAAGTCGAGAATAAGCACAGTGTCTCACACTTCATGTTTACATTATTTTCTCTTCCGTCTCTGTTATGTGTTCCACAAACTCGCATCTTGGTATGATCGCTTTGGGGTTGGCACAACACACGTAGAACGTACAAAATGCGCATAGCCTTGTTTCAAATATGCGTAATATACAAAGATGCACAGTGTCTTATCCTTTTGTTCAGCAGTGTAGACAGCCAGATGTATGAGTAGACTGCGGGATCTTTATACAAAATATACAAACCAAATTGGATGTTATCTCTTCCCTTAATCATTTTAATAGAGGAGAGATCGTATATTGACATTTTCAATTTTCAAAACTTTCCAACATCTTTGAATTCCGTCTACTCAATTTTGCTAGAAATTCATAAAGATCCGCAGTCTATGGTGATTATGTAGTTCATTGGAAATCGCATTTTCAAAAAGTGTGATCACTGACGAATTTTGTGTACTCGTGGAAAGATTTAGGAGATGCTATCCGAAATGGTAGGATTATTCAAGTAAGTTATTTCTTCCCTTAATAATTTGAATAGAGGAGAGATCGTATATTGACATCTTCAATTTTCAAAACTTTCCAACAATTTTGAATTTCGTCTTCTCAGTTGTAGTTGATTGGAAATGTTGATGATGTAGTTGATCACTGGCGAGTTTTGTGTACGCGTGGAAAGATTTAGAAGATGTTATCCGAAATGGTAGGATTATTCAAGTAAGTTATCTCTTCCCTTAATAATTTTAATAGAGGAGAGATCGTATATTGACATGTTGAAATGCATAAAGATCCGCGTATCGTCTGTCTACGAGATAGAAGAAATGGTGTTACCTCGACTGGTAACGTTGACGTGCGAGCCAGGTTGTATCATAGCAGTTTGTATAAACCACGGAAGCCCAAGGCAAACTAGAATATCGAAGACGTTGCTACCAACGGCGTTGCTGACCGCCATGTCGCCGAGGCCTTCTTTGATCACCGCCAACGAGGAGAGCGCGTCCGGTACGCTCACACCCGCAGCGACGAAGGTCAGACCCATCACCGTGTCCGGTATACCGAGAGTGCTACCTGTTCATCGAAACGAAACGAAACGAAGCAAATTGATAATAATCAAGACTGTTACAGATACGGTGGAACAAGGTAACGCGATGACAACTACCGCGCGGCTTACCTATGATCGTGATCATCCACACCATGATGTAACTGTAAAAACTGATCCACACCATCGACACGCAAAACGTGAAAGGGTACCAGTTTCGGAACTTCTCTTGTCGACAATCGGGCATCGTCGCGCGGCACATGAAATGAATCGGATACACGAGACCCCAAGTGAACAGAGTCCATTGAGTGGCGTCCACGGGCCTCTCCAACGGCGAGACTTCGTTGGGATCGGGTTCTTTCGCTTTGTAATACTCGGGCTGCTTCGCCATCGGGGGTTCGTGTGTTTCCTGAACGGGACCGCTTCCTTCTATTCCACCTGTCGATCGAATCACGCATTTCGTTTACGCTGTTGTTATTAGGCCTCGTACAGACTAGAACATTTCGACGAACAGCGCCGCGAACCGCGCATTTCGACGAACGGCGATCGGAACGGATTTGTGCTATTATCAGATTTTCTTGCGAACAATTATGGGAGCTCCAGCGGCGTATACTACACAAAGAAATACAGAAAATGTTGGCAGTTCATTGAGTTGAAATGTTCAGGTCTGTACGAAGCATTTTAAGGACATCAGATTCGATATTAAATGACTTGAATTTTTGGAGATTTTATGACATTTTTACGAACAGTGCCACGAACGCCGCTGCGCGCATTTTGGCGCGCACGAACGCGAACGGGTGGCACTTACAAATCTGTTTGCAGGATAGATAGCATATCCTAAACATTCATAATATAAAGAATAAATGTCAAGACAATCATCATTTTAGTAAAAAAAGAATCTACGAAGGTAGTCTCAGAAGTACCCGACCTTGACATATAGCTGGCGGTTGTTATTCGCAAACTTACTATAGCCAAAAGTACAATCTTTATAAAGCTTAAGTTTGAAGTCTGAAGACTCTACGTTGTTTAGTATTTGTTTGACAGCCATCAATACTGAACGCTTTTAGTGAATTTGTAAACATGAAAAAATTTGGTCATCGTTATGTCATAGAATACTTTCATATGAAAGGTCTCAATCCAACCAATATCAGAACCGAGATGGATTCTACTCCGGGGGAGTCTGCTCCTTCGTTTACAACAATAAAATATTGGGTGGCAGAGTTTAAACGAAGCCGTACGAGCTGCCAAGACGAACATCGCAGTGGTCGACCAAATGAGATGACCACGCCAGAAAAGGTGAAGAAAATCCACAAAATGGTTTTAGATGATCGTCGACCTCAGTCACTCTCAAGTGCGCGAGCTAGCAGACATGATAGGCATTTCAAAAAGTGCTGTATATCGCATATTAACTGAAAATTTGCACATGACAAAGCTGTGCGCAAGATGGGTGCCGCGTTTGCTAGCCATCAGGACAATGCACCAGTTCGAATAAAAGTTCGAATTGCTTCCTCACGCACCCTATTCGCTAGATTTAGCACCCTCAGACTATTTTCTCTTTCCAAACTTGAAAAAATGGCTCGGTGGTAAGAGATTTGCCGACAATGAAGAGGTGCAGTCTGCGGTTGATGGCTATTTTGAGGAGCTCGACGGATCTCACTATAAACAGGGTATCGAAGCTATTGAACATCGCTGGGAAAAGTGTATCCAGCTAAAAGGAGACTACGTTGAGAAATAAAGTTATTTTTTCCCAAATTTTTTGTGGTTTCTTTGTTAGGTCGGGTATTTGTAGGACTACCCTCGTATTTCCACAATTTCATCCAATCATCTGAGCATGGACATAATCGGAAACTTAGCCCGAGATTATAATGAAGACTCTTGTAGCATAGATAAAGACTAAAAAACAATATTAAAAGATTCCGTAGAGTATCAGAAATCCAGGGGTGTGCGAGATTCCGGTCGGGATGGGAATTTTTCTTAGGATCGGGACGGAATCGCGAGAATTTCGGAAACCCGAACACCACCGGGAATCCCGAATATTCTCGGGAAAAACTCAGGATTTTTGGGATCTCGTTCCGACATGATACGAGGCTTCCCATCCCGTTCCCGGCATCGGGATTCGGGAATTCCCGGGTTCCCGCACACCTCTAGTATTTGCTAAGGTGTGCGAGAACCCGAAATATCGGGTCGGGTCGGGAACACGACATTTTTTCGGGATTGGGACGGGTGCCCGAAAATTTCGAGATTCTCGAATTTATCGGGATTCCCGAAAATTTCGAAAACCTAGTAATCATTTATATTCGTTTTAATGAATACATTCATAGTTATGGATTTTTTATTCTAGATGTTTTCGAAATTGAAAGTATGTTGTCCATCACGAATTCATTTCAAGAGTGTCTTATGTCATATTTTCGAAATTTTCGGGAACCCGACCCGACCCGACTCGTCCCGACCATCGGGTTCCCGATATTTCGGGTTCTCGCACACCCCTAGTATTTACATATCAAGACGTGTGCGATTTTCACAACTTAGAACGCTCAGCCAAACCGAAAAAGGCTCGATGTGTGACCAACCTTGTTGTTTATGGAACACGCTCTCGGACCTTAACCCTTTCGTTTTTTATTCAGACGAAAATTCATCATGTTGTAACATCTCCAAAAATTCAAGTCATTTAATCTCGAATCTGATGTCTTTAATGCTTCGTACAGACCTGAACATTTCACTTTGAAACTTTAATTCACTCAATAAACGGCCAACATTTTCTGTATTTCTTTGTGTAGTATACGCCGCTACAGCTCCCATAGTTGTTCGAAAGAAAATCTGAAAATAGCACAAATCCGTTCCGATCGCCGTTCGTCGAAATGTTCGTCGAAATGCGCGGTTAGCGGCGCTGTTCGTCGAAATGTACTAGTCTGTACGAGGCCTTAGGGGTGGGCAGATACCCGAACCACGGTTCCGCTTCCGATGGTTCGGGTACCCGGAAATTTAGTAACATTTCGTCGAAAAGATTCAGACGAAATGTCTGCAATCGGACTTTGCGAGTAGAAGGTGATCATTTTGGTGCCAAGACATGTTTGACGTTTGATTTGAATCCTGTTGATTTGGTCTTTATTTGCTCTGAGTCTGCAGACCAAATCTGTCGGCAAATACCGAGCGTAATGCTGAAATAGGTGGTTCGGTATTTGACTACAGAGTTTGGTAGCAAAATTCGTCAGAAATTTAGACGAAACCTTGGCCTGCCTTGGCCTCGTCATAGACGGCAGGTCAGTCACGCTAAGAGCCTTGCGCTAAGAGTAAATATTTATCAAAATCGGAGTAAACCTTGCTGTCGGAGGAATTTTATATAAATTTCGAAATTCTATTATTTTAAATTGCATGCATTTTCAATCATTTAAATATTTACAAGTACATTAAAATAACGACAGTAACGATTTTGTTCGATGTTTACTCTGAATGCAAGGTAGGCTCGCACTTACTGTTCGTCCCTTACGCGAGGGCAGAGTCTGGTCTTGATTTGGCCTCAATTTGGCATGGAATTTTGGCACGAAACTTTGCAAGCAGACACCGAGCCTAATACGGACACAGATGGGTCGGAATTTAACGCGAACGGTGCCAAGTTGATGCCAAATCAAGAGCAGATTGCTTACTGGAATTATAAATTTTCGGATTCCCGACCCAACCCGCGCACTAGGGAGAAGTGGACGGCGATTCGGAAATTGCTCGGGTTTGGGCCGGGACCCGACAATTCGTAATTTGTACGCGGCGGCGCGGGTGCCCGGAAAATCATTCCCGCAGCGGAACATCATTCGTCGCAGCTAATCGAAAGCTTGGCCAGACTGACTCACCCTCCTGAGTTTTATATTGATCCGTGGGCGAGTTCGGGCCTGTGTAAGACAGTCGATCTTCCTGCAGCGATCTGTAACTGACCAACGCGCTCTCCTCCGCTGGCTCGTCGTCTTTTGGTAGGAACGGTATATTGTACGATTTCGCCCATCGTTCCAATCGCGAGTTGAACGACAACGCGACGCAGTACACTCCGTACATGAACAACATGAACAAGGATTCCATCCTGAAACACAGAATATAAGACGAGACGAGATCCAAAGAAGTCTTTTTATCAACCGATCCGACTCGATAACGCGAGAACGTCTTACCAGGATATCGATTCGTTGTAAATTGTACCGAGCATCACGAGTATCGATACGGCATAAAAAAAGCAATCTCGACACAAAGGCCACCAATTCAATTTGGACACTGTGCTAGTGCACAGTCCGCACACCGAGATCACGAACATTATGTTGAACACGGCGCTACCGATCACACCGCTGACCTGTTGAATGAATTTGTAGATCGTAACAGGGATGGATCCTAAATCTGCGATATATAAATCTAGATCTCATATCGTGGAATCTACTTATTCTCTTACGCCGATGTCATCCTTGGCGAAGAAAACGCCGATCACAACGGTAGCCAGTTCGGGCGCCGACGAGCCCGCCGCCATGAAAGTTGCTCCGGCTACGTCCGGGGACAAACGCAACTCTATCGACAAAGAGAAATTGATTGTATCGTCGATGATCGCTTTCCTCGTTACATATTAGAGATCGTGGTTTTGAACGTGTATTTATTAATAACATTATACACATATGTATGCGCGTACAGTAAATCCTCTATCGACGCAAAAAGGTGCTACAACTCCTGGCAGAATGTTTCCGATCGGTGGCATTGATACGGATTTTAGAGAAAACATTCACAATTTAGAAGTATAAAATATTACTTTATGGAGTTAAAACTGATGGGAAATGAAAAGGGGCTTATTGAAGAGTGAAAAACAACTAAATAACATAAGCTTCCATTTATTGTAACAAAGAAACGAGAAAATAAACAAAACGTTAACAAACTTCCCGATTAATAGATCAGCTGGAAGAAAGTTTCCGATTCGATTACGACTGCCCATCACCAACTTTGTTCAAAAATTACTGTTAGATGATACTTATGGAGTATTTTGCGCTGATTCCGAATCTGCCCTTAATTTTTCCCCTAGACGCACAGTTTTTGAGAAACTTGATTTTGAAGAAAAAAACATATTTTTCAACTTTAAACAGATATTGTGATGTTATTATAAAAGGCATTGGATTGTTCTTTACAGCAAAAGATTCTGTAGACTTTCCCGAATACAGTGATATCCAATATTAATACATTATGAATGTTCAAACATGTTTAAACAATCGTTAAAGTTGGAGAGACACCACTTTTGCCTCAATTGTTGAGGATATTTTTCAGTTTATCTTTAAAAATAAGGGTCCGGCGTAAAATCTAACTGTATCACGCGATAGAGCAGACTTTTGTCTTGAGAAACCACTCTTTAAAGTTTGGAACATCAACGTTTTTTCGAATCAAAAAGCAAAATATCTTCGCCCGACATGAGTTGCCACCAGTGACGCTCGCCATTAGTACGGCCGTTCGTCGCGCCGCATCCCGCCTCTGGCGGCAACTCATGTCGGGCGAAGATATTTTGCTTTTTGATTCGAAAAAACGTTGATGATCCAAACTTTAAAGAGTGGTTTCTCAAGACAAAAGTCTGCTCTATCGCGTGATACAGTTAGATTTTACGCCGGACCCTTATTTTTAAAGATAAACTGAAAAATATCCTCAACAATTGAGGCAAAAGTGGTGTCTCTCCAACTTTAACGATTGTTTAAACATGTTTGAACATTCATAATGTATTAATATTGGATATCACTGTATTCGGGAAAGTCTACAGAATCTTTTGCTGTAAAGAACAATCCAATGCCTTTTATAATAACATCACAATATCTGTTTAAAGTTGAAAAATATGTTTTTTTCTTCAAAATCAAGTTTCCCAAAAACTGTGCGTCTAGGGGAAAAATTAAGGGCAGATTCGGAATCAGCGCAAAATACTCCATAAGTATCATATAACAGTAATTTTTGAACAAAGTTGGTGATGGGCAGTCGTAATCGAATCGGAAACTTTCTTCCAGCTGATCTACTTTTTTCCGTGTAACATTTTGTTTATTTTCTCGTTTCTTTGTTATAATAAATTGAAGCTTATGTTATTTAGTTGTTTTTCATTCTTCAATAAGCCCCTTTTCATTTCCCATCAGTTTTAACTCCATAAAGTAATATTTTATACTTCTAAATTGTGAATGTTTTCTCTAAAATCCGTATCAATGCCTCCGATCGGAAACATTTTGCCAGGGGTTGTACATACAGGCTGGACGCGAAAAGAATATATCCCCTTCACTGTAGTAATCTGATCTCGACTCGGGTATATCGGTATGAACCACTGCTAACAATAAATTGCGACACGGAGAGTCGCAGTCGTCTGCACAGTTCAAAGGCCCATGCGATTAATTGACGATGAACGTTTCGGGCGCAAGGAAGGACACTGTATTCCGTATGGGAAAGAAAGAGACGCGGAGAGTCGGACTTTCCACTATCGTGTAAAGAGCTGCCCTTCTCTATGTTCGGCTCCTCCTTTGAAGCTCAAAGAAATAGTGTCCCTCTACGATCGATGCAAACGAACCTACCCGAGACTTTTGCGTCGATAGAGTTACTGTACGTCTGCATTTACATACACACTTTACTTCACTTTTAGCGTACTATTTCACATGTGTATTTAACTACACGTTTATTGACGTATCCGCATTTGAATTCACGAAATAAATATTTTGAAATATTGTCATCGAAGATCGAACAAACCAGTCTCACCTTCGCAGATTCTGTCCAAACTGGAGACAAAGTAGTCGTCGCAAACGATCGCAAGGCCCAAGAACGTATAAACGGCGACCAATACGTGTATGATCAGTCCACCATGTTTCCTAGCGTTCGGCCCCATCAACGGCCTCGGAAATTGCTCGATGGCTGGCGGCGAACAGTTTTCTCGTCGCGGCCTCCACGTCGCGCGTTCGTATCCCACCGTGGTCACCACGGTTGGAGCCTAAAATCTCGAATCACCGGTACGTTTTCGTATATTCTATTCTAATACATTCGAAAGTGGTGTGTCTATCGGTACCCAGCCAGCAAACAATAAAGATTTCGTCTTTATTTGCTGTGAATCTGCCGACGAAACCCTGTCGGCAGATACCGAGCCTAATGCGGAAATAGTGGTTGCAAAGTTTCCTGGCAAGTGCAGGGCAACACGGCATCAGTGATGTGATTGAACCCACCGTAACTCGCGCATGCGCGGCCAAGACAGTAGCGTATCTACAATGACGCAGCCAAGCGGCCAGGGCCCTGACGCCTTCAGGCAGTTATTCTGGCGGGAATGTACCAGTGTTATTTCCTTGTTTTATTATGTATTCTTTTGCGTAGTTATTGCAGTGCTCTTTCCCTATCCCATCCTCAAAATAAAGAATAAGTTTCAATTATAAAAGTCTGCGGGGTGCTCAAGCTACCCGATTTCATCGAAATAGTTACGTTACTGAGGGTGAAATTGCCGCGCATGCGCCAGTTACGGTGGGTTCAATCACATCACTGCACGGCATGGCAGGGCAGGTGCTGTCCTTGTTATAGAGGGCATGTCGGTCGCACTAAGAGCGGACCTAATCTTATTCTAAATTCTAAAGAGTAGATATCGAGCAAAATCGGAGTGTCTTGCTGTAGGAGGAAAAATCGGATTTTATTTAAATTTCTAAATTATATGATTTTAAGTTTCATGCATTTTTAATAAGTTAAACACTTAAAAGTCTTCACAATTAATGACAGTCATGATTTTGCCCGATATTTACTCTGAAAGCAAGGTTAGGTCCGCGCTTAGTGCGACTGACCTGCCCTCTATACGATACATGACATTTTGACACCACACTTTGCAACCAGACAGACATAAATACCTGCGCTCTGTACACAAGCAAACACTTATCTTCGCTTCTGTCATATATACATATACAAATACTCCCGTTCTGATCAAAAAACAAATTTTACAATTCGGAATTGGTTTTCTGATTCGCTTTTAAAAATCCTCGTAAAACGAATCCGCGTAAGTCGAGGACTTACAATTAGTGTATTTGCTTGAAAAGTTCACTGCCAAATTCATGCCAAATCAAGAGCAGATCGCTTACTGAACTGGGGTACGTCTACCTTACCGTCGTGGATTTCATCGAAAGTCCCGGAGACTTCGGCGAAGACTTCCACGTGGTCGGAGGTCCTCGTGCTGACACTGGTTTTTTCGACTTTTCCTCCGACGAATTCTGATGTTTTCCGACTACCACCGTATTACCGTTATTCCCGCTATTTCCGCTTTTCGATTCGTTAGCTTTCCCATTTTCTTTATTGCCCTTTTCTCGCGATTTCGTCGTTTCGGCCGGTATCACTATCGGCGGTTTCTTTTCGTATTTTGGTGTTCCTTCGACGGACGGCCCTTCCGCTTCCAAAGTGCTAGATTCCAAAGTCGTTTCCACGGTCCAGGCTTCCTCGCGGTCCGTCCAACCAGTGGGGTAAGTGGAAGGCGACGGTTCTTCGGCGGGTGTCCTCGAAGACGAGACGTACTGCACGAGAACGTAGACTAAGAGCAAACCGAAACGCAGGGGCCATCTTTTGCGTCGGGAATTATTGTGTAACTGGTGGTGGTTCCTCATCGTTCTCGACTGAAACATAGCGCGTTGAACGGTTCTCTTTATTCTACTGTTTCCACTGGCGAAACAATCTGCGAAGCCGAACGAAAATAATCTAATACCCTGGTAGCATTTACGGTTGGCCAACGGTGGCGGTGGCGTTGGTTGATGTATGATTGGCGATTTTGTCTTCAAATACCCAACATAGAGCTTACGACGAAAATTGATGTCAATTTGCGAACAAATATTCAACGTTGGGCCTACGATTATTATACTTGGTTAATTAACAAGAAATTTACAATCTTAAATTAACGTCTTGCAGACGTTAGAAACGTTGCTACAACTAGAAATTTGTTAATTGCTATATCCTAAATTGATTTTTTCGTTTTCTTATTTATGGATGTGATTGTGTGCAGCCTTGGAATCGATTTATATCTTTAATTTTTCTACTTTCCAGGAGGAAGGTAAAGGACAGTGCTTATTTAATATAAGAAAACCCTTCTGGGTTTCTTCAGAATGGGCCTTTGTTTTTTAGATATTTCGATTTAACAATATAAACTTACCACTGTCAAATTGACCGGTTTTCCATGCCATAGTTATCGAAATTATAAAAACGCTTTCATAGGAAATGACTGAATTGTCTTCTTTATTTAAGCACGTATTATTATTATATGTATAATGAAAACCGTACAAAGATAAAGTAAATCCAATCTTCTCACTTCTACATATACCGGTTTTATATTTTTCATCTTATGATTACTGAAATTATGAAGCTGCTTATATGGAAATTGATTTGATAAATTTCTTTATCCAATCACATATTGTGTGATAAAATTTGCACCATGTCTAAATAAATAGAGCCTTGCCATTTTTCTAAGTTAAAACATTTTAATCACTTTTAGTTTTTAGTGCTCGATAGTTTTAACCCTTTGCACTCGGAGCTATTTTAACTCGAAAATTAAACATTTCTTCCGACCTAGAATAATTCCATTGAGTCTCCACTCGAGTGCTGAGGGTTAAATTTGTTGATGTATCTAGAAGCCCAGATCATCTTAGCATCTACGTGAAAGACCCTCTGCAGGTTCGACGCTAGGGCATCATCTTATACTTTATACTTCAAGTTCTACGCGAGTAATTCAGTTTATTCCTTTTTCCTCAACTTTTACCGTGGAAATACATTGTTTATATGTATGTATTGTATACTATTGATGATTAGACTGCGGATCTTTATGCATTCATGGCTTCTAAAACTTAAAAGTGACTGTTTCTGCAGAGAGTTTCAAGAGGATAGCCGTGACTATCCTGACGAGGATATACACTGAGCGATGAGCACAAAGAAGAAACACGTTTCGATTAATTTTCGAATGAACCCTTTTGAGTTTATTTTAAGCAGCACGATTTGCTGAACACTCCGGGAACAGTAAATTATATTTTACAAGCGTGCGTTAGAGCAATGCAGAATCCGGAGCTCGAGGAGTACGGCGTTTAATGGTATAACGAGAATAGAACGTAGAAGCGATAAGCGCGTGTGTTTCGTACGATTTGTCTCGATATAATGTCTCGTGGTCTGCTGTGTCAAAGACAATGATTCAAATATGTCGACACGCAGTTTTTCGTCGTCGAGTCGCGTAGCGCTCCCGCGACGCCGAATTGTGTAGCGACTTCCGCGGAAGTACAATTAGCGGGGAGTTCGAATACTAAATAGTGACTAATGTGTATGGTATTATAAAAAGAACAAGATTAAATTCATTTACATTTTGTGCGATTTTTAATTTTTAATACAATTAATATACTTACTGGAGTCAAAAAAATAAATAAATAAATTCCCATTAAAACACCTTTATAATTTCAATAATTGTCAAATAAAAAATCTAAAATGTGTCATTTGACCCCTCGTGGTAGGTTTAGTATTAAATCTACAAAATCTACTACCACTGAAAATGGAATTTAATTCGATATTCCACTTTCTTAAAATTTGTTTAGAAAAATATACCATCAAAATAACTGTAGAAGAGAAGATCAGAATGATATTGGGTTGGCAATAAAGTAATTTCGGTATTTCAAGGTAAAATAGATCCATATTTTTTGATTCGAGCAATGAGTCTTCATGAATAAGATATTTTCCCTTTTGTTCGATGATTTTTTGCCAAAACGAATAAATAAGAACTGAATCCTAATCATGAATTTTCTCCATCAGTGTAATATATATTTATTATCGTATGAAACTTCCAAAGACTGACTACTTTTTAAGTACTGTATTGCAACAAAGTTAATTGTTATTTATTATGTAATTATCCGTGCCCTATACCAAACTTTGTGTACAATATATTTCACCTTAGAATAATCGTTGAACTATGCATAGACATTTATTTTTGTACCTGGATCTATGGGCAAACTGTGCCTAAGATCTTCTTTTCAATAAATACATAAGAAAATATTCGATTGATTAAAGTTTATCGCTTGTATAAAGAAATTCAGTTTTTATTTCACCTTAAAGTAAAATACCGAAATTACTTTCTTGCCAACCCAATATGTTAGCGGGCTTAATTGGCCATTCGTATTATGACGAGTCATTTATGAAGAAATTGGTTCGACAAAATATAAAACAGTAAAAGATTTAAAAAATTCACGAATGCTGTAATGTTGTTTTTAATGAAACGAAGTCGTTAAGAGATGAATAATCCAGTCAACGAAAAGTTGTAGAGGGAAATGAAAGGAACACAATTTTTAACTTTGGGTCTTTGTTTGGACTAGTTAGGAGGTAAACATATTAAAAGTCCTAGGAGGTGAGCGGGGTGCAGGGGGGCACGTAGAAGGTCCCCTTTTTCGGATTTCCACTTATATCTCGGAAACTATGTGTCCTAGCGATAAGACCATTGTATACGAAATTAAAGCTGACAAAATGTGCCACAAGATTGATTCGATTCAGTTTTTCGCTATCTCGCATAGTTTCCGAAATATCCGCGCTCAATGTTCACTTTGGTATTATTTGTTCGAGTTAGTGTTTTTGCTTCAATTTCAATTTCCACTTCCATTTTTCAGTTTCAACATCAATTTCTCAATTTCAACTTTAATTTCAACATCAATTTCTCAATTTCAACTTCAATTTTCCAATTTCAACCTCAATTTTTCGATTTTATCTTCAATTTCAAAACTTCATTTTCAACTTCAAATGCACGTAGGAGGTCCCCCTTTTCGGTTTTCCGCTTTTATATCTCGGAAATTATGCGTCCTAGCGATAAGACCATTCTATACAAAATTAAAGGTGACAAAATGTGCCATAAGATTGACTGCATACAGTTTTTCGCTATCTCGCATAGTTCTGAGATATCGCGCTCAAAGTTCACGAATTGTGCTGATGAGAGTTAACTGGTCAAATAAGGCAAAAAACGTGAGGCAAAAATTTGAGCGCGGATATCTGGGAAACTATGCGAGATAGCGAAAAACTGAATCCGATCAATCTTGTGGCACATTTTGTCAGCTTTAATTTTGTATAGAATGGTCTTACCGCTAGGACGCATAGTTTCCGAGATATAAGCGGAAAACTAAAAAAGGGGACCTTCTACATGTCCCCCTGTACACCGCTCAGCTCCTAGGAGTAGCTGACTTTTAGTATGTTTACTTCCTAACTAGTCCAGACAAAGTCCCAAAGTTAAAAATTGTGTTCCTAGCATTTCCCTCTACACCCTCCTTACGAGCATTCATTGACTGGACTGGAAATCAATTTTTATGTTATTCCTGCTTCCCACAAACATTGCAAAACATTTTTATTTTTGCATAACGATCCGCTGTCTAATACATACATATAATGATGTTCGCTCTTCATTGGTCCACTCGGATAATAAAACAACATTTCTGACGGTTGGCCAATCAATATTGCAACCAAGGACCAACAAGATGCCAACCATAAATGCTACATGCATACATACTAGGGTAATCTCGTCTGGTGGTGACCGCATATAGATTACGTAAATTTCATTGATAACCGTACAGCAAACGGTTCTCCTGGATCGATGATACGTGGCATTCACAGCTTTTACAGCTTTGACGGGACGCAGAGCACCGCATACATCGAAATGTTTTCTCTCGATACGCGCGTATCGATTCTCAGAGATATAATACACGCGTCGGGGAAACACAAAACACCGGGCCGATTCAATGCGTTCGCGTACGTATACATACGCATACGCATTCAAGATCAGCTCAGGATTGAATAATCGAGATGTTGAACGGCTAGAGTACTCGATACGAACAATGACGTCGGCCCTCGGTGTCCACTCAAAACGCGTTTGCACGTTCGACAAATTCCTTATATGCACTGTCGAAGCATATCCGGATCACGTGTACATGTACACGGTGCTCCCGAATGCTGCTGTTGCTCCTACGTATAATATTGGATTGGCAAGAAAGTAATTTTGGTATTTTAACCCCTTGCCGTATTTTAACGAGTCACACTCTCATCACGAAGATTTCAAACAAATATGAATGTTACGCGTTTCTTTTTAAATAAAATATTATTTGATTCGCATCTAATCGATATTTAAGCATTCAAATAAATGAAGCCATAGAAAAAATATAAATTTTCTTTTCTGTTCTACGAGATTTTTGTGGATAAACACGTTGTTTCAATCACTGTAATTGTAGAGAGCATAATACGGCAAGAGGTTAAGGTGAAATCAATTTTTTTTATTCAACCAATGATCTTCAAGGGATAAGATATTTTTCATTTTGTTCGATGATCTTTAGCCAAAACGAACAAATAAGAGAATATTTATTCTCTTATTTGCCAAAACGAACAAATAAGAGAATATTTATTCTCTTATTTGTTCGTTTTCGTTCGTCATCGATAAAATATCGATGAAAGTTTATCGCTTGAACAAAGGAATTCGGTTTTATTTCACCTTGAAATACCGAAATTACTTTCTTGCCAACCCAATGTATCAGCGTTTCCTAAATTATGTACGCGTACCCCTGGAGGTACAGGAAGAGTTTCGGAGGGGTACGTACTGATTCTAATGCGACAATTCTGGTGCGGCGGGAGTTTACTGTTACTTAATACCGATTGTTCTTATACAACCCCTGGCAGAATGCTTCCGATCGGAGGCATTGATACGGATTTTAGAGAAAACATTCACAATTTAGAAGTATAAAATATTACTGACGCGGCGCGGTAAACGGCCGTACTAATGGCGAGCGCCACTGGCGGCAACTCATGTCGGGCGAAGATACTTCGCTTTTTGATTCGAAAAAACGTTGATGTTGCAAACTTTAAAGAGTGGTTTCTCAAGATAAAAGTCTGCTCTATCGCGTGATACAGTTAGATTTTACGCCGGATCCTTATTTTTTAAGATAAACTGAAAAATATCCTCAATCAACAATTGAGGCAAAAGTGGTGTCTCTCTATCTTTAACGATTGTTTAAACATGTTTAAACATTCATAATGTATTAATATTGGATATCACTGTATTTGGGAAAGTCTACAGAATCTTTTGCTGCAAAGAACAATCCAATATCTTTTCTAATAACATCACAATATTTGTTTAAAGTTGAAAAATATGTTTTTTTTCAAAATCAATTTTCCCAAAAACTGTGCGTCTAGGGGAAAAATTACGGGTAGATTCGGAATCAACGCAAAATACTCTATAAGAATCATCGAACAGTAATTGTTGAACAAAGTTGGCGATGGGCAGTGGTAATCGAATCGAATAAAGTAATATTTTATACTTCTAAATTGTGAATGTTTTCTCTAAAATCCGTGTCAATGCCTCCAATCGGAAACATTCTGCCAGGGGTTGTACTCATTGTCAGTGTTACGACAGTTATACATAGAAGGGGTACACAGTAGTCGAAACTTTGGGGAACACTGCGATAGATGAACACGACAGGATAGCAAAAGCTTCCTTTCAAATAAACGATCGATTGCAACGGATAAGCATCTTTACCTTCTAGATTCGCGGGTGTGGATCGATTCGGTGACCGGGTGCAACACGATATTCGGAACAATTCGCGTTGCAACTTAGAAATCGGGTATCGCTTCGGATCGACTACGTGTATACGCATGCACGTATGCATTATGCATGTGCTGCGATCCGACAATGAGAGCCGAGAGCGATGCGTGCAAATCTGGAAGCTCGTAAAAATTGAGTTGGCGTTGAAACTGACCCAGTTCGGTGTTCGTGGCGATCGTTAAACGATACGTGTGGGCGCACCGAAGCTCGTGCCTCGTCTTACCCCATTTTCAGGGTGCAAGAACACACACACCTATGCACCTGCGTTCATGACGATTACGTGCACGAACAACGACGAACAAACAACGGATCTTTCGATCGCTATTACGCTGGACCAGGCGCGATCTATGTACTTCGTCGGTACTCCGACAATCGTCGTATCGTAGACGCCATTCAACGACGGATAGACGATTCGATAAGTTTTGGGAAGTTTGATCACCGTGACGCACGCGAATTATTGATTTGCATAATAGCTGCGGGTTACGATCCGTTGACGGTGTGTTCGCGTGGCGGTATACAGGGTACACGTAGGGTATTACGAAGGATACACGTAGGCGACACGTAGACGATTCGTTTTTGGTTTACATAGGGTGTTTATATTGTGCTTACGGGACACGACCCACTCACCGTTTTCGTTACCGCCGTCATCGTTGCGCCGACACGTTCCAATTCGGCAAGATCCTAAGATTCCTCGTACCGAATAGTTTCACATCCCTTGCTTTTTCTTATTCTCTTTCTAGAGCCCAGGACCGAGAGGTAGAGAGAGAGAGAGAGAGAGAGAGAGAGAGAGAGAGAGAGAGAGAAAGAGGAAGAATCAAGAACCAAACGCTTCAGCTCTTGTTCACCTTATTACGCGCCCCTCGGTCGATATCCCTTTGGTAGGCTTCCGATTCCAACACCGTTCGCGCGAAATCACGGTTCCCGATGATATTTCAATTTCTAACAAACGCCGTTTATCGTCTGTCTCTCGATCGCGAGGACGACGTTCGGTACGCTTACGTAGTCTCAATGAATTAACCACCACCCCCGCCGACTTCTCTCGCCTCTTTTCTTCCCTTCCCTTCCCTTTCGTTTAGTTTCCGTCACTGGTTCCTCGCCTGCGACAACCCCCGATGTCACTAATGCTGCGCGAATACGCGTGCGCTTCTCTTTCGAAAGGCCGCGTGACGCGCCACGCCGCGCCGTATCGCAGCAACCTTTCGCCTTTCACGCACACTCCCCTGAAACTTTATAAAAACAGACGGGCACCGAATTTTCAAAAGAAAAGAAAAATCGTTAAAATGTTTATACGATACAATTTGGAAATCGCGCGCACGCGATCGTATATTGGCAAACAACTTTTCCTTGCTGTCGGGCAACGATTTTCCATCGCATACTTATTACGTTACATCGTCACCGTCAAACAAAAGAACATTGCGTAATTTATCCTATGAACGTGATCGTAATCAGTGATTCATCAATTGGGAATCGTGCGGATCCAGGTGTGATGCACTTGGACTCT
This sequence comes from Lasioglossum pauxillum, assembly GCA_933228785.1. Lineage (NCBI taxonomy): Eukaryota > Metazoa > Arthropoda > Insecta > Hymenoptera > Halictidae > Lasioglossum > Lasioglossum pauxillum. The sequence continues at coordinate 15,542,825 of OW121706.1, read as the reverse complement.
ACGCGGTACAAGAGCTGAGAACGAATGGTCCGTAAATAGAATAAAACTGTTCGAGAATTTTGCATCTTCTATTTTATTCGCATAAAAGAACTATATTATTGGTAACGCCGAAACGACACCGGACAATGGAACTGAACACGCGTGTGTCGTTTGCGGTAAATACAAGATTCCCTCGCAGATGTTCCGAATGAATGTTACAAAGTCTTTTTGTGAATGCCAAGAGAGACATTTCGATCGTTTAACGTAGTAACATTTTTTCATAGTTTTATTGCGAAAAGAAGCACAGCGTTCGAGTAAAGTTTACACACGAAGTCAGTGGCGCACCCAGGATGCAATCTTGGGGGGGGGCGAGTTGAACCCAGCCCTAGGTTTTGCGCGATGACCTTTTTTTTCTTTTTTAGCCAACATATCTGTCAAGGGCTATCCCGCGGTTTTAATTTTGGAAGCTAAACATTTTTTCTTGGGGGGGGGACGTGGCCCCTTGGCCCCCCTCCCCTGGGTGCGCCACTGCATGAAGTATTTAGAAATAAGTTTGCGACTTATAGAAAATTCGAACTCGAGGAACGTCGCTGTATTAACTCGGGTTCTGCTTAAATTTCACGGAATAGCCGCCGCTCTCTTGGTTCTTTTCCAACTCGAAATTATTCGTGGAAAGTCCGAAAGGTTTCAACACCATGTTGCCCAAGTCTTTTAATTGGCCCAGCATCTCCATTTTTAACTTTTCGTCTCTTTCTTCTATCAACTGGCCCAATTTCTGTAAACGTACGTGTACACTTTATTTATAACGCGTATCGCTCGAATAGTATCTGAAGAAATAGTTTCTATTCGATGATCGCGTAAGTTCGTGCCCGAAAAATTATATACAGTAATGTACCATTCTAAGTCAATTCTCGGTTCCGTATTGTGACATAGATCGGAACGGGACACTATTTTTTTGTGGCTTTGTCGACCGCGCCGAACGTAGAAAAGGACAGCACGTAAAAACGAACCGCGCAGCCGAAGGCGCAACGAAAAATAGCGTATCGGTGAGACAACACCAGTGCAACACTGAAACTTCTTTATTTTTTATTTATTTTTCTGATGATTAAAATGACACCAAACGAGATACAATTTGTCCCATATTTACTGTACATGTGAAGCATAGCTCACAATATATCATATATTTAGCATATTTTAACATAAACAACTTAACATCTCAAAAATATATTCTCAAGGAATTTTGCAAATTAACGGAGCTACAACCCGTTGGAGTTTTCTAAACGACTCCTTTTAATCAGAAAAATGTGGAAAATATCTTGAGAAAGGTTGTGTAAGAAGAAATTTTTTAAACAATACAATGAGCTTTGAATTTTTGCCGACTGTCGCGGGCCCCGTTTCTCTTTCTTCTTCACTCGATATCCTCTTCTATGTCCCAAAGTTACTCCATACCCTCAATTAAACTATTAAATACAGTTAAAATGATATCGTGTTTAGTGTTATTCTAGTCAGAAAAATGCCACAAATAAGTTGATGAAAGTCAAATTAAAAAATAGTGAAAAATAAGGAAGTTTTGCAATTGGATTAGTTCACACCGATATACCCGACCCGGTATCGGATAACGCGGCATGTCTACACTGCTCGGCGACCGAGGCAACTCGAACTTCTCGGCCCCTCGCGGGGTATGCCTCCCAGTGGAATGGGTAGGCGAAGTGACATAGAGCCAGAGCGGTCTCCTCGGCCGGACACAGAACGGGACATTACTGTATACATATCTCCTTTTCCACAATTAGAAAAGAATGGTGACTACATACAGGGTGTACCACCCGATTTCGACATTTTGATTTTCTCGCTATTGTTACTCGTAGCAAAAAATGTTGCAGCGCAGGCTTGAATGGTATCGAGTGGAGCATATTTTGATGTTATTAGGTTTTTCGTGAGTGGACGCGTAAAGGTCATATGAAGGTCAACTTTGTTTTTTTTAAATGGAATGAGGTATTTTTTAATACGTCAATCGATGCAGCTGGACATCCGTTATAAAAAAGTACTAACCTATGTATGTCAAAAAGTTAGTAGTTCAGGGGATATTTCAATTTAAATAACTGAAAAATACTATTACTGTCGTGTTAAGACGTTACACAAGTAAGTAAACTGGTTCTGTTGACTTTTTAAACGTGATCACCTCTATCACACAGCGCCATTCTTCACCTTTCATTCAAGCCCTCGAACATTGCAAAACTCCCACTGGAACACGTTCTAAAATCATCTCGAAGACGTCGTGTCAAACAATTATAGTTCGAACTGCATCGTGTGGGATATCATTTTAACCGGAAAAGAGCCGCCCGTGCGCCAGTGGAGGTTCCATAAATAAACAATCAAAAATAAGAAAGTTACAAACAGAATTCTGCGTTGATAAATAAGTTTGAGACACAAACTGATCCGAATTGATTCGAATCGAATTCGTTGGCTAGTGTACAGAGTCGCAATTTAGGGGCTGACATTCCTCGACAGCGTAATGTAGCAAACTTTATCGAATTCGCAAGTAAGTAAACGCTAACGTCTTAGTACGACAGTAATGGTGTTTTAGAGTTATTTAAATTGAAATATCTCCTGAACTACTAACTTTTCGACATACATAGGTTAGTACTTTTTTATAACGAATGTCCAGCTGCATCGATTGATGTGTTAAAAAATACCTCATTCCATTTAAAAAAACAAAGTTGACCTTTATATCACCTTTACGCGTCCACTCACGAAAAAACCATTCAAGCCTCTGCTGAAACATTTTTTGCTACGAGTAACAATAACGAGAAAATCAAGATGTCGAAATCGGGTGGGACGCCCTGTATAATTGTTTAATGAAACCGTGTTCTTTAAAACTTAACCATTGAATTTCATTTTCAAATCGAGCACGAACCGATGCAATCATCTAATACATAAAATCGCGCGGAATCGTTTGGTCGGCTGTGCTTACGCGGATCTCGTGCCGCCACTCCGCGTTATCGGGGTCCAACGAACTTAATGTTTTAAAGTCTTCCAAGGCATTGTCCAACTTCTCTGTCTCCTTGTACAATTGTCCTCTCCTACTGATAACTTTCGTGTAGGTTGGATTCAATTCTATGGCTTTGGTACAATCCGCTATCGCCGATTCCTTCTCCTAAGCGACCAACAGTGTACCGATCGTATTAGATACGGAGAAGGTGGTTCTACTCTAAAGTTAAATATGCGATCAACGATATCTTTCGTGTAACAATGTTACCAAACATTTTGACTTTGCCGCTGCCCTGTTCGCGTACAGAATAGACCTCTCCTTGGCGTAAGCCAACGGGCACGTTTGTATTCCCTCCGTGTAAGTGGATATCGCCTCCATGTATTCTTCGTTTTTAAATAGTTTGTTACCCTGGTTTTTCAACTCCTCTGCTTGGTCTCTGAGGGACTGAAAGGAACCAAAATTAATAGTGAGTTAAGATATCAAGATACTTGGTCTACTACCGAGTATAATGGAGTAGAGCAGGTCTGGGCAACGCCGACTTACGGAACAGATGTGGCTGCTGCTTCTCTTCTTCGCCTGCTCGACGAGTCAGTATCCACTACGACTCTTCCTTCAGCATGAGCCACATATACATATATAGCTCATTGCAATGTTAACCAATCTTGATAAAACTTTGAATATGCATATAAGTTATCGAAAACTACAAAACGCATTTTTTAAATTCTCGTTACAGGCTTAGACAAAAAAGTTGAAGAAACATCAGGTTTTAAATTTTACATGATTCCTACCAATTGCAGTCTAAACAAATTTTTGTTTACTCATTCTCTAGCAAATTAGTTGATCTAACATCTTAAAAAATTCAAATCCTTTGGACCTCTTTCAAAAAAGTGTCCACTTAATATTGTCCCTGACTGTACATGTACATCTACATAAAATCCTTGCTTGAACTGACATCAACATTTACCTATTCCTTTAACTGTAAGGATAGGGACGATTTTTCCAGCTCTGCGAACTCTTTACCTCTGTACCTGAATCTTCCCTATCATAAAAATTGAAGGAATAGGAATATGTCATAGGTGAAGGTGATATCAATTGAAGCAAGGGTTGTATGTATGCACTTAGTAACGGTGATTAACCTGCCGATGCAGCATCGTGGGGCTCATGCTGAAGGAAGAGTCATAGTGGACGAGGTATAGACTGACTCGCCGAGCAAGCGAAGAGGAGAAAAGCAGTCACATCTGTCCCGTGAGCCAGTGTTGCCCAGGTCTGGAGTAGAGTATAATAAACTATAATAGGATAGAATCGAATGAAAAGAAATACGCAACAAACTTGTTTTTCGGTTTCAGTGAGACCAATTTCTCTGTCTTTCAGTAATTGCTCGTCGTCAAAATCTTGCGGAGGATTCCCGTCTAGATCGTGAGGAACTTGGGTTTTACAACTGTCATCGCCCTTGGAATTCGTTTCCATGTGTTTATCTGTCTCTTTCGGCAGATCATTGCTATCGTCGTCCGATTTCCCATTTTTTGTAGAAGACGAGCAGTTCTCATCTACTCGTATACACGAACTTTCCAGGTCTTTCGTGAGCTCCTCTATAATCTCCTCGTTAGTTTTCAAGCCACACTCGGAACCAGTATCCATCGTGATCTCTTCCGAATAAGCTTGAAAATATTTCCAACCGTTCTCTTTTGACTCGACGATTTCACGCTTGTCACCGAGCAGCGAGGTTAATTTCGATAATGCTTATCCATCACATCAGCGCGAAACACGGGACTTGTTCGAGATAGCACTGGATCACTGGATCAAAGAGGATTAGATAGAGGTGAAGGTGCTGTGGCCACTTTTACAGCGCCATCTGTTATGTCAAATACCGAACTATACGTTGCAGTTCTATTCAGCTTATTTCCCTTCTTATATTTTTCTTGTACACGCCGACTGAAATATGTACGCCATTTGTAATCAAATCGTTGTGAGTGGTTCATTGCTTCCTATATTTCCAAGTATTTTCGGTTTTGTGTTTTCGAAATTAGACAAAAATGCCTATACATTGCTGCATTTGGAAGCAAAAAGTGGAGCAGAACGTTCGTAGTTTGTTTAATATACCCAAAGAGCCACATATGTAAGTCGAGTCAATATGTATAAGTGCTGTAAATATGTATGTATATATGTATACTGATGACACTGATGTATACGTATATTTCTTTTGAAAATAAATATAAATGTACTTTTCAATTCTATTTTATATTCTTCCTTCCTAACTATATAACATGTATGTTTTTAAATTGTATAGTCAGAACCGTAAAATGAGGTATAGAGGATGGGACTGTTTTCGGGGTGCGGAGCAAGGGGATAGATGAATAGTTCGGTATTTGACTCGTTAGGAGCGCTGCAAAACGAGCCACAGCTTTTAACATAGGGCTCTTATGGGGGTAGTCTACCCCATGGTTACAATTAGAAAATCAGTGTGAACAACCTGTATGCAAAAAAAGAGTTTGGTGACACTGAGAAACACGCACTGCCTGATGAACACGAGATGGCGTTGCTTGCTATTCCCATATCATATTAAATGATTTCGAGTTATATTTGTTTGTTATTAAAAAAATAAATGTATAAAATTTAACATTAGCCAATTATTCTTCCCCTTTTACATTCCACACCCTTGCAATTAAGGAAACGCGAAGTTATAATTAAACAGCGGATCTTTACGCATTGGTCCTCCTGACTAGGCGCCATCTCGTCAAAACTGGCTGAACTAAATTTGGCTCTAGCTTGCTCTGCACTCTATCATCATGAGTGTAATATGGGGGAAATTCTGCTAATGTGAATGCAATTACGGAAAAACAAATGCTGACCTTATTTCAGCAAATTGTAGGCTGGGTGAGGGCTCATTCTAAAGAGGAAGGTTTGACGATAGTCGCTCTGGTCATTAGGGCAGTCAAAAAGTCTTTCAGAGACAGAAAAATGCATTGAAACCTGCGGGTTTTTTTCCAAGATTTTTTCTCTACTTTGGGCCTTCATATTATTAGATATAAACATAATCTCGTTAGCCTAATGACCAGAGCGACTATCGTCAAACCTTCCTCTTTAGAATGAGCCCTCAACCAGCCCACAATTTGCTGAAATAAGGACAGCATTTGTTTTTCCGCAAACCCATGTTTTCTAGTAAGATTCTAGTAAGATTCTAGTTGTAACCATCGGGTAGACTACCCCCTTATGGGACCTTCACCTCTATCTAATCCTCTTTGCACTGGATAGCACAGTGCAAAGAGGATTAGATAGAGGCGAAGTGGCTGTAGCTCTCTTTTACAGCGCCATCTAGTATCTCAGGAACCGAACTATACGTTTGAGTTCTATTCAGTCTATTTCCTGTCTTATATTTTTCTTGTACACGCCGACTGAAATATGTACGCCAGGCATGGGCAAAAATAGCACGCGAGCTAGGAAATTCAAAGAATACCCGTAGAATACCCCCACTTCTCCCGGCCGCGCGTCTCGCTCCCCGTGGCGACCCTAGTGCTCGGTGCAACTACGGCTGCCAAGGGGATTGAGACGCGCGGCCGGGAAAAGTGGGGGTATTCCTTGAATTCCCTAGCTCGCGTGCTATTTTTGCCCATGCCTGATGTACGCCATTTGTAATCAAATCGCTGTGAGTGGTTCATTGTTTCCTATATTTCCAAGTATTTTTGGTTTTGTGTTTTCGAAATTAGACAAAAATGCTTATACATTGCTGCATTTGCAAGCAAAAAGTGGAGCAGAACGTTCGTAGTTTGTTTAATATACCCAAAGAGCAATATGTTAGTTGAGTCCATATGTATAAGATATACTCTCTGGTATAAGTTGCTGTAAATATGTCAGGCATGGGCAGAAATAGCACGCGTGCCAGTGATTCTCAAGGAATACCCCCACTTTTCCCGGCCGCGCGTCTCAATTCCCTTGGCAGCCGTAGTTGCACCGAGCACTATGGCCGCCACGGGGAGCGAGACGCGCGGCCGGGAGAAGTGGGGGTATTCCACGGGTATTCCTTGAATTCCCTAGCACGCGTGCTATTTCTGCCCATGCCTGCCCATGCCTGAAATATAGTGAATATGGATTGCGCACGGAACGGAACCAGTGATGTGATCTGACCCACCGTAACTCGCACATGCGCGGCAATTTCAGCCTCAGTAACGTAACTATTTCGATGAAATCGGGTAGCTTGAGCACCACGCAGAATTTTATAATTGAAACTTATTCTTTATTTTGAGGATGGGATAGGGAAAGAGCACTGCAATAACTACGCAAAAGAATACATAATAAAACAAGGAAATAACACTGGTACATTCCCGCCAGAATAACTGCCTCAAGGCGTCAGGGCCCTGGCCGCTCGGCTGTGTCATTGTAGATACGCTACTGTCTTGGTCGCGCATGCGCGAGTTTCGGTGGGTCAAGATCACATCACTGAACGGAACGAGAATTCAGCTGCTGTTTACTATCGTGATTTGTGCTGTGTGATTAGTTTATGGATGTACTTTTTAGTTATATTTTCTATATAATCAGAATTTTTCAGAGGTGTAATAGCTCTGGAATAATCCACAGTAAGGAGTAAGAAAAAGACCAGCGACGGTATCTCGACGGTATCTCGACGGTATCTCGACGACATCTCGACGGTATCTTGACGGTATCTCGACGACATACCTTGCTTGCACTAGAAATCTGACGGTGTACCGAATCTCTCTGAGCTAGTCAACAGTCTTGTTATAAATGTTTAAAATATAAGTTGTAAATCCACAAAACAATCCTTTTATATACGCATGAATGTACAATGAATAAATAAAGAGAATGTAGTTAAAAAACATAGCAGCCAGTATATTTATTGAATTACCAAATTTTCCTGAACTTCTTCCTCGATTTGACGTTGCGTTATACGACTGAACTTCCGAAAAATTTCGGCTCATCGTTTAGTTGTACTACTGAATTTCGTGCCATCTCCTTCGATATTATGTTCTCCTAATACTTTTTTAATTTTCGAAATTTTCGCCAATTTTCGACCTTCTGACTTGACGCTGAGTTGTACTACTGAAATTCCGGATACCTCCTTCGATATCATGTTCTCCTAATACAAAGTTGAATTATCGAGGTTTTTTGAAAAATTTTCGGAAATTTTCAACCGTCTGGCTTGACGTTGAGTTGCACTACTTAATTTTCAAAAATTTTCGAGCGTCTGGCTGTACTACTGAATTTCGGATACCTCCTTCGATATCATGTTCTCCTATTAGAAATCAAAAAATTCCAGACAATTTTCGAAAATCTCGAAAATTGAATTTATATTATAGGAGAACATGATATCGAAGGAGGTGGCACAAAATTCAGTAGTACAACTCAGCGACAGGCCAGATGGCCGAAAATTATTCGAAAAACTAATATTATATATCGAAGATTCAAGTACAGGTTGCGGAAAAAACACGCATTAACTGTTGTAACTAATATTCTTTATTTTTCACTGATAAAATTACAATATTAAACGTATATCGTGGTGAGATGAGAAGGAGGTCTTTGGCAGCAATGCGGTGACGTATCGGGTGGAGATGACAAGAAGGTCCTTGGCAGCAATGCGTTGACGTATCGGGTGGAGATGACAAGAAGGTCTTTGGCAGCAATGGGGTGACGTACCATGGGGAGATGACAAGAAGGTCCTTGGCAGCAATGCGGTGACGTATCGGGTGGAGATGACAAGAAGGTCTTTGGCAGCAATGCGGTGACGTATCGGGTGGAGATGACAAGAAGGTCCTTGGCAGCAATGCGTTGACGTAGGCAAGAATGCGCGACCGATTGGTTATAGTTTGTACATATAGGCTCTCGGGCCCTGTGGATTGAAACGGATTTAAACGGAATCTTCGACAGCCCACTCTGCCAAGAACTTCACCGAAGGATGTGGGAGGATAATAATGGTACATGTGGGTGTACCCGTAAACTCTCTATATATCAACACTTGGCATAAGATGGTCGAATGAGGGACGACAGCGGTGCATCTACTCGGATCGGTGGTTCCTAGCAGTGTCGCCAGATCGAGGAAATCGTTGGGAAAACGAGGTTTACGAGGAAATCGAGGATTTTATTCGACATTTATGGATCTAATGGATACCATTTTATAGTGGTTTGTACCAGTGTATTATATACGGTGTTATGAACAATTATAGTGCAAGATAAGAATTTGTGGATATGTGTAAGAACAATTTAAAAGTGAAAAGGTATTTACCCTTCTACTCGATAATTCGATAGGGCGGATATGAGAAATGCCCTTGTGGATTTTAACGAGTAGGTAGGTTCAATGTCGTCCAACGATTTATTAAACATTTTCACCTCGCTGGGGCCCCAAATGAAAACTAAGGTATGCATGCATCTGTCACTTGATACGTGACTGTTGCGCACCTCTATGACCATAGAATGACGTACGCAACGTACACCTCTGCTGGTCGCGTTGCCGCATTTTAGGCGGATTTTTAATTTAATAACTAAATAACGAAGCCGTAATCGCATTTTTTTATTCTTCATTTTCGTCTTATATTATCGTCGAGAACCACCCCTTCAATTTTCTCCCACCTGTAGTCGAACACCCTGTATATGGTCTAATTGTAAGTCTAAGGCCTAAGGCCTCGTGCAGACTGGAACATTTCGACGAACAGCGCCGCGAACCGAGCGGCGAACCGCACATTTCGACGAACGGCGATCGGAACGGATTTGTGCTATTTCCAGATTTTCTTGCTAATAACTATGGGAGCTGCAGCGGTGTATACTACACAAAGAAATACAGAAAATGTTGGCAGTTTATTGAGTTGAAATGTTCAAATCTGTACGAAGCATTTTAAGGACATCAGATTCGAGATTAAATGACTTGAATTTTTGGAGATGTCATGACATTTCGACGAACAGTGCCACAAACGCCGCCGCGCGCATTTCGGCGCGCTTTCGTGCGAACGGTCGATCCATCAGCTCCGAGAACGACGGCGCGCATTTCGGCGAACATTTAAACGAACGGTGCCACGAACGCCACACAGTGGCAAAAAGTGACTTGCCTCGCTTCAAAAAGGAATAACTTTCGATAGAAATGAGGTAGAGCGATAAATTTTTTTTACATTAAAGCTGAAACTTTGCAGAATATGGGAAAAATAGGGAGATTACGGTACGAACGGTTTTTAACCTTGAGAAAATTCGTTATACTTTCACAATTTCCAGAAAATGTGGTTTCTGCGTTACCACGGGCAGAAAAAAATTTTTTTAATTTTTGCTATATATCATTTCCCCTAGATTTTTTCACGCTGATTTCAAATCTGGTCTCAAAATTTGTCTACGACTTCAGGATTTTACAAGAAATCGATTTTTGTGAACGAATTGTTTAAGCTTTAATTTTAAAAAAATTTCATCGCTCTACCTCATTTCTATCGAAAGTTCTTTGATTTTGTCTCCGATTTGGACGAAAGGTCCCACACTGTGAGGCGTTCCATGGGATACGGCGCACAGTGGAACTTACGCCTCACAGTGTGGGACCTTTCGTCCAAATCGGAGACAAAATCAAAGAACTTTCGATAGAAATGAGGTAGAGCGATGAAATTTGTTTTTAATTAAAGCTGAAACTTGGCAGAATATGGGGAAATAGGAAGATTCTGGTACGAACGTTTTATAACCTTGAGAAAATTCGTTAAACAATTCGTTCACAAAAATCGATTTCTTGTAAAATCCTGAAGTCGTAGACAAATTTTGAGACCAGATTTGAAATCAGCGTGAAAAAATCTAGGGGAAATGATATATAGCAAAAATTAAAAAAATTTTTTTCTGCCCGTGGTAACGCAGAAACCACATTTTCTGGAAATTGTGAAAGTTTAACGAATTTTCTCAAGGTTAAAAACCGTTCGTACCGTAATCTTCCTATTTTTCCCATATTCTGCAAAGTTTCAGCTTTAATGTAAAAAAAATTTATCGCTCTACCTCATTTCTATCGAAAGTTATTCCTTTTTGAAGCGAGGCAAGTCACTTTTTCCCACTGTGCGCCACCGCGCGCATTCCGGCGCGCACGAACGCGAACGGGTGGCACTTACAAATCTGTTTGCAGGATAGATAGCATATCCTAAATATTCATAATATAAAGAATAAATGTCAAGACAATCATCATTTTAGTAAAAAAAAGAACCTGTTTCCAAAATTTCATCCAATCGTCTGAACATGGACGTAATCGGAACCTTAGCCCGAGATTATAATGAAGACTCTTGTAACATAGATAAAGACTAAAAAACAATATTGCAAGATCCCGTAGAGTATCAGAAATCCAGGGGTGTGCGAGATTCCGGTCAGGACGGGAATATTTCTTGGGATCGTGACGGAATCCCGAAAATTCTCGGGAATCTCGCACACTCCTGCAGAAATCCCGAAAACATTCACGGGAAACCCGAACACCACCGGGAATCGCGAATATTCTCGGGAGAAACTCAGGATTTTTGGGATCCCGTCCCGACATGATACGAGGCTTCCCATCCCGTTCCCGGCATCGGGATTTGGGAATTCCCGCGTTCCCGCACACCTCTAGTATTTCCATATCAAGACGTGTGCGATTTTCACAACTTAGAGCCCTCAGCCAAACCGAAAAGGGCTCGATGTGTGACCAACCTTGTTTTTTACGGAACGCGCTCTCGGAACTTAACCCTTCCGTTTTTTATTCAGAATATGTACCGTAGAATCATATAAAGACGAAAATTCATCATGTTGCAACATCTCCAAAAATTCAAGACATTCAATCTCGGTACAGACCTGAACACTTTGAAACTTTAATTCACTCAATAAACTGCCAACATTTTCTGTATTTCTTTGTGTAGTATACGCCGCTGCAGCTCCCATAGTTGTTAGGCAAGAAAATCTGGAAATAGCACAAATCCGTTCCGATCGCTGTTCGTCGAAATGTTCGTCGAAATGGGCGGTTCGCGGCGTTGTTCGTCGAAATGGGCGGTTCGCGGCGTTGTTCGTCGAAATGTTCTAGTAGTCTGTACTCTACCTCTGTCTATACTGACAAAAATGGAGACAAAAAAGTCCCCGGGTGTGAACACTTTTGTATCCACTCGGTATTTACCTGTTTTTCTTTTGTTTTCCTATTTAATCAGAAATCAGTCAAAGCAATGCATCTAAGAAGGTTAAGATAAAATTTATCGTTTTTCTACAAATTTACAGTGACGTAACGGTAAGATAAAAATTATTTCGATACTTGTACATATAGAACACGATGGGTAAGTTTGCGCAGCAGTATGAAACGCGTTCCAAAAGCATAAAATATAAAAGTGATATGGAAGCATTACTGTTACAGAGCAAACACGTACGACATGTCATCGAATACCCAAGACATGTAATTCGCAACAATGTTCAAGGTTGGGTATACCAACTGCGTCTGAAGTTCGTGTTTGTTTAGGCCCGTCTTTGGCACAAGTATTTTTCCAATATAGTCACGATGACACGAAAAAACTGTTGGATTTAATAGCACCAGAGAAATCGCCGCCACCCTGTTTTACCGTTCAAATTGACGAAAATAAATTAGCGTCCCTCGCACACGACGACACCGTCAAAGCAAACGTGCACGATGCTATACTAGGTGAAATACTAAATTACAGTAAAGTCGCGATCTTGCTCCCATCGCCTGTTTCGAGCAGGGACAGAGATCGTGTAGGGAAATATATTCTTTTATGACTGCGTCGACCTCGTCGAAAGTACAAAGGATGCCGAACGTAGAAAAGGAGAGCATGTACCTAGATAGCATACGACGTCTTAAAGACGTCCATTTTACGCCTATTTCAAGTCTGAAAGTCTTGCGTCCTAAGAAGACTCTTTAACGTTTACGTCTTTAAGATCATAAACAGTGTGGTTTTTATACAGGGTGTCCCAAAATTCCTTCAACAGCCGGAAATGGGAGGTTCCTCAGATCAGTTTAAGCAACATTTTCCTTTGCAAAAATGTTATCCGCGGCTTTGTTTAGGAGTTATTAACGAAAAACATGGACCAATCAGAGCGCGACTTAGACGCGAATTGGCACAGTCGGCCAATAGACAGTTGGCGCGCCGGACCGACTGTGCCAACTCGCGTCTAAGTCGCGCTCTGATTGGTTCGTGTTTTTCGTTAATAACTCCTGAACAAAGCCGCGGATAACATTTTTGCAAAGGAAAATGTTGCTTCAAATGGTCTCAAGAACCACCTATTTCCGGCTGCTGAAGGAATTTTTGGACACCTGTATACCCACAATCTAGCAGTATTAGCATTGGTATTATTTGTTCGAGTTAGTGTTTTTGCTTTAATTTTAATTTTTCAATTTCACCTCCTCAATTTTTCAAATTTCAATTTCAACATCAATATCAACTCTTCGATTTCAGCTTCAATTTTTTAAATTTCAACTTCAATTTCAGCTCTTCGATTTCAACTTCAATTTTTCAGTTACGACCTCAATTTCAACTTCTTCGATTTCAATTTCAACTTCAATTTCTACTCTTCTATTTTTCAAATTTCAATTTCTACTCTCCAATTTTTCAAATTTCAATTTCTACTCTTCAATTTTTCAAATTTCAATTTCTACTCTTCAATTTTTCAAATGTCAATTTCACTCTCCAATTTTTCAAATTTCAATTTCCATTTCAACTTCAATTTCAACTTCAATTTCAACTCTTCAAATTTTCATTTCAACTTCAATTTCAACTCATCAATTTCAACTTCAATCTTTCAATTTCAACTTCGACTTCAACTCTTGAATTTTTCAAATTTCAACTTCAATTCCAACTTCTATTTGCATTGCAACTTCAATTTCATCTTCGACTTCAATTCCATTTCAACCCCTCGATTTCAACTTTAATTTTTATTATTTTTATAGTGATTTAATTGCAATTGTTATTTTTATTACACTTTTTATGTCAATTCCACATGCGTTCTTCTGATAAAGCTAGATTTAACTTTAAACTCGTTTTTGTCGAAATCTATTTCTTTTAATAGAAATCTCCTTCTTTTAATTTCATTAACATTTATGGACCTTTAAAACTTCTTAGGGACGTCTTGAAGACCTCCCCAATGTCATACGACCGTCTAATAAACGTCTTCTAGACGTCAAACAGACGTCTTAGAGACGTACCGTTTTCTAACGGTAATCTTCAAGACGTTCAGTAGACGTCTGGAAGACGTTCGTAGGACATTCGGTGCATCTTTAAGATGTCTGAATGTCCAACTGCAGACGTCTTTAAAACGTCTTTGTGCTATCTGGGTAACACCCAGCATGCCTCCCAGTGGAAGGGGTAGGCGAAGGTACAATGATCGTGGAGATCCTCAGGGATCTAGATCGCGACTTTACTGTACATTCAATGAAATTTTCGTTCGGTTTTAATATGAAAGCGATTCGTTTAGAAATCGGCGAGACCCTCCTCGAACGTTTTCGAAGACAAATCGAAGATGAATTACGCAATGAAATAGAGAAACAATCGCAAGAGAAGTTTCACATGTATCAAGCAAAGAAACGTCGGGAGACTGAGCTGAAATCGCAAGAGTTGCATGAAAAATACAGAAACTATATTAAAACAGTGCAACAAGAAATTGAGAAACAGATCGAAGTAATCCTCATTATCAATTTGCATAGTACATAGATCTTCCTCTATCGCGTGTAAACTCGATGCGATAAAAACTAGCGGGAAATCCCCCACTGTCGTGTCACGGCACAGTTATGCGGAAAATGACGAAACAATATGTGAAAACGCATGCTCACACCTTCCTTTTCTAGATTGAATGGGGGAAGGCCAGCGCCGAATGGGTAAAAAGAATGCAGAAAGCGGTTGTGCAAGAGCGAATGAAAGTGACCGATGAGATAATGCAAAAAATGAGAACCGAAATGGGTTACGCGATACAATTGTTGTATCAAGAATTCGAGGAATCATTTCGCGCCGATAAAGAGACCATAATAGCCGATTTTAATGGAATTACGAGGTTAACGAACGTAGCTCATACGAAACTAATTAATAAGGGGCTGCTCTCGTTTTAAATACCATTTTTTAACAAATTTTTAAGAATTTCTTTCAGAGGATTACAATTTTTGCATTGGGATTGTGCACACACGTTCATGGGTATATATTCGAAGCACATATAAATTATTTTTTTAAAGTGAAAACAATAAATCACAATTAAGTGAGTTATTTTATAGAAAATAAAGTATGTATCAGGCGATCCTATAAAATATAACTAAATTAGCTTTACGAACTCAAACAAATCCTCTTTGATATACACATATGGTTAAGAATTAGAAAAAATTGATTTTTTGAAAGTTCAAAAGAATTTCCCCCTTAAAAATTCGCGCAGAGCAACGCATGTGAAATTGGACAAAGAAAAGAGAGAGTTCGAGGAGAAAGTGGGTAGAGAGTTGCATGTCCAGAGGCACCAGTACGAAATGCAAAACACCGTGAACGTAATTAATGTCCACTGTCTGGAACAGTTGCGATGTTGCAGAGAAAAGCACATCATACACGAACACTTCGAGGTAGTAGGATTTCCCTTATTTATCTCACCAGATAAGATATTGTATAAGCTGCAAGCGTCTGATTGAAAATTCTGCGCAAATAGAAAGAGATCAAAGGCTTGCGCGTGTTGGTCGCTCGCCTAAACGATGTTATAACTGCGATGAGGGAGGAGATCATTAATTGCCATGTGGAGAAAAAATCGTTGGAAGAACAATTTTGCGAAGTGGCTAAACAGTTCCAGAAGTTTATCAATTTTACGTTTTCCGCGGTGCCGGAACAAGCACAGTATTTGTTGCCACTGGAATTACAGCGATTGATAGTGTCAGATAAGAATAGAACCGACGAAAATTCTCAAAAAAAATTCTAAGCATATATCCTGTAATGCCGTTTTTAATGTAAAATGTACGTTTCGTCTTGTACGAGTTTTTTTTTGAGGAAACATTAAATATATAAGTATGAACCGAGATTATCTTTAAAGAAAATTTAATTGAATAGAAATATTATTAGGTCAAGTCATCAATAACTTTTATTTTAGTATAGCAATTTTATTTATCAGTAAAAAAAAGCAATGATATCTTAATCAAGTATATTTGCCATTATGTGCAATGATCTATATGTATATGTATATATGTATCACTTGCTGGCACGAGTATGATAAGTTGTCAGGATGATAAATGCATCGTTACAATTTGCTCTCCTGATACGGAAATCATACTTATCTCTTGACAAAATTAATGTATAATACGAATCTGAGTGATAACAAATGTGTAATTCGAAAAGTAGAAGAAATCTTTGAAAACGTTTAGCAAAGATGACGTGCGAAGAGGCTTAATGCGTTTATAAAAATAACAGTACGTGTAAATACAATAATCTGAACATATATATTAATCCTACGATGTAACATAATCTGCAGATGATGCAAGTTCGCATGTTTTCTATGAAATTTAATACCCTGTGTAGGGATAATTTGATGAATCGCGTTACGATAAAAATTATATCGTACGCGCAGCATTTAATTGACATTGATCCATAAATCGATTAGATTATTACTACTAAAATATACAGTTACAGATTGAGAACTAGAAAACAGCACAGGAACTGTTGCTGGACTTCTAACTTCGATGTAATATTAAAGTATATTTTATTATCTTGGCTAGAAAAGTCGATGTAAGGAACAACTGTCGTAATCCTTCAAAATTGAGTTTTCCGCAAACTATATATATATATAAACAAAGAAAATTTATTCGGTTCAAAAAAATCTATAATAATAATAGAACACCTATTCAAAATCGGAAGCCACGTGTTACATAATGAAAATACGCGGCCCCTGAAATGGGTCTTCCATCAAGAAAAGAGAAATATTTATTACTTCCAAAAAGAAACAGTGTAAAATTTACATTGTTTCTAAATGATATAGTTAACCAAATATTGCGTGCTATGAGTTTCTTGTAGAGTGTAGAGTGTAGAGTATAAATTTCTAGCATTTGCACAATAGTATATTAGCTATGAATCACATGTCGATGGCGTGCGTAAACATGGCCGGTACCAGTCCGGCTCCCTCTGAAGACTCGACATTTTCGGATGATAAAATTGCCGGATCATAACGTTCGTGTGTCCAGCTTTACTTCGTGGAACAGGTGGATAATCTGAGAATCGCCATCCATGTATCCAACTTGTGCAATCCGGATAATAGAACCGCTCTTCTGGCTTATCATTTAATCTATCGGAATCCATGAACACGTTAACAATTTTTGTAATGACTGTGCTATATCTAAATCAATTTAAAGCTCAAAAGAGAATCCTTTAAACTCTATTATTACTAGAATGCGGATCTTTGTACAAAATAAAAATTGCCCGTGTCTATATATATATATATATAAGAGAAAATTTTCATTTAGCTACGGTTTCCTACAATAGGAAACTCTTTGAATTATCTGAAAAAGTCTAAGATAATAGAACAATATCCGCCGCGTCAACTCGGCGATCATCAAAATCAGATAATAACATTAAGAGGGTAGACTCTTGTTTCCAAAGCTTTCGTAGCTTCTCATTTCTCGATAAATATAATGCAAATAAGATGAGGGATTTCATTAGTCAATATCGCTAGATCAATGTAGGCCGCGATCGCCCTCAAAGGTCCTATTTTTACATTTGCATTACTCCCCAGATGGCAAACGTCTTAAAGACGTCCATTTTACGTCTATTTCAAGTCTGACAGTATTGCGTCCTAAGAAGACTCTTTAACGTTTACGTCTTTAAGACCATAAACAGTATGGTTTCTATATACCCATAATCTAGCAGTATTAGCATTGGTATTGTATTATATGTTCCAGTTAGTGTTTTTGCTTCAATTTCAATTTTTCAATTTTTCAAATTTTAATCTCAACATCAACTTCCACTCTACGATTACAACTTGAATTTTTCAATTTCAACTCTTTAATTTTTCAAATTTCGATTTCAATATCAATTTCAAGTTCAATTTCTACTCTTCTATTTCAACTTCAACTCTTCAATTTCAACTTCAATTTTTCAATTTCATCTTCGACTTCAATTTACATTTTAACTTCAATTTTTCAATTTCATCTTCGACTTCAATTTCTCAAATTTCAACTTCAATTTCAATTTCAACTTTCCAATTTTTCAAATTTCAATTTCAACTTTCCAATTTTTCAAATTCAAGTCTTCGATTTCAACTTAAATTTTTCAAATTTCACCTTTAATTTCCATTTCAACTTCAATTTCAACTCTTCAAATTTCCATTTCAACTTCAATCTTTCAATTTCGACTTTGAAGTTGAAATTGATTTCAACTCTTGAATTTTTGAAATTTAAACTTCAATTTCCATTTCAACATCAATTCCAACTTCAATTTTTCAATTTCATCTTCGACTTTGATTTTCATTTCAACTCTTCGATTTCAGCTTCAACTCGTTAATTTCAACTTCAATATTTATTATTTTTATAGTGACTTAATTGCAATTTTTATTTTTATTACACTTTTTATGTCAATTCCAAATGCGTTCTTCTGATAAAGCTAGGTTTAAAGTTCACTTTAAACATGTTTTTGTCGAAATCTATTTTTACTCTTCCTTTCTTTTAATTTAATTAACATTTATGGACCTTTAAAACTTCTTAGGGACGTCTTGAAGACCTCCCCAATGTCGTACGACCGTCTAATGAACGTCTTCTAGACGTCAAACAGACGTCTTAGAGACGTACCGTTTTCTAACATAAGACGTTCAGGAAACGTTCGGGAGACGTTTGTAGGACGCTTGACGTCTGAATGTCCAACTGCTGACGTCTTTAAAACGTCTTTAAGACGTCTTTGTGCTATCTGGGCTTGAAAACTCCAATCTTTGCTTTGCGATATCGCAATATAGAAATGAGAAGGCGCATATCCCGCACCCTTGCAACCCTAGAAACGAGTCTGCCCCCTTTACAGAGTTCATTTAATAAAACAAGAACCGAGAGATAAGATTTGCCACATTGCACTCTTTCAATTGTATTCTTGGCAGACTATCAACGCAAGAATGCATGAATTCTAAAGATGCCAATCAAACTGTTAATGACATATTGTTATCGACAATGAACAATTATGTACACAGAAATTCGCAATTATTGTAAATGACTATCGGCATGTAAAGTGCTTAATTGCTTAAGGAATATGAAGTACAGAACCTTTTGCGAAAGTAATTTTCAGCAGTTATGAAACTAGGTGCATCTTGGTACAAAATTGCTTTAATCTGCGGATCAATTGGTTTCATAATACTCATATCGATAGGCTCGGCAGTTCTCCAATTTGGCAGTGGTTTCAAATGTATCTAAAAATTTGAAAAAATCGTCTAGTTTTCAATAAGCGACAAGTGCAAGTTTGATGCAACTCGCTTGTATGCACAATGCTTGGTTGTTGTTTCGCCTCAGGCGTGACTGGTTCAACTGTTTTCGCGGGTTCGGTAATTTTCAACCGATCCAATAATTTCTGTTGATTTTTCAAAAACCATCTGATACGTCCAGCTTCCTCCCTTTTTATCATCGCAACGTGGAACGCCTGGCAACGAGCATCGCAAATACCTTTGTTCGCCATATCGCAATTTTGTCGCACGCATTCAACGATGAACATCAATTTTTCTGCCAAATAAGTAAGTTATATTTGTAAAATTTTTACATCACTCTGAAGTGAGATGCCCAAGTGGTGGCGACGTTCTGATCGTTTCGTTTCATTCTTGAAACGGTCCGTTTAGCATAGCAGGCAAGAGAAATATTGTTCTATCATTTACATATTTCAATGAATCATTTTATTTACATTGTTATTACATATAGTACACCTTATCATATGCCGATAAATTATTTCTGCGTGAGATATCATTATTAACTTACAAGATAATAATTCCAGTGGGAGCATTGTCTCGCGTACAAATCGATGAGAAAGAAAACTAAAATCGATTTCGTATCTCATTTAAACAACACCCGAATAATTTAAATAGCCGTGGTTATAATTTTCTTTTAAGATAAATATATTCGATGTAATTATAATTTTCAGTTCTAATGACAATAAAAATCGACGACTGGTATTATTATACATATTTCTTTTTTCTATTATAAACGAAGTGAGTATTTATTTAAACATTAAAAAGGCGTTTTATGTAAAAATTTTGCGCGACAGTCAATCTAAAACGAACAAATTAGCGTAAAGACAAAGTATCCGTTCATTACACACCGGATGCGATCGCTTAAATATACAATATATTCGGTCATTTACCCGATACATATAAGTTTTAAGATTTATAAATATAACGTACATATATGCATACTTGTGTGTACACCTGGAGGTAACAATGCATTAGGTTGCAACATAAATAAGGTCGGTTGCAAATATAATTATGTTCTCATTCCCTGACTCTAAAAAAGCCACTGATTATAAAATTGATTAAATGTAATTTTATATACTTCATTGATAGATAAAAGAAATACCGAATATACAGGGTGGCCCACATAACTCTGAACAGCTCAATATCTCCGTTACTTTTCGTTGTACAAAAAACTTCGTAAGACAAAGTTACACTGTTTGAAGGGCCACATATAACGGTGTAAGGGAAAAAATATTTCAAGGTCATTTTTATGAGATTTCAAAGTTATCGATGTTTTTTTAAATGGAATGAGGTATTTTTTAATACATCAATCGATGCAGCTGGACATTCTTTATAAAAAAGTACTAACCTATGTATGTCGAAAAGTTAGTAGTTCAGGAGATATTTCAATGTAAATAACTCCAAAATACCATTACTGTCGTACTAAGGCGTTAGTGTTTACTTACTTGTGTAACGCCTTAGTACGACAGTAATGGTATTTTGGAGTTATTTAAATTGAAATATCTCCTGAACAACTAACTTTTCGACATACATAGGTTAGTACTTTTTTATAAAGAATGTCCAGCTGCATCGATTGATGTATTAAAAAATACCTCATTCCATTTAAAAAAACATCGATAACCTTAAAATCTCATAAAAATGACCTTGAAATTTTTTTTCCCTTACACCGTTATATGTGGCCCTTCAAACAGTGTAACTTTGCTCTACGAAGTTTTTTTGTACAACGAAAAGTAACGGAGACATTGAGCTGTTCAGAGTTATGTGGGCCACCCTGTATATATATATAACCGTGTTCATTTATGTTACAAGTTACAACTCATTGTCAGCAGTAATGTAATAAACCCAGCGAACCGGCAAAGAAAACTTTCCAGCTTAAAAGAAGGGGTATTTATGGCAGTAGGAAAAAGATAAGTATTCCAGTGATGTGCAAAGAAGCCCCCTTTAAACGTTTAAACACAGATTCTGAGAACATTTCAGATAACTCTAGGAACGTGAACTCGAAGGTCTTTGAGCGTTTGTTTATGATTCTGCTGGGTTTTACCACGTCACTTGGTTACCTGCAAGTATACAAAAAGATATATGTCGCGTTATCTCGATGTCGTCATCGATGATAAGATTTTTTACAAGAGATTGAAGTTTTGCGGCGCAGAAATAATCATTATGTTTCCTTCTTTTTTTTTCTATTCTCACAAAATACTATGTATATATTATCGTGTGACACGGTTCTATCAAAAAATATTCCTAAAAAAAACGTGCGTTCCTGTGTACAATTTCATTTTCGTTCAACGTGCACAAGGATCATTGACTCGTTAAGCAACATCAAATAATGATTTATTCGGTAATGATGAGTAGTATTACGGTGCCGTAATAATAAATAAATATGGCGTGAAGTATGAGTTCTCACATGATATTACTCCCTCTTAAAGTCAACATCAAATGACCCAGTAATCACAGCCATAGGAAGCAATATGTTTTTACATTTTAATGTTTAGATGCGACGTCGTTTATATTACAAACTGACTAAGGAGCAATTCTTAATTTGTACTTGGGTAATCAAGACGAATTGTACTTATCGTACTGTACCATTGCCATTTTCCTTTTCTAGCCTGTTCGTTCGTTCGTTCTGTACATACACGTGTAATATTAACTTATCTATACTGCTCTACAAAATAATTACATCATCTGCAATTGGTCTAGATAGTTAATAATAATAATAATAATAATAATAATGATAATAATAATAATAATAATAATAGATTTTTTCCTTCGTTATTAATCTAAACTCCAAGTTCAGCATTTTATAATGCTACGAATACTAAAATTTCACATGTCTGTCCGTAGCGTATGAGATTTGTCATGGTGAAATTCAAAGTCAGAGCTTATCCGTCAATTACACTGACTTACTATTATATACATTTTTGTTCCTTCTCTAATTACTTCCATATATCCCACTAGTTTTGCTGTTAACTTAAGTTTATGGTACAATGTTAAATATACAAGTAAATTCTATTCTAGTAACTCGTTCGATAGAATTTTGTTGTAGCCATGTGAAATGTCCTCGATAGCCTTCTGTTTGTACAAAATACATGTATACTTCCTCAATTTAAAACTGAGGGCAACTCACTCTGAGGCACAATTATGTTTCAAATCTTTTCCGTAGATTAATCGATTCGTGAATATCAAAAAACAAGTTCTTGTAAATAAGTTAATATATACACAATCGTATCATAAATAATTTGAACGAAGTTTGTATTTAATTCGGTAGAATATTTAATGATGTACTGTACTTACATATAACAATGACATTTCATTTCAATTTCCGTAACAAATTTTTCCTCTTCTTTTCCTCTGGACAGTACGTTCGTTCTAGTTCTCTTTATACATTGAATAACAGCTAGCAATACTGATAGAAATAAATGTTAATTTTGTCAAAATCAATTTCATTTTTCTTTCAGAGTAATAAATATTTTATCAAATCAAGTGCAGTGGTATCCAGACAAAATTTTACAGCATGAAACAAGACAGAATACTTGTTGTTTATACAATTCTTTGCTTTGTATCTTCACTCAGTTTATAGTTTGCTAATGCTGGTATAAACCTATTATATTATTTCCGTTTTTTGTGTCAGTACTTCTTATATGAGCGACCATATACAAAGAAGTAACAAGAAATTTTGCGATACGTTCTCAATACCAATGGGCCTACGTCCTGCGCTTGGCTCAGACATAAATTTTCATCAATCGCGTCTTTCAATTATTATACACATGTAGTAATACAACAATAACAGATGAATTAACAAAATATCACTTATCTTCGATAAACTCTCGTCATACGAAAAACAGACGCTTATTTTTCATCCAATAGTGTTCCAGTGTGACGGTAACCTTAAGCAATTTAGAAATACCTAGCTGGTAGACACTTCGAGTAACACCGAGGTTGGGGCCGATTTATTCAGATACGCGCTCACATCCTGAAAGCGACTAGACCTAGAGCCAGCCTGGCTCTGAGTTGCACCACTTAAATCATCAGCTTCTGGTTCACAATATCCATCATCTTGTTTTTTATGTAGTATGTATTTGAAAAATTCGTATCTAGAAAAATCATATCATCAGTCGTGAATGCGCTGTGATTATTGTATTCGATTCTTTGAATAAAACTTTTGATATTTAAAAACTTTTCTGATCAGTATTAGGGCTGTAACTTTCCCTCGAAATCTTCGACCTTCGAAGGAAAGTTACAGCCCTACTGAATACGTGAGTTTTGTCAAGCGCCAAGCCTGTCTTGTCTTTCTTTTCATTTAGCCCGCGATATCCGATTTCACCGAATTTAATTAAACTCATTAAAATTTTGTTTGCAAAGTATTATTTTTTAAGTACATTCGTGATATGATCCCGAAATTTATTAATAGAATGCAATCTTTTAAATTTAATTTAATTACGAAAAGTCCAAACGGAAAGTTCAGTGTCAGTCACCGGTGGCTGAAAGTTAATATTCGTATTTATCAAAAATCGTGACATGGTATGAAACTCATAAGTTACAACTTCATACGTTTCGAAGACTTTAAAATTTCGAGCACTTGGAAGAGTTCGAAGCTTCGAAACTTCGAAATTCCCTTCGTTCCTTCGAATCCTTCGAAGCTTCGGAAAAGTTACAGCCCTAATCGGTATAACAATAGAAATACTTACGTGGACCAACAAATAGTGGTTGCTGGCATTTGATACAAAATGCGAGCATGTAAACCACGGAAGTAACCGCTTACACCTCCATAGGCATAAACCTTTTTAAAAGCGTCTATCATACCATGAGCATGTACGCCACTCTGTGTATTTAAAACTGTTTTACAAACATCTAAAGGAGTTGTGATCGCAGCAGCAATAGCTCCAGCTAATGCACCTACAATTCATATATGCATTTATTAGCAAATTTAATAAATGAACTTTTAGCAGGATATACAGTAGCGGACAAAAGCTTAAGACCGCTCCTAAGAAGATGATAACTTTTTTAATATTGTACTATACGATTTGAACTTTTTTGGGAAGCTAGAGCAATTAGTTTACTAAAGGATGTGAAAAGAAATTTTTCCAAAAATTGCAATTGATCGGAATTGTTGAAAAAATACTAAAAGTTGAATTTTTAACTTTTTTATGTGGGCCTATATTGAAAATTTAAAAGATACGTTTTGTAAATCTGTGTCAATTAGATGTATTGTGAAAGTTTCATCGAAATCGGTCGACGTTGCAATGTTCGGCAATTTTCGGCAATAAATCGTCAAAATCTGCAATTTCTACCATCTTTAAACGTTTGTAGCACATTGCAACGTCGACCAATTTTGACGAAATTTTCAGAATACATTTAATTGACACAGATGTACAAAACGTTTCTTTTAAATTTTCAATATAGGCCCACATAAAAAAGTTAAAAATTCAACTTTTAGTATTTTTTCAACAATTCCGATCAATTGCAATTTTTGGAAAAATTTATTTTCACATCCTTTAGTAAACTAATTGTTCTAACTTCCCAAAAAAGTTCAAATCGTATACTATAATATTTAAAAAGTTATCGTCTTCTTTAGAGTGGTTTTAAACTTTTGTCCGCTGCTGTATCTTGTGAGCTAAGAAGATTCTCAAAATCAACAAATACTGTATTTCGAACGAGAACTCGTATATACCTGATTTCATATGTGCTATAGGATTGTATACGTGTTCTGGATTTGTGAAGTTTTGTGCTACTTCGTATGTTATAAAATGGATCATTTGGAAAGGTACATTCATGGCCAGCTGGGTCGTGTAACTTCTGTAGAATGCCTTCGCCCCTTCGTTTTCATATACATTTTTTATACATGCTATGACACTTCGATATGGAGAGTTATACATTTGTAACCGTTGTTTAACCACTGCAATAAGAGAGAATTTTGCTCTTTGTTAAATAAAATAATACTAACTATAAATTACTTATTATTAGACAGCAGATTTTATGCTTTTATGAGAAAAATGAGTGAGCATAATTTAAAACAGTAAAAACATTAGAAGAATTTAAACATGTTCTTATATTATTTTCAATCTATTAAACATATATATTACGGATGAAAATAATTTTCTATTTCACTCGAGTTTGTTGCAATTCAGGTAGACAAATTTTATTTTGCATAAAGATCCGCTGTCTACTTATTTTACACAATAAGTAACAATACATGGTGTCCCGTGCAACTGGAACAGACTGTACCTCCTAAACGGTCGGAAATAGAGGAAAATGTTATAAGAAAAAGTTGAATGACATCAGACGGTGCATACTACGCAACTAATTTTATGCACTTTTGTGCATTGGTGCATCAGAAAAATGCAACTGCACTTTTTTTTTAAATGGATACCTACATTTTTGACTGCACCAATCGATGCAGTTTGTTGTGCTCTACATAAAAGTACTAATGCCCTAAACTTATTCGTTAGGAAGTTATCGAAGCTAAAAGTTCTCTGATTTGTAATGGAATATAACGTAGATACACCGGAACACTTGCTGGGACCAAAATAATTCAGTGAAATTTTAGCTTCGATAA
Source organism: Lasioglossum pauxillum (assembly GCA_933228785.1). NCBI lineage: Eukaryota > Metazoa > Arthropoda > Insecta > Hymenoptera > Halictidae > Lasioglossum > Lasioglossum pauxillum. The sequence goes on along the minus strand of OW121706.1, from coordinate 15,516,945 downwards.
CTTCCTAACGAATAAGTTTAGGACATAAGTATGTTAGTACTTTTATGTAGAGCACAACAAACTGCATCGATTGGTGCAGTCAAAAATGTAGGTTTCCATTTAAAAAAAAAAGTGCAGTTGCATTTTTCTGATGCACCAATGCACAAAAGTGCATAAAATTAGTTGCGTAGTATGCACCGTCTGATGCCATTCAACTTTTTCTTATAACATTTTTCTCTATTCCCGACCGTTTAGGAGGTACAGCCTGTTCCAGTTGCGTGGGACACCCTGTAGAATGTGTAAAAGTGACATTACAAGATCTGCGGAAAAATATTTTTACCTTCTGCTGGATTCATAATACCATCATGAAGAAGCGTCGCCACACAACCAGCAGTTCCATAAGCAACCAAGTTAAACTCGGAGTGCGACCTTGAGGCTAGTATTCTATTTTTTAAGAATTCATAGCATGAAAAATATAAGGCATGTGCTGGACCAGCCCCCACAACCATTGCACTCATACCACGGATTGGTCTTAGGAAGCCCTCTTGTCGTACCATTCTAGTCAAAACTTCTCCTACTCCTCCTCCCCCTCCTAGACCTGGAGTCAATGCCTGCATTCTGGTCTAAATATAGTCAGAAAATTAAACATACATGAATCACATATTGCTAATAAGTCTTCTTCTTATTAAAACTATACTGAGTGTAAAAAGTATTTGTACACCCTTCAAAATAGAATAACTTTTTTTCGATTGTACCAAACGACCTGATTTTGTATAATCAATTAGAAGCACTGGTTTACGAAACGATACGCAAAAAAGATTTTTCAAAAATTACCATTTACAAGGTTACATGCGAAAATAAAAAAGGCATGTTTTAAAACATTTTTATTTGAGCCCTTAATGAAAATTTAAAACATATGTAGATCTATGTTAGTTATACACATTCTGAAAATTTCATCGAAATCGGGTGTCGCAGGAAAAAACGACACACATCGAAAGATGTACGATTTTGTGGATTTTAAGTAAAAACTGATCAAAAGTCGTGTAAAACTACGATTTTCACCATTTTTAACCGCTTGTAGCTCGCGTGTATATTAATCGATTTCGATGAAATTTTCAGCATGTGTGTAACTACTATAGATCTACAAAACATATATATTTTAAATTTTCTTTAAGAGCCCATATAAAATAGTTTTAAAACATGCCTATAATTATAATTTTTGGAAAATCTTTGCATATAATTTCGTAAACCAATGCTTCTAATTAATTAATAAAAAAAGTTATTTGAAGAGTGTACGAATACTTTTTACACTCACTGTATTTCCTTACATCATTTACAAATACATACTATACTCTTTCACCGTTAATTAAAAATTTTTATTGTATAAAATTACGAAACCGAAAGCGTAGACTGAACATTATTTTCAGTTCTCTTTTCGCATTGTCTATTCAATCATGGATAACAACAGAATGATATCATGACATCATCAAAGTCCTGGAAGATCATGACTTGCAATTATGTAAAAACATGATAATTATCAACCAAGAAGGTTTATAAGTATTTAAACAAATCTTAAATACTTTGAAACAAGATCAAAGAGATATATATATATATATATATATATATATATGTATACACACACATATACGAGTGGATACTGCAAATAGAATGCAGAGCAAGTGATTAAACTTTAAAATATCAAACTTATGACATTCTGTTTGCATGACACGACAAATTTTCACTCCAGCTGTAAACCATTACATATGTACTTTCCCATATTTATATAAAAAAATAAATAACGAGTTGGAATTGTGGATTAAAAGAAAATGAAACATACAGCCGAGTAACAACAGACATGTTATGTAATGAATATTTAAAACTCAGGTACTATTTCAGACATACAATGTCTACCAGTGTTGTTACAAGTACAATTAAAAAATGATACAAATAAGTGTTTGAAGATAAATTTAACCTTAGCATTATTTATATGTAATACAAGTGTTCATTTACTCATGATTGTTTGTACTATAGTTATATTACATGACATAACATGCAAATTGGGCACCTTCTTCGCATAATAATGAGGCTAATACTACGAAAGTTAAATGCATAAAGATTCTCTTTCGAGAATATTAAGCGTTTCCAAGAAAAATTCATTTCGAATAACTTTGTCTTTTTATATTGTAGGTTAGCATAACTTCTGTGCCGAAAAAATATAACTTCTCGTCTGTTCGTTTAAAGTGTAATTAATGGAAGTATTACAAATGTTTCTACAAGGAAAATGATTGCGAAATTTTCTTGCAGCTAAGCTTGCTCATCCTTATCAACCTAGTGGTACCTAAAAATAATTATGAAATGATATTGTCTGAATTGGTTACACAATAACTTTCGAATCGTAACATAAAGCACGAAAATATCAGTGTAATCGTGAAGCGACTGTAATTTCACTGGCTGACAGTGATTAATTGCAGTTATCTTAAACAATGTAAACGCCCAGTTATTTATTCAAGACTTCGATGACGATTGTGCCGGGACTTGTAACGTCACGTTGCTGGATGTCATTAAATCTTATTGGAATTGAATGGCGATCGAGTAACGTGTAACAATAGTTGAGGTTATGTAAAATATTGTAGAAAAAATTCGCAAGAAATAAAGACATTACCTTGACACTATCAAGGGGATACATCACACAATGTTCCATTATTCCAGCAAACGCACCTGCTGTCATATGCACGACCATGGAGGATGTCGGCAGGCTCTCGTATATTTCCGCATTCATATTTTTGAAGAGGTGTCAGCGCGAATTCCAGTTTACCACTTTAAAATGCCACAATCGTTATGCAATCTGTCGAGGCGGATAACACGCTTTCGGTAGTGTCGCTTAATCATCGAAATGTAGCTCATTCGAATGGAATCAAGGAAAAAGTTCGTTCGTTCGGAGCGACAAGACGTAATCGTACACGTTGATTGCTTAATGGAACCTTATTGGAATTGAAAAGGCGGCTAACCCCGATAGGCAAATTTACAATGTACGATCCCCTCTCCACGTTCTCTCAGAACAATGAAATGTCTGTTAAAACAGGCTGGTCTGTTAGTACACTTAAAAATGCACAAACGACCGGCATTTACGCTCGACGGTTTGCTCGACTAGTCCCACAACTAAATGCACATTGCACATTGGCATTCTTTCGCGGTGCGACTGTGAATCGCCACAAGTTGATATGGTGAGGTTAGCCGTATGCGCACGTGCCGCGCATGCGTCGTAGCCAACCACGTGGTTCGTGCGTGTGGCGTGTGGTACATATATTACATACTATATATACGTACATCACAGTGAGCTTAATAAATAGTTTGATTATTATATATACATCCGTCAGTTGCATAGTAATACATTTATTTATACAGTTTTCGGGGAGAAACGAATGTACTTGTTGAATTTGTATGATATAATTTACAATAAATCTTCTTTCCTTTGGAATTATCGACTCTAACATTTATTATATATTTACCACGTTTTTTCGGCGTTATTGAACGTAAATAATGTACTTATTAGCACATATACAGAATAATGTTTCAAGGTTCGTTGTTGGTTGTAAAACCAAAGTAATAATTTAAGTGGAAAATATAACTTTATTTGATATAATAATATATATAGTTTCGAAGGGGCAATGTTAAATTATTTTGTTACACTTAATTAAAAGTATTCTTAATGAGTTACATTTAAAGAGAAAAGTATTCTTTTATTCGGGCGGAATATATTTAAAATAATTTTCATTTTATGTATTTCACTGTTTTTAAACAAATTTATTCAAACTTATATGCACAACTCAAAATTTATTTTAAGAGGAGAATGCAAAAATTTAAACGATAATATCGTGTATATAAATATATATAGTAACAATAAGACTGAAATAACGTGAGAGTCGAACAATCAAACAGTATAATATATTATCTTTTTACAAACTAATAAGAAATTATGCACTTTTTATCCATTGGAATTGTACCTGTTCATATATCTTTGTTTACGTTACGATGCCAATGATATAAACCAAATATTTCAACATCTTTTTTACATTCAAAATTTGTATACTTCTCAATAGATCGTTACTTTATAAAAGTTTGATCTTATATACGAAGGTTACAATAATATGTACGTTGCATATTGGAAACATGAGCGAAACAATGAAACCAAAAGATTTTATTCAATATTTACACGTGATCAGAGTTCGTTATTTTACACCATTCTTTAGATAATTCAACAATAGCACAGATAATATACTTGTTTCATAAACACGTAGGAAATACGCAGCACACAATGAATTGTTCATAAATCATCGTTTTATTCATGAAAGAAATTCGCTATTATTAAGCGGCCACGTTGTAATTTCTGTTTTTAACGAACGGATCAAAAAATTGTGATATTAATTTTGCTGTTGACGCGTAAAAATTCAACATGTAACATTTTGAATAATACACGAGCATCTTTGATCGCACTGCATATGGATTTATGAGGCCCGGTTAAATGGCAAGGTCGATCGACGTAATTCCATATGAGTTAGAATTGAATGAGCCGACGGATATCAGAGGAGTATCAAACATATAACTCAATTAATTATCTAATAGACAGCTTCGTACATTATTATACGATACGCACGCGTATAATTCTTCTTATTTGCGGTCACGTATCGTATTATCATTACACGTATGCGATTACAATTCTTTTTCGTCTTTATCATTCGCAAGATAAAGCGAACAGTGTTCTCGTCTCTATCTAAAACTATATACTTTTAATCGAGAAAATTCTTAAGTGGTACCTGTTGTGTAATACAATGTAGCATCCTGTTTGACAGTTACAAATAGAGGAAGGTCTTAATATTTACGAACTTGGTTAACATGTATACAAAAAATCGTTTTATTTTAAGATAATCATAATAGTAATGGGCTTTATAAATGTTTTTTTCGCTACTATATTACATATGGCAATAAATATTTTAAAAAGTTGGAAAAAATATTCTACAATATCTTCACAGTACTACACAGTGTACGTAACGTACTTTTTTGTTTATGTATATATATATATACACATTATTATACAAACTTATGCTTATACAGAATTAAAAACCTGCTTATTAATAAATGTAACATTTTTGTAAAAATTTAATAGTACAGTTTCCGATATTTAGTGAAAAAGTGATGCGATGTACATTTATTAGTCTGGCAAAAATGAATGGTTGCTCTTGCATTACAATTTGCTCGTTGGTATTTCATTATTTAAAAAAAATTATGGAAGCTATTGCTTTTTCATATATTTTAAGATCACAGAATAACTAGTTTTATTATTTTCATTCTCATTGCTAAATTTAGTTGTAAAAAAATTTTCCAACAAAACGCATTTGGGAATCTAAACAATAGTCGCGTTTTGTTTACAGTGATTCCCCCGTATGTTTTAACTTATCAAACTTATATTCTCGGATATATTCTATCAACATGTGAACAGTAAGAAATAACAATTTAAAAGAAATGTGTGTTAGCATTATAAATATTCCGCAATCGCGTACAAAACTCTTATACTTTAAAGTATAATTATTGTGTTAATGTTTTGTATAAATGTATACATATGCATATGTGTGTGTTAATGAAAATTGCACAGTGTTAATTGCAAGCCTCTCTGTGTTATTTATAATAAATTGAGCTTTGTACAAAAAGTTCAATTTATGCAGTTTGAAAAAATATTAATGTTTTCAACTTTTCTCTTAACAAACAAGAACTAACATAAGATTATAGTATTCAATGCAAGATTGAAATTTAAATTAAATTACACATGATAATCTATACATTCGCTTTGTTAAAAAGATAAAATTTGACAATGAATTTCAATGAAATTGAACAATATCTATCAATTCGAAATATGTATTTACATACCTTATAATTAATTTTCTTGAACTTCCATAGTATCATATACATATATAGTACTACATTTTTTTCTGAAGTAACTGTATCAAATGAATGTTTAATTCAAATTATATCTGTTTACAAAGATATATCAAGGTGTTTTGTGCATGTTCACCAATATGTTGCAAGTATTAATTAGTGAACAATGGCGGATATACCGGTTTTTAAATTATAACAAAAAAGTGGCACACATCATTGTAAATCCAATTACAAAGAAACCTATTTGAAGACTATTTGAAGAGGTATAAAATTAAACATGCAAAACAAAGAAATAAAATAATATTCTGCACGATAAGATCCCTATTTGAAGTACTCCAATAAAAAAAGCAACATAATAACAAATTACACAATATAGCAGAGAAAAGAGTAATACGACAATCAGCTCATAGGCACATATTTTGTGAAATACTAATTTTAATGTTAGGAGAGTCTATTTTACTTGAAAATAGCCTCTACCTTACCACCCAAGTGAAAAGATTACTTAGCTTTCGTGTACCTCTTCTTTTTGTTTTGTTTCTATAGAATAATAATTGATTCTCTTTCAAACAAAATTTTAAACAAAACCATTTGTTAAGAAAAATTCTGACTCAGATCTGAACGTAATTAAGAATTTTGGATATCTGGTAACCATAGTCGTAAAGATTATAAACTGGAAGATAATTATTGTTATCAATGTGCAAAAGTTAATCAGAGAAAATGTTAGAATGTTATGTCAGAAAATAAGAAAAATTATAACACAAACAAAATATATTTTTATCGATATGCACCACTTTGTTTTTTAAGTATTAGGCTGAGCTTATTTTACACAACACCGACATAGAAGAATACGTGGAAGTACCTATTTGTAATACTGAACTGGATTGAATATACCTACATAAATAGTGATTACTAAAACTATAACACTGGTTTCGAATAAACGGTTTCATAAAATATTTTGCATTTTTTTTTCAATTAAGTGCAATGCCAATTTTCTTCTAGAATTTTTAATCAGTTTGAAGAGCATGTCAACTCAAGAATTCATTGATCTTTTTGAATGCAACATATGTTTAAAATATCTTAAAAATATTGATTTCAAGTTTTTGCATATAAAATAATGTTTCGTACTGTTATAATGTAAGTAATAATCTGTACACTTCGTTTGGTCACTTCAATATCGTATGTACTAATGAGTTTAAAAATATTTGATTCAGATATAGCATATAGTATATTATTAGAATCAACAACTAGAACTCCTTTTTATATTACATAAAGTAAGAGATAATTTACCACCTGAAACTATGTACTAATAGCTATGCCTGGTTAGATCTCCTACTTCTGCGAGAAGAACTTGCAAATAATGGACGTGGTTTGTATAAGTCATCGCTTGAATAACGTTGACTGCTTCTATGCCGGCTGCAATTACATAACACACTAGTTACATCATGGAGAGCAAAGCAAGATTCATATTTCAAAGAAAGTAATACTTCTATTTCTAAAAAGGAAGTACGTACAACTCATTACACTGTACAGTGACAAAATAGTTGCTTATAAATGAAAAGAAGAGATTTCAGTCATAGAATATTTTTGTTTAATTTATTACATTTACAAAAATAAATGCTCACTGGATTCTGCATGAAGAAATCCAGATTGTTTTAGGATACAAGAATGTGAAAACAGAGAGAAACATTAACAACAAAGATTATTATTCTACATACCCTTTGTCTTCTTTAATTAAATTCGATGATGGTGTTTTTTCACTAGTTGCAGATACATCGCTTTCTGGGCTTAGGGGCATAACAAAATTTTCTCCATTTAGTAGTCCTTGCGGAGTACATATATTTGCTTGTAGTCTTTGCTTTTTCGGTCCAATAAGCTTCCTTTTCTTTATAGTGTTCAAAACATCCTCGCTCGGCAAGTTCAACGCTTTTTTATGGCCATCGTTGTTATTATTCGTATTATTTAATAATATATCTGACAATGGACTAGTCGAAAGTTTACGTTTTGGCAAAGGAGGCGCCATAGCTTTTGGTATCGAAGATACAACTTGGCCACCTAAACTTTCTATTATTTCTTCTAAGGAAGTGTTCTCTACCAATTCCAGTGATTCTAAGAAATTCGAGAATTTTTCAGATTTCTCATTGTCTGCTTTGAAATAACGACAGTCTTCATTGTCTTCGGTCGTCATCGAGGTAGATTCTATAGCCTGAGATTTATTGTTAGCATGTACCGAATGATATTCTTCAGCTATATCTCTACATACATTGGAAACGCTATTGTTTCCAGCATTTTGAAAAATACGTTCATCTCTGGATGTTTCTATATCTTTTTCATGTTTCAAATGACTCGTACAATCTGCTTCAGGACTTGGTATATTCGCCTGATCCATTTCTTTGTCTTTGTTAGTTCCTTCGGAAATAGTACAAGAAGAATTTATTTCTCGACATTTTACACTTTTCTCTATTTTAGATGTACCAGCTTCTTGCAACATTTTTTTCTTCTTAGAGTCTACATTTCGATGATCGTCCTTCTTAAATGGTGGAAGTTCTTTATTTTGCAAGTCTTCATCTCTTTCATCGCTGCTGTGCAGTGTTTGTTCTAATCTCTTACTGGGAAGTGTTTCGCACAATGATTTTTGTATGCACAACTCCATGTCTGATAATTTCAGCTTCAAATCAGAGTGCACTTCTAGTAAATTCTTTGCGCCTGCTTCACTTTGTAACATCATTATTGACCTTTCTTCTAATGTTAAATTAGTATGATTTTCAGGATATGGCTCTTCATATTCCTCATCTGGAATTTCTATTATTTGAACACGTTCTTCGTCTGGTACACTTTCAAAATCATCATTATTTACAGAGGTGGGTTGCGTTACAGGTTCTACTTTATGTTGAAATTTCTTTTCTACCTTTTTATTTTCTTTGAGCTTCTGCTTTTCTATTTGTTTTCTAATTTTCATTAATTTCTTAGCTTCATGTATATTCTTAGCAAATTTTGGTTTCTTCAGTTTCACTTCTTCCGAAGTACCATTGTCTTTACTATGTAATGCTCGTTTCTTCAAAGGTAAATTAACATCGTTCAATTCTGATTCCTGCTTAATATGCGTTTCGTAATTACTGCTATTATCTGTTTTGTACTCTGCGTTGTCAAATTTATAATCTGGCTGTTCTAATGATAATCTTAAGTCATTTGTATGTGTTTCTTCCATATTATCCGATGTTTCGCTACTAGAATTGCTAATATGATTTGATTCTTTGGACGAGGTTGATGAACCTGACTTATTACTGACGATATTAGAACTAGAATTACTAGACTGTGAGCTTTTACTGCTAGATCCGTTCGAACCATCTCTGTCTGTCGAGCGTCGATCGTTAGAATTCTTTCTTAAACTAGAGTGATCATCTTTTGACTTGGATTTTTTCTCTTCCCTCCGCTTTTTGTCCTTACCTTGCGATTCACTTTTACTATCCTTCTTGTTATCTAATTTTTCATTTCGAATAGAATTTTTATTTTGTATCTGATTCTTCGTATCTTTTTTGCCATTTATCTTCTCAGTGCTCGACTTGATATCTTTCTTAATTTCAGATTTCTCTGTTTTCTCATCCTTTTCGATTTTAATAACTTTTTTTATATCCTGTTTATCAGTTTTTTCAATTAAATCTGATTTAGTACTTACATGATTTCTCGACTTTACATCTTTCGAACTACGTTTTTCATCCCGTTTACTTTTATCTTTTGATTCGCTTCTCTTTTCCTTTCCGTCGACCTTCTCCGACGATTTAGTAACTTTAGTTTCATTGGAGCTTAACATCGAACTTTTGGAAAAAGAACTTTTATGATCTTTCTTATAAGCTTTCTTATCTTTAGGTGAATCTTTCTTGTCTTTATTCTCCTTATTCGGTTTTGTTTCTCTGTTATCTTTGTTTAACTTTTCTTTCTCTGTTAACTCCTTTTTCTCCCTCAGTTCTCGGATTTTCTCTTTATAAAGATCTTTCAAATCTTTTCCTTCCTTACTAACGCTATCCTTTTTGTCTGTTTCCTTTACCTTGTCTTCTTTTACCTTCGTATAATTATCCTTCTCCAAGTCTTTAGCTTTATCAACGCTGTCCTTCGGTTGATCAATTTTCTCTTTAGACTTACTTTTCTCATACTTATCATATTTTGTACTGCTACGACTTCTTTGCTTTTTTTTGTCACCGCTTCTGTCCCTATGATGTTTTCCATCCTTGACATGATTCTTGTCTCTCGATTTTGATTTAGATTCACTGTCTCTACTTCTGTCTCTGTGTTTGTGTTCATACTTATCTTTTACGCTACTATCGGTAGCATCACGAGAATTCTCTTTAGAAGATAAACTGTATTTATTATTTTTAGAATCTTTAACATCTTGTATATCTTTACTTTTATTTAATTCAAAAATATTTTTACTTTTATTCTTATTAGATTCATAGTCTCTGACAGCTTTAAAATTGTCTTTAACATTTTTAACATCACATTTGTCTCTATTGACTTCATCCTTCAACGCGTCGTGTATGGGCGTCGATGCATGGTTCGAAGATCCAAAGTCTGTTACGATCGACAATCGAGAGTCAGAAGAAACCTTACTTAATTGTGAATCTTGATTGCTATATTCAAAGTGATCTCGTGACAGTTCATTACAAAAATCAGGACTTCTAGATCTATGGCTAGTTAATTCTGATATTCCAGATAAGTGTGAATCGTTAGAATTATTATATTCATTCAAATTCATAATATCTATTGGTTCGAAGGTAGGACTATCTTCTTCCTCCTCTTCCGTCTTATCATCTGATTTGCCAGATGTATTTAAATTTAAATTGCTATCAGTCTTATGAAGATTTTTATCACTTTCGAACAATGATTTTTCCTCGAATGAGATTTGTCCATTTTCTGATGCATTATCTTTATTATTCTCATTAGAAACTTCTTCGTCCTGTAATTTCTCGTCATGAAACAATTTCTCTTCCTTCATTACCTCCAAACCTTCCATCGCATCCACGGACTCCAAGGATACATCTTTCAAACTATTTTTATCAGACTCTGGCGAAACAGGATCCAAATCTTTCGGTAGTAAGTCTTTAAGGCCACAAGCACCATTTTTTTCTTTTGTTTTAGGTCTCTCTATGCCCAGATACTTGTACACTACATCTTCAATGTGATGCATAAAAACCGAATATACCTTTGGATGTACCACTTGATCTACTATACGCTCTACACCAGCATCCAAATAAGGAGCTTCATGGATGTGTTTGCGTAACGTCTCCCGTAGTTGATTTTTGTTTAAATCTGGTTTCCATGATTGTTTACTGAGGAAGGAATTTACAGATCCTTCAACTCTTGTACGTAAATTCTGGTACGCTGGCTGCAATCAAAGCAACAGGGATTGTAATCGAAACTAATTTTAGAAGATCAATCACCGAAAGCAGATTCTTGGATTTTTATTTAAAATATTAAGACATTAAATATACGGCAATAAAAATCCACTTTATGCAATAGATAGAATAATGTTAAACTCTTTAGGAAGCATGTAACATTTAAGGTCAGAATTATTTCGCAAGGAATACGTAAGTGATTTTGTAACAATTCTAGATTATAAAGGATGAATGTTAAGTAAACGTATTTTATACCTTTGTATCAACATCAGCAATACATTCTTTACGAAACTGATCGAAAATCCCTTGGGATTTCACTTCTCCAACGATGTGATCGACTAATCGTAGATCACCCGCCAACAAAGTGTTGGATAAGCCCAACTCCATATTAACAAGACTATTTAAAACAATGATAATTTACTTGAACACTAAACAATTATTCATTTTCATTGCTCGGTACACCTACTGAAACAGTATGCAGTCATACTCTTCTGGCTTTACATCTAGGTTAAACACTGTACGCAGCTGTATGAGTAAATGAATAATAATCAGTGATACCAATCCTTCTGCTTTTTTATACGAAAACTGACGAAAACTACGAAAACATATAAGTTGTACCTGGTGGTATTTCGTTCAGTAAAACGTTTTACAACTGCGTATTTACATTGACATATATGTCAAAGATATATGTATATACTGGTATATATAAATATATTGTAATTGAATAAAAAAGAATTAAAATCACTATGCTTGAGTCCAAATAAAAATGTACTTGTTCTGCGCATGTTGTTGCGTGTCAGCCATAAAATTCATGGCGTCAGCCAATGATCGCGTGCTCGGCGGAGTACGAGTAGGGGGATTAGCCACTGAACGAGTTCCGTTAGATTCATATGCGCAGTAGAGTCTTAAATTCGTAGGTATAGAGAAAACAATATATATATATATCAGGCATGGGCAAAAATAGCACGCGAGCTAGGGAATTCAAGGAATACCCGTGGAATACCCCCACTTCTCTCGGCCGCGCGTCTCGCTCCCCGTGGCGGCCCTAGTGCTCGGTGCAACTACGGCTGCCAAGGGGATTGAGACGCGCGGCCGGGAAAAGTGGGGGTATTCCTTGAATTCCCTAGCTCGCGTGCTATTTTTGCCCATGCCTGATGTAAATTTTTATATATCCCTATGCAACAATTCAGTGCAATTCAGAAGAAAATTTAGAACAATTTCGGAATATTACCGTTTTATTTTATATGTTGAAAAGAGAGAAATCAATCTCTATATATGTAACAATTGTTTCTATATACATATATAAATATCAATAAATATACCCAGATAGCACAGCCTGCCCGAGCCCACCACCCGACCAAACCTGCAAGGCCCCTGACCTACAGGTTATTAGCTAACACAATGCTTGGATCGGCTCGAGGCCCAAACCGGTTGATTCGTGCCTGGGTTTTATGCGCGCATTGGCCCGGAAATAGCCAGGCATGTGCTCGAGCACAGGGCCTGCCGGCCGTGCCAGATTTCAGCTAGATTTCAGCCAGAGTCTAATGTGGCCAATCAGTGCTTCGATTGAGCCCAACTTTTCTCGCGCATGCACGTCACAGTGCGGGTCGCATGGGAATGAGGATTGCAAGGGTGCGGGATTCGCGTTCTCATTTCTTAATAATACAAAAATTTGATTTTTCAGTAGTCAATAACGCTAGATAAAAGATCAATCTAGGCCGTGATCGCCCTCGAAAGTCCTATTTTTACATTTACGAGTCGTAATTTGCATCATACGTATGATTCCGTACGGAAGCATACAACTGCGCATGTAGCTATTTTCATAACATATATAATGCAAATTACGCCTCGTATAGAAAAAAAAAAGACTTTTGAGGGCGTTTGCTGCCAAGATTGATCTTTTATCTGGCGTTTTTGACTACTGAAAAAACCCATGTTTGTATTATCACGAAATGAGAACGCTAATGCCGCACCCTTGCAATCTTGTAAATGGGCTGAAATCTGGCACGGCCGGCAGGCCCTGTGCTCGAGCCCAATTGCCTGGCTATTTCCGGGCCAATGCGCGCATAAAAACCAGGCCCAAATCGAGCCGGTGTGCTGTCTGAGTATAATATAAAAGCATGACTTCGGAAAATTTGAATTTTAGTGTATAATAAAAATATATAGTGATGTAATAACCGAATATGATTGAATATTTTATATTCACTATCCAAAATCGTTCAAAATAAATTTACGAAACCATTATTATTTATATAGATTATCAATAGATTATATATATATATATATTATTCATAAAGTATTGAAGTATATTGAAAGTATGTATTGTTATGTACTTTCCGGTAACGCGGAATTACGAAGCTTGTCCGCAGATGGCACGACCGGTTAGCTTATCAATTTCGCGGCAGGGGTTCAAACGCCTGAAAGTACTAAAGTACTAAACTCCCGAACGCGGCTCTAACTGGGAAGGGAATTTGATGATAAAATATTGTGAAACGTAGCTGATCAGAAACTTTTCTGTATTTTCGAATAAATGGTCAGTTGACAACGAGATTCTCGAGAATAATAATGGTGCCGCTGCCCTGTTTCCTGTTCCTTTTATCGGACCTCTGGTTCCAGGATGCGTCGGTGGTGGGGCGTCGTGAGGTCCAATGAGAAGGGTAGTCTCCTCCCCTAAGTCGATGTCGCGTAGCAAGCGATGGGTGATGTCGTGGGCGTCCCAAATTTCCCATGCTTGGTGCGTAAGGCCTCGCAGGGGTGGTCCCAAAGGGAAACTGTCCAGGCGCGTGCACGTGTACTCCGCATGTCACATACTTGGACGTCGCCTTTCGTTCTCTCCTAAAAGGCCTTTTGTTTAGGAAGACGAATTTGTGTTTCCTGTCCTTGACGAAAGTTCGAGAGCTGTCCTCGGGTCTTCGACTTTCGTCTAAAAAAGGGGTCCTTTGTTCAGGACAGGAAATTTATGTTCGAAGTCCTTGAGGAGAGTTAGAGAGTTGTCCTCGGGTCCGTTTCCCTCGCTGTCCTTCACCTAAGGGGTCCTTATTCCGCAGGGCTGTATGGGTTGCAGATGGCCTTCTTTCCTGTTATTTTCTCTACTCGAGTGACCTCTTAACTATATCGCAATATTCTTTGGCTACATATCTACGAGATTATAATTGAACGGTTACCATTCATTCCGGCATTCAAAATCGCGCGGTAACGCGACCATAATACTAACTAGGATGGCGCTGCTTACTATAGGCGACATCACACCTCCCCCCTTAGAAAAAAGGATGTTACATGCAGTAACAACTTTTACCTTAATCTATATATATATATATAACTAAGTGGAACAATAATAATTAACGATAAACTCAAAAAAAAAATAGTAATAAGGCGCCAATTGCTATACTAGTAATAATAAAAATATAGTATAGTATGAATATAGTATAGAAAAGGGGGTGGTTATAATACTATTTATTATAGAAAGCAGAGGTACTATAATACTAAGTAACATAGACAGATATTTTTGTTTTGTTATATATAGAATACTAGAGAAAAGAACTGCAGTTACATAATTATATTAAAAGTATGCATGTATACAAAACAAAAGAAATTAAATGACAATAGTAATAGTGATCTTAATAATGATGGTAATGATTATAAAAGGATGTGGTATGACTAAGTATAAAAAAATAGGTATTACTAACGATACGGCTTATTTACAAAATACATGCATATATTATTATTCGCCCAAATTCCGCATTCATAATACATATGCATACATACATGAGCACCTTTGCAATGATGCTCGACTTAATATTCTACAGGTATGTCAAGGACTTGGTTCTGGATCGGGTAGCGGTTCAGGCCTAATATGGGCTAATTTGAGTTTATTAATATGAACTATCTTCATACGTGATTGATTAATTGCTATTTCGGCATTGAGATCATCAAATAATCGGACTATTTTATATGGTCCGTCCCATTGGGGGTCAAACTTAGAAGTTCGAGGTTCGTGAAGCAGGTACACGTGATCGTTGATCTCGAACTTGTGGGGGTTGACGCTCCTGTCATAAAATTTTTTACACTTAGCCTTGGCTCTCTCAAGGGTTTGGGCGGCAGAGGCTTGTACGGTTGTTATTGTGGAGAAAAGGTCGTCGAAGTATTGGGAAAACGTTCGGGGTATTCGTTCGTCAGCAAATTCCGAAGGGATGCGGGCCTTTTTACCGAAAATGAGTTCATGGGGAGTGAAACCTGTAGACTCGTGAACTGATGTGTTATAAGAGAACATGCCGAATCGTATCCATTTATCCCAATTTCTCTTAGTGCAATAATGTTTTAAATATTCGATGAAGACGTGGTGAGCGCGTTCGAGCGAACCTAATGATTGAGGGTGGTATGCTGTAGATTTAATTTGTTGGATTTTGAAGATGCGGCAAAAGCATTTCATTATTTGACTCATAAAATTTCTGCCTTGGTCAGTGTGGATGGTTTTTGGGCACCCGAAACGAGAAATAAATTGTTCTGCAAGTGCAGTAGCAACAGAGACTGCGTCCATTGCTTGGAGAGGGATAGCATCTGAATATTTTGTCAGGTTATCTTGGAGAGTGAGGAGATACCTGTAACCTGATTCGGTTACTGGTAAAGGTCCAACAATGTCTAACTGTACCTTATCGAATGCCTGTTGAGGAGTGTCGGTAATACGAAGGGGTTGTTTGATCCCTTTCCTTACTAATTTGAATTTTTGACAACTGGGGCAGGTTTTAACAAGGTCTGCGATATCTTTTCGCATTCCTTTCCAATAAAAGTCTTCGCGAACACGGTTATATAACTTAGCAATTCCTTTGTGACCACCCACCACAGACTCGTGGTATTCTTTAAGGATACGACTTTGGTCGTCTTTTGGAGGAAATTTGATATCGTTCGAGCATATAGTGACAGTATACCCTTCCGTCGAGAAAACAGTCTTGAATAATTGTTCTATATCGATCCAAGGAATTTGATCTAAATCGTTACGATTTTTTGATACACTGCAAGTAAAGAGGCCGAGCCCCTTCATTAAATTTTTTAAACTACGAATGCACAATTCGATATTTGTAAGGCTGGTAGGCGAGTTGGGGGTTTCTTGAGTAACTAAGTGGAAAATATAGGTTCGACCGGATTGAATGGCAATGGCTTCACCTACGTTGGAATCTACATTGCGTAACTCGTGGATGGAGAACTTCCCTTGTTCGAGCAATTCATTACTAATCGCAGAAGTTAATTCATAGTTGGCTGAAATGAAATGAACTATGTGATCTCTTCTTAGAGCTAGGAAATCTTTACTGTAGGTAAAACATGAATAGGCTAAAGTGTATAATTTGTTGGTGTTGAATCGTGCGGTGGTCAGTGGATCTTGGTTAGATTTGGTTCGTTCTTTTGGCCAAGGATTATCGTCAGGTTGGGTAACGTCAGAGTCAATCGTGTCCCATAAATAGTTTCCCTCGATGCGTGCACTGCAGCCTGTCCGTGGAGACGGTACGGGAATTTGCGCGCGTACCGGAACTCCGACATGGCGTACAGGCGAGATTTCCCTCGTTGCGAGTACGGGTTTCATCGTCGCTTCTCGTTGCACTGCAGCCTGTCCTTGGAGACGGTCTGGGAATTTGCGCGCAGAACCGGAACTACCGACATGGCGTACAGGCAAATTTTCCATCGTTGCAGGAAGAAGGGTCCACACTTTACTCCCCGGGACACGATCTACAGTCTCGTCTTGTTGAGTAGTAATGCAAATGTCGTTACAGGATTTCAATGTTGTTGTGGGTGGTGTTCGGATGGATACAGGTTTGTTGTTTGTCTGGGGTAGATTTCCTTTCTCTTCCGCCAACTTCTCGCTAGCAAAGAAGCAGGCGGCAACGGAGGCTTCACATTCAAGGCATTGAGACACTCTGCCTGGATTGTCACCCACTCTGAAATCAGTAACCGGTGCTTTGTCCGCGCGGACAAGCATCTTTTCCTGACATCTGGAGTGGGAATCCCTTTCGAGTTCCACTGCCGTTTGTTGCAAAAGATCATTTGAAACGTTGCGGGAAAGAGCATCCGCGTTAGAATTTACGCGTCCTGGCTTGTATACGATATTATAATCATACTCGTTCAATTTGATTCTCCATCGCATTAGTTTGGAAGTGGGATCTTTGGCATTGTGGAGCCAAACTAGAGGTCGATGGTCCGTGACAAGGGTAAATTTATGGCCGTACAGATAGGGGCGGAAATGATTAACAGCAAAAATGATGGCAAGTAATTCCTTTTCGGTGGTAGAGTAGTTTGTTTCGGTGTCGTTCAGTGTTCTCGATGCATAGGCTATAGGAAGATCTTTGCCTATATCACCCTGACTGAGGACGGCACCGATGGCATAGTTGGAGGCATCGGTAGTAACTATAAATGATTTGTGAAAATCCGGATATTGCAGGAGGGGTTGCCGACAGATAGTATCTCTTAATTTTTCAAATGCTTCTTGCGCAGCATGGTTCCAGAAGAATGGAGTACTCTTTTTTAACAATCGAGTCAAGGGTTTTGCGAGTCTCGCGAAGTCCTTAATAAACCTGCGATAATATCCGATTAACCCTAAAAATGATTTAATTGTTTTCGTATTCGAGGGTACGGGGAACGATTTCACGGCTTTAATTTTACCGGGGTCCGGCTTCACTCCTTCGTTAGTGATCAAGTGCCCTAGGTAAGCTATTTCTTTGCGAAGGAAGATGCATTTTTCCGGTTGAAGTGCCAACCCAGCGTTTTGCAAGCGACCTAATACAGTATTTAATTTCCTAGAGTGTTCTTCGAGTGAATTGGCATAGACGACAATGTCGTCCATGTATACGAATAGTTCGATTCCCTGTAGACCGACAAGAACACGATCCATAAGCCTCTGGAAGGTGGCTGGTGCGTTACAAAGTCCAAAGGGCATTCTATTAAACTCGTAATGTCCAAAAGGGGTTGAAAATGCGGTTTTTGATTTAGAAGAGGGGTCCATAGGTACTTGGTGAAATCCTGAGGCTAAGTCGAGCGTGCTAAAATATTTAGCACCTCCTAATTGATCAAGGATATCCGTAATGTTAGGGAGTGGGTAGGCATCGTTGATTGTTTTTTCATTGAGTCTGCGATAGTCGATCACCATTCGCCAACGAGGTTTGCCTGACGAATCCGTTTTTTTCGGCACGATCCAAACAGGCGAATTATATGGGGAATCAGAGGGTTCGATGATTTTATTATTAAGAAGGTCTTGTACTTGATTCTGAATTTCTGCCTTGTGAATTTGAGGATATCTGTATTGTTTGGTGTTTAGCGGGCTCTCATCGGCGGTAATTATTTTATGTTTTACAGTGGTGGTGGACTCTAATTTATCTCCTGGTAAGTGAAATTGGTATGCGTAAGTAGCAACACTTGATAAAATACTAATTCTTTCTTCTTCGTTCAAATTATCTAATTTAAGAAGGCCAGAAAGCTTTGAAAGTCTCTCGGCAGAAGAGCGTTGGTTGTCTATAGGTGGGTTACCGATTCGAGCAGAACGGGCTAATGGGGGTTGAGCCTCAAAATCTTCCAGTTCGATCGGAGGTAGAGTAATATTTACCTGATCATACGTACAATTAATAGCGAATAATTTTACGTGGCCCTGATCTTGCGAAACAATTGCTTCTCCTACGTACACTCCCGGTCCGAAATCCATTTTCCTAACATAACCTTCCCTTAAATTTGGAGTTTTAGTAGGAATTTTAATTAATGTTTTAGTTCGTGGCGGCAAGTCGAACGAAGGGTGATTACAAAACGGAATTTCTTTATTCCCTAAGATTAATGAACTGGATAGTTTTTCACGAAAGGCTAGAAGAGCCTGCTGTTTAGTGAGGAATTCCATTCCAATAATTCCGGATTGTTCTATGGGAAAGCTATGGTCAACTACTTGAAATTTTATTTCGACATCCAGCATATTGAGAGTAATTTCTCCATAGGTTCGACGAGTTCCTGTCCCAATGCCTCTCAAATGGTACGAAATTTTAGTGTTAACAATAACCTCTGGAGAGATCGCACTTTCTTTAATTAGATTCAATTGTGAACCGGTATCAATGAGGAAATAACCCTGATCGTTATGAAAAAAACAATGGTCTAAAATTATGACGGGGAGTTGGGTCGTTCGGGTTCGAGTGAGATTGTAGTTAACTTGGCGGAGTCGGGTCGCGCTTTTATTGCTACACTCTTCGTAGCGCTGTTTCGAAGAGCGAGATTGGAGTTTAAATTTCGTCCAGGTGCAATGTACGATGATGGGTGATTACCACTACGTCGTTCCCGATCGCGCTTAGTAAAACAATTAAGCTCGTTATGACCTTTCCGCTTGCAGTAAGTGCACGTAGGGACCTCCCGCCGTTTGAAGCTACTGCAGTTTTCTGACGCATGACCCGGTTTCCGACAGGTATGGCAGTAAAGGCGTGAACGACGATCATCACCGTCTCGTGTTGCCCGAATTTCGTGTACCCGAACTGTCTCTATTTCTTCGCGAGGACGTCTCGTGTCAAATCTTTGTTCCTGCCCACGTTCGCGACGATCGTATCGCACGGTTTTTTCCCGACGAACACGAGCTCTATTCTTTTGATGTTCCTCCTCGTCCATCGCCAAATCAATGGCTGCTTGGAGGGTCGCGGGTTTTCCTTGACGAACCTGAGTCTCGATTGTATTACTCAATCCCGTGATGTAACAACTGCAAGCGTTGTCTATGGCCCTAGTCCGCACTCCATATGCGACATCCGGATCACATTCTTCATCAATCGCGTCTAGTATGTCGTCTAATAATTCTTTGACTCGATTCCCGTACTTGAGTGCGGATTCTCCGGTTTCATGATACATATTCGACATACGCGTTTGGAGGGTGTCGAGCGTGTGTCTTGGGGTAAATGCACGTTCTAACGATTTTAGCAACTCTTCCAGATTATATGTGTCTCGTCGTCGTCGGATATGACTTTTCGCGTCCTTAATTATTTTTTTCTCTATTATTTTAACAAGGAATTGCCGTTCGTTCAACTTTACCGCTTTCCAAATATCGCGACATAATCTCGTAAACTCCTTCACCGGTGTAGTTTTCCCATCAAATTCAGGTAAAATTTCCGAGGCTAATTTTAAAGAGATTTGGCATCCGCCGTCGGGTTCGACATTAGAAACAGCGGAAGTAGAAGATAATTCCTCTATGTTCGAATTTTCGTACCGATCAGACACAAGCGATGGGGGTTGGTACCCCGGTGGCCGAACAAATGGTTTGTCAATTTCATTTCGCATGACTTCAGGGCCGCGCCAAGGGTTAAGTTCAAGAGAGAAATCGGAGGAGCTACTAGATCGCGAGGTTCCCTGCGGGCACGCGACAACCCACGAGCCAGTTGATCGACTATCGTTACTCATGTTTACTCTAAAAAAATTAATCTATCTTAATCTAAATGCAAAACTAATCTAATCCTGACTGGTCACTCGAGATAGAAACAACGAACGTGTGCCTTACACTTGAGCTGCTGATGGGTTGACGATGTCCGTTGCTACTGAATTCCAGAGGGGTAGGTTCGTTTACTGGATGTTGTTCCCTTCTTCAAACGGATGCTGCGTGAGCAGTTATTAGGATAGCAGGTACATAGCAGGTATCCAATGATTGCCAGTGATTACAGGGTTGATTAGGCTAGCGTGGCCGCTGATAATCACCTCTTCCGGTATTCACCCGTCGCTCCCTGGGGAAACCACGCCAAAACCCAGGAGGGAAGAGTGGCACGATTGTCAGTTAAACTCAGTTCGTAGTTTACAGTTCAATGTTCACCTGCACTCTTTTATTGTTCTTATTTAATTAAAATACACTGTTGGTTCAGTTCGAATTCAAAGTCACAAATGTGTTCTTTCAAAAAACGCGCACGAAAGTTGGCACATCCCACCGCTGTCACCACTGTTATGTACTTTCCGGTAACGCGGAATTACGAAGCTTGTCCGCAGATGGCACGACCGGTTAGCTTATCAATTTCGCGGCAGGGGTTCAAACGCCTGAAAGTACTAAAGTACTAAACTCCCGAACGCGGCTCTAACTGGGAAGGGAATTTGATGATAAAATATTGTGAAACGTAGCTGATCAGAAACTTTTCTGTATTTTCGAATAAATGGTCAGTTGACAACGAGATTCTCGAGAATAATAATGGTGCCGCTGCCCTGTTTCCTGTTCCTTTTATCGGACCTCTGGTTCCAGGATGCGTCGGTGGTGGGGCGTCGTGAGGTCCAATGAGAAGGGTAGTCTCCTCCCCTAAGTCGATGTCGCGTAGCAAGCGATGGGTGATGTCGTGGGCGTCCCAAATTTCCCATGCTTGGTGCGTAAGGCCTCGCAGGGGTGGTCCCAAAGGGAAACTGTCCAGGCGCGTGCACGTGTACTCCGCATGTCACATACTTGGACGTCGCCTTTCGTTCTCTCCTAAAAGGCCTTTTGTTTAGGAAGACGAATTTGTGTTTCCTGTCCTTGACGAAAGTTCGAGAGCTGTCCTCGGGTCTTCGACTTTCGTCTAAAAAAGGGGTCCTTTGTTCAGGACAGGAAATTTATGTTCGAAGTCCTTGAGGAGAGTTAGAGAGTTGTCCTCGGGTCCGTTTCCCTCGCTGTCCTTCACCTAAGGGGTCCTTATTCCGCAGGGCTGTATGGGTTGCAGATGGCCTTCTTTCCTGTTATTTTCTCTACTCGAGTGACCTCTTAACTATATCGCAATATTCTTTGGCTACATATCTACGAGATTATAATTGAACGGTTACCATTCATTCCGGCATTCAAAATCGCGCGGTAACGCGACCATAATACTAACTAGGATGGCGCTGCTTACTATAGGCGACATCACAGTATATTGCAGTATATTGGTATATGTAAGATAATTCTAGGAATTTTTTGTCTTTGACATTAGTTTATTATACATATTATAGTTTATAAACGTCAGAGGGAACTCCAGTGAACAATCGAGAGTGGCTTGTCCGGATCTTTGTTAAAAAGATTTTATTGCTTCATGTCAAAACAAAGCTACAACGTTGTTGTATGGTTGTTGTATTGCGTACCTTTGTATATTACATATATTAAAAGTATAGTACATGAAGTATAGTATAGTACATAGGACAATTGTAAAACAATCATTCTTGAATAACCTTTTTCGTTGCTCTTCAATTCAAGCGATGCGAATAAGAATAAAGTTATAAAATGACGAAAGTTATTGAGCTACGCCCTAACAAGAATTTGACAAATTCAAAATTCGAAAAATATCAATTTTGTAATGATGAAATTCCAGTTGCTACTGAAATAGATCTAAATGCAGGTAAGTACTGTTTATTAACACGTTTCGTGCCGAGCCTGTTTTTGCTCGAAAATTAAACAAATCTATGTGCTTTCTTCTAAAATTGCATTTTTTATAATGTCTCATTCTTTTGATGGAAATATATTCTACAGTGTTAAACTTGTTATAAAATACATATATGTTGTTAGCGCATTAAATAAATATATCAGCAAACACGACCAGTGATATATGCAGCTTGAATAGATAGTTTAACGTGTACCATCGGTGGTACACGTGGCACGGAACGTGTTAATGCATCCTGGCACTATTGCGAGAAGCAATGATATTACCAACACCTTTTAAAACATTACAGATGTACGTCGGTTGGAATTGACTTTGAATCGGGATTCTCTATTGGAAACTCACTTATTTGCATTCCATAATCATCTATTTAAAAATCCATACGATGCATCCTGCTGGTACATAGATGATAACTGGTTGGTTTGGAGACTCGGAGAAGATGGTACTTTAGAACAACTACATCAAATACATAATACTAATGCAAATATAGAAAATGTATTATACAATCCATCGATTGTTTTCGCTAGTAATAATATCGTGGTAATTTCTGATGGCGGTGATTGTATAAACATATTATCGGTAGAATATAAAGAGCACATTAAAGTTATTCCATTAAGTGAAACAGAACCTGGAGTTATTTTAGATGCGAGATACGTGAATGAAACGTCAACCGTTATAGTTGCATTGTGCAACATTAAAAATATCGGTGAAAAGAAATTTACGAATCTGCTGTTACTAACATACATATTGAAAAGCGAGGAAGATACACTGAAATCTATTGAATTTAGTCATAAAGAATTTTTGAAAATCAATGGTGCTATCGAGTATATACGTATAGAGGATAATGGCAGATATTTTCACTCCATTTGCCAGGATTATATCACGTTTCAGTGTCCAAAAGTACAAGAACTCGTTGATAACAAAGATGAATCAGAAGCATTGTCTAAAATTAAAATTCCAAGGTATTGTTGGTCGCAAGATGAAGATTCGCTGACTATTTGGATTAAAGTGGATAAAGAACAACAGAAAGATATTAAAGTACATGTAAAACCATTAGACTTATCAGTAACGCTGAATGGTGTTGCGTTGGTACAGGGTCAGAGTCAACATAGATTAGATGAAAACTTAACAACATGGAAGTACGAAGATGATACTTTTAAACTAGAATTATTTAAACACGAAAGTGGTTTAATATGGAGTGAGTTAATTAAAGGTGACACCGGTGGCGAACATTTACCAAATGCAGCATTGGCTGCTGAAATTCATTCCAGGCAAGATAGTGAAAAAATATTCGTTATTTTCGAAGTCCAGGGAAATTGTATTTTTAATTCTTATTCTTTGTTTTTATATTTAGGTTAGCACATTTGTGTACCGACCAAACAGATAATAAGCAAGACGGTCAGCCTTGCATAGGATTCAATTCTGAACAACTCGAAGAGTGTGATCTTGAAGGAAAAGACAATCTGTTGCAAAGAATTGATCTTGTCACGCAAAAGAACACATATTTAGCTATGCTAGGGACAAATAATCATGTTTTATTTACATACAAAACAAAATCTGGCCAAGCAATATGTCTCAGACATGATAATGATAGTTGTTTATGGGTTAGCGGCGAAGCCGATGATACTAAATGGGATATAGAACATTATTATACATTTCCTGGTTTTGGTTACGTCGAAGCTAGTAAAAGTAATAAAAAATTCTGTGTTTCTCCAGACAGTGAGTATTCAATTATCATTACTATTAGCCAAATATATTGCTTCTATGTTTCACTTTACTTAAACGATTTCAACTTATTACATTTTTAGATGGTTCATATGTGGCAATACTAGAACACACAAGGTACATTTTTTTGTATAAAAGACCAGAATTGACTGCTCAGGTTGAAAAACAGTGGATCGTAGATTTAGGAACTGATGCGCTTCCCATTATGGGAGCCACAGCTACAAACAAATATTTAATTGTACTTACTAAAAATAAAATATACCGTTTAGGTATTTGTTTCTGAAATGGGATGCATTGGTCACTCAATTAAAACATCAAAATATAATGTGATCAATGTTCATATATTAAGAGTGTCATTGATTACATACAATATATGTATTTACAGGGTATAATATTTAACATTAATCTTAAAGTCTATGACGCTTAATTACTTTCACCATCTATTCTCAAAGAGTTTGTAGGAAAAAATAATTCATAACTGAACCGAGACACCCATTTGATAAATGTTCTGTCAAATATATACGAGAACATTAACTCGTAGTAAATACTGAAGAATAAATATTGAAGGAACATTCACCAAAGTTGAATCTCAGAGCGAATAGGTAATTACGTAGTAACGTAAAAATTAATTACTTCAGAAGCTTATCGGAAATATGTTCCATCAGATCCTCCTTAGAAAATTTTTGATCTTTAGGCCAATGCCAAACAATACGATTAGCGAATGTTTCCATAAAACTTGCATCAGCTGCGCATGGCGTATCTTCTATAAATTTACTAACCTTGGTTAGCGGATTATAAATGTACAATTTCCCATATTTTCTGCTCATATTTATTGACCATGGATCTGCATACGCTTTTAAGAAGAGGATACAGCATATTATAAAATACGGTTTCTCGTCAGAACACTCGGAGTCCAAATCTATGTCCCGCAATTCATATGTTAAAGCGTGTTGACCATTTTTCATTATACGTGCTTCCGCACGTAGTTTTTCTCCTATGTTAGAATCTAATGGAAATAAATCTTTGGTACGTATTCGAGTGTATCCGGTATGGCTTCCATTAGGTTTCCATAAAGCTTGGCAAAATTTCTTTGCTAGCTTATGCCTATAAAAAGTTTTTTTTACATCAGTTTCATGTTGTATCAAAAATAGTATTGTCGATATTATTACTGTAGATAATTGATTACCTTTCGAAAAGAGATTTCTTGCTAACGTCCTTAGCGCCTAAGACAAGTACATCTATAATGTGTAATGTGCATAATTTGCGCTGATTCCTATGTTGTTTTGTCATTTCATAAAGTTGTTCTGCATACAATATTGTATCAGCAGGAATTTCTATTCTATTATCTCTAACTATGACCCAGTTGCCTTTCGTATAACGATATACTTCGCTTCGTCCCAAGCCCAAGTAAAATGTGGCGTTATTCTCGTCGTCGTTTTTAGTCGCACAGGGTACCCAATAGTAGCTGTGTGGTTGCTGTGATATTGCACTTATTGTTTCCTTTGTCAATACCTTTGGATTTTTGGAAAAGAATGCAGAGTCTGGAAGAAGACTTCTCAATTTTTCCTGAGGTTTCATACGTTTCGGCATTGTCCTACTCTCGTCTGGAATTTTCCAGTACTTCAAGCATTCTTCACGCAGGGAAGCCTGATTCGGTTCAATGAGAGTAGTATCTTCGCAAAATGCGGCAATTTTCTGAAGACCTGTTATTTGCTTCTTTCCCAAATAGTTATTAGATTCTCGTAGATATTGCAAAAACAGATTTTCTTTTTCTAATTCTTCTAAGGGCACTAGGTGTGTAACGTCATTATTCTCATCGTTCTTCAAAAGTATGTCGTTTATGTATTTGAAATATCGCACAACAGCTTCCGTATTCGGTCTTTTACGTTTACATATTAAATATCGTTCAGAATTTGCTGGTCTAGAGGTGTTCGGTTTGAAAATACAAACCTCGTCGAAACAACAGTACATTAAGTAAAGTAGTCCCGCGCTGAAGGGAGTAAAAACATCAAACAGTTTTGTGACAAAATGTCCATGGTCTTTCACAATCATCAGAGCTACTAAACACTGACAAAGATATAATTGTTTCGACAAAATTTCTTGTATATTTTCTTGACCTTCCACCGAAAATCCTCCATCAGACATCATAAAATGTACACCTCTATTATTGGTATGTTGCATTATAATCTCTCTGAATGCTTCTTGATTAGCAGGATCGAAAACATTACCATCTTCGCTTGGCCCATAGTACGGATGGAAATTTTCACACGGGCCAGCATAAAAGTCAGCTAGCTTGAAGTCGTTTTCATTTTTTAAAGTGAATCCAAATCCTTTAGCGTTCCATTTTCTCCTATACAAAACATATTCACTGAAACCACCAGGTCCAGCACATACGTCAGCGAAATGAAGTAACTCGTCAGCGAAATGAAGTAACTCGTCATCTTGTAGGCCATTCGGATTAGTAAACATGAAATCACATGCTCTATCTATATTTGCCATTTTTACAGCTGCTCGATTCAAGAAGAACGCGCCACGAATAGTTTCGTAAGGATTGCTACGTGTTCTTGCACGGCGCAATTCTGTGTCGTCTAATTTATCAAATATAGTTTTTGAATTAATAATATTTCTAACTATATCTTCATCACAGAATTCGGTTTCATCATCTATAACGAGCTTTTTAGGTCCCTTCTTTAACCAAGATATCATTTCGTCGAAAGTTGGTATATTGGTACGAGGATTTTTGATCCATTTCATTGTTTCTATAACTAAGCTTTCCTCTTCTGAAGGATCAAATTTGTCACTAGAAGCTTCAAGTCCAGGTATATGATGTCCAAAACCTCTGCGACCATGTTGTTTCGCTGCTTCCACTGGCTCCAGGCGACCTTGGGTATATTTACCAAGACCACAACCTTCTCTGTATCCCATTTTTTGCATCATCCGTTCAGCTGTACTGTTCTTATAAGTTTTAACTTCGACAGGGGAGCTTTCGCTAAGTCTTTGTCGTTTGTTCGGGATAAACGGTGTATCATCCGTGTGTCTACTTTGCAAATTTTGGCTGCTACATTCACCAACCGAATCTTGTTCGCAAGATAAATCTTGATGCATACTATGTGAACTCGATTGAGGATCATTTTTCTCATCAGAATGTTCACAATAATTCTCATTGTAATCACCGTCATTTGACTCGGAACTCTCGTCCACAGGTGCACCATTACTATACATTCTTTTCCTTTTCCTCTGGGAAATACTCTGATACATTTCCTTTTCTTCCATAGCTTTCTTGTCAGAAATTTCAGAATCGTCGTCCTCATTATCCACACTGTCATCAGAATCTGAAACATCGTCTATTGCAAGATATTGTAACATGTTATAACTACATTGCAGATTGTCGCATACAAAATGTCTAAACTTTAAAAGTAATATTATAATCAATTGCAACTCTTTCCTAAATAAACTTATTGATTGTAGAAATAGAAAGCACTGTTGTAATCAACGTGTACTATCGACACATTACAACTTTCTTGATAATATTATAGTAGAAATTGAATTTCTCCATTTATAAGATTGTCATCTTTCTATCAACAAATAGTGTGTTGATTAATTACAATTTTGACCAAATATCAGATAATGCTATCGACAATATGTTGTTTCTCCACTTATAAAGAGAGTGCACGACAATCACGTCGATTGACATTAAAATAAGATTGATTTAAAAATAAAATAAAATTATCTACATTAAAACAGCAAATTGGACCTGAAGATTTGTACCACGAAGTGATATAAATACAATAAACATATAGACTGTAATATCTCTTGATCAAAACGCTTTATAAGATTTGCATTCTAAAGTCAAGCATTTCGTATGCAACAAACGAATATAATCAGAATTATTGACATATAGTCCAAATTAAATTTATAAAAAAGAAGCTTTACAAAATGAAAGAAAGAAAGTCTCACTTACAGTTTTTCATGCTTGCGCAAAATTTGGTGAAGCTTTCATTCGACATACTGCTGTCTGTCCTGTTTGCCGAAAAATATTTCAACCAATGTGAGTAAGTGTACGAATAATTAAATTCATACAGTAAATAGTTAATAATGACGATAATGTTATAGGTTATATTTAGAAATATAAATCACTATAACTACATAGACTGTCACACCATCACTGGAAAATTAGTAACTTTCTCTGTAACGTTACTATTTATAAACGAAATAATTTTTTCAAACTTCTATTCACACAAACAAATCGACAAGAAAATCAGCACGTGTAAACACGAGCGACACAACCGTAGTCAACACAAGTCAACACAAGACTAATGCCGCGGATCGTAGAGTCGTAGAGAAAGAAAGTCCCAAAATCCTTAGTCCCTACTCCCTACTCCCTACCGCAAGGACTATGCGAAGTCACATAGACTTATGTACATTTATGCGAGTCGTGCGCGCTATGCGGCGGATTATGGTACTTGGGCCCTCTGACGTCATTCAGGAGTAGACTGCGGATCTTTATGAATTTATAGATGAAATTCGAAATTGTTAAAAAATTTAAAAAACTGAAGATATCAATACATGATCTCTCCTCTTTTAAAATAATTAAGGGAAGAGATAATCTATCTGTGTAGATAATTTTTATTTTGCATAAAGATCTGTAATTTATATCTATATAAATACCCGGCTATCAAAGGTTTTCCTTAAATAAATAAAAATATAGGCTATACCATGGACTCTTTAACCAAATACATTTTGATATTCAATAATTTCTCACGCGTTTGAATAAAAGTCTTTACTACTCCCTACTATACAGTAAGTCCTCTATAATCGCAAAACCCTCGGGAGGTTCGTTTGCAAACTTCGTGACTTTTATTTTTTTAATGCAAAACACATAACCAAAAAACCTAAGATGTATATAAATGTTAACTCATCAATTTGACTAAAAAAACATCGAAAAATAACTATTTGCCTTGTTATTTTGTTGATTTTTATCACTGTGTTAACCGAGGAAACGAATTCAGTTGGTGAAATGAGGGATTGATGAGGGTAAAGAAAGCGAAATTTTAAGGAGGAATAATTCCAAAATACGACCATATTTTTTCCAAATTTTTTCACATTTAAACCTGCGGTCTTTGCAAAACAAATATATTTTCAATACTATTGAATAAAAGAATGACATTTGAGTATCAAATGATAAATTATTAGAAAGGACAGTCTTTTGCAATGATAATCAGAAAAACAAAACCGGCCGAAAAAGGCATTTCTTGCCGACTTGCGCTTACATAGTATACAGTGACTCGAATTAATATTCGGACGCTCTGAAAAAGACGATAACTTTTTTAATATTGTACTATAAGATTTGAATTTTTTTGGGAAGCTAGAGCAATTAGTTTACTACAGGATGCAAGAAGAAATTTGTTCAAAAATTGCAAGTCATCGGAATTGTAGAAAAATACTAAAAGTTGCATTTTACAACTTGTTTATGTGAGCCTATATTGAAAATTTAAAAAATACGTTTTGTAGATCAGTGTGAATTATACGTATGCACTGTGAAAGTTTCATCGAAATCGGTTGATGTGAGAAAAACGGCAGGCATTGAAAGATGTAAGAATTCTATTGTAAGATATAGACCGAAAATCGTGAAAATCTGCAATTTTTACCACCTTTAAACATTTGTAGTTCATTGCAACTTGAACCGATTTCGGCGAAATTTTCAGGATATGTTTAATTGACAAAGATCTACAAAATTTATGTTTTAAATTTTCAATATAGGCCCACATAAAAAAGTTGTAAAATGCAACTTTTAGCATTTTTTCTATAATTCCGATGAATTGCAATTTAAAAAAAATTTCTTTTTACATCCAGTAGTAAACTAAATGCTCTAGCTTCCCAAAATAAGGTTCAAATCGTATATAGTGTAATAATGTTTTTCGAGCGTTCAAATATCAATTCGAGTCACTGTACCTGCATGGTCGAACAAAAGGACCTAGACCCAAGAAGTGCGGAATATTAATAATCCCTCGACTCTGACCATCACAACATCATAAAACAAACGTTACCGAAAGATTGACACGGAACCTTCTTCCGACTAGAGTGGCAATAGCTTTATGACACCATCCGATCTCTACTATACGTAGGTATACGCATATACAACCCTACGCTTGTCGAAGAGGCGCATTACCGTAATAACGTCAGGTATATATGGGTCTATAGCTGCCATAATATGTATATACTTGCAGTATTATCAACGTTACCGTAAATGACCGGCAATTCTTATAATCCCTCGTTAGAAATATTTTATAGCCTAGAAAGAAAGCTATGCTATACATCCCAACAACGATTAATACTCGAGCAATATACCGAATTTTGAAAGGAATATAGAACACTAGAGAACGCATAACCGAAGCAAGGGATAAAGATTGTAACGATGGAACACCCCAGATAGCCAAGCGATCCTCGCGCACAGATCGAGCCCGGTGTGTCGGGGTCAGGTAGACGGGCCGAACGTCGCTTGAATGGGCAAAAGGCACACGATGGCTATAATCTGAGGAGGGCATTTATGACCGTGAGGGCTCGTAACGTTCCCTCGGCGCAAACCCGGCACAAGCTTCCCCTCGGCCCGTCGGTCCTGATTTCTGCCAAATTTTAAGTAGGTCCGAGTGGCGAATGTCGTAAAATTTGGCAGAAATCAGGACCGACGGGCCGAGAGCAGCTTGTGCCGAGGGAACGTTACGAGCCCACACGGTCATAACTGCCCTGGCCAGAATTGAGCATTTTGGCTATCTGGGACGTTCCGCGCCGAAGGTTTTTGTTCATTCAGGCCATTTGCTTTGTTCTGTACTGCATTATCAGAGATTTGGGGCTTTCACGGCCCGGCATCATACAGTTATTTCTGTTGAGGTTTTCGGGTGTAAGCCGTGTCCTAAAGGAAGAGATTTCCCAACGTCTTCTTTTCTTTTGGTTGGAATATTCTGCAGTCATAAGATGCCTCTACTTGACTTTTCGATAAATTTTTAAAAATTCTTCGTTTTTCAATGAGAATTCCAATCGTATTCAGTTCTGCTGGTATGCGTACACAAGTGTAAATGTATAACTTTAGTACATACTACATACTACACTCCTCAAAAGAATTAAGGGATCACTTATGCAAACCCGAAAAATTGGTCCCACTTTACGTGATCATAACTCCGTCAAAAATTCCCATAACGATATCGTTAAACAATGGTTTGAAAGCCCGAAACCTCTAGTTTCAGATGCTCTGTTTCAAATTGTTGCTATGTTGGTTTTTTACAAAGTTATACAGGGTGAATTCGATAAAGCAGGACACTTAAATATCTCCGTTACTTTTCGTTGTACACGAAAACTTCGTAGGACAAAGTTACACTGTTTGAAGGGTGTTATTTTATTTTATGCAGTGTTGAAATAAAAATTGGTAGAAATCTTCTATCGACATTTCATGACAGATAAAATTGTTTTTAACTGTTTTCGTATTTTGAAACGGAGATTATTACATATTTCAACAAAAATTTTTATACGCTCCTCAAAAGAATTAAGGGATCACTTATGCGAACCCGAAAAATTCGTTCCACTTTACATGATCATAACTCCGTCAACAATTGCTGTACCAATATCGTTAAACAATGCTTTGAAAGTCTGAAACCTTTAGTTTCAGATGCTCTGTTTCAAATTATTGTTATGTTGGTTTATTACTAAGTTATAGTGAGATGAAGACAACATTGACGGTTAACAAAAATTTTGGGCAACTTTGGAACATCACACGGAGAGCAACAAATTTTTTTGATAAATCGCGTTAATATCATTTGGAAGGGCTATCTTTCCCGTGTAAATTGTGTGGTTGTTGAATATTGTGCGATTTTTTTATTCGAGTTATTCAATATTGAAGTAAATACGGGCTTTTTAATTATAACTGGCTCCAGAAAGCAAAAAAATTATCGTAGAATCTTGTGCAAAAAAGCAATAGAAAGAGCGTTTCTTTCTCTTCAAGACACTCCTTTTGTTTTTTCAATTTCATTAATATTTCGATATACCAGGCGTTTCTGAAAATGTGCTTAAAAAATGCACAATTTTCATTTTTCCTTTAACTCGCTGTATCTCGGCGAGAAATGATCGTAATACCATGATCCGAACGTCAGATTGAAGCAGAGATTCTGCCGATTCGATTGAGTACCCCATGAACTCGCTGCGACAATTTTTTACCTATGGCAGCTGTGTTTGAAGTTTGTGCTTCGCAGAAATTAGCGCGCCACGTACAGCGGCTGCCTGACATATCTGAATTATTATATCTGAATTATTCAGAGATGTCAGGTAGCCGCTGTACGTGGCTGTATGTGGTCCAGTACCACGCACGGAAAAATTTTGGTTTAAGATGCTATATCATTTCCCGTAGATTTTTTCACGCTGATTTCAAATCTGGTCTCAAAATTTTGATTTTGCGAGATTCTACGATAATTTTTTCGCTTTCTGGAGCCAGTTAAAAATTAAAAAGCCAACATTTACTTCAATGTTGAATAACTCGAATAAAAAAAATCGCACAATAATCAACAACCATACATTTTACACAGAAAAGATAGCCCTTTCAAATGATATTAACGTGATTTATCAAAAAAAATTTTTTCTCCCCGTGTGATGTTCCAAAGTTGCACAAAATTTTTGTTAACCGTCAATGTTGTCTTCATCTCGCTATACAGGGTGAATTCGATAAAGCAGGACACCTAAATATCTCCGTTACTTTTCGTTGAACAAAAAAACTTCGTCGGACAAAGTTACACTGTTTGAAGGGTCACATATAACGGTTTAAGGGAAAAAAAATTTCAAGGTTATTTTTACGAGATTTCAAGGTTATTCATGTTTTTTTAAATGGAATGATATAGTTTCATTAACGTAATGTTGTAGGTAACAAAATAACGAAATCATGCATGTAACACCATATGACCTTCAAATGACCTTCAATCCAGAAAAATGGTATAAACAAAATTCAACGTGTAAGATTCATTTGATGTATTTCTGTTACGCTAAATGTTCAAAAATATTGCCTTGAGCTGCTATACATTCAAATGTATCGCAATACACAACATAATAACAGATTCGGTGTTGACAGGAGGACAATTATGATATACCTTCACCTATACGTTCGTACAGAATCGTGTTTATCCACTACTAATTACTCAGAAGATCTTCTTGCTATCAGATTTCCACAGTTTCTAAGATTTCTCGATCAGTTTATCGATGAACGTTTCACAATGCGTTACTCGAAGGAAGATAAGATTGATATGATTTTCATTTATGGAGAGAGTCGACAGTGTTTAAGAGAAGCCGTGCAGTTGTACAAGGACCGATTTCCTAATCGTAATTGTCCATCAGTTTCCGTTTACTCCAATTTGTTAAATAAATTCCGCGAAACTGGTAGTGTCGAAAATAAAAAACGTACAAAGGTGAGGACTGTAAGGAATGAAGCAAACACAATTAACGTTCTGGCAGCAGTGAATACAAACCCTCATGCTAGTACGAGGCAAATCGCACGAGGAAGTGGCATTAGTCAAAAATGTGTAGTGCAAATACTCCAGGAACACAAATTTCACCCCTTTCACCTATCAATTCATCAAGAACTTCATGGTAGAGACTTTGTAAATCGTGTAAACTTTTTCCAGTGGGGATTGAGACAATTGATAAACGATGGAGCATTTTTTAATAATGTATTATTTACCGATGAAGCTTTGTTTACAAATCACGGGCAAATAAATTTAAAAAACCTGCATTATTGGTCATCTGAAAATCCGCGGTGGTTACGGACAGTCGACAAAGACACCATGGTCCGTCAATGTTTGGTGCGGAATTTTAGATAACCAAATAATTGGGCCTCACATTATTACCGGAACATTAAATGCAGAAAAATACATTGTATTTTTACGAGAATCGTTACCAATTCTCCTGGAAAATACACCCTTGAACATTCGTGAAAATATGTGGTATCAACATGACGGATGTCCGGCCCATTCTTCCCGTGTAGTAACACAATTCTTAAATAACAAGTTTCCAAATCGTTGGATTGGACGTAACGGATCCGTATTATGGCCAGCTCGCTCACCGGACCTTGCACCCCTTGATTTTTATCTATGGGGAAAACTGAAAGACGATGTTTATAGTGAACCACCAACGACTATAGACGACATGAAAGAAAGAATCGTCCAGGCTTGTGCGTCGATTTCCTCAGAAATGAATTACGCAGCAGTACGTTCTGTAACTTCACGGCTGAATGAGTGTATAGCAGCTCAAGGGAATATATTTTTGAACATTTGGCGTAACAGAAATACATCAAATGAATCTTACACGTTGAATTTTATTTATACCATTTTTCTGGGTTGAAGGTCATTTGAAGGTCATATTGTGTTACATGCATGAATTCGGTATTTTGTCAGCTACAAAATTACGTTAACGAAAATATATCATTCCATTTAAAAAAACATCGATAACCTGGAAATCTCATAAAAATTACCTTGAAATTTTTTTTCCCTTACACCGTTATATGTGGCCCTTCAAACAGTGTAACTTTGTCCTACGAAGTTTTTTTTTCAACGAAAAGTAACGGAGATATTTAAGTGTCCTGCTTTATCGAATTCACCCTGTATAACTTTGTAAAAAACCAACATAGCAACAATTTGAAACAGAGCATCAGAAACTAGAGGTTTCAGGCTTTCAAACCATTGTTTAACGATATCGGTACAGCAATTTTTGACGGAGTTATGGTCACGTAAATTAGGACCAATTTTTCGGGTTCGCACAAGTGATCCCTTAATTCTTTTGAGGAATGTAGTACAGTAAAAGCTTCTTCGATGTCCTGAATCGTGGGCACGATCGTTGTCCAGTGCCTACCCACTCCACTGCCTGTCAATGCCGAGTCGCTCCGCAGGGCGGCGACGATTGATGTCGGCTCGGGTATATCAGTGTGAACACCACACATTGACTCGAGTGAATCGAATACTCGAACTTCATAATTTTCATTCCTCTATGGGGCTTTCACTAGCTTATTTCTGGCATTTCTCTGATTAAAATGACACCAAACACGATGTAATTTCAACCAGGGCTTCGTAGTCGGTAGACAAAATTCTTAACTCCAACTCCTCTCTTTTTTTAACCTCCGACACCGAATCCGTCTCCGATTCCAGCTCTGACGCCGACTTCGACTTCGACTCCGACTACGACTCCGATTCCGATTCCGACTCCGACTCTCCAAACTGAAATAATATGTACTCAAAATAATTAAGAGTTGTCATAAAACTGAATAAATAGTTGAAATATTGTATTAAAGTCTAAGAATATGGAACAGATAACTCTGATACAACACAACACGACTGTTACTTTCTCACTTTCAGGAAATAGTTAGAAAATACTACTACCATAACTTTAACTGTTTCTCCTCTATACAGGGTAGGTTGCCACATTTTGCCACCTCAAATATCTGTGTTGTTTTTAAAGATACGTCAAATGTTTGAAGGCCAAAGTTGAATGGTAAAAGGGGGCTTATACGATACCAAAAAAATTTTTGTTTTTATGTAATTTTTTTTGGAGATATGAAGGTGACCTTCATTTTTTTAAAAATGGAATGAGGTATTTTTTAATACATCAGTCGATGCAGCTGGACATTCGTTATAAAAAAAGTACTAACCTATGTATGCCGAAAAGTTAGTATAGTTCAGGAGATATTTCAATTTAAATAACTCTAAAATACCATTACTGTAGTGCTAATTGTAAGATGTTACACAAGTAAACACTAACGTCTTAGTACGACAGTAATATGATATACAGTGGGTGTACAAAATATTCGTACACTTTTTAAAAACTAATAACATTTTTATACAATAATTGTACCAAACAACCTGATTTTTTATAATCAATTAGAAGCATTGGTTTACGAAATGATATACAAAAAAGATTTTCCAAAAATAATAATTCACAAGGTTAAATGCAAAAATAAACTAGAGGGCTGTTGTTGCTCGCTCGCTTCGCTCGCTCGCGAGTAGGGTTGTTTTTGCTCGCTCGCTTCGCGAGCTCGCGGGTAGGACTGCTCTTGCGAGAGGGTTAGTGATACGCATGGCTAGTAGGGCCTACTGATATTAATGTTTTTTATTTGGTGTGTGACTCTCCAAGAGTCACACAAATAACTTCCCGATTCGTTACTCCTTCGCCAACATCGCTAACATCATTTTTTTTTGTACTTTCATCGATATTCTCCCAAAATGTATTCTTGGGAGTAGAGATGATAAATTCACTGTTGCATTGGAATAACTTTCGATTATTCCAAGCGGTAACATTAGCATCAGTTAAAAGAAAAAATTAAGAAAAAAATTTTTTTTATGTAATTGCGTTTGGTTCTTTGGTGGAAAATTTTCGTCCTCCCTTATAAATTGCATTGTAGAATCAACTCTTTTCGAAAAAAACTAAAAAAACTAAAAAACTACTTGACCAAAATGGACCAAAATCTAATCAGCTCTAAGTTACAGCGGGGCACATCGACTGCATCATTCATCATCCTGATCGCGTTGTTACTTTTTCTGAAAACGTTAACGAAAAATTTGATTACATAGAAACGGCCATACGCACACACACACACGCACACACACACACACACACACACACACACGAACATTTTGCTGAAAATAGTCTAAAATGACTGCAATGACCATGAAACGTGAAGATCTGCTACAAAATCGATTTTCGATTTTCGGGGTAATTACAATAACTTCCCTATAAAATCGGGAGGTTAAAAACATGCCTTTTTAACTTCCCGATTTTATAGGGAAGTTATTGTAATTACCCCGAAAATCGAAAATCGATTTTTTAGCAGATCTTCACGTTTCATGGTCATTGGAGTCATTTTAGACTATTTTTATCAAAATGTCGGTATGTGTGTGTGTGTGTGTGTGTGTGTGTGTGTGTGTGTGTGTGTGTGTGTGTGCGTATGTCCGTTTCTATGGTATCAAATTTTTCGTTAACGTTTTCAGAAAAAGTAACAACGCGATCGGAATGATGAATGATGCAATCGATGTGCCCCGCTGTAACTTAGAGCTGATTAGATTTTGGTCCATTTTGGTCAAGTAGTTTTTTTAGTTTTTTTAGTTTTTTTCGAAAGAAGTTCATTCAACAATGCAATTTATACGAGAGAACGAAAAGTTTCCACCGAAGAAACAAACGTAATTACACAAAAAAATTTTTTCGATTTTTTTAAAATTAGAAAAAATTTTTTTTTTTTTTTAAATCTTTTTTTCTACCTTAAGGTGATGTTTCCGCTTACAATAACCGAAAATTATCCCAATGCAAGAGTGAGTTAATCATCTCTACTCCCGAGAATACATTTTCAAAGAATATCGATGAAAGTACAAAAACATTTATATTACAATCTTTAAATAAACAATCAGTTCAAAACGAATTGTTAACTGAGATTAAATTGAAAATTAATATAAAATATATGATAATTAATAACATTCATGTTGAAGACGGATTGGTTAATGGAGCATGCGGAATATTAAAATTTATTACTTTTCAAGAAAATACTAAAATTCCGTCTATATTGTGGTTAGATTTTCAATTGGCCATAGTAGGAGTGAAAGTAAGAACTCGTTATCGTGATTATATGAAAAACGCAAATATAAATCAAAATTTAACACCAATAATAACAAAATATCGAATCAAGTAAATATTTCGAGTGAAGAAAAATAAGAAATCACACGTAGTCAATTTCCAGTGGTTCCTGCTGAAGCGATTACGATTCATAAAAGTCAGGGACAAACATACGAGAAAGTATGTATGGATTTTAAAACATCAGAAATACGAACTTTACAAATGTTGTATGTAGCACTGAGCAGAGTTTCAAAATTGAGCGCGGTTTATATATTTCGGGACAATTTAAATTAACAGTATCGAAGAAAATCAAGATCAATACTGCAACCCCGGATAATGAGGAGTTGTATAGTTTGCGAAAATCTAATTAAGACAATTTATTTTGCAACATTAGTATACTATAACAAGGAACCAAGCGAGCAACGAGCCTGCGATGTTCGTTTAATGCGACGCCATATAGCAAACATTTTGATAAGTAGAAAACTATTGAATTTCCCTGAAAACGTATAATCTTCTTAAAACGTACACTTAATAAATAATAATAATAATATACAGCAACTAACGAATCGGGAAGTTCTTTGTGTGGCTCGTGGAGAGTCACACACAAAATGAAAGACATTATTAGCTGTGGGCCCTACTAGCCATGCGTACCACTAACATTCTCGCAAGAGCAGTCCTGCCCGCGAGCTCGCGAAGCGAGCGAGCAACAATAGCCCTCTAGTTAAACTTTTTTATTTGGGTCCTTAATAAAAATTTAAAATGTATGTTTTGTAGATCTATGTTAGTCATACACATGTTGAAAATTTCATTGATATCGATTAACATACACACGAGTTACACGCGGTTAAAAATGGTGAAAATCGTAGTTTTTCACGACTTTTGATCAGTTTCTGCTTAAAATCACAGAATCGTACTTCTTCCGACGCCTGTTGCTTTTTCCTGCGCCAATCGATTTCGATGAAATTTCCAACATGTGTACAAAGAACATGGATCTAGAAAACATATGTTTTAAATTTTCATTAAGAACCCAAATAAAAAAGTTTTAAAAAATGCAATTTTTATTTTTGCCTGTAACCTTGTAAATTTTTGGAAAATCTTTTTTGCATATCAGTTCGTAAACTAATGCTTCTAATTGATTATAAAAAATCAGGTCGTTTGGTACAATTATAAAAAAGTTATTAGTTTTTAAAAGGTGTACGAATACATTGTACACCCACTGTATCTCCTGAACTACTAACTTTTCGACATACATTGGTTAGTACTTTTTATAACGAATGTCCAGCTGCATCGATTGATGTATTAAAAAATACCTCATTCCATTTTTAAAAAAATGCAGGTCACCTTCATATCTCCAAAAAAAATTACATAAAAACAAAAATTTTTTTGATATCGTATAAGCCCTATTTTACCATTCAACTTTGGCCTTCAAACATTTGACGTATCTTTAAAAACAACAAAGATATTTGAGGTGGCAGAATGTGGCGACCCACCCTGTATATGTAGTGCTGAGGTATATACATACAGTGGGTAACGAAAGTATTCGAATGCCCTATAAAACAGAATAACTTTTTCATAATTGTTCCAAACAATCTGATTTTTTATAATCAATTAGAAGCATTGGTTTATGAAATGATACGCAAAATAGATTTTCCAAAAAATTATAATTTACAAGGTTACATGCAAAAATAAAAAAAGCATTTTTTTAACTTTTTTATTAGGGCCCTTAATGAAAATTTAAAATATATGTTTTGTGTATTTATGTTAGTTAGACACATGCTGAAAATTTCATCTAAATCGGTCGACGCAGGAAAAACGACACGCATCGAAAGATGTACGATTTTGTGGATTTTAAGCAGAAACTAATCAAAAGTCGTGGAATACTACGATTTTCAACATTTTTAATCTCTTGTAGCTCGTGTGTATGTTAATCGATTTTGAAAATCTTTTTTCCATATCATTTCATAAACCAATGCTTCTAATTTATTATAAAAAATCAGGATGTTTGGTACAATTATAAAAAAGTTATTTTGTTTTAAAGGGCGTTCGAATACTTTCGTTACCCACGGTATACAAAACGTCTATACTGTAGATCGAATATTAGCAATCTATTTATATATACATAAATCTATTAATGATTTATAAACAAGAGAGCCAGAGTTGGAGTCGGAGTCGATATATTTTTTTCCGACTCTGACTCCGACACCGGGAGTCGATATATTGCTTTTTGTTACTCCGGCTCCGACTCCAGTGATCAGCAATTACTCCCAAACTCCGACTCCGACTCCGACTCCGAAGCCCTGATTTCAACTGTATTTAGTGGTTTAATCGACGATGAAAGTTTCGAACGCAACGAAGAACAGCGTATGGGACATTCTTTGAACTGTGCCGGCGACGCACTGTGGGTTGAAACGCGAAAAACGCGGACAAAAGTCATTTTTCTGACGAAACGAAAAATGTAAAATTGTATTATTAACTTGTTAGTAGATAAATGACGCATCATTTTCTGCATTTCATTTTAAAAAATTCCATGTCTATATCCCACAATTAAATGCTGAAGTTCAATAAAAATTCATAAGCTTAGCTTCTCCTGAATTTTTTAGAATATCGTTTCATTTAGTACGTTATAACTTAATACACGTATGAGTCAAGATTTTTTTCATGTACTTAACTGAAAGCATGTTTCAAGACGAAAACAATAAGCATGGATTTGATTTGCTTTTGTTGTATATAGCATCTATAAACATTAATGAAACAAAGAGTGATTTTCAAGCTTTTTTTCTACTCAAATAGAGTTATAAACCGAACGCCATCGATTGCTGCATTAAAATTTATACACGTTATTGGTAGACATGTGTACAATAAAACTAAAAAGATTTCAGCTGCAGATAGCTGCAGATGTGTATACTATCTCACAAAAACGATGACGCGCGAGAGAATGCGCGGTTGCGCCGCACAGTGGGTAAAACGGATGAATTCTGTGTCAAAATCAAAGAACTTTTGATAGAAATGAGATAGAACTATGAAATTTTTTTAAATGAAAGCTGAAACTTTGCAGAATATGGGATAATTATGGAAATTGTGGTATCAACGTTTTTTAACCTTGAGAAAATTCGTTAAACTTGCACAATTTCAAGAAAATTGTGGTTTTTCCAATACTACGCGCGGAAGAAATTTTTTCTTAACATCCTATATATCATTTCCAGTAGATTTTTTCACGCTGATTTCAAATCTGGTCTCAAAACTTATTTGTCTTATTTGTCTATACAGGGTGAATTCGATAAAGCAGGACACCTAAATATCTCCGTTACTTTTCGTTGTACAAAAAAACTCCGTAGGACAAAGTTACACTGTTTGAAGGGCCACATATAACGGTGTAAGGGAAAAAAAATTTCAAGGTCATTTTTATGAGATTTCAAGGTTATCGATGTTTTTTAAATGGAATGAGGTATTTTTTAACGCATCAATCGATGCAGCTGGGCATTCGTTATAAAAAAGTACTAACCTATGTATGTCGAAAAGTTAGTAGTTCAGGAGATATTTCAATTTAAATAACTCTAAAATACAATTACTGTCGTACCAAGACGTTAGTGTTTACTTACAGTTAGTGTAACATCTTAGCACGACAGTGAAGTGAAGAGGATGACCATGGGATATGGTTCGGCGATTAATATCAAGTAAATTATACAGAATGTAGTATATAATAACTTAAAAATATACCATTATTAATAATAAAACAATTAGTAATATGTACGTCCCAATTCGAGAAAATCGTTTCTAAAAAACCTTATATAATTTATATGGGTTTGGAATTAAACAAAATCTGATTGTTAATTTGAATTCAGCACCTCAAAATCTATAAAACGGTACCATTTTTATTAATATAAACTTAGAAATAGCTTCGGAAATGACTTTTGTCC
Organism: Lasioglossum pauxillum; assembly: GCA_933228785.1. Classification (NCBI taxonomy): domain Eukaryota; kingdom Metazoa; phylum Arthropoda; class Insecta; order Hymenoptera; family Halictidae; genus Lasioglossum; species Lasioglossum pauxillum. The sequence goes on along the minus strand of OW121706.1, from coordinate 15,475,032 downwards.
GCGTTTTTCGCGTTTCAACCCACTGTGCGACGGCGACACGCTTCGGTCACGCAATCCGTATTTCATTTTGTCCTTCTCTATGTTCGGCTCTCTACTCAGAATTGGACAAAAATTTTATTTAAATAAAAATTTCGGATAACGTGGGTTTAAAACCCACTTGGAAAAAACCCACTTTATTCGAAATTTTTATTTAGATAAAATTTTTGCCTAACTCTGTCTCTACTGAAGTCTCGCCCGGCGCGGTCGGCCCAGTCATAAATCAAAAATAGTGTCCGGGCACGATCGTTGCCCGCTCAAACCCCCGGCCTTTGGACAACGAAGGAGCTTTTACTGTATATACCTGCAGTATTGTCAACGCTGCCATAAATAACCGGCAATTCGTATAATTCCTCGTTAGAAATATTTTACAGCCTAGAAAGAAAACTATGCTATACATCCCAACAACGATTAATATTCGAACAGCAATATACCGAATTTTGAAAGGAATATAGAACACTAGAGAACGCATAACCGAAGTAAGGGATAAAGATTGTAACGATGGAAGGTGCTATTAACACGTTCCGCGCCGAAGGTTTTTGCTCATTCAGGCCATTTGCTTTGTTCTGTACTGCATTGTTTATAATACTGCTTTCTTTTGGTTGGAATATTCTGCAGTCTTAAGATGCCTCTACCTGACTTTGCGATAAATTTTTAAAAATTCTTCGTTTTTCAATGAGAATTCCAATCGTATTCAGTTCTGCTGGTATGCGTACACAAGTGTAAATGTATATAACTTTAGTACTATTATACAGGGTGTCCCAAAATTCCTTCAACAGCCGGAAATGGGAGGTACCTGAGATCATTTGAAGCAACATTTTTCTTTGCAAAAATGTTTTCCGCGGCTTTGTTTAGCAGTTATTAACGAAAAACACGGACCAATCAGAGCGCGACCTAACGCGAGTTGGCACAGTCGGCCAATCAACAGTTGGCGCGCCGATCAGTGGGGTATTTGGCCCGAAAAAGTGAAAAAAAGTCGATTTCTAAATTTTTACGTATGGCATAAAATTTTTGTTGTTCGTTGTAGTTAAAGGTCTGAAGAATAAGGCTGCAATATTGTTTTCTCTATTTGTGCACCCGTGAAGTAGCAAACTTCATCGAAGCCGAGAGATTTTAAGGCGCATTTGGCGTTCTTAAACAGTCTCTAATACAGCGTCCATTCATTGGCGATTTTCCAGTGTTTTAAGGAAAATTGTGTAAATTCTTGTAGTACAAAAGTTGTTCAGGTAGTTGTACAGAGCACTTTCGCATAAATTTCATTTTGTTATCATCTGAATTATTATAGTTATTAATATTTGAATATTACCAATCATTCTGTAAATTTTTTTACGACAACAAAACTTTATTGACAATTTTGTTATAGTTCTGCGCGATTCTGCGTGCTCTATTTGGTGTCATTACATTCGGTAAAGATTCGTGATTATAAGCCAAGAAAGTTTGAATCTGCATATGTCTGCATTCAAATTTTATAGCTTATTCAGTATTAAGCGTTTCGCGTACGCCTGCACGTTCGGCTACGCTTGGCCTCAAATGAAAAAGAAACATTATCCGAGGAAGAAATTTCTGATGTATTTCCGGATGAAAATTAATGGTAATAATTTGAAAATGTTCTTATAATATGCCGGGTGAGTCATTTAAAGTGAAACAGACGTATATCTTGGAAATTAAGCATTTTGGAGAAAAATGTTTCACACAAAAGTTGTAAGGTTTCGAGGGGGGCATAAAATGGTGTCATTGATTTGACCTTGGATAGTCGTTTGAAAATCATGTGAAGGTCATCTTCAATTTCTTAAATAGAAACCCCTATTTTTTATTGCATATTCTTGTAGCTTGTTTTCAGAGCTTTCCAAAACGCTATAATAAAATATTTTTTTCTTTAATATTTTTCAAGTTATAATAGTGCGAATATTCCACTATCGCCTCGCTTTTCCAGGGGTTCTCGATAATCTGAGGAAAAATGTTTCGAACAAAAGAGGAACAGCATTCGGACGTTTACAAATTTAAATATATAAAAGTTGAAAAAAAAATTTTTCTTCAAAAAATTGAGGTAAATTTGATTTTTTAAATACTAAAATGTATTTTGGATTTTATAATGTTGTAGCTGATCTTAAGACGAATCCAACGATATATAATATTATAACCTTGAGCCTATAAATAACGCTAAAATAGTTTTTTCACTTTTTCAGGCGAAATACCCCACTGTGCGGCGGCCAGTTTAGCGCACCAAAAGTCAATATTTTTAGTTTGTTCAAAATGACTAAAACATTTTTCTCATAAACCTGAATATATATGCGAGTAATCTACAATAATATTTTTCCATAGAGAGTACTATTTAGTAACATTCAGATACTTGAAAGTAACATTTCTCGTGACCAAGAGAAGTGTCGAAAAACTTGTGTTAAAGAAATGATTTGTTTCACGAGTTTAGTGTATAAAATCGAGGTAGGACCAAATCTAGGATGTAAAATATAAAGGAAGGTGTATAGATTAATTTCATGGCTTTTTTTATTCTCCTCGGTGGTTTTGATAGAATAAACAATCGAAAGTGATATATTTTTTTTAAGAAAATTAATATATATCATGTAATAACTTTTTTTCTCAGCATAACTCCTCTTTAATTTTTTGCGAGGATAATCAGTAGACATTGCTTTATATAATCCATAAAAGTTTAGGTGCCAATAAGTGCCAATTTATAAGATATTTAGCTTTTTGTGCGATACATATCACTCTATACATATCAAATCTTTACCACAGCAACGCGTGAAATTTGTTTGCAACAGTAATTTCTCTTAATCTGACGAAAAAATGTTTGAAATAAAAGTTTAACAGTATTAACATAGGTATAAACATCAATATATAAAACTTCGAAAAAATTTTGTTTAAAACAAAAAACAAGGTCGCTTCGATTTTTTAAACATTAAGTTGTATTTTTGATTTGATAGTGTTGTAATTGGTGTTAAGACGAATTCAACGATATATAATAGTATGACCTTCACACTATTAATAACGTCACAATAGTTTTGGCGCGCTAAATTGGCCGAATACCCCACTGTGCGTCGCGCCGCACAGTGGGCCGGATTGGGGTTAAGTGTGATTTTGCCTCGTAACTTTTGATTCGTAAAAGGTATGGATGCGAAACTTGGACTGGACATTGTAATAATGTCACATTAATGATTAGTTATGAAAAAATACATCTATGTTATTATTATTATTATTATTATTATTGCCATTAGTGTTACAATTACTATTTGTATTATCAATATTATTATATTTCCTGTTATTTAATTATTAATTCCTGTGCCTCTGGATCTAATTCCCTAATTTTTTTAGTACGCGATTTCATTCTAATAGTGCTCATGTATGGATCTGATGACAAAAGGAGGCAATGTAATATGTCTGTGTATCTATTCTGGAAGATTTCCGAGATTTTCTCGTTCTAATTTCCTTGAAATCTTTGTGGCGTGCTTCAAGAGCCTCTTCAGAAAGTTGCCCCATTGGTACTAACGCATGCTGAATTATATCTGCTCCATGCATTAATAATTTAGGCACAGATGGTGGCATATAGTACCAGCTGTACTTTTGTACGTAGTATTTTGCCGTTTCTTGCGTATACTGTCGAAATTTTTCTATATCTATTTTATGTACTGATGAAATTACCTGCAATAAAATATGAATTTTCTAAATTAATATTACATTAATTTATTACAAGTCAATATTATCAATCATAATAAATTATAAAATAATTTGCAGTATTCTGCGTATAATATTAAAAATATATAAGTTTTTTAAAAAATAAATACCTGTAATATGATATAGAATCCTTTAATTAATTCTTGATCCATTCCAGTTATTTGTGATGATAGTTCTGTATTAGAAAAAAATCGACGAGCAGTATTGCTATCGTTGGATGAACCCCAACCTTGCTTCACATGATCAACGTACAAAGCTATCTTTTCTTTAAATTCTTTTTGAATTTGTTCTTTCTTTCCTTCCGTTGTTTTTTTTGTCATCGGTATTCGCAGTCCATTTTTTGAATGATAAATTGTACGATATGTGGAGTAAGCATTCTAGGCATCTAATTATTGGAAATGGGTGGTAGAATAAACGAAAACAACGTATACTGTTAAAACTCTAGTTTATTTGACTGAGCTCGGAAGGACGTCGTATCGCGTTGAAGGCTATACTACCACCCATTTCCAATAGGTTATGGGCCCAGTAAACGTTTTTCTTTAATATTAACTGTGTGTTTTAAAACTATAAGTGACAGACGATTAATATAGTTATCGTAGAATTATAGTGCGATAGTGTTTAAGAAAGTATTGTGACTAAATATAGTGATTAGACATCTAGTGTACGTTATTCAGTTTTAATCGGTAATTACGTGTTAGTTTATCAAGAGGACAAAAACTATGGAAAATCCAAAAGCGAAAAGAAACATTAAACCTTTCGACGGTGAACGTTACAGTGTCTGGAAACTAAGAGTGCGCGGTTTAATGAGTGAACTGGACGTAATAAAAGTGATTGACGGAGAAATTCCAGAAACATTAACTGCCGAATGGATGAGAGCGGAAAGGATCGCGAAAAACACGATAGTTGAATACTTATCGGATTCCCTCCTCGGGTTCGCTAGTACAGCTAGCACAGCAAAAGAAATTTTCAAGAATCTTGATGCAATTTATCAAAGAAAGAGTATTGCTACACAACTAGCTATACGTAGACAATTTAAGTCTTAAATTGCAAGGTGACAAACCTCTGGTACGTCACTTCACGATATTCGACGATCTGATCACCGAATTATCGGCGGCGGGATCGAAATTGGAAGAGTCTGACAAAGTGGCTCACCTACTATTAACTCTTCCAAATTCTTACGATGGTGTCGTAACGGCAATCGAGACATTGTCAGATGACAATTTGACGCTAGCCTTCGTAAAGATTAGGCTTTTAGACCACGAAGTAAAACTGCGTGAAGAATGCAGAGATACAAGCTCGAAGGTACTGCACGTACATACCTCGCAGAGCTTCAATAAAGGCATTATTGAAGGACAAAAGACATCAAGGAGCAATCACGGCAAATGGAAACCAAGAAAACAATCTCGAAATAACAGTCAGCAAACTTCGAAATGCCATCAGTGTGGTAGAAGAGGACACAAAATTAAAGACTGCTATTATTATAAAAGAAATCGCCAATACAACGAAGAAAGAAACAGAACTGTTCAAACAGTTCAAATGACAGAACAGATGCATAACAATGCTTCGGGCTTTGCATTTATGGCTGGTGACTATCAACCGGAGACCGGGAATAGAGTGACATTTTTATTGGACTCGGGAGCCTCTGATCACCTCGTCAACCGGGAAGACTTATTTACCCAGTTTACAACACTACAACCGCCGCTAAATATTTCTGTGGCGAAGAATGGTGCGTTTATCACAGCAACGAAGAGGGGGACGATCTACGTGACCAGTAACAAAGGAGTAGATGGTGTCCTGGAAAATGTACTCTACTGCCCTGAAGTTCCGTACAATCTGCTGTCCGTACGAAGAATGCAGGAGGCTGGTTTGGGTATCGTATTCGACAACGAGGGAGTACATATTTTCAAAGATGGTAACATCGTAATGTCTGGTAAGCCCTTAAACAATTTAACAGCTGTCGACTTCAAAGTCAATATAAAAAGGGCAGGTAACAACTCGCAGGTAAATAGTACGGTGAGTTGCAATTATGAACTATGGCATAAGCGATTGGGTCACATGGGAAGATCGAGATTTTTAGAATTGAAAAATAAACAAATGGTCGAAGACATACAATGTATTGAAAAAGTAATGCCGGATGATAACCTATGTGAAGCTTGCATAAATGGTAAGCAAGCACGGTTACCATTTGAAAAGGTTAAGGATAAAAGTCACATAAGGCGACCATTATTCATTGTTCATTCGGACGTTTGTGGTCCTATCACTCCACCTACTATAAACAATAAAAATTATTTTGTTCTGTTCGTTGATCAATTCACTCACTATTGCGTCACATATTTGATTACATACAAGTCAGACGTATTTAACGTATTTAAAGATTATGTTGCAAAAAGTGAGGCTCATTTCAATTTAAAAATTGTTAACTTGTACTGCGATAATAGAGGAGAGTATTTATCGAGGGAAATGAAAGACTATTGTGTGCAAAAAGGTATCAGTTACCATTTAACGGTCCCACGAACCCCACAATTAAACGGCGTTTCGGAACGCATGGTAAGAACAATAACCGAAAAGGGTCGCACAATAGTAAGTTGTGCTAGTTTAGATAAGGTGTTTTGGGGGGAGGCAGTGCTTACTGCTACATTCCTAATTAATTTAACCCCAACTAAGGCTTTAAAAGAGTCAAAAACGCCGTACGAATTGTGGCATAGTAAGAAGCCCAAGTTGAGATACTTGAAAGTTTTCGGTTCTACAGTTTATATCCATAATAAAACTAGAAAAGGTAAATTCGACGAGAAATCCTCGAAAGGTATACTAGTTGGGTATGAACCAAATGGTTATAGAGTGTGGGATGTAGAAAAAGAGAGTTCCATTGTTGTAAGGGACGTAATTGTTGATGAGACAAATTACTTAAAAACTTGACCGATACTGAGACTTGAAAAGGATGAGAACATCTATAATAATAAAACTGATGCATCAGACGTACGCTCAAAATCAGTAGAAATAGATGGAGAGTCTAATAAATCTGATATTGATAAATCAGATGTATCGGTGTCGAGGGTAAAAGTAAGTTCAGAAGAAAAATTAGGAAAGAAACCTAATAAATCTGTAATAGAAACAGATATGCACAATGAGTCTTCCACTTCTAAAAATGATAAAAGTGAAGTAAAAGAGAAATCTGAGCTGAGAAGGAGTGAAAGGATTAAAAAAGGACCTACTATATCGTATGAAGAGTGCGATTTACAATATGATCTTCTTATGTGTGCACAATCGTTAATATGCAAAGTTCCCAGCTCATTTAATGAAATTAAAACTAGAATTGATAGAGATCAATGGGAACAAGCCATCAATGATGAGATAAATTCTCTTTTGATGAATAAGACGTGGACACTAGTAGAAAGACCGGTAAATATAAACATCGTAGATTGTAAGTGGGTCTATAATATACAGAATGATGAATTCGGAAACCCATTGAAATATAAGACGCGACTTGTTGCTCGCGGTTTTAGTCAAAAGTAGATTACAATGAAACATTTGCACCTGTTGCAAGAATAGCAAGTTTCAGATTTGTAATAGCTTTTGCAAACCAGTTTGATTTAATGATACATCATATGGATGTAAAGACGACATTTTTAAATGGTACGTTAAAGGAGCAAATTTATATGAAAGTTCCTGAAGGAGTCGTCAGTAAAAGTAATCAAGTTTGCAAATTAAATAAAGCTATATATGGTTTAAAACAGGCAGCGAGATGTTGGTTCGAAATGTTCGAAAAATGTCTTATAGAAAAGGGTTTTCGAAGCTCTTCGGTTGATCGCTGTATTTATCTATTAGATAAGGGAAATATATGTGAAAATATATATGTGGTATTATATGTTGATAATCTTGTGATTGCTACTGCGAATAAGGAAACAATGACAAACTTTAAAAGGTATTTGATGGATCAGTTTTGCATGACAGACTTAGGTGATATTAGACTTTTCTTGGGGATAAAAGTTGAGAGAAGTCACGGAAAAATCACGTTAGATCAAAATGCATACATAAAAACAGTGTTAGAGAAATGATATAATATGACCGACTGTAAACCTGTTAGTACACCTCTTCCGAGCAAATTAAACCATTTAGCGTTAAATTCAGATGAAAAATACGAGGCCCCGTGTAGAAATTTAATTGGTAGTCTAATGTACATAATGGTATGCACACGACCTGACTTGAGTGTTGCAATAAACATTTTAAGCAGGTATACCAATAAAGAGAATGGGGAGCTTTGGCAAAATCTGAAGCGGGTGCTGAGATAGCTGAAAGGTTCAAGTGACCTCAAGTTGACCTATGTAAAAGGTAACTACGTGAAAATAATAAGTGGTTTTGCTGATTCGGATTGGGGTGGTCAAGATGAAAATGATCCAAGAAGTACATCAGGGTACTTGTTTAAATTATTTGAACGATGCACAATATGCTGGTCGACTCGGCGACAAGCATCGGTAGCAACTTCATCTACCGAAGCAGAATATATGGCACTATTCGAGGCCGTAAAAGAAGCATTGTGGTTGAAGTCCTTAGCAATTAGCATAAACATAAATATTTCAGAGCCGATTATTATTTATGAGGACAATAATGGCTGCATAAATATAGTGCAAAACCCTAGCAATCACAAGAGATCAAAACATATAAATATCAAGTATCACTTTTCTAGAGAACAGATAGAAAAGAATCAGATTAAACTTGAATTTGTCTGTACAGAGAACCAGATTGCCGACGTACTTACGAAACCATTGCCAGCAATGAAATTCTTGGAGTTCAGGACAAGGATGGGGCTACAATAAATCTTAAGCAATAAGATATTTTGATTAAGTTAGTCTAATCGTAAGAACACTTAACGGTCTGATTAGGTTTTACTGGGTTTCCCTAATCCACGCAACAAATGTTGGACCAGATGTATTTCCCAGGGAAAGCAAGGAAGGACAGTCATTTATTATTTTATTTTAGTGGCAATAGATATTGTGATTGTATTTGATGTTAAACGTGAAATAGAATTTAAATGTAACCGATTCATTTTTGAGGGGGCGTGTTGGATTGTTAGTAACACTGCGTCAAGTGCAAATGCAAAAACGAATTTAGTTTTGTGTGAGAATCACTGGCTTTAATGGGAATAACTGACTTCTCCGTATACCTAACTGCCTAAGAAAAAGACAGAACGCAGGCCTGGTCCTTTATTTCAAGTGGACAACGGATTTTCCCACGTTGCCTTTTTCACTTCTCTTCACTTCTAGTATAGCCTTCAACGCGATACGACGTCCTTCCGAGCTCAGTCAAATAAACTAGAGTTTTAACAGTATACGCTGTTTTCGTTTATTCTACCACCCATTTCCAATACTAATCCATGCATGTAAAGATGAAATTCCAAAATCAAAGTTGGAGCTATTGCAGATTCTGGAATTCATCAGTTCCAAGTTGTTCATCTGGGATATTTTGGCTTCACAAATATAACACTTCATTGAAAAGGCTGTGTTAGTTATTGCATTGCAGACTTTATTGTCAACCATAGTCAATGCCATGATATATTCTTATTGTAACGTTGTTTACATTAAACGATGTCAAATTCTTTATTTCGTTGCGGATACAGTTAGTTTCTTTCTCAATCAGTTCTTTATTTTCTTTAATATATTCAAATCGGATTGGTCAACAAAACCACGGAGAAGATGGGGTTGAATTTTCCCATATTATATCATGATTTAATTTTGTTTGCAATCTTACAGGTACAAAGCTCGAAACGAAAATAACATCGTCATCTATGCATTGACTTTGCTTATACCTCGGTAGGGCTGCTGCTCCATCGCATCCCCACTTACATATTAATTCTAATTCTGTATTTTCAATTGTTTTATTTAAACTTTTTAATATGCGAGAAACTGTATGATTCAATACGCTTTGTAATTTTATTCTGGCATATGTTTCGGAAATTTCTATTCCATCCTTTGGCGGATAACAATTTTTTTTTAACAACTTAAAATAGGCCGGACACTGATTATTATTACATTTTACAGCTTCGTTCCGAATTGTGATATATTGAAATTTGGATAAATTTGACATAATAAAAATACTTAATGCTTTTTCTGTTGTGAATATCTGTCTTTTGGTGTGCCGATTACTGTTAGATTCATAATTTTCTAAACGAAGTGGAAGTGCTCTTTCATGCACGCCGCATTTCCAGAGGTTCAGTTTAACTGCATTCAATAATTCGTTCAACGAAAAATTATCAGCTAGCGATCGAGTCCTTCTTATTTGTTCCCGTCTGCTACATTCAAGCAATGCCTTTTTTCTTTTGTAAACGGACACAGTGGATAAGTTTAGCTGTACTGCAGCACTTGTCGAAGAGATTTCATGCGATATTGTACTCGGATAAACAAAATCCCTTTGTAACCAATCATTGTTACCTATCAAAAATAATGTTTCCGTGCTTCGAAATTTACGCCACTGTTCCTTTAATTTAAAAGTAAACTTCCTCAAACTAATTTTTAACTTTTCCAAATTTCTGGAAGAAATATGGACATTTTTCCGTATTTCCTCATACAGAAACAAGTAATCGTTTATATCTCTCCTGCTGTTCCGTAATATAAAGAATAAATCTTTATTTTTACGAAAAGCTTCCATTTATATTAAGTAAATAATATCTAAATAGCAAAGAAAGAAGTTTTACATATTAAAACGTTATATATTGTACTAAATCTTTAAGCGTTTCCATACTTACCAAATAGAAGCGAAACAAAATCTTATATCGACGTATCACAACAGACTTTAAATATAACTTAAACTATATACAGGGTGAATTCGATAAAGCAGGACACCTAAATATCTCCGTTACTTTTCGTTGAAAAAAAAACTTCGTAGGACAAAGTTACACTGTTTGAAGGGCCACATATAACGGTGTAAGGGAAAAAAAATTTCAAGATCATTTTTATGAGATTTCCAGGTTATCGATGTTTTTTTAAATGGAATGATATATTTTCGTTAACGTAATTTTGTAGCTGACAAAATACCGAATTCATGCATGTAACACAATATGACCTTCAAATGACCTTCAACCCAGAAAAATGGTATAAATAAAATTCAACGTGTAAGATTCCTTTGATGTATTTCTGTTACGCCAAATGTTCAAAAATATATTCCCTTGAGCTGCTATACACTCATTCAGCCGTGAAGTTACAGAACGTACTGCTGCGTAATTCATTTCTGAGGAAATCGACGCACAAGCCTGGACGATTCTTTCTTTCATGTCATCTATAGTCGTTGGTGGTTCACTATAAACATCGTCTTTCAGTTTTCCCCATAGATAAAAATCAAGGGGTGCAAGGTCCGGTGAGCGAGCTGGCCATAATACGGATCCGTTACGTCCAATCCAACGATTTGGAAACTTGTTATTTAAGAATTGTGTTACTACACGGGAAGAATGGGCCGGACATCCGTCATGTTGATACCACATATTTTCACGAATGTTCAAGGGTGTATTTTCCAGGAGAATTGGTAACGATTCTCGTAAAAATACAATGTATTTTTCTGCATTTAATGTTCCGGTAATAATGTGAGGCCCAATTATTTGGTTATCTAAAATTCCGCACCAAACATTGACGGACCATGGTGTCTTTGTTTGTCGACTGTCCGTAACCACCGCGGATTTTCAGATGACCAATAATGCAGGTTTTTTAAATTTATTTGCCCGTGATTTGTAAACGAAGCTTCATCGGTAAATAATACATTATTAAAAAATGCTCCATCGTTTATCAATTGTCTCAATCCCCACTGGCAAAAGTTTACACGATTTACAAAGTCTCTACCATGAAGTTCTTGATGAAGTGATAGGTGAAAGGGGTGAAATTTGTGTTCCTGGAGTATTTGCACTACACATTTTTGACTAATGCCACTTCCTCGTGCGATTTGCCTCGTACTAGCATGAGGGTTTGTATTCACTGCTGCCAGAACGTTAATTGTGTTTGCTTCATTCCTTACAGTCCTCACCTTTGTACGTTTTTTATTTTCGACACTACCAGTTTCACGGAATTTATTTAACAAATTGGAGTAAACGGAAACTGATGGACAATTACGATTAGGAAATCGGTCCTTGTACAACTGCACGGCTTCTCTTAAACACTGTCGACTTTCTCAATAAATGAAAATCATATCAATCTTATCTTCCTTCGAGTAACGCATTGTAAAACGTTCATCGATAAACTGATCGAGAAATCTTAGAAACTGTGGAAATCTGATAGCAAGAAGGTCTTCTGAGTAATTAATAGTGGATAAACACGATTCTGTACGAACGTATAGGTGAAAGTATATCATAATTGTCCTCCTGTCAACACCGAATCTGTTATTATGTTGTGTATTGCGATACATTTGAATGTATAGCAGCTCAAGGGAATATTTTTGAACATTTGCCGTAACAGAAATACATCAAATGAATCTTACACGTTGAATTTTATTTATACCATTTTCTGGGTTGAAGGTCATTTGAAGGTCATATTGTGTTACATGCATGAATTCGGTATTTTGTCAGCTACAAAATTACGTTAACGAATATATATCATTGCATTTAAAAAAACATCGATAACCTTAAAATCTCATAAAAATGACCTTGAAATTTTTTCCCCCTTACACCGTTATATGTGACCCTTGAAACAGTGTAACTTTGTCCTACGAAGTTTTTTTGTACAACGAAAAGTAACGGAGATATTTAGGTGTCCTGCTTTATCGAATTCACCCTGTATATGTATAAACATAAACACTTATAAAATAACTAGAGGGCTATTGTTGCTCGCTCGCTCGCAAGTAGGGTTGTTGTTGCTCGCTCGCTTCGCGAGCTCGCGGGCAGGACTGCTCTTGCGAGAATGTTAGTGGTACGCATGGCTAGTAGGGCCCACAGCTATTAATGTCTTTAATTTTGTGTGTGACTCTCCACGAGCCACACAAAGAACTTCCCGATTCGTTAGTTGCTGTATATTATTATTATTATTTATTAAGTGTACGTTTTAAGAAGATTATACGTTTTCAGGGAAATTCAATAGTTTTCTACTTATCAAAATGTTTGCTATATGGCGTCGCATTAAACGAACATCGCAGGCTCGTTGCTCGCTTGGTTCCTTGTTATAGTATACTAATGTTGCAAAATAAATTGTCTTAATTAGATTTTCGCAAACTATACAACTCCTCATTATCCGGGGTTGCAGTATTGATCTTGATTTTCTTCGATACTGTTAATTTATATTGTCCCGAAATATATAAACCGCGCTCAATTTTGAAACTCTGCTCAGTGCTACATACAACATTTGTAAAGTTCGTATTTCTGATGTTTTAAAATCCATACATACTTTCTCATATGTTTGTCCCTGACTTTTATGAATCGTAATCGCTTCAGCAGGAACCACTGGAAATTGACTACGTGTGATTTCTTATTTTTCTTCACTCGAAATATTTAATTGATTCGATATTTTGTTATTATTGGTGTTAAATTTTGATTTATATTTGCGTTTTTCATATAATCACGATAACGAGTTCTTACTTTCACTCCTACTCAGGGCCGGATTAAGCCCCGTAGCAGAAGTAGCAAATGCTACGGGCCCCGCGCTTCTGGGGGTCCCGCGCCTTGAGCAAAAAATGTTTAGCTTGTAAAATTTTGTAACATTTTGCCAAAAATTAACTTTTAGATATCGACTTCTACTGAACCGATTCTTGTTTCTAAATGTCTATATATCTTAAAAATAAAATATTAATGAAATTGAATAAAAAGTTTTAGAAAAAACGAATCTGATGTCTTTATAATCCTTCATACAGACCTGAACACATTTCACTTTGAAACTTTAATTCACTCAATAAACTGTCAACACTTTCTGTATTTCTTTGATTAGTATACGCCGCTGCAGCTTCCATAATTGTTCGCAAGAAATTCTGGAAATGTCACAAACCCGTTCCGTTCGCCGATGCGCGCCGTTTTGAACGGTTTGGCGCGCTGTTCGGCGCGCTGTTCGTCGAAATGTTTAGGTGTGTTCGAGGCATTATAGTTCGTTTGTAGGATAGAGACGGAGATACGTGTATATGGGTGTGTATGCGTGAGTGATCGTTGGCTCCAGCGAATGTCCGTTGACGAAATGACGATCGACAAACGCGCCGAAAGAATGCATGTGTGCGTGTGTGTGTGAATGTCCGTTAAAATAATAGAATTTCAGTTTTTAAAAAGACGATCGGCCGAGGCTTCGTAGGCAACGCCGCACTATGGTCTGGAAACCCGTTTTTCATGGCCAAAAGTATTTTAGCGTTATTTAAAGTTGAAGCTTATAGTATGATAGGTCGTTGAATTCGTTTCGACACCAGCAATAATATTATAAAGTCAGAAATATATGGTAACATTTAAAAAATTGACGTGATTACCATTTTTATAAACAAAAAAAAATTTTTTTTAATTTTGTATATTGAAATTTATAGATATGTAAATACTGATCAACTTTTGTTGGAAACATTTTTTTGGCAGATCGTAGGAAATGTCTTAAAAATCGCGTTAACAGTACTATTCTGCCGCAGGAATAACATAAGTAATAATACTAGCACAAATAAGATAAATACATAAATAAAATCACTAATGTATTAATGTATATCATATATATGCATTATTTATAAATGTACATAAACTATAAAAATATATAAAATATAAATACGAATGATATAATCAATAAATGTACATACATATACATTTAGAGTGGACCTTATTTTTTGACCAAAGAATTTTTTCCCTTTGACCCCTCAGAATTGTGACAAATGTTGAGAAAATGGGAAATCGGCGCGCAACGAATTTGAAATTTTTTTTAAAATCTTGACAAATATATCGTTGAATTTCGTTGCGCGCCGGTTTCCCATGAACCAATCTTAAATTGATCACGCTTACACACAATAAAATTATCACTTTTCGCCGTTTGGACACACTGCACTGTGCGACGATTCTTCGACATATTACGAATTTAACAAAAGACGATCGGTAAACAATCGAACGGAGATGAGGCTAAACAAAATTGAAAACAAGCCAAACCCGTGGCAATTGTTCTGCATTGTTATGCCGCCAAATGGTTGTGCAGTAACGGGCAACGATGAAAAACTACTTACAATAATTGTATATACAGTGTGGACCACGAATTGTAAGCAGTAGAGATTACTCTGTTATTAGCAGTCCGATAAAAAATGTTTCTATTACATATAACATGGTTTCAAAAGAACTTTCACACGATTATAGCAAACTTTTTGTACAAAAATTAAAAAAACAATTTTTGCAATATTCTTATGTTATGATACTTACCGAATTCGCCTTGACAATTCGAGATAATTCTCTAACAAATAGGCGTAAAAATAGATCTTAAAAAATTATGAAAAAAAGAGTTGACAAAAAATTTGCTATAATCACGTGAAATCTCTCTTGAAACCATGCTAACCTGATAAAAACATTTTCGATCGGATTGCTAATAGCAGAGTAATATCTACTGGTCACGATTCGTGGTACGAATCCGAGCTACTTGTTCGGAAAAATGCAGGCTACTTAAAAAAATCAGAAATGTCTACAATTTCATATGCAAAAGGTCCCATTTATGCCGATTTGTGCCGTTTTTGTAAAACCGTTCTCAAAGTTTGTCAAGCAGCTGCAAGCGAACGCGTTCGGAGCGCCTGAAAATCCCGGTTACTATTTATTAAAAACGTTGTACAACTAAAACGGGCAGAAACGGGTAAATGAAACTTTATACACTATATTCAGAAATGTCTATAATTTCATATGCAAAAGGTCCCATTTATGCCGATTTGTGCCGTTTTTGTAAAACCGTTCTCAAAGTTAGTCAAGCGGCTGCAAGCGAACGCGTTCGGAACGCCTGAAAATCCCGGTTACTATTTATTAAAAACGTTGTACAACTAAAACGGGCAGAAACGGGCAAATGAAACTTTATACACTATATTCAGAAATGTCTATAATTTCATATGCAAAAGGTTCAATTTATGCCGATTGCTGCCGTTTTTATAAAACCTTTCTCAAAGTTTATATTGTTTAAATTTTTCACTATTTGTTTATGGATAAAAAGATGCTAACAACAGTATTACACACCTAAAATATACCTGCTGACATACGAAATTATCATTTAAACTTGTATTTTGATAGTCTATGATGACTATTTTAAACTTTTTTTTGAATCTGAATTTTTGGATGTTTGTCTTCAAAACGTTATATCTCAGCAATGAATAATCGGAAAGGATTAATAATTTGGATTTGGAAGCTTTGAATGGTTGTTACTCTGTTCCAAAAAAAATTTTTTGAAAATCTTTATCTTGAAAAATTGACTTTTGGCCACGAAAAACGGGTTTCCAGACCATAGTGCGCCGTACGGAGAGCTCTGATTCTTTTGTGGAACAGCTTATTGAAAGGCCGGAATAAAATATTGTTTAATCCTCCTCGTACATTTACTCTCTTACACGTTATAGTTACAGTTCATTTTTATAGTTTTTATAGTGCGTTTTTGTATGCTGTTTTATTTTTCTTCTGTTTGGTAAGTACGAAAATGATACAATTTTTTTTTAACCTATCCATTGCCTGACATTTCCACATTATCAATTTCAAGTTTCAATCGCGACACTCTTCACGATCTGCGCTCCTGTCTTCGGCCTATGTAATATATTTAAGAGATGAAGAACTATGCAATGTTAAATAAGTTTGTAGTTTTTCTGCATAGTGTTCTCTTTTTTCTTTGTTTAAATTATATTTTGTTATATTTTGGAATCCTTAAATTATTTTTTTTAAATTGGAGTCATTTTATATTTCTTGCATTTAAAATTATAACTTTAAATTTTAGTTCATACATTTTTATTTATATTCGTTTCTATTATCGTGATCATTTAAGAATTAAAATACATGAAGTATATACAATGTATAATCATGAGTAAATTGTTATATCATAAGACGCTGTTCAAATTTCCGCACATTTATATATAATATTAGTAGGAAGAAGGAGGATTACATTTTATTTTTAAATTCATTTTCCCTTCTACCCAGATCGAGGTAGTCAACATGAGCAACAGAGCCAGAGATACGAATCGACATTACCCTTCTGGAAGTGCAAAACGTAAAGCAAAAGATGAAAAGGAAAAAAAACCAAGATGACATATCAAAAACTCGCAAGCTGTCTGAATTTTTTAATGTCGCGCGTGATGGTGCTGAATCCAAAAAAATCGAAGCAGAAAATACAGAAGTCGAGTCACACTGTGTAGTAGATGAAGGCAGTGTTATAGGAGAATCATCATTACGCCAAAGAGAGGCGGAAAGCACAGCACATGCTTTCAATGTAGCAACATCTTCTACAAGCCAAAAACAATACGAAAGTAAAATGTACTCCAACGATATTGGTGAATGGCCAAGCAATTTCAATCGAGATTATTCGATTGCGAAAGGAAGTAGCGAAGTGCAACATATGAACAGCGATTTCTTGTTTTCAAAAAAAACATACGATAAAGAAAGTAATCCACGATTTTGTCGAAAGTCGTTTTTCACATACACCCATAAACCAACAAACAAAAGTTACGTGAGAGATTGGTTGTGTTATTCAGAAACTAAAGGACTACTTTTCTGTTTTGTTTGCAAAGTTACTGATGCAGACTGTTCGTCACGGTTTACGAAAGAAGGATTTGACGACTGGAAAAACGCAAATAATTTGTTGAAAAGACATGAAGAAAGCCCCGCCAATAGACAAGCGATAATTTCGCTATTAGTTCGCAAAAACAAGGATGCACGTGTCGATTCTCAACTTGTAAGCCAAATTGAGGCCGAACAAAAATATTGGAGTGCACTCTAAAGAGCGAATTGCTTCCGTTATCCAATTTTTAGCAGAACGAGGTCTTGCATTTCGGGGTAGTAATGAAACTATTGGTTCTCCTCATAATGGAAATTATTTAGGTTTGTTGGAATTAATAGCCAAGTTCGACATTTTTCTGGCTCAGCATATAAATACTTATGCAAATAAAGGAAAGGGACATACATCATACTTGTCAAAAACAACATGCGAGGAATTTATCCATCTACTTGGATCAAGCTTACTGGATCATATTATTTGCGAAATTAAGAAATGCAAGTACTATTCAGTATCACTGGACTCTACTCCAGACATTTCTCATGTGGACCAACTCACTCTAATAGTGCGCTATGTCTTACCATCAGGACCAGTGGAAAGGTTCATGAAGTTTTTGGATATGGAAGGTCATACTGCTAAACAACTCGCCCAAAGTTTACTTGAGTTTTTAAAGGAAAATGGCATTGATATCAAAGATTGTCGTGGTCAAAGCTATGACAATGCCAGCAACATGAGTGGGAAATACCACGGCTTACAAGCACGCATTAAGGAGATAAATAGGTACGCAGAATACATTCCCTGCTTTGCACATTCACTGAATTTGGTTGCTAAGTGTGCTGCAGAATGTTGTATAGAAGCATCGATTTTTTTCGATTTTGTTGAAAGCCTCTATACATTTTTTTCCGCTTCTACCCATCGATGGGGCCTTCTTACAAAAGCACTGGAAGATACAAGTTCAAAACTCCCAATTTTGAAGACACTGTCGGACACCAGGTGGTCTGCCCGAGCTGATGCGACAAAGGCACTATTATGTGGTTTTACCACTATCAAACAAGTTTTGAATGGCATCACAAATAACATGGATCAAAAGGTAGAGTGTCGTAATCAAGCGTACGGACTAGTTTCGAAGATGAGCAAGTTGGAAACGGGAATAATGACCCTTTTATGGAACCGAATTCTAGAACGCAATTTGGAAGAAAGCCTAGGCGACGAACTTGTGCAGTTCGCTGAACTTCTAAAGACTAATGTGGCTACTGCTATTAACAACGAAAAGCATGAGGCTCTTGAACTCCAATATTATAAACTTATAATTGAAAATTCATTAGAGTCGTGTTTCCCAAATGTAGAAATAGTGTTGCGAATTTACTTGTCTTTAATGATTACTAACTGCAGCGGAGAACGTTCTTTTTCGACATTAAAGCGTGTAAAAAATGAGTTAAGGAACATGATGGGACAAGATCGTTTAAACAAGCTCGCCTTAATGAACATTGAATGTAAGCTACTTAGAGAAATTGATTTGTCTAGTGTGATATCTAAATTTGCTGATATTAAAACGAGAAAAGTTTGTATGTAAAAGTTGTGTATTATTCTATTACCATACAAAACAGGGCCGCCGCGTGCGGTTGGGAAGATTGTGCCCCACGGGCGCTTCATCGGAGAGGCGCCGATACATGAACGTGCAAGGGCGTCTGGCGATGCCAAAACCCAAAAAAAAAGGTCATTCATGGGGGCCCCGCCATAACATTTGCTACGGGCCCCGCGCTGGCTTAATCCGGCACTGCTCCTACTATGGCCAATTGAAAATCTAACCACAATATAGACGGAATTTTAGTATTTTCTTGAAAAGTAATAAATTTTAATATTCCGCATGCTCCATTAACCAATCCGTCTTCAACATCAATGTTATTAATTATCATATATTTTATATTAATTTTCAATTTAATCTCAGTTAACAATTCGTTTTGAACTGATTGTTTATTTAAAGATTGTAATATAAATGTTTTTGTACTTTCATCGATATTCTTTGAAAATGTATTCTCGGGAGTAGAGATGATTAACTCACTCTTGCATTGGGATAATTTTCGGTTATTGTAAGCGGAAACATCACCTTAAGGTAGAAAAAAGATTTAAAAAAAAAAAAAATTTTTTCTAATTTTAAAAAAATCGAAAAAATTTTTTTGTGTAATTACGTTTGTTTCTTCGGTGGAAACTTTTCGTTCTCTCGTATAAATTGCATTGTTGAATGAACTTCTTTCGAAAAAAACTAAAAAAACTAAAAAACTACTTGACCAAAATGGACCAAAATCTAATCAGCTCTAAGTTACAGCGGGGCACATCGATTGCATCATTCATCATTCCGATCGCGTTGTTACTTTTTCTGAAAACGTTAACGAAAAATTTGATACCATAGAAACGGACATACGCACACGCACGCACGCACGCACGCACGCACGCACGCACGCACGCACGCACGCACACACACACACACACACACACACACACACACACACACACACATTCCCGTCTCTATCCTACACTAGGGCGTTTACAAATTGAACATGAACGCTGATTCGCTGATTAGAAAAAGAGCAGATAGCAAGAAGACGGGTCTGAAGCTAGTGGAGTGGAAAATTGTTGTTAAAAATGGGTCTTGTTACCTTGGGACCGTACTAAATGATTCCTTTGGTACCTTATCTTAATAGCGTCAATAACCGTTAACCGGGATTAAATTTTTAAGGATGTTGCAAATTAGAAGGAGACAAATAACCATTGGACCATGTCCCAGATGGCCCCCAAATAACGAGGTTGTGTGAATCTTTAATAAGGTCTCCTAGTCACACACTAATCATAAACTCAGTACGACGGCAGACTCTCTGTACCGCTATTCCCTTCGCGAAGGCATACGGAAGGCAAAAAATACGATTTCTGCCTACAATCTTGTCATAAAAAAGTACGAGGACAAATTCTTTACGAGGTGAAAGAGGGTTCGCTACGCGACAGACGCTCCGCTCGCTATTCGAACGTTAATAGCTTCAAACAACAATAATTTGAAAGCTGAACCGAGCTGGACCATAATTTTTTACGATTATGTAGAGGAAGGTTTACTAAAGATAGTCCAATTTATTAGAAACTGGGATATCCCGGTACCTGAAAGATCTCCGTTACCGATTATATAGAATTTTAAAATTTTCTCCATTTAGTTCAGCATTGACTTTTAATATATTATGCAGACTAATTAATAATGTAAGATACGATTTCTTATCGCAGAAATCAGCTCTTCAATTTAAAAACAAAAGCGAGAGAAAATATTAAATAGCAACGTCAGGGCATCGCATCAAAGAGAAGCAATTTTTCTCGTGAAAAAATACTCCTCTTGAAACGTCCAACTTTCAATGTTTATTACAACTATAATATTTATTAAATTGTACTATTTTCTTCATTTCCGAGGTCTATGGACATTTGGGAAGCAATGTTCATATATTAGATATCGATACGAGAAAGTTCGTTTTAGGGGTGAATGTCATTTTCCCAAATCCGGCCCACTGTGCGCCGGACCGACTGTGCCAACTCGCGTCTAGGTCGCGCTCTGATTGGTCCGTGTTTTTCATTAATAACTGCTAAACAAAGCCGCGGAAAACATTTTTGCAAAGAAAAATGTTGCTTCAAATTATCTCAGGTACCTCCCATTTCCGGCTGTTGAAGGAATTTTGGGACACCCTGTATATACTTACTTTATATACTGTTTAAGTTTTTTAATATTTAAATAAATATAAGAAAAATAAATATAAATATAAAATTTGTCTTAAATACATATAAGGACCTATGCTTTATTTACCTCTGTAATACAATAACAATATATATTTTTTAGTAATATTCGTTCAATTCATGAAATTATGTAGTCATGTGTTGTTAAACATCGATCGTTTTTTGCGGCATATAACGTTTCAAATATTACCGCGCTTTTCATAGTTTTCAATTTCCCGCGAGGTATTCATAGATTGAAAATAAGTATAACGGATACTAATGAGAAAATAGAAAATAAATATGACTAAATATATAGGTGCCCTAAATGGTAGCTATTCGTGTTACAAAAAATTGTATTTGCATCATTAGATAATTAACATCACGCGAAACCGTACAATCACACTTTTTTCCAACCTTTGATAAAGGTTCAAAACAGAACCGAAAAACGTCAGGAGTAAAGATGTAAACCTTTTGCAAAATTGCTAGTGTATTAATGATCGAAACGTTAGCGCCGAAAACATTTTCAAATTGAATCAACATTTACGACCGATATTCTAAATAATTTTAATCGCATTTTTAGCAGAAATGAAAATTAATACTGGGTAATAATCGAAATGCAAACAGATTACTATTGCAATATTTATTTTCTTACATTCTACCATAATACTGTGTAACATACAAGAAATGCACTTTAATGAAACCTACAGAAGAGAATTTGAATGTAAATTGTTACTTAATATTGATTACGCCATTCTTTTTTTTTATTTATTTAAATCGTTCGACTTTGTACGCTGAGTTATATTAAATAATTTGTGTATGCTCTTTTATTCTTTTCCTATCGAGAAAATCATAATTGTATTTTAAATAGAAGCAATCCATAAAGATAATTAATTCTAACATACATATTTTTTAACAAATGTCACTTGTTTTCTATCACTCATTGAAGATTGCGGTAAAGTATATACGTATTGACAATACACGTGCTACAATTTTATAGTGTTTTTCTTTTCGAAAGTCGTGTCATGGTTAAAGGGAAAAGATAAGAAACAAGCCACTGTCTTGTTGCCTCTCTTTGGTCGTAAAACGTACTGGTTTTGCAGTAAAACGGCTTATACGATCAAGTAAAATCTCCATTCACGTTATTTCATTTGTTCAAGAAGAATGTGAAATACAGAAAAAAGAAAACCTCTATGAAATTTACGCGCAACCTTGATTCTAGTTGCGCGAATGTAATACTGATCTTCTGCATGTGCGAAACATCCCTCTGCGACAAGCATGTTTACGACAAGTGTAAACATCAATGCATGACAGCAGAGGATTCTTTTTTCTACAGAATAGCATTTCTCCGTCAAAGTGTTACGCGTGCAGTAACACTTACAAAAGTCGATCGATATTGCTGCACTGTAAAAAGATACTCACTTCGATACGACATCCTCGGACGTATCAACGGCCGTAATTAACTGTGACTCGATTATTCGCCACCATTAAACACATTTGCCGCGAAATTCATCGTGGCGGATATCCTCTACAATATTTTTATTCATCCTCTCTTAAAATTAGTCAGTAAATTATCGAATGTAAGGCAGCAGTGAATCTGTTGATAACGCGCTAGAAGATATTCGCATTTCCCGAAAATTCTTTAGAATCGCTGATGGATCGCGCGTAAAAGAGAGCCAAGTAAAGCTGAAGATTACAAAGGCGAAACAGTTGCTTTCATGGAAACTGTTGTTCAAGAAGCAACAAGGAAAAGAGCTTCGAATCATGGAGCAAAATTGAGATTGTCAGAGTGGCTTCGCTACTACCTACACCGACTCCCTGAATCAGGTGCTAAGCCCGAGTTAACACGTTTGAAAATACAGAAAATGTTGGAGAGTAACTATTATCGATTTTCCTTGGCTGCGAATAACAAATTTTCAACATTCGTAACTCGAGCATGCTACTGATATGTTCAGAAAAGCTTCGATTGGTTATGGTGGGCACGCGTTATAACTAAATAGAGTTAGAAATAAGGTTTCAGATGCGATTAATGTTCATTCGCCCATCGGCCCACCAATGGCTCGAATAGGAATTCCAATTGAGATGCTCGATCGAGGCACTCTAATAGAGAAAGTTTCATCTAATGCGCACAAAAAGAAATCCATTCTGGGACTGTATCTTTTGTTTTGTGTTTAACAGTATGTTAACAGAGACTGTCTGCTTTTTCGGTACAACGCAAATAGTTGCCGTAACGCGTAAAATGATTCCGAAGCGTAACGCCTCGTTGCATAATCATTTGGAAGATCTTTGAGGACTGGCATTTCGAATAACTTAACGAGAGAAATATCTGAACGTGAGAAAATCAAACTGCTCGCTTATTTAAAACGGTGAAGTCAAGTTTCGCCATCTGCTATTGATTCATGCCTATGAAGCATCGGGGGGACTTCCGTGACGAAACAGCGGAAGACATCACCACTTTTCGGTCGTTGCATGGCCAAATGAGCGTAGTGATTTTCGAGAGACCCGTGGCAACAACCGTTGACAATACACGTGTCTCTATCCTCGAGGATAGCAGCTCAAGTCGTAGAGGATCTCAAATATACTATTTGTGTAACAGACAATCGGATCTGAGATTTTCCCGATGATTTAAGACCGGATACTACTGCTACCGGATCGAGGGTCTGGCGTGGGTGGTGGATTATACTGAGAGAAGAGAAGTTACAGGACTTGATGCGCTACGCCAAATACGTTACAGAAATTCCATTCAAATCACGGACTCGTGGCCCAGGAGTATCAGTTTGTATAGACCAGAGACGAAGAAGTTTCCTCTACTGATATGCTAGCCGTATCTTTATCTCCAATTTGAGAAATGTCATGGCGAGTCTTGGTAACCAGACACGACTCATCTCACAGAACTCGATTTCTGGCTCCATATTCAACGAGGATGATGTTTCGGTCAATAAGACTATGCCTGCTAACTATGACCTCCGGAGCCTCGAGCAGGATGTGCACTTCTGCAATGCAATCAAAGGAATCTATTCTAAACGATACCCAACCTGCCACTAGCTCTGCCAGTGATAAAACTGCGACTACAAGAGAAACGCGAAATTGAGAAAAATGTTACGTCAGTCTAGCTGCCGTCTGTCTTACCGAGACATAACGTCTGTCCACCACGAGTTCGATCTGACCATCTCGATCCTCGCGAAAAATTGGAAATACATTTTTTTATAATTTACGTCTCCTAAAATCATATTTCCTTCCTTCAAAATAATGCGTGTGTGTCTATATACATTGCTTCGAATGTTGCGGGCATTCGCAATCAGTGGTGAAACGCCGTAGACGTATCCATTCGCAACAACCGAAGTACTAGAGGCACAGGGCCAACCGTGCTTTGAGAATTGTTTATTCAAATCGTGCCTGCCTCCACAGATGAATACTGAATCTTAAAAACGAAACCCTGAAACAAAAATGAAGCAGAATTTTTCGTGGATTGTTCGACGAGGCTATCGCCGAGTTCGAGAAAGAACTTACGAATATTGGTCCATCGTTGCAAACGTATAGTGTCCCATTCACGGCATCAACTCGAGGCGTCGCGTCCTGTGTAGTTGAGCGATTTCGAACTTCTTAGAAGTTGTGTTCTCCTTGCCTCAGTCTCAGCCACACCGATCCTACCACTGCTGTGCTCAGGAATGGCAAACTTCCTCTGAATCAAGTTAGGCAGAAGCTGCATCCCGAGGGATCAGAGGTCCCGCGATCGTCATCTCCACTGTTGGTCTTTAAAAACCTCAGTAGGAGTGGACTGGTGACAGCGAACGTTTCACAGCCATCACGTGATCACCACGTTCTTGTTCTAAGTAGTCACCGACCCCCGGTGACCAGCGACGAGCGGGGTTGTTGTGAGCTTTGTGTGATTGTCCTGTCAAGGTTCAGAGGTAGAACATGGTCAACTAGGCCGTTCCCTCGCTATCTCCCAAAAATTGGAATGACGTTGAAGATGCACATTGCTGACGCTAGACTCAGCGAAAATCAAGATCAGCCTACTGGAGGCCGGGAAAAAGAGTTGGGGAAAAAGAATCCTTCGACAGAGAATATTGCGAATGGAGTATTGAGATGTACTCGCTTGAGTCGGCAGTGGTCCGAGATGAAGAAGGGCAGATGCTAGCTCTCAAAGCAGTAGTTTGAAGCCGAATCTGAATTACACTCTCGGGTAATTCGGGGTGTGAAGTGTCGACGGTTGCCCTTGTGAACTAACATCAAGCAGGTGACATTTAGCGAAGCTATATAGCTTGCACCGAGAGGGAAGAGAATTTTGGTGAATGTTGCTGGCTTGCTCGACGACCGTGTGTCTATTCTGGCTAACCTCGTCAGACCGCGGCCTTTCCAATGGTTGGGACGTAAGGACGATTCGTCTAAAATCGACATCTACATCGCAGTTCGGTTGTCTGCTTGCTTCTTGTACACTACTGTCGATGATAGCCGACTACACCACGAACAGAGATCGATATTCCACCTGACAGCTGTTCGAAAAAAGTAACCGTATTATTTGGGAGCCTTGCTTGGGCAGTTGTATGAAGTTCTGTGAGACACCAAGGAAATTGTCAATTGATTGCCGGTGTACATTGGCTTAGCATAAAAGTGGTTCTGCATAATCATGGAATACGCGAGAACCAACTCTGCTTACACTGTTGGACAAATTGCCTGGAAATAGCCGGACTTACATCTATCCCATGGCTTGGCAGTTACCACCTTCTCGTACATAGTCGAGGGCATTGGGATGGGGTACTATAAACTGTAAGGTGTGAAGGGGCTTAACTTGGTTAACATATTACAGAATACCTCTATTCTAATAAATTAACTTGTGACTGATAACACCGAAGGTAATCACTTAAGGTGCCCACAGAGGTCAAATATCATTTAAGAAATGTTTAACTACAATTCGATTTTTTCTTCATAGATAACAGAAGAGTTTACGAAGGTCAATAAGGAAACAGAGTATGACTTATTCGATAAGTAACAGCAGAAATAAACTATGTCTGTACGTAAAGATCGTGGTAAAGAAAGTCTTCTAAAGAGGTGGTCAAGTTAAAGCAAAGATAATGGAGGTATTGTTGGAAAGAGGCAGAATACTTGCCCAGAATCCGATAAATTATATATATTATAAAGTCCTGGATGCTGTGAAGCAGTAATAGACGAATTCAATTTTGGAGAGAGGAGGCAACCATCCTTTGTGAACCGCTTTGGGACTTCTCTGTGTCCGGAATCATGGTGATGGGAGGCATCCCATCAGAACAGAATATCCCGAGGATTCTTCCGCAGAGCGTGCAACAATTTGGACGGCTAGACAGATCGGTAAAAGAAGCGTACAAAATTATTTTAAATTGGTCAAGACTCTCAGGATAATTCAACAAAGACTTGGAAAAACTTTTTTCATGGAAGAATTTCGAAATCGAATATGCGCGAAAGAAAAGTCGTGTACAGACAATGATTAAAAACTATGCGACTCACGGAGAAATATTTAGATCGCTTCATAGATCCCATATATGATCGATGACTGTGCCTATAGCCATAATACCTGCCGCTTGTACAAGAATCCAAGACAATCCACGTTGCACCAGAGGACAGGGTGGGACTTGGCCGATACAACGGTTTTGCACGACGGATATATAGACACACACGTTATATATGCGTATATAAATAATTGATAAACGTATCCTTCGCAGCAGAATTGACATCAAATCTATATGTTCTTCAAGAACTCTTCTATATATTCGTATTCAAGAAGAATAAAATATTGCGCCATCTTTTCTGCTGCAGTTTCACAGAATTTCCGAACGTTCGTTAAAATTTATCCGAGGACGACCAAGGAGCGGTTCCCTTTTTGTTATTATTTTTCTTTAAATCTAAGAGTGTTGCGATCTTGTATACATATCTTGGACATTGGCCGAGCTCTTTCATATTGTAAGGCGTGATAAATTCAATGAAGCCGTAAACATGCTACAAAATATGTATACATATTTTGTAATTTACACCATACCAGACATCAGCGGCTTGATTCTCTATAGATTTTCGCCTTCGCGTCGCCTGAAATCATGCACAGTGAATCGTTATGCTCGCACATCTCTTTCCCCACATAATTTAGCATACACTAGAATTATTATAGCGTCTTTCGAACTACCCTTTTGTTCTGCCTTTATTCTTCTTCTTCTCTTCTTGATGCGCGAATCGGAACAGATGCGTCAACTATTCCAACAAACAGGAAGTCTACCGTGCTGCACTGCGTTACCCCTCAAAAAACAACGATCGTATAATTCCTATACTTTGTTAACAATCGTTCGCGTCAACTTCCGCCTTCGTGTTGTTTACAAAATCCACGTGAAGTTCGGTTTTCATACAACAGATCTGCTCGTACAACCTGTGACTCCAAAAATACGCTTGGATATACTTTCGCTATAAATACAATGTACGCTCAAACAAACAAAGAAACAAACAAACGGATTCGTATGCTCCGCTACGTAAAAAGCAACCGTGAGAAAATGCGGATGTTCGTAACAAACACTATACCGAACGCGGCATATATTTTTTTTCTGATGCTATGCTCCTTCAGCGGGAGGATCAAAAACACGCATAAAACAAAGCGTCTTTCGCGACAATTACAAAAAGAAGTTAAACGACGCTACGAAAATGATTCAGTAATTACATGGAACAGGAGCGCACAGAGAACTGATAAACATTGCAGTATCCATCCGCTTGAACGTGACGTTGAATTCATTAAATAAACTTTTACAGTGCGTGATTATTCATATATCTATACAGGGTGTTCGAGTTCTTCCTTTTTTCTTCGTGCAAAACTTTACCAGCACGTTCTGCAAATAGAAACAAGAGAAAAACATTTTTATCGCATGCCAGTGTTTACTTGAACGCTTACACGTTGACGACAGACGATCGAAGTTTCATTTTGATTTGATAGAGACATTCTTGACGAGTCTAGAAACTTTAATGTCTGGTTTGTATTCGTAACACTAAGCAATAGTTTTAATTATAAGTTGAACCGACAATCTTATTCTTACAAAGCAGCACACTTCGGATTTTAGTCATAACTTGTTGATCAAATATTTCGAAACCCATATTAGGTAGAACATATTTCTCTCTCACTTGCGTCTACAGAATATGCTGACAAAGTTTGATCAGAGAAAACTAGGACTCCCTGTACACATTGTGTTTCTACCCTCTTAAGCCATCAACATCGGAACGAAATAAATAAGGTCCGTTTACGTGAATGATCTTAACAGATTGAAGACCAGTCGCGAAGATACTGTTCTCCTTTCGAATAGCCCAGGCTTACGTATGTACTATGTACCATTGTCGTGTGGCGCATCAGATAAAATTATAAACTACTTCTGTTACGAACTGTGTCTCGAATATGCGCACAGTGTCTCGCGAAAAAGTCTGCACGGTGAATTTCGTTTATCGCACAGTATGCGCAGCGTCGTGCTCGACACACGTTCTTATGTACACTAACAAGTCTGCGTTTCGCATCAGAGAGAATGAAATTTTATTACAAAAAAAAAAAAGAAAAGAAAATAAACATAGAAAACAAAAGGAAAACAGAATAAGAAACAATAATTCTGAAAGTAAATAGACGACATAGACATCTTCACGCTTATTCGGAAATGTTGAGACGAGAAAAGAAAAAAATGGTACAATGTTGCGAGCGTATCGTTTATAGATTTAATTCTCTTAAAGTTTAATTCTCGACGACTTAAAGTTTCTTCCTCGCTGTGACTCGAAATTTTCTCTGCCTCGAAGATTTAAAATACAAGGCGTGCTCGCGGAACGCATGTCGTTTACAATTCTCGCATATTTCACACACACGGAAATGTACATTGTTCGACCGCCATTATCGAAAGAAACGCTCAAAGACGATTCTCTAGTTTAACATTTCTTAGTTAAGTGTAGTACGGAAGAAAGCAAGGTACTCGCTTGAGCGCGATTGCTTCTTTTTTGTTCCTTGGTTTTCTTTTCTTTAATTCTCCGAGCGGGGGATACATTTAAATATCATATTCAAATTACGCATCGAGGTAAAAGCTCTTCAACATATCTGCAAAATTTAAGCTGCAACCCATTCACGTTACAAAGAAGAATGCAATATAGGAACTACCATGAAACGGATTTTCTTTTTTCTCTTATTGTTGCTGCAGTGTGTTCTTTCCCACGAACGATTTTATAACGACAAATCGAAAGCGGCGAACGTGGCAAGCAATCGTAAATGAAAAGTGTTGTGAGAACGCTCCCAATCAAGTTACCGACTCCTCTTCGAGTCGGACGAAACGAAGAAACAAACGATAAACAAAAGAAAGTATATAATGAAGAAGAAACGGGGACCCGTGTGTAACTATTCTCGTCACGATGCACCAGGCTACTAGCTCGCTCGCTCGCTCGCTCTCTCTCTCTTTCTCTCTCTTACTCTCAGTAAAATGCACAATACGAACACGCACCCGTTATCGAACTATAACATAATAGTACCGACCCGTACGGCACTACTTCACGTAAAACATATTGTTATAATTAATAATATACAAATAGTCTATTCTGTAGTCTACAGTATACGAACGTATCTGCGGCTGCTAAACTTGTGTATAAGTTGGCGAGATTCAGTCTTCACATATAAAGGAGGATAGAACACTTTTTTTTAACATTACAATATGCACATTTACGTTTATAATAATAAAAATGTTTATGTACGCGATATCACAGCGTTCAGCATTATTAAAAAGGTACTCGTGTTCCCGAAACTATTTAGTCGGTCGGCGACTCTTTAGCTCATGATAAAGACGAATATGTATTAGTCGGGGCTACCTAAGGCGCGGTAGAAAAACTGTGCCAATTTCATGGGACCTTTTCTCATTTCGTGTGTTCGTTCTAATTTTCCTTTAGACTCTCTCTCTCTCTCTCTCTCTCTCTCTATCTCTTTCTTTCCCTCTCTATCTCGGTGTGTCTTCTATTCTCTTTCGTCGAGGAAAACAACGGTCACGACGCGAGTTAAATACCAAAAGACGACTTCGTTTTGAACCGAAAAATCAGCCGTTACCGATTTTCTTTATCTTGGACAGTGCTTGATACAAGCGTGAAAAAATCTCCACGAGAACGAACGGTTCCGGTTTGTCTCGAACCTTTCTTTTCACGGATAGAAGACGCGTTTCACGGATGTCTCCTTCAAAAAAAAAACTACGTAACTCCCTTCTGTCTCTCTCGGTTCAACTTTTTACAGCAACCACTGGAAAAAAAAACCAATAGCAAACGAAGTATATGCACAGATGTGAAAATGAGAAGAATGAAGCACGCGTTTAGTCGAATATGCTTTGCGAATAAATAATATATATGTATATATATATAAATAAGAAGAAAGAAACAAAGAGCGCGCATTGTAACGAGAGAAATCGATGTCGTGCGCGAGCATTGAAAGAGAATCGTTCGTTTTATTTTTTCGTTCGAAGAACTACAATGTACATACGCGTCCTTTGTGCTTTCCTTTTCCCGCTGATAATCCTACATATTCGTTGGCTGAAACTGACAGAGTTCGTACCGTTTCTCGACCACACGTTTGAACGTCCTCGATTCGCAACAATACTACAACACAGGGGGCAAGATCCGTTTTTTTCTTTTCTTTCTGGCGGGACCGTTTATCTGTTCCATGACAACGCAACGCAACGAAAAAAAATAGCAGCTGATAATAATATGTAATACAAACTAAAATTGTCGACTAGTAGGATAGAAGTGATCTTCGAAGAGATATACGACTCGACTTCTCGCGAGTATGCTATATATCGTATGCTTCCGCCGCACGAAGGACAATCGATGCAGGAAAACACGATCGAGCCCCGACGTGCTTTTTCACTATCTAGTACGGTTCAGAATGGACCCAGTAGTTCGTAACCGATTCTTGTCGTGAATAAAAAGAAAAATGGAAAAGAAAACGAAGAGAAATTTAACGAAGGGAATACTTGCGCGGTTTTTTTTGCTATATAAACATTTCGCAAAACGAAAAAAAGAGAAAAACACCTATATCCCAGCGATAAATATGTAAATACAAGACGAAGGCTAGATAATATGTCTATAACGAATGGACAAAAACGTACAAAAAAACAAAAGAAGAGAGAAAACGGATTCTCACGGTTTACGAAAACAGAGTAGAAGAAGAGAATAGTATCCTGTTTCGAATTTTTATACTCTCGTATGGAGTGAACACGCCTCATAAACTATATAAACGATAAGCTAAGACCTTCCGCGCGAATACTTAAGAAAGAAGTGCTCTCAACAGAAATAATACAAAACACGTCTCGTATCCTTCGGATTCCTTCATCCTCCCTTTGTCTTTTTGAATCCTGGCGCGATACACGAAATTTCGCAGAGCAAACGCACAACTAAAGGAATACTGGTCTTTTGCTTTCGACAACTTTTCTTCTTTTTTTGTACTCCTCTCTCTCTCTCTCTCTCTCGCTCTCCCTCTCTCCCTCCCTCCCTAAAGTAGACAATGAGCTCTCGCAGTACACGTCATTAGGATCACATGATCTGTATACCATGTATAAAACTGATAAGATACGTTCCTTATTTTAATCATGATGCACAATAGGTAGATCTATAAATATGCTACACCTTACATATCACAGAGCTACGCGTACACCCACTATCAATTTTTTTGTTTGTTCAAAATGCGCAATGTACTTTGGGAAATATTTGCCCTACCAGGAACTCAACTGTGCAATGCTGTCTATTATGTGTGTGTTCTATATTGAAAACAATAAACAAACAAAACACGAACGAAAGATGTGAAATGTTTAACTCTAGGTTCGAAGGATCACGATTCGAAATATTTCTCAAAAGCCACCTGAATGCAACTGTAGTTTATTGTCAGCATTTATTCGATTTCTTAACCGCTAATTAACAACAAGGAAAAAGAGGGGGTGGGGGCGAATGCTGGTTGAACAAACCTGAACGTTCGATACGGATACGGAATACGAACAGAAGAATCGTGTTCTACTATTATTGTTGCAGTGCATGCACGCAATTGAGAGAAAACGACGTATATATCATAGTTGTCGGGATGGGTTTGCTTTTTGTTCAGCAAAATGAAGATGGTAGAACAATCAAGCGACACTCGAGGGTAAATGATCAGTTTGTGTACCAGAGAATAGCCTTCTGTTCGACTGCAGCGGGGGCAGCTTCCAAGAAGAAACGAATCTCGTAAACCCGGATGATTTAATAGAGGGCGTACGCAATGTATGAGTATTCAAGAGTTCCCCGATACTCGTAGCATACGCTTCCTATTATTTATATCACTATTCACCTCTCCGACGATGCAACGCGGTGCAGTCAGATTTCTTTTAACACAGTAGGAGCGTGAAGCATCCGCAACGTCCAAAGAGCAAAGACAAGAGCATATAATATCGCAAACGATCGAACAACCTTTCGCGACTTTTATCAGTGTGTTCCGTTTTTCTTAGTGTTTTTACCCCGTTTTTGAAGTCCGAAAGATACAATTATAAAGACCTACAACACCGTACACGTGAACCTAGAAAGGAATTCGATATTATTAGTTCCTCGGGGTGGGATGATTCTCGTCGAGCGAAATCTCCGTGTTTTCTTTCTTTCTTTTTTTTTGTTGGAAAAAGTATGCGACCGAAAACCGGTTGATAACAGTTTTATATGCACACGTACTGCTTCGCAACATCTTCTACTGTGCGTAATTAAGTAACGAACTGTGTGAGAGACCGTTTCACGAAAGCGTTACATGTAATTATCACAATAATTTGTCGTTCGCAAACGAGTCCTTGCTCGAGTGTATTCGAGTCTTGCATTCTTCTCTGTTTTAGCTCATTCTACTATTCATTTATTCGAGTAGTGACGTGTACAGAGTAATCTGGAGGCCCGCAAAAAATTACTATGCGCTGTCAACGAACGGATCAGTTCATTTATATACGCCTGACACTCGCGGCGGCGGCGGCGGCGGCACTTAAAAAAGAATTCGTTCCCATTTATCGTTATTTCATCTCGCGTGAAATTTGCCTCGGGAGATGCGTTATTTATTTCCGCATACACACATATACGTATACATACATACATATATATATATACATATACATATATGATCGTAAACAACGCTCGCGACGCTTTCTTCGTTTAATTAATTCATCTTTTATCTTTCTCTAACCCGTTTTTCATTTTATACACACACACATCTTAGTATGTTCACACAGCGCATTGAACGTTTTCAATGGAGAGAAATTGTGTCCCGGATAAGTCTGAATCGTTCCCTAAAAAAATAGCAAAAATTTCGACGAGAGCGCGAACTAAAAAACAGGTACAACTAAATTCATTCGATCGCGGTCAGCCTGCGCGTACGCCTACACATTGATACGGGGGCGCGCATAGGCAAGACCACTCAGTGGCCAATTGCATAAACATCAAACAACAATGTTTCTCATTATTATTATTAGTATTTTTTTCATCGTATAATCATTCGTTGGTTTAACAACAAATTACTTTCGATATATATTATAAAAATAAGGTATCAAACTTTGCGCCGAGGTACACAGCCATTGTGACTACATGCTTAATTTAAGTTGTCCCCTGAAGCCCAAGTTTTCCTTTTTTCCCTTTCTCTTTCTTTCTTTCTCTATCTTTATCTTTCCCCGTGATCGGTTCACGTTCTCGAACCGATTCCAAAAAGGACCGAGCCAGGATGGTCACGAAATACTCGCTTTGTTTTTTTTTGTACGCTATATAATTATGCTGGATATCCTTCATCAACGTGCTCTAATGTTACTTTTCTCTCTCTCTTTCTCTCTCCCGTCTCTTCGCGATTAATGAGATTACTTTCACCCCCTCTATATCGGAGACACCACGCACTCTACACACCGTCGAATCGGGGTGTTGATCGGTATATCTCGTTTATAGAACAGAGAACACGATTGATATCGTCGTGCGCTTTGTAAAACGGGTGTACGGCTTAATTTTTATGCAAAAGGCCTTACATTTTGAAGAGCATTGCCTGTACATACATGTAGGATTTTAGGATGAAGAGGTAACCGGGCAGCTGGAACAAACATCTTCCCCCCGAGCTTCCTGCTGCCCGGTTTGCTATTCGTCCTAACCTGCTACACACACATATTTTATATATATGCAAAATATAAATAAATTATCAAATACGAGAACGTTAACCCACCCCCCTTCTATATGTTTCGTGCATTTCAGGAAAGCATTAAATGTCGTTTACATAGTTATCGCAAGAAGATTAATTACGTTTTTTTTTCTCAGAGATATGACCATATTATTTATAACCTACATATCTGGTCATAGCCTACATCCAGTAATGATTATATCAATGTGTACCATTCCTAAACAACTACTACTACTTCAAAAAATTCAACTGGAATGTGCCTGTCGGAGAGATTTGCAATGTACAATTTTCAGCTGTTCTTTTTTCTTCTTCTTCTTCTTTCGAAGCAAATGATATGATATTACTTGTTTTACCCAGGAGAACATTGAGTACTCTTTTGATTTTTGACGCGCTATGTATGCTTGCACGGACAACCAAAATCATGTTGTTCTCTATATAGTGTCATAGGTGTGTGTGTGTGTGTGTTTGTGTGTTGATCGATTCGATTCGGCGACATTCCAGAAAATGATAAATAATAAAGAAAAGAAGAAACATTACGTTATGCATATATTCGAAGGGGACCCAACCTACACAAACCGTAAACATTAATGGGCCCAATGTAGACAGAAAAAATTGATCTCTTACTTAGCCTGCACTCTTACCGATTTATACCGTGAAAAGCGTCACTGCTGCACTGGTGTGGGCGGGTAAGGGTAACTGTACGGCGGCACAGCTTGAAACTGGCCGTAGCCCATCGATTGGTAAGCACAAGCTCCGGTGTTTGGTGGTGGCCGGTTCGTTTGGAAGAATTTGTTGTTCACCAGACTTTGCATCCCAGAATCAGTGTGCCCGTTCGACGGCATCATGAACGGTGGCGGCATCGAGTAGACGTTCTGTCCTCCGGTTTGGTTGCCGTTGTACGTGTTCTGCCTGTTGTGATAACGATTGCCTTGGAAAGTGCCGGTTCTGCCATGGTATCTAGGTATAGTGGCGTTCTGGTATCCGGTTTGATAGTTGCTGGTGCTTGTCGGACAACTGTTGGCATAGGCGTTCGGCTGTCTCTGGTGTTGCTGTTGCTGGTAGGTAGGCTGGAAATTGTTCTGACGATTGTTCTGGTACGCGTTCTGGTGCCGAACAACGGTCCTCTCTTGATTGTTAATGCTGTTGTGGCTCAGCTGACTGGCTTGACACTGCTGATTCTGCCAGCTGTTCGCTGTCGGGCTGCTGTTGTTTCTAGGGCTGACGGAGTTATTGTCTTTACTGGAGCGGGAGTGGCTCCAACGCTGGCGGCCTTTCCCGTATTGGTTCTTCATCGAGCAAGCTAGAACAACCAATTGCGGGTTGATCACCTGGCCGGCTTCCTCGAGAACAGAGATCAGTTCTTTCGCCTGTCTTGCGTTGTTGGGCGTGAAGTATGCGTACGCTGTGCCTGCACTTTGACAACGTCCGGTTCTCCCAATTCGATGGATATAATCCTCAGAACTGTTCGGGTAATCAAAATTGATTACATACTTGACGTCCTCCACGTCCAAGCCGCGAGCAGCCACGTCGGTGGCGACAAGAATCATCGTCTTCCCGTTTCTGAATTCGGACAGAACGTAATCTCTCTCAGGTTGCGATTTGTCCCCGTGAATTGATATGGCCGGCCAACCTTCTCGCTTGATGGCCTTCGTGATGTCGTCTACCTTCTTTTTAGTCTCAACGAATATGATCATTTTACTTCCTCGGTCCTTGCCGATCTCCTTGAGGAGGCTCGAGAGCTTCATCTCCTTCTCGTGCTCGTAACAAATCTCCACGATCTGGCGAATATTGTGATTGGCGGCCAACGTTAAGGATCCAATGTTGATCTGAATGTAATCTGAGAGAAAATCTTCCGCCAGAGCCTGTACTTCCTTCGGCCATGTTGCAGACCACATCAGCACCTGCCTGTCGGGTCTTATCTGCTCGATGATCTTGCGGATCTGTGGTTCAAATCCCATGTCTAACATCCTATCCGCTTCGTCCAGAACTAGGTATGTGCATCTGCGAAGATTTGTCGTTCCCTTCTCCAGGAAGTCGATCAGTCTGCCAGGAGTTGCGATGCAGATTTCAACGCCTCGCTCCAAGTCACGAGCCTGTGGTCCCTTTGGAGAACCGCCGAAAATGCATGTGTTGCGAATGCACGACGAGGAACCGAAATCCCTAGCAACTGTCTGAATCTGCTGAGCCAACTCTCTCGTTGGAGCCAGAATCAGAACGATTGGACCGTCCCCACGGTTTAATCGTGGCTGATTATTAATGTGCACTGTTGCTGGCAATATATACTACAAACACACAGAAATGCTCGGTTAGTATCATTCGTCTATTCAAAAGTAGCCTGAAACACGTTTGTACAAGTATGTTGATATACCAGATTTGTTAACACGTTGACTGTCGTTACGATTGAAACTTTTACAAAACTTCTATGAACTTGGTACAATATAAATGATCAAGTTGCGTCCAGCAGATAAAGTGTTAACACATTACCGACCGGTGATTATTGCATAATTTTGAAAAAGCTATGGTACATGGCTAAACACTTTTTCATGGAACCTTCAATAGCAACAGCAATTTTTGTTGTGAACAAACTAGTCATCCTCAATAACGTCATCTAACAATTTCATTTAAGATTGCAATGTAAAAGAAAATTTCTATGCTTTCTTTTGGTACAGCACACTTATTGAATATCCTGTTAATAGGCTTCCGGTAGGTAAAGTGTTAACACTAAAATACTGAGCAATGGCATCTTTAGTCTCTCAAAAACCAAATGCTAAATAAACAATAGCGAAATACATACTGCTAGAGTTTTTCCAGATCCTGTTTGAGCGATTCCAACCAAATCGCGTCCGCTAAGTGCAATCGGCCAGCCTTGCGCTTGGATTGCTGTTGGCTCAGCAAAACCCTGCTTCCTGATTTCTTCCATTACATAATCTGGGAAGTTACTTTCTTCGAATGCTTGGATCGGAGAGGGTGTGTTGTTTCCTTTGACAGTAATTTCTTTGCCAATGTGATACTTTGCAATGTCGTCCGTTGTCCTCTTCAAAACATTGATATGTGGAATATACAAATTTTTTTGGATCGTAGGCAATTTAGATAAATCCCAGTTAGGTTTCTTCAGCAGATCTCCCGGTGTCTTCCTTTGAGCTTGTCTTTTGGCAGCCCTGTCTTGCTGTGCTTGTTGTTGGCTGTTCCAGTACGTACCGCCACCTCCCTTGCGGTTACCAGAGTCTCGATTACCTCTGGGCCTAAAATGTATCATTTTCACAATGGGCCAATACGGTTTTATAGTCAATATTGTACCATGACTGGACCATTCAACAATTCAAGATATTAGTAGATATAATTTAATACGTCTTACTACTTGACCAATTATAAATACTTATTATAACAATTGCTTGTTATAACTTTTAGACAATGTATCTGCATAGATTTTTAATTCAATTTATGATAATGTAAGATCAGTTAAAAAGAAGAATATACATTGATATTTAGAAAAATGATGCAGTTAGATGCACATTATTGCACACGTAAACAAAATTTTTGCATAACATCTTTCTCGATTATATTGAGAAAGAAAATCGAAGTATAATTTTCAAGTTGTCATCGTCTGTATAATCAATAATGGTTGCGGTCATCAAAGGGTCAATTAATATAAAACTTACTGATTTAATTCATGATATTAATTAAAAATAACATTAATTTTTTTACAGGTATTTTATTAAGTATATAAATTCGTTTTAATTATTTTGACATTAATAAATACAATAATTATAAATAATAATTTGCATTGTACATTTATAAGCAAAAAAAATATATAATGGCGAATAAAAGTATTCACACGGTAACAACTTTTTCAAAGGTGGACCAAAAAATTTGAGTTTTGAGAAAGAAATTATTTAAAAGTTGCTGTTGGTGAAAGTTGCGAATAAAAATGGTAGGGGTCACGATTCTGAACATTTTCATCCGAACCCATGAAAATTTAAACGTGTCTTATAAATCCAAGTCGTATACATATATGTATAACTCAAAAAAAATTTGAATCGTTTGGTCTAATCTAAAAGTCATCCATTTTTAAAGGCTGTGTGAATATTTTGTCCACCATTGTATAAACATTTACACGATATGTAATCACTTTTTACGTTTCAACTGCGTGCTGCTTGTCAGCAATTTATAGGGCAACTAAGTCGCCATTTTTATTTTCTAAGGTGCTAATTTCACACCTCCTCCAATTATCCATAAATGTACTTTCAGGTTGACACAAAGATATCTCGTCGTATCTTCCATTACCAGATTTCGTTAACATTTTTAAACTTGGTTCGAATGTTTTGATAGATAATTGAATACGATCGGTGAACAAGAGTGTTCGAGAACAAAATGGTGGAGAACACGACGTTGCAAAAACCCGTTTATTCGGTGTCATGATTTAATAGTGTAAGTCAATTTGAAATATGAAAAATCGTAGTGTACTACATACCTACTGTTATTGGAATAACTATTGTTATACATCTGGACGAGCGTTTAGGTAAACCTGTTTCCTGACACACTACCCGTTCCTTAAGGAGAATCTTCGATTTTTCAGAAACTATGTTAGCTGTATCAGTTACACCTGCGTATAAGAAAAAACGCTTGAGAAATCTTTCATTTCGATTATCAAGAATGGTGTGTCTGTTTAGTAACGAGTTTGTACGGAATGACAAAGAAATTTACAATCTCTGGAATAGAAAATACTTCTAGCAACTTACCCTGCAAGACCCGGCGAGCAGAGCTGTAATGGCTGACAGGCACTGGGAAGACGGAAACGGCCGACTAGGCAATGTTTCCGCTTCTAAATATATACGTAAACTCACACATGCACAGGAACGCTCCTGATTCGTCTGTTTCTCTGTAATAACGTGATCGAAACAGATTATCCAATCGCAGCACAGCTTGACGGATCAATGAATTTTACGCTGTCATATATACATCGAACCTGTAGGCGAATGCGCATTAAACGAAAGTTCTAGAGTGGAAATTTGAAAGAAATTTCGAGAAATTACCATTTAAATTCGTTCAAATCGATTTAAGAATTTTTATAGACAATTTTGAAATTTCATCTAGCAATTGTTATCAATAATATACCAACAAAAGTACTAGTAATTTAATTGTTTTGACTATTATAACTTAGCCAAACCTCTGGCCAAACTAATCCACTGTATGCATGTAATAAATTGTATTTCTGATTTCTATACATGCAACTACACTATAGTACAAATTTATTTCTTAATATCAATTTATGCTTGTAATTGGAATTGAAATTATTCATTTTGAAAGCAAACTTGTTCCGTAAATCTTTTGTGGTCTATTTCCATGTAGCTGTTATGTTAGTTATAACTTATTGATTTTGTTGGTTGCGAAAGGATAACAAATTACGGTATCGTTATAATGTAAATAGATAGGTACATCTTAAAATATTGAAATAAAAGGATTTTTGTCGATACAATAATTTTATGTATTGTTTGCTTATTGTTCGAAAAGTGTTGAGGGTAAAGCCAAACACGTATCACGTTTTCATGAATGATAGAACTTCTATATATATATATATCATTCTATCATATATTTATTTAGAAGTCGATGATATACATAACCTTTATATGGCACATCAAATTTCAAATTATTACACAAACGAATTTCAAAATACTGAATGTGTGAGACATTGTTGCAATGATACGATCTTCAGAAATGAATAGATTTACGTGTTACACTTATAATTTACTTACATCGAGAACATCAAGTAAAGGTTATCAAAATGTATGTTCCCTAAAATCTGAAATAAAATGTTTCAATACAGTGTTAGATGCAAATACAGAGACAGAAGAAAACAAGAAGAGGAAAAAGACTGTACGGATACCTAACATTAAGCTTATTCATCCTGATAAGTCTATGACTATTAGCTTATTGGAAGAAGCTCAGAAAATTGCTAAACGCCAGAATCTGCATTTAGTAAAACAAACATACACTGATAGAGATAACAGAGATGTTTACGAGCTTTGCGATAGTACAGAATTCTTTGAAAACCGAAGTAAAGAGGATACCATACAAAAGGTTATTTACAAAAATACCAAGTTCTTTCCAATACAATCTAAGATTAAAGAACATGATTTAGCAATCAAGCTCAATAATATCAATAAGTTGCTACAGAAAAATCATAAGATCAAAATTGCAATCATGTTTCCTGCTGAACATACTGAAAAGGTAACATAACTATTCAATTGTTAACCTTCCGTCGGGTGCAATATCTGGACCGCCGAGTTCGGGTACAATGTGCTTGACAGGCACATATTCAACATGATAAACACCTAATTAAGTTCATTTATACAACTGCTGTTAGGGAAATAGTGCACTTGGTGCCGTCTATACTCGTAGACTGAGTCACTTGTGTTTTCCAGATATGTACTTACTTGCTATCTGAACCTTCGACACTGCGACTTTACGATACAGTGTGTTGGATCTGGGAGGCTAAGTTGAATGCATTGGTCTTGAGAAACCTTCTAATTGTGGTAAATTGTGCCACATGTTGGCTACAGACCGGTCTATTAAAGAAATGGCAATGGGTCGATGCAAAGAAATACATAGCTTATCTGAACAAAACTTGAATAACTTCCTGTATTGACGGTCAAAGACAAACTAAGTGGGAAGGATCCTTAGAGCACATCAAAACAGGCAGCTACTGGCAGCCCCAAGTGCCAAGGTCACCTGGTTGGGGGGGAAAGGTACCTAAATGATTGCGCTGAGTTTCTCAGATCAGTTGCACCCGATGGAAGGTTAAAAGCTCTGTTTTTCTAAGGTTAATAGCTAGAACCGACTATCGATATGTAATAAATTGTGATAATTGATACAAAGTTTAGTATTATGAATTGTAAAAGCAATCGACAAACTTAATATTTTATGGAAAAAGAACTGTTGGAGATATTGATAAAAGCTCAGCAATTTAAACCGAATTTTGGCGAGTATACAAATTGCTTTTCCAGGAAGAGGTGATAAAAACTGTGAAGAAAAGAGTTCTGGGTGAGCTTAAAGAAGAGAGGAAAAAGGGTAGCTCTTTTATGCTTATATATCTACCTTTATTGAATAAGAGTAACGACACTGACAAAAATATAGCTGATGTTGTATAATGTTGAATTGTAAATAGTAGCAAAGCATGTTATAAATACGACAATATAATATAACGAATGTGATATGAAAGAGTGTTGCCTAATTTAAATACTAAATCCAAAACAGACATCCGTAATGCATATCTAAAGATCATAGATTTTACTTTATTGAAGGGAAAATAGTATACAAATAACAATTTCCACTGTCACGATTCAGAATATTAAACAAAGAAATGCATAGCACTTATTTCATAAATTTCTAAAATTTACATTTCTGATAACACGTGGATAAAATGTAAAAATTTGGAAAAATTTTAATTGCATTTCACAATCGTAATTAGTTTTGTAACTGTGAATATATGTATTAGAAAAGCATAGAGCTGTAAACTTCAATGTATATTATATTTCATAGAGTATTATTATTGTCAAATAGGAGTGAAGAGAGTATTGTAATATTTGTTTTCTTAACAATAAATAAACTAATCTTACTATCTATCGATATGTTAGCTATATAATAATAGAGTAGTAATTATTGTTGACAAATGTTTCCTCGAGAATGATAAACATTGTCTAACTGAATTAATGTAAATCTTAGAGCAGTATGATTATAATAGATCCTAATTGAAACATTTGGTCTGAAATTGAGATCTATATCTTCTTAAACCTTATAATATAAATGCCACAAATATATATTTTATAATACTTATATGTATATAGATAAATACAGATTACTATTACAAGTGGCTTGTTTTGGTCGGTAAAATATTCCAGAAACTGCATTTCTAAATACTTAACATGTATCTTTTCACGTGAAATATATATATGTATTTTTTTGTATATATATTATATCTTCCTTAACAAACAATCATTTTTTCTAGGGATTTTGATAAATTATATTTCTTTTATAAGCAGTAATTTGATTTTGATTCTGTTGTAATTAAGTGGAATGCAGACCATTTTGATTAAAGAGAAAAGAATGAAGAAAGTAAAACATCAATTACATTTTTAATGATTTTAGAATGGAAAGAACAGTGGTATCTAATTAACATTACGTAATTCAAGATAAAAAATCATTGTATGAAATGTGAAATGATTTTGCTGTGCGTTATATTAATTGGTCTAAACCTTTGTCATAAGTATGTCTCATTAATAACGATGCTATAAATAAAAGGAGTACATTATTTCTCTAATTATCTAATGATAAACCATTATCTCAGAATTCGTTTATACTGACGTGATTTTAAAGTATAGAAAAGACAGAGAGA
Organism: Lasioglossum pauxillum; assembly: GCA_933228785.1. Classification (NCBI taxonomy): domain Eukaryota; kingdom Metazoa; phylum Arthropoda; class Insecta; order Hymenoptera; family Halictidae; genus Lasioglossum; species Lasioglossum pauxillum. The sequence continues at coordinate 15,432,386 of OW121706.1, read as the reverse complement.
ATAAAATTGTTCAATTCGTCAAGTGCCGTCAGATGTACATAGTAAAAAAACATTAGATGCGTGTCAATTTCTTTAAAAAATTCTCTACTGATTGTCACATAGAAAACTGTTGTGTTCCACGGAAGAGCGCGACAAAATCTAGAAATATTTCTATTTTAAATATTTCTATATTGATAGCAATTGGAATTTCGTTCGACAACACATGATAAATCGCACTGATTTATTGGTGGTCGGTATGGTTTGAATAAAATCGAAGATTCGCACGATTTTCATGGTACAAATGAAATAGAAAATGGACGTGTAAAATAAGCAGACAATTGTTGTTATGGACACTCCACTCTGCGACATCTTTTGTACTCTGCCAAGGCCGGACATAATTTGCCTCTGGGACCACGGGGTTTAATTTTCACCAATCTCGTCCTGTACTGCGATGATTCTCCGCAGGTGGCTGTACATCGCGACCAGGATGACCATTGTGTCATTTTGCAGTCAACTGAGACTAATTGAACATATTACAGCTTAATTATTCATTAAAATTCACGCCTAATTATATATTTGAAACTGTCTAAAGTCTTAAAAACTTTAAGAATTCCTCAAATTCCCTCAAAAGAATTAAGGGATCATTTGTGCGAATCCGGAAAATTGGCCCCACCTTACGTGATCATAACTCCGTAAAAAATTGTCGTATCGATACGGTTAAACAATGGTTTGAAAGTCCGGAACCTTTAGTTTCAGATGCTCTGCTTCAAACTGTTGCTATGTTGGTTTTTTACAAAGTTATAGCGAGATGAAGACAACATTGACGGTTAACAAAAATTTTGTGCAACTTTGGAACATCACACGGGGAGCAGCAAATTTTGTTGATAACTCGCGTTAATATCATTTGGGAGGGCTATCTTTCCTATGTAAATTGTGTGGTTGTTGAACATTGTGCCATTTTTATTATTTGAGTTATTTAACATTGAAGTAAATATGGGCTTTTTAATTTTAACTGGCTCCAGAAAGCGAAAAAATTATCGTAGAATCTTGTGCGAAAAAGCAATAGAAAGAGCGTTTCATTCTCTTCAAGGCACTCCGTTTGTTTTTTCAATTTCATTAACATTTCGATATACCAGGTGTTTCTGAAAATATGCTTAAAAAATGCACAATTTCCATTTTTCCTTAACTCGCAAGAAATCGATTTCTTGCAAAATCCTGAGGTCGTAGACAAATTTTGAGACCAGATTTGAAATCAGCGTGAAAAAATCTACGGGAAATGATGTATAGCATGTTAAAAAAATTTCTTTTCGCGCGTTGTACTGGAGAAACCACATTTTCTTGAAATTATACATGTTTAACGAATTTTCTCAACGTTAAAAAACGTTCGGACCATAATCTCCCTATTTTTCCCATGTTCTGCAAAGTTTCAGCTTTAATTTAAAAAATCGTAACCCTCGGCAAAGAAGTTTCACTTCAAAAAAATTTCATCGCTCTACCTCATTTCTATCGAAAGTTCTTTGATTTTTAATCGAGTTTGGTCCTTTTCCACTGTGGGCCGGCGCGGCGCGGCGCACAGTGGTCTGAGAGCGGCAAAAACCCCATATTTTCAAGTTTCTTAAAAAACCAAATTTTTTATATTTTTTGCCTAGTAGGAGTGTAAATTCAAACAATTCTAGGATGAATCAGTTCAAAATCCAAATTCTCTTTGTTGTAGAACGTCTTAAAGTTGGCCATGCTAAACATACCTAGTTTTCAGCATAAATTCAAGCGCATGTTTGAAGAAACCGTATGCGCCTGTAAAAATAGTAATGTAAATAATGTTTTCTTGTCTGCTTTCTTCAAGTACGAAGACCCGGAATAAATCGCGAAAAATGTTTATTTTTAATTTTTTTCGAGTAGTTTTGCAGATAATGCTATTAAACGGGGAAAAGAGCAACGTTAATGAAGTTTGAAAGACGATATCTCTCTTGCGCCAAACTGCGCCAACGTGCCAATGGAAAAATAACGTTTGTAGATATCTAAGTAAACAATAAATGCAAAGTTCAGCTGCGGCAACCTGCGGCTTTGGGTTTTATATCATGAAATGTCGGTGAGAACGCGTCAAAGAACGCTCCGTTTTCTGGAACACTTGACGGTCCGTCACACAATGACGGTAGCTCGCTTTTTGTGGCCAAAACTATTGTAGCGTTATTTCAAGGTTTAATGTTATATTATTATAGGTCGTTGAATTCGTCTTGATACCAGTTAAAATATTATTAAGTAAAAAATATATGTTAATATTTAAAAAATTGAGACGACCTTCATTTTTTATACAAAAAGAGATTTTTCTTTAATTTTTTGTATTGATGTTTGTAGAAAAGTGAACACTAATCAACTTTCGTTTGAAAAATTTTTTGTCAGATCATCGGAAATATTTGAAAAATCGTGTTAACAATTCTCACAATGCATACTATTGAAAACAAGTGTAAAATGTATTATTTATTATTATTTTTTAATTTATTTATTATTTTTCATGACCAAAATGTAAATAAACCTTACCTGTATATTGTATATAATAAATTTCCATGAAATAATTTCATTTTATTTTAATTGACATGAAATTATTGTTTTTAAATTAAGTAGTTATTTTATATGCAGAGGAATAATTTTTTATTATCTTTAATTTAAATTGAATTATATTTCATTTTAAATTTATTTTATATTCAATTTAAGTGTAAAATTTATTATTTTTTATTATTAATTTATTACTTATTTTTTAATGTATTTATTATTTTTCGTGACCAAGAACGGTTACAAACATTTTTTATCGGGATTTTCCCCGAAATTGAGCTTCCCTAGGGTTTTTGCCGTTTTCTGCCGCTCTCAGACCACTGTGCGGCGGTAGCATATTCAGAGATGTCAGGCAGCCGCTGCACAGTGGGACGAATGGCCATTTTAGGTGAAAAAAAGTCATGTCAGAAAATAGATATAACATTCATACATAGTTCTTTGGGGATGTTCACTGACCCTAATTATACCCATAATAATTCATTTAACAGCGATATAAGCATAGTGTATAATATACGTAATACGTGAAAACTTCGAACGGTAATCCGGCGAAATCGTACGTTTATATTCGTTACAAAGAAAATTGTGTCAGAGCAATAAATAAGAATTTTTAAGCTTCTATGCACGATTTTCTATATTAATATAAATAAATGTTTACACGAATGTTCACAAAGTTCGTTAGTAAAGTCCTTTACAATAATTTTTAGACATTGTTTAAGTACCAGTTTTCTACGTCATTTAGTTGACTTTAATAGAGCAGAACTAGCAGGCGCGGGCGAAGGCGGTCTTGAAACTTTTTTTGTTTATAAATTCAAACTATACTAAAGAGATTCTGACAAAAAAAACCTGCGGAATGCTGCGGATCCGCCTACTACAATTTTTTAAATTTGTGTATCACCGTGCGTACGGTGCATACGGTATACCTCAATAGTGGACTCAATGGGCATGCTAGGCGAGAAAAAGTCATATAAACACTTATTTATTTCTTCTAAGAGTCACAGAATTCATTTAGTGCCTTCAGAAACGTGAAACTGAAAGTATCACTTCGTTAGACTGCAGCGAGCGAAATTCTTTTCTTCAGCTAGCTTACTTAGAAAACTTACCTTTAGTTTTAAGCAGTAATTTTTCATTATACATTTTTCCTAAGTGCCATGGATAATGTTACTACCCGTAAGTACCTATTTGATCATATATAAGTTATTTAAATAATGTTTTCTGTAAAGATTTTTATGGTTTTACAAATACCATTTTTGTATGACATGTAACCCACTTGAAAATTGAATAACTAAAAAATCTTGCCATAAAATTTGCATAGAAGTTACTTTAGACTGTTTAAAACAAATTCCCATAGAAATTAGCTGCTGATATCTTCTACATTGTTTGTATTTTATTTTTTAGATTCAACTGTTTCAGTATCGAAACTAGAAATTTTTTAATTATGGATATCGGATAGACATTTCAAAAATTTCCGTGTAAATACAAATTACGATTTAATGGTAATACTATTAATTACTTCTGATCCAATTGTAAATGAATATGTGATACCACAAAAAGACATAAATTTATTACCAAAAGGTATATTAGATCTTACTATGACCGAAACTTCCGTCTAATACCACATGTATTCTTAGTTTACAGCGACAGTGATATTACCAAAGAACTATTGTTATATTTTTTTGTAGTTATATTGTTATATTTAGATTTTATTGTTATACTTATTTAATAATATTGTTACATTTTTTATTTATTATTTAATATTATTATTGCATTTTTTATTTCTTTTTATATTTGTTTATGTAATTTATATAATATTTTTTACATAAATACTATTTTTAAAGGCTGTATAAATGTTAAATCTAATTTCTTGACCTAACACGAAATTTGAATCGGTTTCAAGAAGCGTGATCTATGATTTTTTTCCACCAAGTTCAATTTTCTTAAAATTTCATTTATATTAAAAATCGAGTGCTAAACTGATAATACTTTATCTATAAAAAATTACATACAAGTCAAAAATTTTTTTTGCGATTAAACTTACCATAAACTTAAAGATTGAGATCTTCTCTTTACAACGACACCACATACGTCAAAATCACTAGCCGCATCTGATGCGTAGGATTTTTTTCCACCGAAAATAGCCATTCGCCCCACTGTGCGCTGTACGTGGCGCGCTAATTTCTGCGAAGCACTAACTTCAACCACTGCTGCCATAGGTAGAAAATTGTCGCAGCGAGTTCATGGGGTACTCAATCGAATTGGCAGAATCTCTGCTTCAATCTGACATTCGGATCATGGTATTACGATCATTTTTCGCCGAGATACAGCGAGTTAAAGTAAAAATGGAAATTTTGCATTTTTTAAGCATATTTTCAGAAACACTTGGTATATCGAAATGTTATTGAAATTGAAAAAACAAAAGGAGTGCCTTGAAGAGAAAGAAACGCTCTTTCTATTGCTTTTTCGCACAAGATTCTACGATAATTGTTAAAGTTAAAAAGCCCATATTTACTTCAATGTTGAATAACTCCAATAAAAAAAATCGCACAATATTCAACAACCACACAATTTACACAGGAAAGATAGCCCTTCCAAATGATATTAACGCGAGTTTTATCAAAAAAATTTGTTTATCCCCGTGTGATGTTCTAAAGTTGCACACAATTTTTGTTAACCGTCAATGTTGTCTTCATCTCGCTATATAACTTTGTAAAAAACCAACATAGCAACAATTTGAAACAGAGCATCTGAAACTAAAGGTTTCAGACTTTCAAACCATTGTTTAACGATATCGATGCAGCATTTTTTGACAGAGTTATGATCACATAAAGTGGGAGCAATTTTTCGGGTTCGCACAAGTGATCCCTTAATTCTTTTGAGGAGTGTATAATTTTATTTGACCTCTTATAAAACAGTAAAAATTATTTAACGACTATTTATCTAGCAAAGTGATAAATTAATATGTATTTCATTAAATATTTAAGACTCACCTTCATTTTCTTCTGCTGCTGAGTTGCGATAAGTACGTCGTCCCACGCCATCGCCTTGCAGCGCTACAAATGATTTGATAATGCAGTGCTCATAGATTTGAATTCCCATTGTTCTGTCTTATTATGTTACTTACAGCACGGTGGAATTTTGTGGCATTTCTTTTTACGGTGAAGCTTCCTCGGACAATTTTTGCCGTTGCCTTTAGGTGCCATCTGCATAGAAGTGGAAAGAAGGAGTAACAAGTAGAATGGCAATAAAATTCTTTGTCAATACTAATATTAAGATAAAGATTTGGAAATTACCGTTTTGGATACAGTAAAAGAAATTGGAAATTAATTTTCACAGAAACAATTCAGAAGTGCAATCATATTTACCATAATTTCCCTGGTACTAATTGTATATCCTCGACATCCTATGCACTTCGACCAATTACTCCACTCAGACACGTGGCAATCGACATCCTCCGTGATTTCTGATGCTTCGATCACCTGACTATCAGGCTTCATTCCCTTGAATTGTAAACTTTCTGTAAAGAAAACGACACCACTGAGTATCATTATAAAAAGTACTGCCTCTCAAAAATTAAAATTGAACAAATAAAATTTTGCAGGATTTAACACGCACGCGCTCTTTGTTCCGAAATTGGAAATTCTAAAATTTATGGAGCAAAAATATTCAAATAATTAAAGAAAGAAATTTGCAGAAAAATTAGTGTTCTAAACGAGAACAATTACGTATTATTCATAAAATAATCATTATTGTTCTCTAAGTGAACGCTCGGTTGACTAAACAACGAGCGCGTTAATTTTGTGACAACCTAGACCTAGACGGATATCACGCAAGTAAATGCGAATTGGAATAAACTGAATCCGGATCAAGATTATTCGACCGTTCAAGACCATTTTATCCGACTCTCGCGCATCAGTAGAAAAGGCATTACATATAGGCAGACAGTTCAGTGAAACTTGAAATGATCTTGAACGGGCGAGAAACATTTTCAGAGTCGGCATCACCATGATGAGCTCGTTTAGTCTTCGAGCTGCGTTGATCCTGTGCTGGTATATGATAGCTGAGAACACTGCTGAGAGACACCTTAATATTTTTCACCGTCGCCGACGAGTTTGTTCTCAGCTCTCCTTTGTTTCATGAGGAAGCGTGTGCAAAGTAAGGTGAAAGATCTCGTTAAAAAATGATTTCACGGGATTTTTACGACAACCGAAGCTTTTGTGAAGAGGTATTAGTAGAGAAATATACTGAACTTACTTTGGAAGTCGCTGCAGACGTTCATGCAGTCTTGTTCCGTCTGGAAATTATTTCGATTTCCGTCGCAGCCGGAATAACTGAATAACCGACAACGACCCGCCTGTTTGTCGAAGTACGCTCGCAAAATGTTGCCATTACAGGTTCCTTTCTTTATTGGTTCGCTGCAAATGTCTGGAATAAATTCAAGATCAAATTACAATTTTCTCGAGTACATTCAACTCCTTTACTTCAACGCTCGATATATCAATGACATCTATCAATCACAAATAAATTGGAGGATTTTCGGAGACTGTGTATCAATTTCTCAAGCAGATATTTTTACTTCTAGATATTTTTAAAAATACTGGAAACTTGGACATTGTGTGAAAGAGTCCGATAATAATTGCAAGGCACACGACCTCGCAAGGTTGAGATATGTGTTAACCGAACTGCCTTGGACCACCTAATTGCAGCAGCCACAGATGTTAGCACTCCAGGCTTACACTCCCGGATTATAACTTGCAGGCGTCGTATATAACAGGGCTGCTGTAATTTCGGCGAAACAAAAGAACCTTCAAGGTGGTTGAAAGCCTGTAGGACACGTTAGACGCAATTTCGATATGGACTGTAACACTGTGCAATGTGTATAGTAATCTCTCGATATACATCGAGTCTCGAAAGTTTCGGGATCGAAATATCACCAGTATTGTGGCCAAAGATTAATGATTTGTCATGAAATTTTTACTAATACAGTCCTGACAGTTTTCTGATTAAAATCGTATCAAGCACGACACAATTTCGATCGGAGTCACCCGTTTAACCCAGATAGCACACAGACGTCTTGAAAACATCTTTAAGACGTTTGCAGGTGGACATTCGGACGTCTTAAAGATGTCCCGAATGTCCTATCAACGTCTCCTGAACAAGGGTACGTCTGCTTGACGTCTAGAAGACGTTCGGGAGACGTTCGTAGGACAATCGGGAGGTCTCTGAGACGTCCCTAAGAGGTCTTAAAGGTCCATAAATGTTAATTAAATTAAAAGAAGGGAAGAGTGAAAATAGATTTTGACAAAAATGAGTTCAAGGTTAAACCTAGCTTTATCAGAACGCATGTGGAATTGACATAAAAAATGTAATAAAATTAACAATTGCAATTATATCACTACAAAAATAATAAAAATTGAAGCTGAAATTGAAGAGTTGAAGCTGAAATTGAAGAGTTGAAGTTGAAATTGAAGAGTTGAAGTTGAAATTGAAGAGTTGAAGTTGAAATTGAAAAGTTGAAGTTGAAATGCACATTGAAGCTGGAATTGAAGTTGAAATTTGAAAAATTCAAGAGTTGAAATTGAAGTCGAAATTGAAATCGAAGAGTTGAAATTGAAGTTAAAATGGAAAATTGAAGAGTTGAAATTGTAGTTCAAATCGAAAAAGTTGAACTTGAAGTTGAAATGAAACTTGAAGTTGAAATTTGAAAAATTCAAGAGTTGAAATTGAAGTCGAAATTGAAAGATTGAAGTTGAAATTGAAGTTGAAATGGAAATTTGTAGAGTTGAAATTGTAGTTGAAATCGAAGAAGTTGAAATCGAAGAAGTTGAAATGGAAATTGAAATTTGAAATGGAAATTGAAATTTGAAAAATTAAAGAGTTGAAATTGAAGTCGAAATTGAAAGATTAAAGTTAAAATCGAAGAGTAGAAATTGAAATTGAAATTTGAAAAATTGAAGAGTTGAAATTGAAATCGAAGAAGTTAAAATTGCGGTCGAAATTGAAAAATTGAAGTTGAAATCGAAGAGTTCAAATGGAAGTTGAAGTCGAAGTTGAAATTGAAGAGTTGAAGTCGAAGTTGAAATTGAAGAGTTGAAGTTGTAGTGGAAGAGTAGAAATTGAACTTGAAATTGATATTGAAATCGAAATTTGAAAAATTGAAGAGTTGAAATTTGAAAAATTGAAGAGTTGTAATTTGGAAAATCGAAGAGTGGAAATTGATGTTGAAATTGACTAACTGATTGAGTAATTGAAGTAACTCTAATCGAAATTGCATCGTGTTCGGTCTCATTTTAATCAGAAAAATGTGACAAATGTGCCGGTACAAGTTTCACAAAAGAATAGTTAAAAACAAGATCGTGTTGCCCATGGAAGGATTTTTCTTTTTTCGGAACTCACGTTCAGCTTCTTCCTTCGAAAAATCGCAAGTTGGAATGTTGGCCATGCATGCAGCTTGCTGCAGTTTGCACTCCTCGAGGCTGATGTCTTCGTCGTTGTCCCCTAAACTGCTCCAATTTTTGTTGACAAGTCTCGATCGCAGTTGAACACCGGGCCCACAGCTGGAACTGCAGGGGGACCACAGTGACCACTGTGTGTACCGATCTTCGGGACACTTCTAACGAGGGAAGAAATTCACGGTAACGATGTTTGTTAATCTATTCTCACAGTTTCTTGAGCTTTCAACCCTTTGCATATGTTTACAGATTTCGTTTAGGTCCTAATTGAATGTAATAGTAAACAGTTCGGGTTTAATGACACGCACAGCACAATTAACAAATTCATTGGTCGGTGCTTGATTTTCCATTTGACTTCATGCGCACAAAGGAAACGCAAAACGCAGCGCAAAAAGTTGAAATATCTCCAAATGGTAGAATGTTTCACAAATTAGCGTAACATATTATGAAGTTCTGCAAACGAATTACTATTGAAGCTTCTATGAGAAGTCAAATATTTTAGCGTAAGTAATGTAACATGGAAATTAAATAAACTGAACAAATGAGAAACGACAAATGAAGTGGTTAAAAACAAGACTGTGACGTCGCGAATGAAATGAAAAATTGTCATTTACGAGCAGAACGATCAGTAGAAAGAATAACACGATTATATGCTTAATAATACTTCAAAGAATAACAGTACAAGTGAATTAAATAAATGTAGAAAAAAATAATACATATTAATTTACCATGAAATAAAATAAAATGTAAACAACTGTTAACTGTAACGAAAGATGATTTAATCAAATAAACAATGGTGAGTTTTCTACTATTTCTCATCTTCGAAACCTTGTCAGTGTTTGATAATTAGAGAATTTCAAAGGCTGATATTTCCTTGAAATTTTCGCTGCAGTGAAATAAAACTGGTTGAATATTTTCACTGTCACTTTCAACCATTCGTCGCGTGGTTTCGATATTTCCCGAGTAAGTCAACTTACGTGAGGATGCCAGTGCCATGGATGCATCTGCGAGAAATGGTGCAGGTATGACGTACAGTTGCTGTCCGTACAAATTCGAGATTCGTTAATGATGATACGAATGTCGATCGAGTGATTAAAAGAGAACGCGGTATCGGTCGTTAGCGATTCACGTGAACAATGAGTAATTAGCTGTTCGAACATGTATCGAGCACCTATACAACGGCAACACACAATAATCATCATACCACGCGCGACGCACAATGAAACAATGAACTATACAAATCGCATAAATTATTATCTGTATATTAGATCTCGTCGATCGCCATTTAATATGAATCTTCTGTTCTTATAATAACGCGACGCACGGTACGCTACCTTTGTGAGAAAACTGAAACAAGAACAACTATAATGTTGATATTAGTAAATTACAACTGCCAACGCGCAGAAATGAAACAAATTAATTTTGCTCTATCGAAACCGTGTTGTAAGAGTACTGTACTGATCGTTCAGCAGGAGATGGCAGTGATTTTGACAGTGAGGTGACAGGGGGATCTGCGAAACCCCACTCTTGACGTCAGGCTCCCCACTCTTACGTTTAGGTTCTAGCGGAAACGGTCGAACATAGGAGTTTACACTACAGTAAAGTCGCGATCTAGCTGCCATGGCCTGTTTCGAGCAGGGACAGAGATCATGTAGGAAAACTATTTTTTAAGAAATAGTTTAGGAAGTATGAAATTCTAACTTAGAAGGTGCAAAGTATGCCGAACGTAGAAAAGGACAGCATGTACATAAATACGGACCACGGACCACGGACCACTCTGCGACCGAGGCAGCTCGAGCTTCTCGACTCACAATGGAACAGGTAGGCGAAGGGACAGCGATCGTGGAGATCCTCAGGGAGCTAGATCGCGACTTTACTGTAACACGCGCATCTGCTGTCTTCGTGAAGCGATTCGGCCAACAGCGGCAGACGCTTAGCGCGGATTAGAGATATCACGTGGTTCCTAGAAGTTTCTCGCTGCCATCTCTTGATGGACGATCAGTACATTGGTACTGAATTGGCAAGTCCCGATTTGGGCGCACTGTGCGTCGTCCCCATTCGATGGCCCCGGTACCAAGCTGTTATTGTTAACGTGATGCGATGCATTTTGCAACGTTTGCAAACGAGTACAAGCCGGTGTTACTTGTCAATTAGTGGCAAGTTCTGGCAAACGGCCAGATGGATATATATATATATTCTGTACCTGCAGCCATTCCGCGGTTACCTCCACCTCCGGATCATCCTCTCCCTCGAAATCCTCTCCGGCACCGGTGTCCTGATCACCGTTATCATTGTCCTCCTCCTTCTGGTTAGGCGTTTCGCTTACCTCGTCGGCGTCCGCGTCCTCGTCCGCGTCCGAACACGGGACATTCCGGCAGTCGATTGTTTGCTGCAGATCCGGCCCATCGGGGATGGACTTGCAATGTTTCCGGTGCTTCTTGTCCCGGAAGTTCCTCGATCTCGTCCTGTGCCCGGGACCGCAGGTCGTCGTGCACGAGCTCCAGCTGCTCCAATCGTCCAGGGCGCACATGTCGGTGTTCAACAATTCCGAGTACCGCCCCGGTTTACTGCTGGCAGATACAGTATTAGCTCCGTGACGGTCGCAAACCTCTCTATCGTAACTGTCCAAATTTTATCCCCATCACTGGAGGATCCCCCTTGCAAACAGTCAAAAGCTCGACGTCCGAGCCAAAGGGGGGTCGAGTATCGGTGAGAAAACATTATAGAAATTACCAATGGGGGCTCTTCCCATAACAGGCTGTCCTGTCAGTTAGTTTATTGTTGCACTTGTTCAGAGTGGCAAGGGCTTCATCCTGGTAATGTCTCTGCCTCAGTTGGCTGCCACGACCACATGTCACTGAACATGCACTCCAAGGACCCCATGGTGTCACTCTGCAGGCTTCTGTATAGGTCAGAAATTACATTGTTCGTCAACGAGAAGATGTAGTAGGTTGTATGAGTAATACGTTCGATTGCGAATATTATGATATAGTGGTTTCAAAAAGTATTTCAACACTTCTCCAATTTTCCTATAATTGTCGACATTTCAAGAACTGTTCTAGTTTTGTTTAAAAAATCATAGAATGGTGAGTCTGGACTCATTTTGAAGCTTGAACCTCTACTCTCATCATTCATCAATCATTTCGTTCCAAGATATTCTTAAAAAGTCTAAAAGGTCATTAGAAGAGAAATTAGAAATAATTGTACGCTCACAGTACCTTCATTCTGCTCCTTAAATAAAATTCTAAATCACGAGGATCTCTACCATTCCATGCACAATGAATAAATATACCAGCTTGTGCATCGGGATAAACAGTAAATAAATAAATGCCTCCGCGCGATTAGGATCCATATATAAACAAGGTGCTCGGATAAATATATAAAATGGAGGAAAGCGCTGGGTCGTGAGCGTTAACTCAGATCGATAAGAAAAACAATCTAAATCTCGTCAACAACTTTTCGCCTATGTTTCGCGTCTCTTGTAATTTTACACGAAACCAGCGTTCGGAATATTTGTTAACAGGAAATCGCTCACGGTCCACCGCCTTCTAATTTCTACAAACAACCAAGCAAATAAGAAATCGAGTCTACATCCAAGTTTCGTTTACCTCCGTCTCCTTCGTGCCTGCTTCAACATCTCACGCAGGGATTAAGCAAACAGTCTGCGGCATAGAAACCGCAAGAGGGAAGAGATTTTTCACGGAAGTTTACCTTTTTGCGCTTCGAAGAAACTCTATTCGAAGGACCATATTCTACGCGGCAACGCGCGAACGAAATCGGATTTTTAGATCTCTTGGAGGAACATCGTGTCTTAATATTAGATCAACGAATCCTAACAGAGGATCACGTATTATTTGCAACTGAAATATTTTAATGATGTATTGTACAATATATCCCAGAACTGCATATGAAAAATAGTGTTACAGAGAGCAATACAGAGATGAAGTTACCTTTTTATTAAATCGAAACAAATAGTTGGGATAGCACCCCTTATTAGCAACTGAAATATTTTAATGATGTACTTCTTTGAACTTTCTATGAAAAATAATGTTGCACACAGCAATGCAGTGATGAAATTATACTTTTATTAAATTGAATCTTAATAGTTGGATGATCGCCCACTATTTGCAACTGAAATATTTTAATGACGCATACCGTTGAACTTTGTATGAAAAGTAATGTTGCAGAGAGTAATACAAAGGAGGAATTAAATTTTTATCAAATATTAATAAATCTTACTAGTTGAGTGATCACTCACCATTTGCAACTAAATTATTTACATAATGTATTCCCTTGAACTGTATATGTGAAAAATAATGTTGAAAAGAGCAATGAAGAGATGAAATCATATTTTTATTAAATTGAATCATAATACACTCCTCAAAAGAATTAAGGGATCACTTGTGCGAACCCGAAAAATTGGTCCCATTTTACGTGATCTCCGACAAAAATTGCCGTATCGATATAGTTAACAATGGTTTGAAAGCCTGAAAAACCTCCAGTTTCAGATGCTCTGTTTCAAATTGTTGCTATGTTGGTTTTTTACAAAGTTATAGCGAGATGAAGACCACATTGACGGTTAACAAAAATTTTGTGCAACTTTGGAACATCACACGGGGAGTAACAAATTTTTTTGATAAATCGCGTTAATATCATTTGGAAGGGCTATCTTTCCTGTGTAAATTATGTGGTTGTTGAATATTGTGCGATTTTTTTTATTCGAGTTATTCAACATTGAAGTAAATATGGGCTTTTTAACTTTAACTGGCTCCAGAAAGCGAAAAAATTATCGTAGAATCTCGCAAAATCGATTTCTTGCAAAATCCTGAGGTCGTAGATAAATTTTGAGACCAGATTTGAAATCAGCGTGAAAAAATCTACGGGAACTGATATATATCATGTTAAAAAAAAAATTTCCATGTTTGGTACTGGAAAAACCACATTTTCTTGAAATTCTACATGTTTAACGAATTTTCTCGACGTTAAAAAACGTTCGTCCCATAATCTCCCTATTTTTCCCATATTCTGCAAAGTTTCAGCTTTAATTTAAAAGAAATTTCATCACTCTACCTCAATTTATCGAAAGTTATTTGATTTTGAATCGAGTTTGTTCCAAATTTTCCACTGCGGGCCGGAGCGGTAGTAGCATATTCAGAGATGTCAAGCAGCCGCTGTACGTGGCGCGCTATTTTCTGCGAAGCACTAACTTCAAACACAGCTTCCATAGGTAGAAAATTGTCGCAGCGATTTCATGAGGTACTCAATCGAATTGGCAGAATCTCTGCTTCAATCTGACGTTCGGATCATGGTACTACCATCATTTCTCGCCGAGATATAGCGGGTTAAAGGAAAAATGGAAATTGTGCATTTTTTAAGCACATTTTCAGAAACACCTGGTATATCGAAATGTTAATGAAATTGAAAAGCAAAAGGAGTGTCTTGAAGAGAATGAAACGCTCTTTTTATTGCTGTTTTGCACAAGATTCTACGATAATTTTTTCGCTTTCTGGAGCCAGTTAAAGTTAAAAAGCCCATATTTACTTTAATATTGAATAACTCGAATAAAAAAAATCGCACAATATTCAACAACCACACATTTCACACAGGAAAGATAGCCCTTCCAAATGATATTAACGCGATTTATCAAAAAAATTTGTTGCTCCCCGTGTGATGTTCCAAAGTTGCTCAAAATTTTTGTTAACCGTCAATGTTGCCTTCATCTCGCTATAAGTTTGTAAAAAACCAACATAGCAACAAGTTGGAGCAGAACATCTGAAACTAGAGGTTTCAAACCATTGTTTAGCCATATCGATACGGCAATTTTTGACGGAGTTATGATCACGTAAAGTGGGACCAATTTTTCGGGTTCGCACAAGTGATCCCTTAATTCTTTTCAGGAGTGTAGTTGAGTGATCACTCACTATTTGCAACTAAAATATTTAAATGATGTATTTCCTTGAACTTTGTATGAAAAATAATGAAATTATATTTTTATTAAATTGAATCTTAATAGTTGGATGATCACCCACTATTTGCAACTGAAATATTTTAATGACGCATACCGTTGAACTTTGTATGAAAAGTAATGTTGCAACGTAATATAGAGGTGAATCTTGCTCTCCCTACGAGATCACACAAATTTTGAAATTATCTGGAACATATGTTGCCCATTCAGAATTATAAAGTGTCGGGCATGTGCTCTCTTCCCACTTCCTGTTCCTATGTTCACAGGCAAAACTTAAAAGAAAACAACGAAAGGGAATACTTGCTATTTTTGCGATTACTGCCAGGCAGAGGAGTAGTAGCACCTGTGTCAGCCGATTCGTCCGTTACAGCGTTGCAAGTTTTCTCGTAGAGTCTCTGTCGGTTCAAATAAAGTCTGGCCAGTGGTTTCATGTCCAGACCGAATGGGTCGTAGAATGGAGACCTTGAATCGTTCGGGTACGACGAAGTTATGCGTCGGATGGGCTCTTGAGGATCCGTTGGCGAATCTGGAGACTGATTTGTATGCAACACAAATTGTAACATTCATTTTTCAATGATTATAATTAGCAATTAGTTAACGGTAAATTGTTCCTTTGGTTCGAACAAAGATTTAAAATTAATATAGATCAGGCAGAAATGATATTTGCAATGTACAGTGGAGTAAGACATCTTCAGATGTTTTAATTGAATTCATTTACTATTAATTTTATCTCACAAGGATATTTTGAATAAAACTATAATAATAACACTACGTTAAGTAATTTTTATTAATAATTTTCTTCCCTAATTTTGCGTGAAAAGGCTTCTCTTTCAATAATAATAAATTCATTCACAAATCCATTCACAAATTCATTCACAAAATAAAATTAATATAGTTTTTTTATCTAAACTTCTCGCTTCTTTTGCTTGTACAGAGAGGAAAAATAATATTCTTGGGAATATTTTTGGTTTCTCAATTAGGATCTGTCACAAGTGCGCAACACGATTGAACTTTCGGAGTTGTAAATGTCAGCAGTTTTGCCAAATTCCAAATGAAATTTTCCCAGAGTATTCCAGAAGGTTCGTGCTGGACTGGAATATAACGTTTTCGAAAAATTGATTTTTTTTATTTAAGCACAGTTTGTGGAGCTCCTTAATCGCGAGGCCGCAGGCGTTGAAATGGCGCGCTTTTCAGAGACCGGAAGCCAGAGAGACGTCGCGACGGAAAATCGCAAGGGAAAATTCCCGATCGGCCGGAAAAGTGTCGCGGGGGCACGTTTACTATGGCGTCGTCAGCGATTTTCGCGAGACCTGCGGCCCTATTGTCAATTGTTAGGGACGGAAGCCACCCGTCAACTTTATTATGCGATTCCCTGCGGCCGACAGCTGACGTTCATTTTGTTCTTCTGAAGTGTTTCGGCTGGCAAAGTCGTGCTATAGATTCAATCGATTCTTCCGACGATATTTAATCTACCTTTTCAAGTAGAGCTATCTTTTTACTAACAATTTTAAAATTCTAGTCGATTCCTTGAAGAATCAAATTTTTCATTGTTTCAGTTTTTCTACGTGTCCCGATTAACGTTTATCTGATTATTCTGTTATGCAAGTCTACTTGGAACCAGTTTAATCCTTTGATACTTTCTTCGGGTGACTATTTAAGATTTTCATAAATGATTTCATAATTTCGAGGGAAATATTTTCAAAAATCTTGTTCCCCTCAAACGGTTTAATTCCTCTTGAACATACAGGGTGGTCCACGCAACTTGCACACCTATAATAACTTCCAAAGTATGCGTTGTACGAAAAAATGTTGTATACAGAAGTTGCATGGTCTGAAGGGGTACATTATGTAGTGTATTAATTTTTTTTACAGGTGGTCGCGTAAAGAACATGTGATGGTCAACTTCATTTTTTTTAATGGAATGACGTATTTTTTAATACATCAGTCGATGCAACTGGACATTCGTTATAAAAAAGTACTAACGTATGTATGTCGAGAAGTTAATAGTTCAGAAGATATTTCAATTTAAATAACTCTAAAATACCATTACTGTCGTGCTAAGATGTTACACAAGTAAGTAAACACTAACGTCTTAGTACGACAGTAATGGTATTTTAGAGTTATTTAAATTGAAATATCTCCTGAACTACTAACTTTTCGACGTACATAGGTTAGTACTTTTTTCTAACGAATGTCCAGTTGCATCGATTGATGTATTAAAAAATACCTCATTCCATTAAAAAAAATGAAGTTGACCATCACATGTTCTTTACGCGTCCACCTGTAAGAAAAATAAATACACTACATAGTGTACCCCTTCAGACCATGCAACTTCTGTATACAAAATTTTTTCGTGCAACGCATACTTTGGAAGTTATGATAGATGTGCAAGTTGCGTGGGCCACCCTATTAAACAGCTATTAAATACCCTATATACAGGGTGGACTTTTTATCTGAAGACATTGAAATATCTCGAGAACTATGTATCGGATCAAAACAAGTGGGCAATGAAAGTTGTTCGTCGCGAAGGGGGACATGATACCAAACTGGACCCCCCACCGCCACCCCCTGGGGGTGGGGGTGGGAGAAGATAAAAAACTTAAATGGGAACCCCCATTTTTCATTGCAGATTTGGATTCTCCAGAAAAAAATACACAAATTTTACCTAGGAGTTTTTGCATTTTGGTTCACAGATGGCGCTGTAATGGACAAAAAATCAAAATGGAAAAAGTCGTTGAAAATTGGGCATATCTCGAGAAATACACATCAGATCAGAAAAATAAAAGTAGACGTATTTGATATTTTTAAGAATGTTATTCAATAACACCATAATTGACCCCCCACCCCCACCTCCTGAGGGTGGGAGAGGGAACTATTTCAAATTCTTCAATGGGAAACCCTTTTTTATAGCAAATCTTGGTTCTCCATTGATTTGATATTATTGGTGTAATTTCTTTCACAGATGTCGCTGCAATCGAAAGCAGTTGGAAAAATTCATTGGTTTGTTTATCAATTCTCAGGAGGGGGGGGGTGGGGGGTCAATTATGGTGTTATTGAATAACATTCTTAAAAATATCAAATACGTCTACTTTTATTTTTCTGATCTGATGTGTATTTCTCGAGATATGCCCAATTTTCAACGACTTTTTCCATTTTGATTTTTTGTCCATTACAGCGCCATCTGTGAACCAAAATGCAAAAACTCCTAGGTAAAATTTGTGTATTTTTTTCTGGAGAATCCAAATCTGCAATGAAAAATGGGGGTTCCCATTTAAGTTTTTTATCTTCTCCCACCCCCACCCCCAGGGGGTGGCGGTGGGGGGTCCAGTTTGGTATCATTGGATGTCCCCCTTCGCGACGAACAACTTTCATTGCCCACTTGTTTTGATCCGATACATAGTTCTCGAGATATTTCAATGTCTTCAGATAAAAAGTCCACCCTGTATATCAATTAAAAAATGTAATAGCAGACTTCCTGTACATAAAGTTTAACCAAACACTTAGAAATGGATTCAACTCACCAAATACGTGACTCCATCGTCGGTACCAGCGTCATAAGGATAAAGGTTCAATTCCTTGTGCTCGATCCACGAACAATTACCCAGACACAATTCCAGACCAGAGACTCCGACTATCCAATCCGGGGAAGGGTCTGTGAAATCATTTTTTACATCTCATAACGCGGTTCACTGGCCAATAAGCTCCGGTTACTTCGTCAGAACTTTCGAAACTTCAAATTAAAATGCAAACCGTTCTTAAAACTTTTCAGAACCATCATTATAATTCGAAAGTCCATCCGCGTAATGGAGAAACGTCCATTTTCGAGATTTCCTCGAGATATTCGATCTACGAATTGTCGACATCCGAACCCCTGGCACCATAGTTATCGAAGACAAATTCGAATTGTTATATTCTGTGCTCAACAGTCAAACATTAATCATTTGCTTTTATTTTATTACTATGCTGGACGGTTCCAATTTCGAGTACTATTCGTTGGGAGACAGTCGCATTAAAATTTGACAGAGGAGAAATGAAAGAGCTTGTACATGAAAGCGATGAAAGAGAAAATAAAAAGACTTATACGTTAAAAATACGTGAAAAGAAGGATCTGAATTTATATACTGGGAATGTCTAAATAAAAACAGCTGTATGTTAACAATATCAGAATAAATAAGGTTGCATTTAAAATATTAAAATCAAAACGGTAGCTCCATTAGAAATATTAACTAAGATCAATAACCGAGTAAAATAAAATTATTTACATGCTGTAAAATGTTAAACTGCAAACAGTTGAATTTACGCATGAAACATATCGGCATAAAAACAATTTTAAAAATCACATAACTTTCTAAAAGTTGGTCCAAAGGATTTGAATTTTTTTAACAGACCGACTAGTTCGCTGGAGAATAAGTAAACAAAAATTTATTAAGATTGCAATTGGTAGGAATCATACAAAATTTTAAAAATAATGTTTTGTCAACGTTTTTATGTGGGCCTGTAACGGTAATTTAAAAAAATGCGTTTTATAGATTTCGGTAAGTTATATGCATACTGAAAATTTCATCGAAATCGGTCAACATTGCAGTGAGCTACAAACGTTTAAAGATGATCACGTAAAGGCGAAATGCCGTGGCAAGGTTGACAATCTGCGACTTTCACTCTAAAGCTTTCATCTTTAAACGTTTGTAGCTCATTGCAATGTTGACCGATTTCGATGAAATTTTCAGTATGCATATAACTTACCGAAATCTATAAAACGCATTTTTTTAAATTACCGTTACAGGCCCACATAAAAATGTTGACAAAACATCATTTCTTAAATTTTGTATGATTCCTACCAATTGCAATCTTAATAAATCTTTATTTACTTATTCTCTAGCGAACTAATCGGTCTAACGTCTTTAAAAAATTCAAGTCCTTTGAACCAATTTTTAAAAAGTTATGCGATTTTTAAGTGTTCATTTTGCCGCTGGCTGTACATGAAAAATATAAAAATTAGAAGTAACAAGAGTTCAGTTCATATATTAAAAATATGAACGCGAAAACAGCTGAATTTATACATTAAATATGAGAAAATAAAAAGAGCTGCATTTCCTGTACCAGTATGAGCTAGTACAGGAGTACGAATGTTTAAATGTTGCACATGTGCATGCATATAACGACGAAACAAATGGCACAGGAATGAACGTTAATTACACTAGGAACGTCTCCATACAATATACGAAACGTATACTAATATCAATATTTTCCTTTCGAGTATCTTGTTTTCGTCAATTTGTTGTGATTCATTTCTGCACGATGTAAAGAGATCGAATGAAAGTAATAATCTTACTCAGCATGGACACCAAGGACATGAGGTGGTGTTTCCGGTCGACGCGAAATACTGCGAAAGTTTTTCCAGTCACGTTGGGGTAGCTTATTCCTCGGGCTTTAATTATGGTTCTGATGTGCTCACTCTACGAGAATATGAAAAAACGTTTACACTAAAAATCGACGGGTTACCATACTTACTGATATAAATTAACTTTTATCGAACCAAACAAAAATTAAGCAACCTACTCGACTTAAATGTAAAATAGTAGATATACTTAAAGAATATTTGGCTGCTCTTTACTTTACCGGACTCGAAATTTCTGCCTTTCTCCCATAAATTATGACGTATTTGGTATGTAATCCAGTAGATTTGTACCTAGGGCGGCTGCAGATCGAAGTTTCGATCCTGTAAGATCAGTGGCTCAGGAGTTATGCTTGCTTAAAGTTGAGCAATCTGCAGTGTTTTTGACAGGTAGGGCGCTGCCATATTGGCTTGTAGAGACGGTCGCGCGCCGCTTAGATCGGGGGTGAGGGCGGCAAGGACCGGCGGTTCTGCTCGGTAAGCGGCTCGCGGTCGTCACTACAAACCAATATGGCGATGGCCTTACCTGTCAAAAACACTACACATTGCTCAACTTTAAGCAAGCATAACTCCCGAACCATTGATCCTACAGGATGGGAACTTCGATCTACAGCCACCCCGGGTGCAAATCTACTGGATTATATACCAAAATAGATCATACTTTATAGGAGGAAGGCAGAAATTTGAGGCCGATAAAGTAAAGTTTACTCGAATTTTTTAATGTTTTAGATTACTACATATTATATTATTATTTTCTTTACTTAAATTATTAGGAATTTATTCCTATTCCATTTTTTCTAGTTCCATGATTCCAATGGACGACATTATTATTGAAATGATGAAATTGTTCGAAACATAAGGTACTTTAAATATTGCTTAAATTTAAATTAAAGTAATTAAATATTGTAGATTAATTTGGAAGCACTTACTTGCTCTTTTAATTCGGATTCCAGTTTCCTGGTTGATCCAAGCTCTGCCACTTGCCGCAACCCTACGCTGGCCTCGCCGTTGTATCTCCAAAATCTGTAATCGACTGTATGCGATGCTCCAATCACGTCTGAGAACCTGATGAGCCATCCCTTGTTCGGAAAATCCTGTTTCGAAAACAAGAAAATGATTAAAAACCAAACCAAGAAATATCATCGATAAAATTAATCTGAAAAACTAACAAGATTTATAGTTCTTAAATTCACAGCAATCTATTCATTGTTGATTTATTCTTTTAGAAAACATGCGTAAAAGATGAAAGGTAAACTTTACATTTTCATTCCGGTATTAACAACGATAGAGTGTATCAACGTTTCCAGCAAACGAAATAATTACATACGTCCTTTAATGAGTCAGCGATTATACTTAATGCTTTTATTTGCTGTGCAATCTAGTACATTTAATTATACGATTCGCAGTTGTTACGATCAGCTTATCATTTCGAATTTATGAATTAAATTAATGCGAACCTGACCGGTGAAATTCACGGGGTACCGTTGAATTTTCGGTTAATGTAAACATCAAAGGTTCGTCGCACTGCGTGAGCACGCATCGCTGAAATATTGACAATTTTCCTGAAATACAGGAAACCGTAGTCGGATAATTACGTGCAGAGGCGGCCGATTCATCCGTTAATTACATCGAGTACTTCTGAACGCATCAATTTCGCGGTTGCCCACCTGTGCGTTCACGATTCTTGGACAACAACCTGGCAAATGCTCTCCAACAATTCTCACGTTTTTCAAAATATTTTCATCGCTTTCAACAGCTGACAACAATATTTATAAAAGAAACAGTTTTATGAAAATTTGGAAACTTATTTGAAACAGACAAATATCTCCATAAAAATCTAAAAGCTGATCTAAAACAGGAATATCTTTATAAAAATCTAACAACTTATTTATACAAGAAATGTCTTTTTATAAAAGGCTAAAGAGCTATCCATTGATGTATTACAAAATACATCATTCAAAAATGGATTATCATTGAAAATCGGTAAGTAACATCATGAGTAATCATTGACAAATGGACGATTGATTCAATCGTCCATCGTGACTTAATCAATCGTCAATCGTTGATTAAAGAAAGGAATCATCGAAATATCGGAGACTGATTCAATCGATTGCTGAAGTCAATCGCCACTCGGTTTATCCATAAATTGTAATAAGGAGGGAGAGAGAGAGAGACAGAGAGCGGAGATGGAGAATTAAGAGAAATATATCTCAAAAAAGCTCAGTTGACATTTTTTTCGGTATGCATACAGTTTTGATTCCGTATTTCATTTTGAAATTTCAACAGTTAATCATTAATCAAATATCCGATTGACAATTACAATTGAAAAGAACGTAATCGTTAACCGCGATTAACGACTACAGTAGGAATTTTATTCGTCAATCGTTGATTAAATTTTTGCCCAAATCTGCTCGATACCATTCAAATTTCTTCTGAATCATTTTTTGAGCGGGAAAATCAAGATGTCAGAATGTTGTGAGACACCCTGCACGCTTCAAAAAAATACATTCTGTCAAGAAAGTACCGGGAATCGATCATTTAAGGGGATCTATACCCTCGGATTTTGGGGTATTTATCAATGTTATCAACCTCTGTGCAGAAAAAAAGTTTGGTAACATTGATAAACACGCAACTGCATAATGAACACGAGATGGAGTTGCTTGCTATTTCCATATTCTATTCAGCTCGTCGCGAATGCCGTTATACAGGACAGGTCGCACTAATATTAGTGCCACCGATGAGAATATGTACCTCGTCTGTGTCAGTTTTGCTATGATTCCACATTGACAGCAGTGCAGCAGTGAAATGTTGCACAATATCGCAGCACTGATTGACAGTCCTTCTGACTAGGCACCATCTCGTCTAAGCTAACTGAAATAAAATTGGCTCTAGATTGGCTCTACATCAGAGATAACCTCTGTCTTCATGAACGTAATATGGGGAAATCTCTGCTATGTGAATGAAATCACGCGCATCGATTTTTTGTCCTTATACGAGCATATTTTGAGCTACACATTAGTTCATTTGATAGAGGAAGCTTCATCACGGCGCGCTCTGCTCATCACATCAGTCAAAAAAGTCTCTTTGAGACAGAAAAATACATTGAAATCTGCGGTTATTTTTCTAGATTTTTTCTCTACTTTGGGTACTCATATTATTAGATATAAACATAATCTCGTTAAATCAATAGCAGAGCACGCGGTATTTAACCTTCCTCTATAGAATGAGCCCTCACCCAGCCATAAATCGGCTCAAATAAGGACAAAAAATCGATGCGCGTAAACCCATGTTTAGACCCAAAATCTATTAAGATTCTAGTTCTTTTCTAGTTACAATCCGAGGGTATAGATCCCCCTTAAAAAGCCCGCTTAAAGGGATTGTTGAAATTCTCTTTTCGTCGCTAAATTGGCACAGCTGTTCTCTATACTCACGCGGAGTTTGAGCGTCACTTGTGATTTAGTTTGTTTACAGTGCGCCATTTTGTCAGTTCATTCCAAGTGTGTTTTGCGATTTTTTAGAATTTTCTGCAAAAACTCAATCACGTTAAGGTCGCTGAAGAAATGTTAGAACGAGTCAATTCCGACCCCGCATTCATAAAACGCATTGCAACTGGTGATGAGACATGGGTTTATGAGTTTCACATGCAAACCTGTCAACAAGCTTCGGAATGGCGCCCTCCAAATGAGCCGAAACCGAAAAAAGCACGTCAAAGTCGATCAAAAGTGAAGGTGATGTTGACATTTTTTTTCGATTACCGCGGTGTTGTGCACTCGGAATTCTTGCCATAAGGTGAGACAGTAAATAAAGAATATTATCTGAGCGTTATGCGGCGTTTGAGAGAGCAAATTCGTCGAAAAAGACCAGATTTGTGGAAAGAAAACTCATTGATTTTGCACCACGATAACGCACCATCTCACAAGGCTATCATTGCGAACGAATTTCTGGCCAAAAACTCAACAAATCTTATCGAGCAGTCACTGCATTCCCCTGATATGGCTCCGGCCGACTTCTTTCTTTCTCCAAAACTCAAATTACCACTTCGAGGCACCCGTTTTCAGTCGATAGATGACATCAAAGAGAATTCACGACGAGTACTGAAGTTGATTCCAAAAAATACGTTTAAAAAATGTTTTGATAATTGGGTTATTCTTTGGCATATCTGTATTATTTCGAAAGGGGCCTACTTTGAAGGCGATACAATAAATTTGGATGAATAATACATATTTTGTGTTTCATTGACCAATTCCCGGTACTTTTTTGACAGAATGTAGCTTGTGTTTGGTGCATCGTTGGAGAACCGTCTTTAATGTCTAAGCGAAGGCAGCAATCAGACGGGGGAGCTTTTTCACGCTTCTCTCGAGAAGCCTAAAAATGCGAGAGGATCGATAGCCCAGCAGTTCCGTGCACTTCCGACTGTCGATTTTATTTGACGAGGTTCTTACGTGCCTTAGGGTGGGTATTCCTAGACCAAAGTCCCTCGAAAGTAACTTCGTACTTCGCCTCCTCACAGGCGCAGCAGTCCTGCAACACCGGGCCTTGATCGTCCGCTTCCGCTTTCAAGTCCTGACAGATCTTCAGAACTAAGTTCGGATCATCCATGTACCACGTATCCGGCGTTTCCAATATCGTTGCCCTGTGCTCCAGAAAAGAGATGAAAAACAGACACGCGTTACCGAGACTCTGCCTTGACATTTCTCTCGTCGCGTCGATCCACGGTTGAGAACCACTGTTCGAAACTTTCGCGCGGTGCGAACCGCGTGCAAGCTTCTTTGGAATTTCATTTAAACAAACACGGACTTCGACACACCGTTTTTGTTGTTGTCTTGCTTGCATTTTAATTAGATATTATCCCCGGTGATTTCGAGAAATTTGCAATTTTCAAATCTTGTTTGTTTCAAACAACATGAAAGCTTCTTTAGAATTTCATTTAATCAAATAATGACATTAACGCATTGTTTTAGAAATATTATTGCTGATGGTTTTTCAAATTCGCAATTTAATAAACGTGTCCTTTGTCCGGTGGATATTCTGGTATTTTACATTTTATACACGAGAAAGTACATTCGTGCGGTGAACTACATTCCCGTTCATCTACAAACTGATACGATTTCTCGAACGTTTCAATTTACGGATTTCCGTCATCGGAATTTGTATTGAACTTTTTCGACATAGTATATTTTTGTCAAATAAAATTCCAGAGACAACTTGGCAACGCTAGAACTACTACCGGAGGACTCAAAATGACTCATTTTAAATTGATTTTACGATTACTGAAAATGGGAAGAGTCCTCTGTGGAAAACTATCACTGTCCAACACCAAATTTGTTCCACAACTACTGTTGGGTGGTTCTTATAGAGTTTTTCGCGCTGATTCCGAATCTCTTTTTAATTTTTTTCGTATACGCACAGTTTTTAAGAAACATGACTTTGAAAAAAAAACATTTTTCAACTTTAATGAAATATTGTGGTGTTATTATAAAAGATATTGAATTGTTCTTTATAGCAAAAGATTCTGTAGACTTCCCGGAATACGGTGATATCCAATATTAATACATTATGATTGTTTAAACATGTTTAAACAATCACTAAAGGCGGAGAGACACCACTTTTGCACCAATTTTTGAGGATATTTTCCTCAAAAACTGTGCGTATAGGAAAAAAATTAAAAACAGATTCGGAATCAGCGCAAAAAACTCTATAAGAAGGACCCAACAGTAATTAGGGAACATAAAAAAAGTTGAAATTTGTTGGACAGTGCTATTGAGTAATCGAGTCTCTCGTTATAGATTTTTGCAATTTTTATAAAATATTTTCAATGCTGGGTAGTTCTAGTGTCAAAACAATATACGAAAAGTCTACCAATCATTAGGTGAATTCTCCAATCAGTAAGTTACTATTTCCCAGCCATCGCGCATCGTTTGAAATAAAGTTAGAATTCCACAAGCTCTCTATGACGATCCAAAATTCATTTACAGCAAAATAGGTTCGTTTTAAAACAGTGGAGAGATTGAAATGTTTTCTAGATTAAAATCTGTCTAATAATTATTGTACAGGGTGTTAAGAAATGTTTGGTCTTGGCAAGCATAGGCGTATTCTACATCTTCGGATCGATGGAGATCTGTAAAAAAAAGTTGCCGCAAAATTGTCCTTGACATTGAATTTCAAGGTAAAATTTTTTTTTATTGTATTGTATTCTACGCTGTACAGGACTTGTACTGGACCACTTCATTTGAATTGAGAAAATAATGATATTACTTGTTGGGACCACCTGGTCTCGCGAGAAGTCAAAGACAGTTCAGCAAACGTCAATGAAGGAATAGATAACATGTTTGTTGTTCATGCTTTGTATCAAAATATCCCTTCACCTGATAAATATGCAACCGCTACCTTCGGAAGGACTGGTCCAGGCCACAGACATTTCCTCCTTCGGCACTTTGGATGTTTCCACAACAGCGTTTGGGCAAACTTCCAAATACCTCGACAGTGACTCGTCCTGTAGGTCGAACACGCCGCTGTCAGCGCCATCATCATCACTCTCGGCCTCGCTGGATATCAGGAATCTGGTAAATCTCCTGGGAGTTAATCCAGCACTCTCAGCTTGTACAGTGACTGAAACAAATATTTTATTATCTTCATTAAACCACCTTTTGTATGCCAACGTTCCACATATTCGGACCAAATTGTTGACAAGTAAGAGAGGTTCGACAATTTTTATGTAAAATTATGTTTCTTTAGAAAATTAATACGTACATCTTGTTATATACGATGTTTAATTAGTTGCTGAACATTTGAGCTGGATATCTTAAACTAGAAGAACATGGCAGCCATTTTCCCGAAGCCGTTTTCACAAGGCAATGTCTGTGTTTGTACCGAAAGTACTATTTAATGCACATTTATTTTTATTGAGTGGTAATATAAATTTGTTTGGCTGCAAATATAAATATGATTCCTGCTATAAATTATGATGTATTTTGGTATATAATCCAGTAGATTTGCACCCGGGGCGGCTGTAGATCGAAGTTCCCATCCTGTAGGATCAATGGTTCGGGAGTTATGCTTGCTTAAAGTTGAGCAACGTGTAGTGTTTTTGACAGGTAAGGCCACCGTCATATTGGTTTGTAGTGACGACCGCGAGCCGCTTACCGAGCAGAATCGCCAGTCCTTGCCGCTCTCCCCCCGACATAAGCGGCGCGCAACCGTTACTACAAACCAATATGGCAGCACCCTACCTGTCAAAAACACTACAGATTGCTCAACTTTAAGCAAGCATAACTCCTGAGCCACTGATCTTACAGGATCGAAACTTCGATCTGCAGCCGCCCCGGGTACAAATCTACTGGATTACATACCAAATACGTCATCATTTATAGGAGAAAGGCACAAATTTCGAGTCCGGTAAAGTAAAGAGCAGCCTAAATATGATCTAATTTCAACGATATAGTTATGATTCATGGTAAATGTACGTAAGTGTGATTTAAGAGAAGCCACTTGCAGTCAGAAACTATAAGTAAAAAGAGATTGCAAACATAACAATATACATTTCTGCTACGAACACATTAATGTTACGAATACATTTTCATTATTATCATTAATGTAATGTGTTCAATGTAAACATTAAAAAGATTACTAGTTAACAGTTAATTAAAAATAAAAAACAATATCTTCTCTAGTTAATTCCGACGAGGTACAGCTTGCATTTATTCACACGACACTGACGAAAAACGTTTATAAACGTTCGAACCTAATTCAAAGACAATACTTTCCTTCGATACGATGGTTCCAATTAACTATTTGCTAATGGAAACTACTTCTCTGGCTGATCCAGTACCGAACAGACGGAAACACGTTTCATCCAAATCGAATTAGTGCCCGAAATTACATTTCTGCGATGACCGCGGTAAAATCCGTGGTAAAATCCGCGTTGAGGTTCGCCGTAGCGGCGAATAAAATACCGCACAGTTATTTTCGCGATACACGCGATATCTCGATCGATTAAATTGTAGGTAACTACGACCCGTGTTCCTGTAATCTCCATGTATCGAAGGAATATTCGTGTGTCTAAAATAGAAATATAGAAGCTCACCGCTCCGTGGCCGGCTATTTATAACGCGGATTAAACGCGATGTACAGCCGAGCCGAATGAAGTATCGGCGGTTTACACGAATTTTTTCCGATGGTTACTGCAAATCACAAGAATAACTACAACACCTGAACTGTGTCACCATCGTAAACTTTCTCAGATTAATTAAGGAATTTGCAATAAGAGCTTCTCTGCTGAAATTGTGTTACGAGATTTCTTTGGAGCTTTCTACCGCTTATAAAAATCGCTTGCGAACAACCATAAACTTAATCCCTTCCGGATTTAGGTTTCCTTATTACTAGTAGACTGCGTAGACTCCTTATTCCTAGTTTTCTTTGAATTGTGCAAAAGAAGTTTAGTGGGAAGTATTAAAATAAAACTTATTAAACACCTTCATGAAGTGTATAATGTTCTTTAAGAGGGTTTTTTCTGCTTCTGAAGGATATTAAATTGGAAAGCAACATGAATATCTGCCGCATTTTTATTTTATTTTATGCAGTGCTGAAATAAAAATTGGTAGAAATCTTCTATCGACATTTCATGAAAGATAAAATTGTTTTTAACTGTTTTTGTATTTGGAAACGGAGATTATTACATATTTCAACACAAATTTTTATACACTCCTCAAAAGAATTAAGGGATCACTTATGCGAACCCGAAAAATTCGTTCCACTTTACGTGATCATAACTCCGTCAACAATTGCTGTACCGATATCGTTAAACAATGCTTTAAAAGTCTGAAACCTTTAGTTTCAGATGCTCTGTTTCAAATTGTTGCTATGTTGGTTTTTTTCCAAAGTTATAGCGAGATGAAGACAACATTGACGGTTAACAAAAATTGTGTGCAACTTTGGAACATCACACGGGGAGCAACAAATTTTTTTGATAAATCGCGTTAATATCATTTGGAAGGGCTATTTTTCCTGTGTACATTGTGTGGTTGTTGAATATTGTGCGATTTTTATTATTTGAGTTATTCAACATTGAAGTAAATATGGGCTTTTTAACTTTAACTGGCTTCGGAAAGCGAAAAAATTATCGTAGAATCTTGTGCAAAAAAGCAATAAAAAGAGCGTTTCATTCTCTTCAAGGCACTCCTTTTGCTTTTCAATTTCATTAACATTTCGATATACCAGGTGTTTCTGAAAATATGTTTGAAAAATGCACAATTTCCATTTTTCATTTAACTCACTATATCTCGGCGAGAAATGACCGTAATACCATGATCCGAACGTCAGATTGAAGCAGAGATTCTGCCAATTCGATTGAGTACCTCATGAAATCGCTGCGACAATTTTCTACCTATGGCAGCTGTGTTTGAAGTTAGTGCTTCGCAGAAATTAGTGCGCCACGTACAGCGGCTGCTTGACATCTCTGAATACGCTACTGCCGCTCCGGCCCGCAGTGGAAAATTTGGACTCGATTCAAAATCAAAGAACTTTCGATAGAAATGAGGCAGAGCGATGAAATTTTTTAAAACTTAAAGCTGAAACTTTGCAGAATATGGAAAAAATAGGGAGATTATGGTACGAACGTTTTTTAACGTTGAAGAAATTCGTTAAACATGTAGAATTTCAAGAAAATGTGTTTTCTCCAGTACCACGCGCGGAAAAAATTTTTTTTTAACATGGTATATATCATTTCCTGTAGATTTTTTCATGCTGATTTCAAATCTGGTCTCAAAATTTGTCTACAACTTCAGGATTTTGCAAGAAATCGATAATTTTTTCGCTTTCTGGAGCCAGTTAAAGTTGAAAAACCTACATTTACTTCAATGTTGAATAACACGAATAAATAAAATCGCACAATAATCAACAACCACACATTTTACAAAGGAAAGATAGCCCCTCCAAATGATATTAACGCGATTTATCAAAAAGTTTTATTGCTCCCCGTGTGATGTTCCAAAGTTGTAAAAAATTTTTGTTAACCGTTAATGTTGTCTTCATCTCGGTATAACTTTGTAAAAAATCAACACAGCAACAATTTGAAACAGACCAACTGAAACTAGAAGTTTTTCAGGCTTTTAAACCATTGTTTAACGATATCGATACGGCAATTTTTGACGGAGTTATGATCACGTAAAGTGGAACGAATTTTTCGGGTTCGCACAAGTGATCCCTTAATTCTTTTGAGGAGTGTAGTTCCGTGGATCCGAATAGAAAAATTTTGCAACATTCTTAGGTATAATTTTCATGGTTAATATAACATTCGATATCAGTGACACTCTGAGTCGAGTCGATGGGAAAATGGTGAATTTTAAGGTTCCGTCGATACATATTAGCGTCGCATATAGAAAACGACGCTGATTTATGAGCGTCTGTTTTACAGAATGCTCCTTTTACGAGGATGTAAACTTTTGTGGACAATTTTTCTCGACGCAGGAAAGATTCCGCGTCCCTTCCAGTCGATTTTACTTCGACTGGTGCTGTGTACCAGGGTCGTAACACGCAGATGTTTGGAGCATTTATGGCTTCCAGTATTATGGGTCTTCGCGAACTGCGTTCGCATCAAATATTCAGCCACCATTTAGACCCCCCGGGTGACAAATATTTTTTACGGAAAATCGAATTCCAGTTAATCGAGCCGCACGTCCCTTTCGATCATTCTATTCCGCTTAATCCGATTTATTCGCGTGTATTCTCTTTTTTACAGCCAATAATTGAATGGGGAATAATCGGGTTCGTCTAGCTTGGGTTCGAGTCGATCATTTTTCATTTTCGAAAATGTTACTTTCACAGACAGTTTTTGAAAATCCTATTTTTTCAACTCGAAATCCAAAGAATTATATCAATATCTTCAATTCTAAAGAATTCTATCAATTGTATATTTTAAATCCTAAAAAATTATATCAATATCGTACTTTCAATATTAAAGAGTCATGTCATATGAATATATCATATTTTCAATTCCAAAGATTTAAATCAAAGAAAACAGCCAGATTAATATACAGCATGAAACAAATGAATTCAGGTGCAGATTCGTTATCTGCTATTCTTGAAATTTTAAATGGTTGTTCGTTGAGAAATAATAAAGTATATTTCAGATATTATGTACTTCGTGGAAGAGGAAGACGGCATGGTTGTAAACCGAGTGTGACTGGACCAAGATTGCACCAGCAGTAATTGATTCTTACGATACTTATTAATTATACGGGATCCATTTTTATCTCTCTCCGCCTTCCTTTTCGTACAAACGAAATTTATGCAATAAGGTCATATTGCTTTTGTAGGGAAGTGGCTGCTCCGGTTGGAAAAAAACAGCCTGGCCAACAGAAATTCAAAGAACTATTTAATATTCGCGGAATCAGCACTAACCTTGTTATCTCAATTTCCGAGGGCTCCGCGTTTAGCCGCGCAAGCCTGGAATTAATTATTTAACTTACTTTCGTCCGCCGGGAAGGGAATGTCGGAAGTCAAATTGAAATTTCGATTAAGAAATCAAATTCTCTATTTATTTTGCGATTTCATAATTTCACAAATATTGAACATTCAAATAAAGAATTTATAGTTTTATATAATTTGACAATTTACGAGATATTTTATAAAAATAATACAAATTCAGCGTTGCAAGACTTTCATTTAAAAATTGATTATCTTAATATGAACTTGTCAATCCACGAATAAATGAGGAAAAAATGGAAAGCAAGAACTAGCATTATAGCGAATTCGATTAAACCTGTTCGTGCAGACAACAAATCTCCGTGATTTACGGTGGAAGGGTTTCTAAAGACATAAACGGAGTGGCGATCAAGCTGCGTGACAACTAAATTCTCGAGACATTGCCATCGATTCCAACTTGCAACCATTATTGAATCGATTTTCAGCATGGCTGGATTCGACTCGGTGTTTTTTAACAAACTGGTTTTTGGACAATCGGACTGTCAATGTCATACCATACTGACTACTACCTACTAATTGCTAATTGACTATTGTCACAGTCAAACACAATCTTTTTAGTTACAGTAAAATAATTAAACTCGTGTTAAAGTAAATTTCATAATAAAATAAATATAATACGTAAAGTAAACATAAGCAACAATTCTCTTAAGGGGGTGAGTCACGTGAGGCTGAGTTTAACAATATATTTTCAAGAAAAGGTCAAGCTGTTACTAAATGTTAAATGCTTTCGGCGCAACGGTTTCATCGTTTATTACTAATTATGAAGCAATTTTGCTAATTATAAAAACAAATCAACATTTTGATCATAGTTTGAATCCTTTTCAAGATTTGGACCGCTAATTTTGAAAGTGGTGTAAGTCCATTTTTGAAAAAAATGCGATATCACGTAATTCATGCTTAATTTAATGTAAATAAAATTAAACAAAAAAAACAAGAGAAAATGGACTTAAACCACTTTCAAAATAAACGGTCCACTTATTTGAATCGCGTCTGTAAAGTAAATATGTTATAATAATTTCAAAAACTATTAAATGATTGAATATAAGGAATATCGTTCATAAAAACTCACTCACTTGCTTTGGGGAAAATAAATTCATAATAATTGTGTGGCACGTGTGTTACGTGCGTCGGACATGCTTGTTGTCAAGACACTGATGTAAGAATGTATTGAAAACGATCTAGGTTATATCTATCGATATAAGGCGGTAAATTTGAAAGGTCATAGTATATTCTTAAATCCACTCTTACGAATATACCTTGATGGTAAATCGTTATTATCGTTCAACTTTTATTGGAATCAGTTTCATACAGTTAATTGTATGTCAGAAACAGCTAGTTAAAAATTATTTTAGATAATGACAAAAGTAAGGTTTATTGGAATACATACAATAAACACAAATTTGTCTGTTTTCATCAGTGCCATTATTAAAGACAAAGAAGTTGTAATTACTGTAACCATGAAGAAAATCGTGCGGCTTTTGGGTACAAAGCAAACAGAAGTGGTGTTCTCAAACAGAAAAGCAAAGATTTTATACCGCTCTATACGTAAACAAAAATATTGTAATGTTCCCGAGTGAGAAAGTTCTATGGTAGTTTTTAGAGGAAAGTTCCGCGCGCGACGTTTTTCAAACGTATAATGGAAATTCTCTAACGTTTTTAGATAGCAGCACAACAATGTCAGTCAATTTTTAGATAATGACAAAAGTAAGGTTTATTGGAAAAATTCATCATAGAATATTACTGGTTTAGTAATGTTGCGTAATATTCATATATCTCAGGTGTCTCATACATTAGATTTACGCAAAAAGTTTGAAAAGGATCCAAACCCTAGATCCTAATCGAAACGTCCATTTTGTTTGATAATTAGCAAAATTGCTTCATAATTTACAGTCGCGATTCAAATAAACCTTGAAAAGGATCCAAACTAGGATCGAAACGTTGAGAATGTTTGATAATTAGCAAAATTGCTTCATAATTTACAGACGTGATTCAAATAAATCTTGAAAAGGATCCAAACTAGGATCGAAACGTTGAGTTTGTTTGATAATTAGCAAAATTGCTTCATAATTAGTAATAAACGATCGAACCGTTGTGCCGAAAGCATTTAACATTTATTAACAGCAAATACGATCGATAGAAGAAACATATTTATCAAGGTGTTACGATTGGAAAGTTAAAATACCAAGATAGTAGGAAATGTTTCATAATTTCTAGATTATTTAAAATTATAAAATGGCAGAGTTGTAAAACATGGCCTACGTAACACCTTTACCTATTCTTGAAAATGTACTTAAACTCACCCTCACGCGGCGACATAAATAGTCAGAATATTGAGGATGTCGTCAGCTACATTCGAAATACGACGAAAGGCGGTACCGAACCATCGTCTAATATCGTAATAAAGCTGTGAAATATATCAGTGTAAGTCAGAAATGATTCCGACATAGGCGTGGAAGTCGCAGGAGTCCGTGGGTTAATCAATTTCGATAAGATTTGTTGATACACGCAGTTAGGAAAATCAACAAGGCTGCATTACTTTCCTCCCATTTTTGTACGCAGTGGCGGCGTGGGAAACACGATACCCCAACGAAGGCTTTAGTTAACTTGTCGTCCCCCTCCCCCACCCGTTTTTCACAATTAATTCTTCTAATTCAGGGTTATGGGAATTATCGTGGGAGGTTATGAGTCAGTATACTGACGCAGTTCCGAATATCAATGTCTGCGACGCTTAAACGCGTCATCGTCCAGATTTATGTTACTTCATCGTAACGTTTAACCCGCTGTTTATGCTGAACTGTAAAAATTACGGTAACTCTTCCCTCCTAGAAAAACCATCCGACTTTCTCGAGAAACGTGATAACGAAAATCGATGAGATACTTCAACCACGAATAATTTTTTAATGATCTAGTTTCAACGTTTAAATCGTTAATGGGGGAAAAATAAATAGTGGAAAGAAAGAAATATTTTACTGGAAGTTTGACTTTAGAAATTAGGCTTAACATACTGGTTCAAATATTTCTTGAAAAATAAAGCAATTATTACTTATTATCAGAAATTATGTATTCGTTCATTTTGTAGTTTTGTTAGCCACCGAAGTCACCCACACGCGCCACTGCTTCATTTCTTTGTTTATGAATTTCATTTATGAAAGACAAGAGAACAATTTTTCAACCGGACCCGTCAATAAGCAATGCGTATTTAAATATCGAATAGCAGGCGGCGGCGGCGGCGCGGCGGCTGTGAATAAAACTATTAAGCAACACTGCGCCGGACGTTTTATTTTTAATGGCCGGGCATCACGAAGAATGGTGGGTTTTAATTGCCGCGGAGAAAAAAAAACGGCTCAATTCAGTTTGCGCCACGTCCTTACCATTCATTACTATTTTTGCCGGGCCTGGATTTGAGGGATGATCATAAACCACAATTTCCACTGTCCCTGTTCCATTGTACTTCTTCCGGCTGCGTCGCTAACTAACAATATGTACTTTCGAGCGACAAAAGAAGATTAAAAGTTCTCCTCCTCAAGATTGCCGCGGCGGCTTGTTACAAAAACGTTGCACCTCAAAGAGCGCGCGGCTGACATTGTTGTGCTGCTATCTAAAAACGTTAGAGAATTTCCATTATACGTTTGAAAAACGTCGCGCGCGGAACTTTCCTCTAAAAACTACCAAAAAACTTTCTCACTCGGGAACATTACAATATTTTTGTTTACGTATAGAGCGGTATAAGATCTTTGCTTTTCCGTTTGAGAACACCACTTCTGTTTGCTTTGTACCCAAAAGCCGCACGATTTTCTTCATGGTTACAGTAATTACAACTTCTTTGTCTTTAATAATGGCACTGATGAAAACAGACAAATTTGTGTTTATTGTATGTATTCCAATAAACCTTACTTTTGTCATTATCTAAAATAATTTTTAACTAGCTGTTTCTGACATACAATTAACTGTATGAAACTGATTCCAATAAAAGTTGAACGATAATAACGATTTACCATCAAGGTATATTCGTAAGAGTGGATTTAAGAATATACTATGACCTTTCAAATTTACCGCCTTATATCGATAGATATAACCTAGATCGTTTTCAATACATTCTTACATCAGTGTCTTGACAACAAGCATGTCCGACGCACGTAACACACGTGCCACACAATTATTATGAATTTATTTTCCCCAAAGCAAGTGAGTGAGTTTTTATGAACGATATTCCTTATATTCAATCATTTAATAGTTTTTGAAATTATTATAACATATTTACTTTACAGGTGCGATTCAAATAAATCTTAGAAAGAATCCAAACTAGGATCGAAACGTTAATTTTGTTTGATAATTAGCAAAATTGCTTCATAATTAGTAATAAACGATCGAACCGTTGCGCCCAAAGCATTTAGCATTTATTATTGTATGTATACAACCTAGATTTATTTCCGGCTTGGACAACTTGCGGCTTGTGAGCCACGGCAACACCACGGTGGTGTTTGGCCACAGGCGACTTCTCTCCCACTCCTGGATCCTCCCCACCACACTTCTGTGAAGTGTAGGAAGGGGTGGGGGAAATTATCGTATCCTTGCAGTGACGCAAGGCAGAGCCAGTACACTGGTAGTGGGGGTCGTGACGCGACAGCGGGGAAGAAGTTGCTCAGGGGCCTAATTTCATGCATTAACACAAGAGTGGCCAACCTGTGGCGCATTGGATGATTACATGTGGCGCATTGGATGATTACATGTGGCGCATTGGATGATTACAAGTGGCGCATTGCATCTTTGTGCCTACTTATTCTTTTGAAGTAGACGCCATAATTAAATCCATCAT
The DNA here is from genome assembly GCA_933228785.1 of Lasioglossum pauxillum. Taxonomy (NCBI): domain Eukaryota; kingdom Metazoa; phylum Arthropoda; class Insecta; order Hymenoptera; family Halictidae; genus Lasioglossum; species Lasioglossum pauxillum. The sequence continues at coordinate 15,395,754 of OW121706.1, read as the reverse complement.
CGTGTTCTCAACACCTGACAAGAGAAGGACCCCAAGTGTCCGACTTCGATTTTGATAATCTTTTGTGAGACGACGGTATATGGACCCTTAATGATGTCTGCAAAATATTAGGTGTACCGCTGAGAGATGACAAGAAGATCCCTGGCAGGAATGCGGTGACGTAGGCAAGAATGCGCGCCCGATTGGTTAGCTTGGAAGGTGCGCGCCTTCTATTGGCCGAAGCGGTCGTACACACATTACTACTGCTATGCAAAACGATAGACCCATCTTGCATCTATGCCCCCCCGGGGACCTTCTTGTCATCTCTTAACAGTAGCTACTCTATAGTTTTAAAGATATGGCTAATGAAACTTCGAAAACTTGAGCTCCAAATCATGGTATATCAACAAGGTATGAAAGTTTAATTGTTTATATCTTTAAAACTATTGAGTAACTGCACCTAATATTTTGCAGACATCATTATTTATATACCATCATCTCACAAAGAATTATTGGAATCGAAATCGGGCATTTGGGGTCCTTCCCTTGTGAGTGCTCTCAGTTCAATTCGTGCAGTTAGTGTGTCTTTTGAACTGACGTAAATTAATTAATTTAGTTGCGTGATCCCTTTTCCTCACTCAAGTAAAGCAGATCCTACCCCTGTCCCTATTTTTCAACCCCAACAATGAACATAAGAAGGTAGAAAAAGTGCTTCAGTTGTACAGTGCATCTGAACTCGTATGCGAAAATAATTGCCGCATGGTATATAAAAGATTGGCCACCCCTGCATTAACACCTTGCCCTACGATTTATTTTACGGTTTCAGTGATTCAAACTTTTCTTGTTGCCTATATGTTCTTTAATTGCTGTATATTAACAAAACCAAAATATAATTTTATTTCGATTTCAAGGAAATTATTAACATACATTTTTATCAGAATCTGTTCAGAATCTTCATCACGAGTCAGACATGATATTGTAAGGCAAGGGATTGACAACAATCCATTTGTAAAATTATAAGTGTTTTACAATGAATTACATACACGCGTAACTGTACACTACGTTAGGAAACAATTAAAATATACTGAAAACTGATATGAAAATAGAACCACGGCCTAGAACTACCAAGTTTCAGCAAACCTGAATAATCTTTTCCCAAATATTGATCAGCAACAGCTAAGTGTCGAGCCATTAAACTTTTCCGGCAGCGATTACACGAGCCAGAAAGTCATCGGGAGTAACCTAATTTAATTTCCTTTGGGATGCTTAATTAAAGGAGAATTACTAAGCTTCTTCCCGATACAGCAGCGCTCCGCGCGATCGAGAACGTTATTTATAGGCTTCCGATGGATAAAGTCCTAAAAAACATTACAGAAACCTCTGGGTTTCATCTGGACACTTCCTCGAAGCGCGCCAGGCATTTAAGTTCGATTCACCTGATCGATCGTCAAACGAGTGCAATTATCGAAAACTAAGCGGGGCCAAAGGCTCTCTCGCGGACCCGTGGGGCCGCTAACTCATGCAAATGTCGACGAGTCGGTGAATTAATGCGTTACGTAACGCGCTGGCCAGTGGCCAGGTGAGAACTCGGCGCGGATGCAGTTCAACGAATGCACCGAGTGCAACGCTACGCACCGTGCGTTGCTCATGTCACAGAAATAAAGGGAAACCACATACGTATCCTCTTGTGGTTCTCCTAACCCTAACCATTGCTCGTTTGTACGTTCTTGGTATAATCGGGTGTCTTGATTGGAACAATCGCATTCCTCAACCAAACAATTTTCAATTCGCGAAAATATGTGTCATAATTAGTTTACTGTATTCTTCATTTTAAATCAACATCTTTTATTTATAAAATTATTTTTTATATAAGATTATAATTTATAAGTAGACTGCGGGGTTTAATGCATTTTTGTAAAGGCATTGCTTTTTTTAGTAACGTTGTGATTTAACAGGGTAAATTTATATTATTCATTTATTATTTACAATGTATTATAAAATGATCGGAAAAAATTTTGACCTGATTTTCCTGTCTCTCGCAATCGATGCTGAATATTTTTATTTTGCACGAAGAGTTCTCGCAGCCTGTTCTATAACATTGAGTAAATGTTTTGACAGTAAAATTTACTATTACCATAGTTTCGAGGTCGTAGACGTATTCACAAGGCTAATAACATTTTAGTATTAGTTTATAACAGTCGAACATAAGTAAATAACAGTCTAATTAAGAACTCTGTAGAGTTCCAGACCTTCAAACAATATTTTAAATTACTCTGCAACACGTCCACGCTGAAAAGGCGATAAAATCACAGCGGATAATAGACTTTCCGGCCGGGGAACAATGAATTCTTCGTTATCGAACAGTCTTTCGTTTTCCTGTTCGATTCCGTGGACGTCGAAGGTGTTCGGTTTCACGGGGTAGGTACTTTGCAATTCAAGGTGCGCGCGAGTACATAACCGGGAATATCGATGAGGGGGGGAAAGATACTTTTTCTTAATAGAATTTCAAATCGTATCGGAAATTGTGCTGCTATCGACAAGCACGATTAATTTGTCGTTCGTAAGGCGGCCTGCCGGGTTTGTCAGAAATTATTTAGCAAGTTCCCCGACAGCGTCACGTACGCATAATAGTCACGATTTTGCATCAAGTCAGGCCGGGGAAACTCTTTCCCACAACCAGTGCACCGGTTCTCCCACTGGGCAACTCCTCTCCCTACTCAGCACAGTAGGAGCAATATGAAATACTTGGTAGTGGGGGGGGGGGCACCGGTACACTGGTTGCCCGGGCCCGATGTAAAAACATCGTTGGATTAAAAAATTTCGGATTGTGAAAATTGAGTGACGAAGAAGAAAATCTATCTTCTAGAACAGTAATGAGCAACCCGTGGCCCGCGGCCCGTATTTGGCCCAGCAGCATAATTTCTGCGACCCTCCGAGATCCGGTGTGGCGCGGCGCTGTCGGCTAGTTTTTCTATTATTCGACAGTTTTCGCTGAACTGCGCCAGAATACACATTCCTCGCATAACGATCGAGTATTTTCGTATTTTTCCGTGAGCTCGGATTCTCAAAAACGCCAAATTGAAGTTGAACATCGGCAGTTTATCGATAGTTGGACATGCGAATATTTTTTTAGTTATATGAATGAATGTGCTGTTTGTTTGATATGCAGTGAATTAATATTAACATTAAATCATATTAAGAACATTAAATAACATGAAAAACATTAACCTTTCGGTTACAGCGTCCTCATATAACGACATAAAAAAAATCGTAATGTAATTCAAACAACTGCTTAGCGAAGCACTGATTTTTTTCCCAGGAATATATAATTCGTGACCGAAAGAGATAAACCAAAAGTCACAGTTTAACCACTATAATTACACCGACTTTCAATATCCTTCGTGTGTTTTGATCATCTAAAAAAAGTATTTAGGACAGCAAAAATTGAGGACGAACAAGAGATGAAAATTAAATGAAGAAGAAGAAAATCCATCATGCAGGACTTGATCCAGATTTGAATCGAAAGTTTTCGAATTTGAGAAATCATAATCGAAAAGAAACGATACACACACGACTTGTGTATACATTCTTTGCAGAATCTCGAGTGTCCCCAATACGGAATAAAGAAATTAACCAGCGATTTTTCAGTTTGGTTCGCGAACAAAGATTTTTCCGCTGAAAAGGCCGGGGGTTATACTTTGAAGACTCGGAGTGCTCGTGACAAATTGTGGCCCGTTAAAAATGGCTAGAATTGAACCATATCTGGCGCGAAATGGTAATATGCATGGGAATCGTCGGTTGTTTCAATAATTGCTGTCATTATCCCTGAAAGAAGGCTATTCTTCGCCGGAGCCTATTCAGAGTTCAACGACGTCCGTTTGCGAGATATATCGATAATGTGACTCTGCACGAATGCCAGAAATTGCAGCCGTGAATCCAGATAACGTTAAAGTCTAAAATATGGTCCTCGGCTCTTGGTTGAATTATTTACTGCCCCGCATTGACAGACACGTTCCTGCGTCGAGATAGTTCTATTCACATCTCGCCAGGAATTATTCAACCCCCTAACACGAGATTGCAATATTTATCTGATAAAATAATCCGTAAACAAGTATTCAATGAGTAAAGCGTATTAAGCAGCGTTCATTATATGTATCGCATATTCGGTAGAATTATAAATATCCGAGATACTCCGATAGCTCGTTAAATATTAATTAAACAGCTGCTATAGCAGAGCTACATTTAATTGGAATTTCTGAAACAGTTTCTGAAACATTCAGCTTATTTAAATTACCGAAAGAAGAAATACGTGTTTATTTAACTCCTGCTCCTTACAATTGACTTGGAAATTAATCAATTACCGCGTATTTGTGATTTAATACTTCGACAGACACTTTATAAAAATAACAAATTTAGAATTTATAAAGATAACATTTTGAATTGATAAAAACAACACATTTAGAATTTATAAATACACTCCTCAAAAGAATTAAGGGATCACTTGTGCGAACCCGAAAAATTGGTCCCACTTTATTATTATTATTATTATTATTATTATTATTATTATTATTATTATTATTATTATTATTAACGGACCGAAGCCCTCTTACATAAGTGTTTACAATGGAAGACAAAAAAAGCGGACTACTCGTATAGTAACATAGAAGGGACATACACAATAACTTATGATACTAATTATATGGTATTATCCTATAATTCTGCGCAGTTTTCTTTTAAACATGTGCAAAGACTCGGTGAAAAAATCTATACGATTATACAGAGTGTTAGAGTCTGCGATAATGCGATTTATTGGATTGATTAATCCATAGGTAGATCTGGCTTTAAGGGTTTGAAAACCTGCTCGAGATCTCAAAGCACGTTCCGGTGCATAAAAATTGATTTGCATAAGGAGAGAGGGACAATCTATATGATTATTAATTAAATTAAAAATAAAGCTCTGGTCGGATACTCTCCTGCGAGCAGACAATGTTTCCAGGTTGACTATGTTTAATATTGTGGAGTAATCGTGATCAAAGATAGACATAGGATTATTAATCTTATAAGAACAAAACCTAAGAAATTTATGCTGCACTCTCTCAAGCATGATTTCGTAATTTAAGCTATTCGAAGACCATATAACTGAAGCATATTCCAAGTGGGGACGGACAAGGGTAATATATAGTAATCTAATTGTGTGTAATGAGTGAAAATCAGTAGAAAAGCGCAGTATAAACCCGAGTGTTCTTGAGGCGGAATTAACAATATTGTGAATATGTTTGGAAAAGTTCAAGGTTGAGGAGAAATGAATACCTAAATCCTTTACCTCACTTATTGAGGAGATAATACAGTCATTGAGACAGTAAGGATATATGAATGGTACAGAGCGACGGGAAGACCGCATAACATTGCATTTATCAACATTGAGTTCCATACCATTCTTGCGACACCACTCACTAAAATGATTAAGGTCTTCCTGTAATCTGGAAGCATCATCGTAGGAAGAGATGATACTGAAGATTTTTAAATCGTCTGCGAATAGTAGGTACTTACAAAATTGAAAAATAGTAGACAAATCATTGATAAAAATTATAAATAGTAGCGGACCAAGATGGGAGCCTTGTGGTACACCTGATAGAACATTTATCGGAGATGATAAGCAACTGCGTATACGCACAATTTGAAGACGGTTAGTGAGGTAACTTTCAAGTCATGCCAATAGATTTCCTTTACAACCAAATGCAGCAAGCTTCTCGATTAAAAGGGAATGATTTACTGTATCAAAAGCTTTTTGAAAATCTGTAAAAATTGTGTCAACCTGTAGGTTAGCATCCAAAGAAGATGAGACAAAGTTGAAATACTCAGCTAGGTTAGTGGTTGTTGATCGCTTGTTTACGAAACCATGCTGTTGTTCACATATAGAGAGAGAAACAGTACTGTATAACTTATTTGTGACAATATCTTCGAGGATCTTAGGCATAACGCTACTGATATTTATAGGTCTGAAATTTTCAATATTAGATTTGTCGCCTTTTTTGAAAATGGGTGTAACCAGACTGGTTTTCCAAAGTGTAGGGAATATACTTGATTTTAAAGATTTATTGAAAATTATCCAAAGTGGCCGTGACAAGATAAAGCTGCACATTCTGAAAAACAAGGGAGGAATGCCATCTATGCCAGCTCCTTTATTGACATCGAGTTTAATTAATTTAGTATAAATATCGCTAATGTCAATATCGAGGTCAGAAAAACAGGGGTTACAACCATTTTCAAGGATTTTATAATCCGTAGTGACATTTCGATAGACTGATCCAAAAAACGAACCGAATTCACTTATTGCTACATTTTCTTTATAAAGCATTTTGTTTGGTAAGACAGGAGCTTTTCGTTTAGAAGTAACATAAGTCTGTGACAAAGGATTTGACATTATTTTGAACAGATAGTTCGGTTTTACGCACGTACAAAGAATAGCAACGTTTTGCAATTCTCTTACACTCAGCTCGCAATTTGACAAAAGTCAAGTAGTCACATAGTTGATTACTTCTTTTAAAGACTTTATGAGCCTGTTTCTTCTTTCGAACTAATCCAATTATGTGATCATAGCTCTGTCAAAAATTGCCGTATCGATATTGTTAAACAATGGTTTGATGCCTGAAATCTCTGAATACGCTACGGCCGCGCCGCGCCGGCCCACAGTGGAAAATTTGGACCAAACTCGATTCAAAATCAAAAAACTTTCGATAGAAATGAGGTAGAGCGATGAATTTTTTTTTAAATTAAAGCTGAAACTAGGGGTGTGCGAGAACCCGAAATATCGGGTCGAGTCGGGAACAGGAAATTTTTTCGGGATCGGGACGGATACCCGAAAATTTTGAGATTCCCGAAAATTTTGAGATTCTCGAATTTATCGGGATTCCCGAAAAAAATCGGGATTCTCGAATTTATCGAGATTCCCGAAAATTTCGAGAACCCAGTAACCATTTATATTCGTTTTAATGAATGCATTCATAGTTTCGGATTTTTTATTTTAGATGTTTTCGAGATTGAAAGAATGTTGTCCATCACGAATTCTTTTCAAGAGTGTCTTATGTCATATTCTCGAAATTTTCGGGAACCCGATTTCTTCGGGAATCTCGAAATTTTCGGGAATCTCGAAATTTTCGGGAATCTCGAAATTTTCGGGAATCTCGAAATTTTCGGGAATCTCGAAATTTTCGGGAATCTCGAAATTTTCGGGAAACCGACCCGACCCGACTCGACCTCTTCTCGATTCGTCCCGACCATCGGATTCTCGCACACCCCTAGCTGAAACTTTGCAGAATATGGGAAAAATAGAGAGATTGTGGTACGAACGTTTTGTAACGTTTAGAAAATTCGTTAAACACGTAGAATTTCAAGAAAATGTGATTTCTCCAGTAAAATGGAAATTGTGCATTTTTAACCATATTTTCAGAAACACCTGGTATATCGAAATGTTAATGAAATTGAAAAAACAAGAGGAGTGCCTTGAAGAGAAAGAAACGCTTTTTCTATTGCTTTTTTACACAAGATTCTACGATAATTTTTTTGCTTTCTGGAGCCAGTTAAAGTGAAAAAGCCCATATTTACTTCAATGTTGAATAACTCGAATAAAAAAAATCGCACAATATTCAACAACCACACAATTTACACAGGAAAGATAGCCCTTCCAAATGATATTAACGCGATTTATCAAAAAAATTTGTTGCTCTCCGTGTGATGTTTCAAAGTTGCACCAAATTTTTGTTAACCGTCAATGTTGTCTTCATCTCGCTATAACTTTGTAAAAAAACCAACATACCAACAATTTGAAACAGAGCATCTGAAACTAGAGGTTTCAGGCTTTCAAACCATTGTTTAACGATATCGATACGGCAATTTTTGACAGAGTTATGATTAGTGGGATAAAATGGGATCAATTTTTCGGGTTCGCACAAGTGATCCCTTAATTCTTTTGAGGAGTGTAGAATAGAATCTATAAAAATAATCAAGTTTATAAAATGAATGGAATTTTTAAAAGAAACATAATTCTGATGTTTAATGACTGACGTTCGTTAACGAGTTGACAATAAGAAACACGATGCTCGGAAAGGGCAGCTTATTGTTAATGGCGACATTTGCGTAACGATCTTCACCGTAATGGCACTCGAATAAAATCTATAGTCACGTTCGGCAAAGTACATTTCCGTTTCCGTAATTCCTGCAATTAATTAACAGTCGGTAACAGTGCAGCTGCACAATCTCCTTCATCGTGGACATCAAACAAACAAGCAATTTGTAAGCTTGGGTACGAATCCATCTAACTATTCAAAGTCGGCCCGAAGAGAATTAAAAGTTTCAACAGAACTTGGATCAAGTTCGCGGAACTTCTCCCCCGGGCAAAGTTCATTAGAGCCGGCTATCGTTTGTCAAATCTGGCGCGAATTAATTTTTCTAATATGCCTCGTGGACGGCATTTAATCATTCTCAGGATCGAACCACGCGCGGACCAAAGTTTTTTAATATATACCCCGCCGCGAAACTCAGCCTAAATTAAACGGCGCGGCGCGCTAAATTTAAACTTCCGAATTTTTCTACAGCGATTTACAGCCGCGCTGCATCGCCATTGCAATTTTTGTTAACTCCTTCGGGCGGTCATGAGCGTTTCGAAACGAGCATTTTACGGTGTAATTTTAAATGTAGGAACTGAAATAGATTTTCGAAAAATTACATGTAATCATTTCATTTTTGGCTCTTTTTAATGTCTCGAATGTTTTCTTGAACAAAATGATTGTAATATTAATTTGAAAATATCTAAACACAATTTTCCTGAGGAATAGTAGAAGCACAAATGAATATTGTCATATCGAAATTATTAGAGCGATTATTAGCCAAACAGATGTAACTATTATGAATATTGACACGTTATGTATTGTTGCCAATTAACTGCATCGAATGTTTGGTACACGTCAAGTGTTAAATTATCACAATTTAGTTATCGACAATTTGTGTTTCGAGATTGTTCTTTCATTAAAAGTTGTATTATTACAATAATACTAATAATTGAAGCTATTTTAAAGTCTAAATAAAAATGCTAAATTGTGTTTCACGTGTTTAAGAATGCCATCGACACTCATAGATTTATAGTCTGTTCACAAATGCACTTTTAATTCGGTATTAAATTGAACAAGTCGGAAATAATGCTAAGGATGCAGCGTTAAGGAGTGCATTGGACCGAACTGTATGGAGATAAATTAGAATGCAGAACAATGGTAGAAACTCACCGCTGTATCGGGTATTGGGCATGTAGGAGAAGACTGTTTCCGTTCGGTTGAATAGCGTGAGGAAGAGATGATATTTCCCTTCGGCGTTCGATCGTGGCATGGTGGTCCCGTCTATGTGCCGGTTGCATTTCGATGCACTTGTGCTCGTTATCGCAGCCAGCAGCAACAAAAAACACCGGACGGCCCTTAAGCTTTTTAGCCTCTGTAAAAAGGAAGTGCAAGGTCAAACTGTGAACCTCTCATTTCATTACATTATGCACGTTGTCGGGCATTTAACAGCCGAAGAATCCAGCATGGCGGCTCAACTGGCTCGTGAATCTCCATTTCTTTTTAATAAAGATTGGAAAAATCCTATAGATCGTCGATATTTTCAGAATAAATCAATAATTATTCGTAAACTTCATTATAGTACGGTTTAGTGGCGTGTTATCTTTACCGCAACAACTTTATAGAAATATAAACTTTATTATGTCAACCGTATTGGAACACAAATTTTACTGTACTGTACTTCATAATAAATTTTTAAATGTTTTCGGCGCAACGGTTCGATCGTTATTGAACAATGAAGCTTGTAAGAAATGTGTATCTTTGATGGTAATGTTCAACAGTCTTTTCATGTATCTATTTTGTAAATTTGTCAATTTGTTATGCGTGAAAGTAGAAGTGGTAAAAGCGTTGAATTTGTTGATAATACTATTTCTAATGAAGTTAAGAATTATATTGTTTGATCTACATTTTAATAAAAATAACTTTCTATTACTTATCATAGCTATTGATAATTTTGTGTTGGACCAGTCCTTGAAAATCCTTACAGTTTCAATCGAACCGTTACGCCGAAAACATTTAAAAATTTATTATCAGCAAATACGATCGATAGAAGAAACATATTTACTGTACTTCATTGTAGTAAGCACAAACATTGCTACAGTAGACTTTACAGTTGTAAAAAGTAATAAACTTTGCCGGAATAGAAACTTTATTACAATAAACTGAAAAATTCGAATATTGCAATTTATAAGCAAGTTGTAATGATATCGTTCTACAGCAAGGTTCTCCAGAGTTTTTAGCTTGCTTCGTCGTCTTGCAAGGTTCTTTATGCCCCCAGAAAAAAATTTACGACTGCCCCTTAAGATCTCATCATCACTAGGGACTCTACACAGTGAACAGCGCTAGTTACAGTGAGATTGCTCCTTGAAAAAGCTGAAGCCTTCAATTCGAGCAAACGTCAAGGACTACTGGCGAAAGGTGTCGTGTTATTACATGACAGTGGCCGCTCGCATAGTTGCCTATACATACTACGGCACATATTGTTTACAACCACCCAGAAACATTATTCGAAATTTCAGTAATACGTCGAATTCACAATATTTAGCAAATTGTGTGAGATACTCTATAAAATAATATTTAATTAGCTACATTTGAATAAGTTAGTCCCTAGCCTCTAGAACAGGCCTGGCCAACCCAAATGGTTTCACGGGCCACTTTGATGACGCGTAACGTTACAGCGGGCCGCGCTGTAGGTGCACATGCTTTTAAAATATGTAATACAAATACAAAATGAATAGAACTTTATTGTTATACTATGATTCAATATAATTAACTCTCGAGTCTTAATTAATGAGACATTGTGTTTATCCTTTCTTTCACTTAATATTCGTAAATCTATGTTTATGTCCGACGTTGCACATCTTAGCTGGTTTTCTAAATTGGCATCAGTTAATGAAGCGCGTGATGAACTCATTGTAAATTTCATTTTCGAAAAAAATGTTTCACAAACATATGTGATTCCAAAAGCACTTACAACTCGTTGTGCAAAATATCTTAAGTTGGAATATCTCTCGGATGTAATATAAGTATTGTAAAAATTAATTTTTGATGTGGACGCAAAAATTTGTTTCATTTCACTGTTGCACTGTAATTCAATTATATCAAGGATATCAAATATATGTAGAACAGGAGTTCGTAGTCGCGCTTGGGCATTATAACAATGACACATTTCATTTATTTAATATTTCTTGTACACATACAACGAGAAATGTAAAATCGTCCTGCGGGCCGCGTGTTGGCCAGGCTTGCTCTAGAATCCTAACCTAACCTAACCTAGTATAATTAATTAATGGGTTGTATAGTAAAAATTTTCTAGTTATAGATATACCAAACACACCTTTTCAATTTTCGTTATTGGCCCAGCTAAAAAAGTCGTAAAAATCAATTTTTACTATTGTTTTTCACAATTCCGACCAAATGCATTTTTTCAACATATTTTTTAGATATCATTTACTAAACTAATTCTTCTGGCCTTACAGGGAAATTAAAGTTGTTTGGTCCATTCAAAAAAAAGTTATTCTGATTTAACGTGTGTGTTTTGCTAAAGCTGTAAGTTCATAGAAATGCTAATTTAATTCAAATGTACATTTATTCATAAATAAGTGAACATTTGCATAGTAAATAAATTAATCCCAGTATAAAAAATACATATATTTTCATTGTAACATAATATTGCCTACAATGTTACCAGATGTGTATTGAGAAAATTCAATTTGGCAATAATATATTGGCAATAGAATATCAATTTGGCATATTCCATAAAAAGAAAACTATTAACAAACAGAAATTTATTATTTTAACACGTTCACGCCGGCGCCTGCTATTTGTGTATTTTGAGCCACCGGTGGTACACACCGGCGGGAATGTGTTAATCTAAAACGCATCAATTTGTGTACGTGGCACTCTCGATCGATTTGTCCAATGTATGTCTATATGAGAACGAAATGTGTGACGGTACTATAAGATATTGTCAAGCGGATGACAGGGATCAGTTTTTGTTTATTTTGATGCTCGTGATTTCCTGCGGCTTGCTCGGACTTGGCATGGTAAATAAGCATGATGCGTCGCAGGTGGGATTAGGATCGGAAACCGATTGACCCAATTTGTCCATCAACAGTCGCGACAGATGGTGGCAGACGGTGAGTTTTCATTTTATGTGGGAAGTAGAGAGAGACAGAGAGAGAGAGAGAGAGAGAGAGAGAAAGAGAGAGAGGAGGGATTTCGTATTTCTTTTCCCGGGTGGCAGATGGGACGAGGAGATCCGCGGCTGTTTCGAACATATCGCGTTTTCGGACGGACTCGCGACACGTGTGCGAAACAATCGACGCCATGTTCCCTTCGATACAGGTTTCCCCTTGGCACGAAGAAAGTATATCAAGCTCCGACACATCTCTTGCGAATTTTCCAGAAAACATGCGAAAACATTGAAAAGTTTATTATTCGATCGTAACGCAAATTCCCTTGAACTATAATATCGCGGCAGATTCGTAACGAAAATGTAAACAATGTCTGTTAAATACGAAAATCATTAATTTCCTTAGATCGAAATCAAATTCTATTTTGTTGTTGTCAATACAGGACCGGGCGCTATATTTTGCCACCTCAAATATCTTTGTTGTTAAAGATACGTCAAATGTCTGAAGGACAAAGTAGAATGGTAAAATGGGGCTTATACGATACCAAACAAATTTTTGCTTTTATGTCATTTTTTTTAGAGATATGAAGGTGACCGTCATTTTTTTAAATGGAATGAGGTATTTTTAACTTCCCGATTTTATAGGGAAGTTATTGTAATTACCCCGAAAATCGAAAATCGACTTTTTAGCAGATCTTCACGTTTCATGGTCATTGGAGTCATTTTAGACTATTTTCAGCAAAATGTTCGTATGTGTGTGTGTGCGTATGGCCGTTTGTATGTTATCAAATTTTTCGTTAACGTTTTCAGAAAAAGTAACAACGCGATTAGGATGATGAATGATGCAATCGATGTGCCCCGTCGTAACTTAGAGCTGATTAGATTTTGGTCCATATTGGTCAAGTAGTTTTTTAGATTTTTAGTTTTTTTTCGAAAAGAGTTGATTCTACAATGCAATTTATAAAGGAGGACGAAAATTTTCCACCAAAGAACCAAACGCAATTACATAAAAAAAAATTTTTTTCTTAATTTCTTTTTAGATTTAAAAAAAATTTTTTTTTAGATTTAAACAAATTTTTTTTTTAACTGATGCTAATGTTACCGCTTGGAATAATCGAAAGTTATTCCAATGCAACAGTGAATTTATCATCTCTACTCCCAAGAATACATTTTGGGAGAATATCGATGAAAGTACAAAAAAAAACGATGTTAGCGATGTTGGCGAAGGAGTAACGAATCGGGAAGTTCTTTGTGTGACTCTTGGAGAGTCAAACACCAAATAAAAAACATTAATATCACTAGGCCCTACTAGCCATGCGTATCACTCTAACCCTCTCGCAAGAACAGTCCTACCCGCGAGCTCGCGAAGCGAGCGAGCAAAAACAACCCTACTTGCGAGCGAGCGAAGCGAGCGAGCAACAATAACCCTCTACTTTAATACTTCAATCGATGCAGCTGGACATTCGTTATAAAAAAGTACTAACATATGTATGTCGAAAAGTTAGTAGTTCAGGAGATATATCATATTACTGTCGTACTAAGACGTTAGTGTTTACTTACTTGTGTAACATCTTAGCACGACAGTAATGGTATTTTAGAGTTATTTAAATTGAAATATCTCCTGAACTACTAACTTTTCGACATACATATGTTAGTACTTTTTTATAACGAATGTCCAGCTGCATCGATTGATGTATTACAAAATTCCTCATTCCATTTAAAAAAATGAAGGTCGCCTTCATATCTCTAAAAAAAATTATATAAAAACAAAAAATTTTTTTGGTATCATATAAGCCCCATTTTACCATTCAACTTTGTCCTTCAGACATTTGACGTATCTTTAACAACAAAGATATTTGAGGTGGCAAAATGTGGCGCCCCACCCTGTATATAGTAATTAGTAGGGGTGTGCGAGAACCCGAAATATCGGGAACCCGATGGTCGGGACGAGTCGAGAAGAGGTCGAGTCGGGTCGGGTTGGGTTCCCGAAAATTTCGAGATTCCCGAAAATTTCGAGATTCCCGAAAATTTCGAGATTCCCGAAGAAATCGGGTTCCCGAAAATTTCGAGAATATGACACAAGACACTCTTGAAAAGAATTCGTGACAACATTCTTTCAATCTCGAAAACATCTAGAATAAAAAATTCTAAACTATAAATGTATTCATTAAAACGAATATAAATGATTAATGGGTTCTCGAAATTTTCGGGAATCCCGATAAATTCGAGAACCCCGATTTTTTTCGGGAATCCCGATAAATTCGAGAATCTCGAAATTTTCGGGTACCCGTCCCGATCCCGACAAAATTTCGTGTTCCCGTCCCGACCCGATATTTCGGGTTCTCGCACCTCTAGTAAATTACCTCTAGTAATTAGTCATTCGATAAAAATAGAAGTCAATGTAAATCACGACTTCAGTTGATGGTGTCGTTACTCCATCTTAAAAACATTTTATTCTATCCGAAAATTGATTTTACTCAATCTTTAAATCATTCATGTCTGTCTGAAAATTGAATTTACTCTATCTAAAAATCATTTTATTCTATCCGAAAATTGATTTTACTCAATCTTGGAATCATTTTATTCTGTCTGAAAATTGATTTTACTTCATCTTAAAATCATTTTATTCTGTCTGAAAATTGATTATACATACTTCATCTTGAAATCATTTTATTCTATCTGAAAATTGATATTACTCCATCTTGATATTACGTCAATCATCCTCATACTCGAGTTTAGGGAACATATGTATAGGCATACAATAGATATGAATTTTCTTCTTTTTCTGGGACATCGATAAAGAAATTCTAATCACCGTAGAATTAATCGTAATGAATTAACCGTAGAATGAATCGTAATGTAAGGGGTTAAGAAGGTGGAGAATTATTATCAATTATAAAATTAAATATAAAATCGTCGACTATAACTGGTTTTTACAATATATTCTAGAACTGAGGAAACGCTTCGGGGTTGGCGCTTTGAGTATAAAAGAGTTGGTAACATCTCCAATTATACAAATGTGTTCGCGAATTAAAACAGCAGAGGTATAAACATTGTTGTTCCTTCTACGAATCACGTTTATGACGAAATATCAATTCTGTACGAGCGACATAACAGTCGTTACTTTTATTCGTTAAGTTCTCATCGCGGGGGGTGCGAGATTTCATCCTGTTACCGTGCAACATTAAATTAATTGTCAATAAATGTTCCCAAACAATTGCAGCACGCAGCAGTTTGACCCAATTTTAATTGTTGTTCTACATAAATGGAAATCGTGTTCCCCTACTGAATTTCTGTTTTCATTGGCCGATTTCTCTTTAATTTATTAAAGAAAGGAGTACATTGATGATTAACACGTTCACGCCGGCGCCTGCTATTTGTGTATGTATCTTGAGCCACCGGTGGTACACGCCGGCGGGAATGTGTTAAACTTCGGACCGTCGTGTAAAGAAACATTTTCTGAGACAGTAGAGCAACTTATTCTTTCAATCATTTCAATGAGTCGAAGATAGTGTAATATTAAATTTTACTAGAATTTCGAAAGATGAAATTATTACTCTATGCAGAAAGATCGAACGGAAAGGATCAAGAAAATGAAAGAAAATCCTTTCAGGATTAAAACCGCGAACAAAAATTGGCCGAACACGGGATTTTGCGTGCGAATTTTGTCGGGCCGGCAATTTCATTCTTTTTTAATCTAGATAATCGCACGTTCTACCGCAAAGAACGCACACGAGCCCTCGATTCGCAAAAATTGGCAAGATTCCGTTCTGAAATTTTCATTTCGCATCGCGAATTCGTTCCCCGTTTGAAATTGAAAGTTCGAAATGGTCGACCATACCTTCGCTGACGTCGAATCACATGCAATAATAACTTGCGCAAATACAGACCTCGACAAAATAATAAGACACCTAGCATATTTTTAAATTTCTTGTATTTAATGGTGAAAAGTGTACACTCCGTTATATGCTGAGTACTACATACTATCTCCAAAGTAAACACGCAAAATCTTAGAATTGTATCGCATACCATAGCAAAATTAAAGAAAGATATGTGAACACGGACTGACATTGCTTCGACAAAAGTATAAGACATTTGGATTATTTTCCACTCATGTGACTTCTACCATTAAGTGTTCCACTGCGAATGTATTCAGACGTTGAATCTTGTGATTTATGCGAATGGGAGATAATATAATAACGTAAATGAACTAAAAGAAAGACTAAATCACAATTGGGCACTATTAGAACAAAAACGAATCAAAAAGTAATATAAAACTATCCGAAAGCGATTACTAGTCGTAATTCAATTCAAAGAAGTTATTACAAAGTATTAATTTTGTATTTTTATTTGCTTAATCAAACATTTTTCTGTTAGTGTCTTATACTTTTGTCGAATTAATGTCAGACCATGTTTACATTTCTTTCTCTAATTTTACTATGGTACGCGATACAATCCTAAGATTTGACATGTTTACTTTGGAAATAGTATGGAATATACAAGATACAACGGAGTGTACATTTTCTACCTTTAAATATAAGAAATTTAAAAATATGTAGGTGTCTTATTATTTTGTCGAGGACTGTATGTATATTCTGTGTAGTGTTGATGACGAAATTACTATTTTTATTCGCCAATTGTCGGTCCAGACTGAAGTTGCTCGGAGTGAAAATGGTGTAAAATGTTTCGAAATGTACCTTTGAAACATATTTTATAGTATAAGACAAATAAATAAGTCGCGAACCATCGCATCGTCTCATATGGGAATAAAATTGAATTAGTGAGATATCGTTGCTGAAATAAATGGCGATCGTAAAAATGTTAAAAACTGATACATAATCGTGAACGATTTGAATTACAATTGGGTTCGAACGAAAGTTCGTAGCGTTTGTAAATTACAATTGAAAGCTAAAATTCAGATATTTATTCATAGATTTATTCAATAACATATTTTCCATTCTGCTCAGTTATTTTTTGCCATTTTCGAGGTAACTTCTCGTGTTATTGAATGAACATATGAATTAAATACCTTAATTTATTTGATCTTCGATTCTTAATTTGATAACTCTATGAACTTTCTTTCCAACCCAATATTATTGATCGATAAGAAATTAGTTTATACTAGCTTCCACATCATGCACGTTCCTCCACATTTTATAACGGAGATTATTTATTAATCGTCATAACTCGCGGGACGCTGTTCGCGATATCGATTCTTCTGCGGCCGTGTAAACGGATTTTCGCGCGATCGCCACGGCCAAGATCTTCATCAAGGCAAACGTCAATGATACGATAAGCTGCGGTGATTATGTAAGAGAAAATCGCATTATCGGTCGATTGAGCGAGACGCGTGCGAGTACAGTGTGCAGAGAGAATATCGTGTCTCTGCAAATGTGTTGCAAATCTTTCCGGCTGCATACAAAATATACAGATCTACTGGCAAAATCAAAGTTGACCTTCATAATTCCTTGAAACATTCACTGAAACGCGATAAGAAATGTTCCAATCGTCACGAAAGATTAATTAATCCAGGGTAAAACAAATTGGAAAATTCAAGGTACACTTGGAAGAGTTACATTGTAAAAATGTTTATTTTTAATTGTGTTTAGACAATACATGACAGGACGACAGGACACGCCGACTAGAATTCAGCAATTTCGCGAATAAAACTGCAACGAGCGCGTACGAGCGAATGAATTTTTTTCACGCGCAAGTTGTTCGTGTACGGAGAAATCAAATTTGAAAATTTGTCGAGCGAATGGTTTGTAAATATGTCTCTCCCCTGTTTCTATTCGCGGTAAAATGGCTTTCGTCAGTCACAATATATTCCGCAACATTCGTACGGCATTGTTACTGCTAATGAACGGTATCGCTAACAAAAGAACCATGGCTAATGGAAGCACGCGGTATACAAATTCTACTTTATTTATGGTATATTCTATTTTTTCGGAAAGAATGGCGTTTCTCTTGCTCGCGGAACGATTATTACTAAAATTGAATGTGGTTAGGTAAATGAAAATGTGCTCGGGATGTTTCCGAAACTTGTTTGACCTAAATTAAACGCGGAATTATTTCGCAGGGAATCGATCACTTTTCCCGTTTGATGTGTGGGATATTTTGATGCATCTGAAACACGTTAAAACGCGAATAAAGTTTCTTGCCCGAAACGCGCTGCGGGAAACCACGAGACGTCGATGTTTCGCGATATTCGACGAACGTTTCTACCAAAACGGATTTGCAGAAATGCAGATAGTGGTCGGTCCGGAGAATTTTTAAAAGCGTTCTGAAATTTTAACCTCGATTTAACGGGTCTCTTATAGTCGCATCAATCAACAATCGATACCACCTTTTCAGTATTTGAGGGTCGAGACCGAAATCACTATTTTTCACTTCAAAGTGCAGTTTTTGCAGATTTTGAAACACCTCTTTCCATTTATTAACATTTTATCTGTAACAATCATCTTATCGATTTTAAATCGAAGACATTCTCTTCGTTCTGATAGTATTAATGTATTAAACAATTTTATTTATAAATATGTTACGCTTGCTCTATAATACTCTACAGGGTGTCTCAAAATTCCTCCAGGACCCGAAAATGGGAGGTTCCTGAGATCATTTCAAGCGACATTTTCCTTTGAAAAAATGTCGCCCGCGGCTTCGTTAACGAGTTATTAACGAAAAACACCGACCAATGAGAGCGCGAGCTAGACGCA
The DNA here is from genome assembly GCA_933228785.1 of Lasioglossum pauxillum. Taxonomy (NCBI): domain Eukaryota; kingdom Metazoa; phylum Arthropoda; class Insecta; order Hymenoptera; family Halictidae; genus Lasioglossum; species Lasioglossum pauxillum. Next base: position 15,376,822 of record OW121706.1, on the reverse strand, counting down.
TGCAGCCCGGCGCACAGTGGGCCAGATCGACGCGCTAGCTGTTCATGAGCTAAAAAATCGAAGTCCTCATCGATTTTTACCGTATGTACGATGTTTCTTAAATGTCCATTACATTCAAAAACGATAATATTAATTAAAGTTATTAAAAACTCTCGTTACAATAAGCGTTCAAAGATCAAACTTTTTCAGATACGATTTATCACCGAAAAATTCCTTTTCTTCATAACGATGTCCTGGAAAACCTACTAAAGATTAAGTGCCCAATTTGTTTTTGTATGAAGAATGTATATCTATGTTGAGAACGCACCAGGAACTAAACATTAATGTTCATAATCTTTTATAAAAAAAAATACTTAGTCAACCATGGAATACCGTCAAAGTTTTTCACCTTTGACAAGGGATAAGTTAAAAGTGTTATATAGTGTCGTGCTCTAACAAAGTGAAACATTTTCAGCAACGTCTCCTCTAAAAGATCCTGCAAATTTCACATCCAAATCGATCCAAACTTGGAAATTATGATGGTTTAAAGCGTCGCGTGTCACGCAATTCCGCGGCGAATCGCGTTGCGCGAGACGCATTGACGGCCACTCAGCAGCTCTCAAGAGTGTAAAGACCTAACCCAGACCTATCTTATGAAGTTTTTACATTATACGACCATTGATAAACATTCGAACTTATTACTAGCTCACAGTTGAATCATTTGTATTTGAGAGATTATAGTAACAGCATCTCTGAAAAGGACTAATTAAAAATGTTATAAAAAAAAATTAAACCGACTTTGAAGAAACGCACACATGACCTTAAATATAATACAATCTTTTCGAAGGCGGCACAAAATTGAAAATTTCGAAAATTTCGAAAATTTCGACACTGGAAATTACGAAAATCCTTATTTAAGTTCGTGTGTGCGTTTCTTCAAAGTCGGTTTAATTTTTTTTTATAACATTTTTAATTAGTCCTTTTCAGAGGGACACAGAAACTACAATCGACGAGATATCTTGTTTCCGCGATGTCGAAGAAACGATGCTGTGAATGGATAATATGTAGCACGTTATATCAGTAATAAAGGTACACGAGATATCTCGTCCATGGCATCGTTCGTTCGTCAAGTATCGATGTTTGCGAGAATCATATGATTCTCGAAAAATCAATACCATATGATTCTCGAAAAATCAATATTTCCTTGGGAACGATTTCATTTGTTTTAAACGACGCCTTCATCGAATACATTGTAGGCTGGGAGAGCATAGTTTCGCGCGGAATCGCGAAGAGCATGGAACTGTTTCCGCGTCGGAGTATGTAATTTCGTTCGCTATCGATACGAATTAGAAAAGTGTGCTAAGTGTTCAGCAATTGTGTGAAATTGTGTGAAAATGTGGTGTTCCGTGTTTTGTGTTTCACCGGAGTAATAAGCAAATGGATTTACGGCTGAATAAGTGAGTTTTTAATTCGATAAATTTCTGCTTCTTCTCTCGTTCGAGTAAAGTTGCCGATGATGTGGGTCCTCGCCGATTTCGATGACTTTGAAATATATTATTTATTCGATGTTTTAAATATCTTTTTCCTATGGAATAAAGCTCATCGAAATCGGCGAGGAGATCGATTTATAATTACAAGTTCTTACAATTATCTCGTAAACTAAAGCCGGCCGACAAAAACTGTAAAGGGAAATGTTGTTCAAAATCATGGTTTTGACAACATATCCAAAGCTCATCGCGATTGGCCAAGAAATAATACATCGATCGATTTTAAATTACATGTTTTTACAATTATCTCGTAAACTAAAGCCGATCGACAAAGACTGTAAAGAGAAATATTGTTCAGAATCACGGTATTGACAACATATCCAAAGCTTATCGAAATTGGCGAGGATTCACATCATCGAGAAACTGTTGTTCGTTGTGACATCGCGGCGTGCCACCGACACTCGGCTGCCGGCGCGCCGGGCTGCACGCGTCTAGCTCGCGCTCTCATTGGTCCGTGTTTTTCGTTAATAACTCGTTAACGAAGCCGCGGGCGACATTTTTTCAAAGGAAAATGTCGCTTGAAATGATCTCAGGAACCTCCCATTTTCGGGTCCTGGAGGAATTTTGAGACACCCTGTATATCTGTCTAATTGCATTCAACGTTTTATAATTAGCGAATCAATCTTTAAATCAATGAAACAATTGTCCCGTATTTTTTCTTAGTTTTTATACGTGCATTTAAATTTAATCCAAAAACATTTCATTCAAACGTTTCGTATTGTCAGAAAAAATGCTTTCAACGTTTCACAATTAGTAAATCATTTTTTAAATGAATGAAACGATTGTACTTTTTCTGAATTGTACTATAAAAACAACACAATGATTCCGAATGGTTTTGTGAGAAGTGAGAAACGAAGCAGCACACGGTGTACGTCGCGCTCCGTAATTATATAACTAACATTGTGTAACAATAAATATTCGGTGGATAGGGAGTAGGTCTGAGTCACAAAGTATCACTTTGCCGGGTGCCGCTTCTATTAAATTAGAATGCGAATGGTTCGCGGTGAAGCACGTGAATGCCGGGGCCAAAGCGTTGCCAACACGTGCGACAAAACGTGTGTTCGTACTACTTGGTGCGCCTGTACGCGCGGCCGAACTACTTAATGACTCGGCTTGCCAAGACGCCTCGTACCGTGGCATGGCATCTTGCAACCGTAAACGATTGCATCGACCGCCAGTTTCTCTTCGATTTCGTTTCCCATTTTGCAACATTGCTCTCGCCGACAATGATCGTCCACATTCCGTGCGATTTCGCGTACGCAAATAGCGCTGGGTAGCGAAATCGATGAAAACGAAGTGGGTTACGTTACTTTGGACGGTTCAATAAATTTTTGTATGAAATTACGATTCTGTAGAAAATCGATATGAACATCTCATCATACAGTGTTTGAATATTATTTAAAATAGCGCTGGCTACACTTATTTTACGTTAAATAAATGTCTGTAAAAGTTCTAATAAATCTATCAAAGTATAATTAAGTCACAAAAAATTCTGATCGACTGCCATTTTATAGATAGTGACGCAGAATGATTCTTTGGTCAAATCCAGAAATCCATTTTTATCGTGGCATAATCGAGAAAGATGAATTTGATTACTATTTTTAGAAAACAAAAGAGTCGGAGCAGCAATCGCTATGATAAATCTAAATGTTCCAATTGCAACGTTAACAATTCATCTTCGATTTTGTAAAATTGTTAAGATGTTTCCGTTTGAGCTAAATAAAAACGAAATATAAACGTATCAAAGTCTGCACAGTCCGAGTGAAAACGAGAACTGTCGAATCGAGCCAGCGATTGTTAAATTCAACAGTAACGAAGAATGATAGGGTGCAATCCATCATGGCGGTCACGAGAAGTCAATGGGGTCCGTTTCGTAGATTGTGTTTTTCCGTATTTTTTAGCTAAGCAATTCCGCTCGGTTTACGGGGTAAAGCATTAACGTGACCGAATAATAAGCTAACCATAAATCCTCTCACGCTTCAATACAATATCGGTCGAAGAACGCTTGGATAGGATAGGACAAGGGTATTTGACTCGGCCTGGCGTTCTGCCATTCTCGTTGCCATCCTCGACCACAGAGCGCCGACAGGAATTCAAACAATAGCTTACTAAGCCACGACCATGATTTTCCTGTCCGCCCGCGACATTATCGCGCCGGGTTTACGTAACCTTGTTCTCCAATTCCATCGTTGCTCTATTCTGCGGCCACGATTCCACGATCCCCTCTCTCTTCCACCCCCCTCATCAACGTTACCTTGTTCCAGCTCTTACAATGCACCACTGTAGCGGTACCTATGCTACTGTCTTTGACAAATTTAACTTTGTTTTTCAATAAAAATTAAAATTCATCCGCACGCAACTTTACGCACATGCATATCACTTGAATTTTTTCAGTCTCGTTCTTCATTCATTTATTAGCTCGTAGCTTCATTCATTTATTCATTGTTTTCAGATTGTGTACGAAACTGTGCCGTTCAGTGCTGGTACTATCTTTTTAATTATGTTCGATTATTAACTTCCCGATTTTATAGGGAAGTTATTGTAATTACCCCGAAAATCGAAAATCGATTTTTTAGCAGATCTTCACGTTTCATGGTCATTGCAGTCATTTTAGACTATTTTCAGCAAAATGTTCGTGTGTGTGTGCGTATGGCCGTTTCTATGTAATCAAATTTTTCGTTAACGTTTTCAGAAAAAGTAACAACGCGATCAGGATGATGAATGATGCAATCGATGTGCCCCGTCGTAACTTAGAGCTGATTAGATTTTGGTCCATATTGGCCAAGTAGTTTTTTAGATTTTTAGTTTTTTTTCGAAAAGAGTTGATTCTACAATGCAATTTATAAAGGAGGACGAAAATTTTCCACCAAAGAACCAAACGCAATTACATAAAAAAAAATTTTTTTCTTAATTTTTTTTAACTGATGCTAATGTTACCGCTTGGAATAATCGAAAATTGTTCCAATGCAACAGTGAATTTATCATCTCTACTCCCAAGAATACATTTTGGGAGAATATCGATGAAAGTTCAAAAAGAAAACGATGTTAGCGAAGTTGGCGAAGGTGTAACGAATCGGGAAGTTCTCTGTGTGACTCTTGGAGAGTCACACACCAAATAAAAAACATTAATATCAGTAGGCCCTACTAGCCATGCGTATCACTAACCCTCTCGCAAGAGCAGTCCTACCCGCGAGCTCGCGAAGCGAGCGAGAAAAAACAACCCTACTCGCGAGCGAGCGAAGCGAGCGAGCAACAATAGCCCTCTAGTTTTTAATTACGTTTTGTATTTTTCATTGAAAATCAATCTCATTGTTGGATCTTTAAAATTGACGTAGTTTCAAATCTTGCAATTCGACGTTAATATCTATTAAATCCCTTGTCGTACTAAAAAATGTATTTATCGCAAATATAAATCCACCTAAATGTAGTACGATTTATTGTACACGTATATACAATATATCTATTATTATATTTTAATGAATCGTAATGTTCTTTGTAATTATGGGCAACTGTAGAATTTCACGTAAAATTGAAATTTTGTACATCGATTGCGAAAGACAACAGCCACATAGACATTTAAGTAATTCTTTCTCAACAAGTTATATGTTTTTACTATTTTAAATTGCACATTTAAAGTACTTCATTTGCTGTAATTACGTGAAAGCTCTCTTCAAACCATGCTATATCTGATAAAAACATTTTCGATAGGACTTCTAATAACAGAGTAATCTTTACTAGTGATTACGATTCGTGGTTCACCCTGTATATAAAATGAAATTACACAGAAGAAGTATTATACTCTCCAACACAATGGTCAATGTTGCAGCAACCTTTAAACCTTTAAACATTTTCTACAAATTCTATTTTAAAACACAATAAATCGAATGGAAATGTGAGGCAAGAACGAGTGAAGATTAAAAAATAATGCCTCGAAGCTTTAAACATCAAGTTCAAAACGTGTATTTTTGTTTCCTCCACGGTTTTAATTTCTTTTTTTATCACTTTTGACGAAGCTAATGGTCGGGAGCGTGTTTTTCACTTAAAGCGTGCACGTTGGAAAAGTTTTTTCCCCAGCAATGTACCGGAAAATATCGCGCCGGCTAGGCTCTCTGAATGGAAAATTGAGTTGACCAACTACTTAGGCGAGTTTTTGTTTAGCCGTAGGAGCTAACAAACTCTCTCTCTCTCTCTCTCTCTCTCTCTCTCTCTCTCTCTCTCTCTCTCTCTGTGTTCAATATTGTTCACGGGGCATGGCAGCGCGAGGTTCGCAGCGCGCGCGCGAATTGAAACACAGAAAAGTCGCGGTATAATTGCATTTCGTGTGTTCTGCTCTCTCTCTCTCTCTTTCTCTCTCTCGTGGCTGTCGATGCTACAATGCAGTGTCTTCATTCGGTTGATGGTTTAATAAAGCACTGGCGAGGCGCCCCTGGGAAAAGTAATTGAATGGAGAATCCCTTTGTCTCCACCTTTTGCAGTTTCGAGCCCAGTTAATGTCTGTAGAACTTTCATTATCTTAACACTTTCGAGCATCAACGCTTTCAATCAATTCTATTTCGATCAACAGTTTCAAAATATTACTTCGTTTCGTGCATAATTCAACGGTAAACATTGTCCCCTCCGATTAAATGTAAACGAAATATTTATTTTGCAGAGTACGACGACAAATATAATGTTCATTCACTGAGTGTACTAATAAAAATATTCATTTTATTCAATGTAGTAAATTTGATTTAATATAGCACTGGAAATAAAAATTATTGGAAAAATATTATTTATATTTATTATTCATATTATTATTAATATTAATTTTAAATATTCATTTACAATTATTAATACTTGAGTAAAGCTCCCAGAAAAGTTATTGCTGCTTTCTGTGTGAAAAATTAAAAACATACTTTTCGTGATTAAAATTGCAGAAATTATATCTGATATAATCTAAACATCCATTTTTCAAATGAATCCAAATTGTCCCTACTATACCAAACAAAAGTTTATTTAAGGAGTTTTTCATCAGTTTAGGAAATTAAAAAATATTGATTTATAACTATGTATTTCTAAAATCTGGTTTCCCCCGATTAAAATACGTATTACGGTCTCCACAGTCGAGGCAGCATTAAATATTGATCCAGTTTGGTCAGACTTCGTCCAAAGCAATTAATATCTATCAATTTAATTGATGTTTTCTTCGCCGAGCGAAATCAAATGAAGATTTATCAACGGCGAATTACCGGCTTACCGAATCTAACATTATCCGATGAAATATTTAATAATTATACGACGAGCAGCTAATTTACTGCGGGATTAATTTTAATTCGTCGAAAATCTACAGTAACTATTTTAGTTAACATCCCAGATAATATTAATCATTTTTCTACATCCTCTCTCCGGGGGAACTTTTTCTTCCGCTTCCGAAATAAAGTTTCGTCTCATAAATTATCATCAAACTCATCTGGAGGGGGAAAAAGTTGAACGCAAACTTGTGTAAACTGAACGAGATATTTTATCTACCACAAGTTTTTAAAGGTTGCTGTAAAAAGTCCACCGAAAATAGTTCTCGACCCTCGGGTGATTGATGAACGTAATCAAACGGCGAGGCGGAAGGATATCTCCTGTAATGGCGACCACCTCTTCAAACCTGGCCCAATAAAACATCAAGATTTTATTTCAAGAAGCGATACAGATTCGGACTTCCTGCACATCAAATTCGCGAACGAGACATCCGCTGTTTCTCGTCGAATACAGTCTACGAATTTTCTACGATACATATAATTTATACAAAAAATTGGGATAACCTGACTATTTCACAGTTCATAAACAAGGGGTTGTTGCATTATTAAAAAAAGATTTGGAAGCATTCTGGTAATTTCTATGTACTTATGGCTGACGAACATCTCCATAAAAATGTTTTTTACAATTTTTTACAATATTTTAAACGTCCCGATCTAATTAGAAAACAACATTCATTTTATCTAAAGTTTGCACTGGTTGGTCATAAAAATGGCATGTAAGATAAATATCCACTGCATGATGTACCGTAGTGAGCTTCTAATGTTTCTAATTTAATTAGCCGCTTTCGTTAATGCGAGAATTATTCGAACGTTGAATACACACTGATCATAATCATCTATTATTATACGAGAATTAATTGCGCAATTTTACTATTCCACTCAATCCAATTGTGGCATTAATTAGTTCACCGTTCTAACTATAATTACAGGTAGACAGTGATCAGTTAATTCCATTAATTTCGAACTTACTGTATGCACAGATAATAAATACCATATCGCTGCATGTCTCTCTGTTCCAATAAAACAATTAAAAATAAAAATAGTGATTATGTGCACAAATTAATTCATGACATTGTCTTCTTTGCTGCTCATTTATAAAGCACATTCATGTCTCCGAAAAAAATAATCTCCATAGGTAGCTGATAAATTCAGTAAAAGATTTGAATTTAAAAGTTTCAATCGATTAATTGCAAACGAATTAATTTTCCATATTGCTAGTTTCGCTATTCAAGATTCACTGTTTACCCAGAATACTTTTACGCAAGATGTTTATGTAATTTCCCCGAATAATGCAACGTGTGTATTAATTAATGATAATACCAACTGATTTCACTCGAAGAACTCGGCCGAAAATGTAGTATGAAATGTCGTCGCTGCATTTTCTCAAGGATTCAGGAAAACCGGCCGGAAAACTTCCCCGATGCACGCCTATTCATGCTAGTCGTAAGTAGAAGCGGCATGTAATGAACAGACGCATTAGGATGAGCCCTACGACGCGGGGCACGTGCAGCATTTAAAATCGATTTTCTTCTCAAAGCATTTGTAAAAACGTTTTATTGTACATCAATTGTTCTCACTGATGGAATCGTGAATTGTTTACATAATGTTAATCATTTATTTTGAAAAACTTGTTCATTTTGGGTTCATACACGTCCATCTAATTCTAACTTCCAAGCAAACTTCTAACGACCAAGCAATAAAAGTAAGTCTAAATCTGAAATGAAAGAAATGAAACAATTTCTAAAACAAAACAGTAATATATTGCTGCTTAAATCTGATAAAGGTAATATAACAGTTATAGTTGATAAAGAAGTATATAACTCAGAAGTGCTGAAAATGTTGAATGATACAAATACTTATAAAATCAGCAAATATCAATACACAGCCACGTTTGAAAAGGAGGCCAATTCTATCATTTCCAATTGGGTAAGAAAAAATAAATAGAAGAACCACTAGGTAAAAGATTAAAAACATACAATGAGGTAATACCCAGAGCTTATGCACTACCTAAGACACAAAGAAAATTTATCATGGAGTTTTATTGTCTCTTCCATCGACGGTCCCACTTATAAACTGTCCAAATTTCTAGCTAACATTTTGTTTAAAATAATAGGGAAATCCCCTTATCACACAGTAGATAGCTGGCAATTCGTCAAAGAAATTAGAACAATTGAAATTCCAGATGATGCATCAATGTTAGTATCCCTTGATGTAACATCTTTATTTACAAACGTACCAATTGATTTAGCTTTACAGGTATTAGACTGTCGTCGGGATGAAATAAAACAACATACTAACATACAACATGACGAATCTCGTCATGCTGTTAAGTTTGTATTGGAAACCAATGTGTTCATTTTTAATGGTATTTACTACAAACAAGCATTTGGAACAGCCATGGGATCTCCAATTTCCCCAGTTGTTGCAAATCTTGTAATGGAAAGATTAGCAGAGAATTCTATTTTAAAACTGCTCTTTGAATTGGTTCGGTATAAAAGGTATGTTGATGATATAATCACATGTATAAAACCTGAACAATTGAAAAACAGCTTTCATGAAAGATTACAATTCACATATGAAATGGAAAGCAATTCAAAGTCTAAGCATTCTCGACGTGAGTGTCATTAGAACAGTTAAAAACGAATTGGTTTCATAAAACTAGCTGGTCGAGTAGATATGTAAACTTCTACTCGTTTCACCCTTTGCAACATAAAGTGGGCTTAATCAAAGGTTTAATAGACAGAGTTATCTTACTCTCTGATCCTGAATTTCGACCCAACAATTTCCTGTTAATAAAAAATGTATTAAAACACAACGGTTACTCAGAAAAGGGTATAGCCGGATAAGCATGGGCCAGCGGCCCCCGCTCCGATTTTCCTGATTCCTGTCTTAAAACATCGTTTTATGTCTAAAAACCTTGTGTAAAATTTCAAATGTCTACCCCCACTAATAGGGGTGATATTGAGGTAAATTCCCCCGCACTTAAATGCAATTTGCGCTAAAACGAGAAAAGATATCAACATGGGATAAACGGCAAATAAAAGATATAGATACACTCTATATTTCAGATTTTTTTCAGAATTTTTTGCTAATTATTTATAGTTGAAAATAATTAATTAATTTTTTGGGAATTTTTTTAACTATCTTCCCCTAGGTTGACACCTACCAAAAAATTCTAAAATATTGCTATGATTCTAACCTATTTTGTAAAAAAATCTCAGAAGTGTCCGTTTGGTGAAACAGTGTCACAAAAAATAAAGTATGCCGGCGAACGCTCGGTTTGATCAGTAACGACGCAGCGACCGATTCCCCTTGCGGCGGCTAGTGACGGGAGCGAACGGGAAGTCGGCGCTTTTCTTGTTTTTTTCTTTTTTTTATATGTATTTATAAAGCAAACGATTTTTATTGTCTAGAATATAATTGTTTAGACTTGTAACTGTAATCATGTATTAGAAGATTTAGTCGCATTTTTACATGTATCAGCTTTTCCGTACAAGCGCCGACTTCCCGTTCGCCTCCGTCACTAGCCACTGCAAGGGGAATCGGTCGCTGCGTCGTTACTGATCAAACCGAGCGTTCGCCGGCATACTTTATTTTTTTTGACACTGTTCCACCAAACGGACATTTCTGAGATTTTTTTACAAAATAGGTTAGAATCATAGCAATATTTTAGAATTTTTTGGTAGGTGTCAACCCAGGGGAAGATAGTTAAAAAAATTCCCAAAAAATTAATTAATTATTTTCAACTATAAATAATTAGCAAAAAATTCTGAAAAAAATCTGAAATATAGAGTGTATCTATATCTTTTATTTGCCGTTTATCCCATGTTGATATCTTTTCTCGTTTTAGCGCAAATTGCATTTAAGTGCGGGGGAATTTACCTCAATATCACCCCTATTAGTGGGGGTAGACATTTGAAATTTTACACAATGTTTTCTTGACATAAAACGATGTTTTAAGACAGGTATCAGGAAAATCGGAGCGGGGGCCGCTGGCCCATGCTTATCCGGCTATACCCTTTTACGTCAAACATCGTCAAGGAACGTATTTTTGAATTATATCATCCTCTTTTGGTTGAAAAACGAAAGGAAGATAGATTTAAAGGAACTGGTTCAATCAATTGGAAAAATACCGTTGTTATACCTTATTATGGTTGAGAACATCTCAAATTACATAAAAAGGATCTTTCGAAGAGTAGGAATTCATACAATTTTCAGGATACCACATTATCTTAAAACCTTGTTTCCACCTGTTAAAGACAAGCTACCACGTTTAGAAAGTTGCAATATTGTATACTCAATACCTTGCTTGGGATGTAGTCAAGTATATATTGGACAAACACGTCCAGAAAGAAAATCCGTATCACAGAACATAAGCGTAATATTTTCTTACCTCCACTACAATATACTGCATTGACGAAACATTCACTTGAAATGGATCATAGATTTGATTTTGAAAACGCCAAAATTATTGACAAAGAAGGAAATTTACATCAAAGGCTACTATTGGAAACTATTCATGTGATTAAACATGGCAGCGTAAATCTTAGGTATGATACACCTGAGATACATGAATATTCCGCAACATTACTAAACCAGTAATGTTCTATGATGAATTTTTCCAATAAACCTTACTTTTGTCATTATCTAAAAATTTCGAACTAGCTGTTTCTCATATATAATTAACTGTATGAAACTGATTCCAATAAAAGTTGAACGATAATAACGATTTACCATGAAGGTATATTCTAGATATAACCTACATCGTTTTCAATAAGTTCTTACATCATTGTCTTGACAACAAGCATGTCCGACGCGCGTAACACACGTGCCACACAATTATTATAAATTTATTTTCCCCAATGCAAGTGAGTGAGTTTTTATGAACAATATTCCTTGTATTCAATGATTTAATAGTTTTTGAAATTATTATAACATATTTACTTTACAGACGCGATTCAACTGAATCTTGAAAAGGATCCAATCTAGGATCGAAACGTTGATTTTGTTTGATTATTAGCAAAATTGCTTCATAATTAGTAATAAACGATCGAACCGTTGCGCCGAAAGCATTTAACATTTATTAACAGCAAATACGATCGATAGAAGAAACATATATATTAATAAAAGTAAGTATCGTTTTATAAAAATGCTAATGCTGAATTTATCGATGCTTAAATAAGGAAATGTATTTTATCATATTCCACGGAGGTATTTTTATTTTTAGAATATTGGCTATTTATATGAAATCCAATATAAATATCAGGACCAACGTCGATTTTTAAAAAATAGCTTGAAATAACACGTAAGAATTCGAATGGAATGAAATAACGTAAAATAATTTGTAATAAATGAATTTCGGGGAATGTTAAAATAGCAACAAAGATAAATATGTATAACAATTGTTCCAGTAAATTTTTCGTTCGAAAGTATGTAAACGAGATGAATGATTTTATTCAATATTTCTTTTCTTTTCGAATACCCGGTGGAAAAGTTTGAATACATACGATCAAAATAAGTAAATATGCAATATGGATTATGTTGCAGGTTTCTAGACTAAACTCGGGGTCGAGAGATCACTGTTTATCGTCGTGGATCACGTACTCTATGTCAACATACGCTGGGACGTTCACGAGCAGTCATTTCAAGGGTCATTGGGGGTCTGCACCCGATGCACACTGCTGACCTTTTACAGAAGATCACAGTAAATCGTGTACAACCCACCAAATGACATTTTCATTTTATTTTTGCACAAAAGAAATGTCAATAAAGGCGTGTCTATAATATTACATTATAAAAATAACAAAGAATTTATTTATTCAAATTTTTTCACTAAATTTATTATAAATGCATTCGCAGCAGATGTACTCGTATTTTTACAATCCCAATAATTGTAAATTAAAACGTATAATAGTTCTAATGGAAACGATACGTGATTTAATCACTGAATACAATTGTAACATTTTCTACAATTTACAGTGGGTGTAAAAAGTATTCGTACGCCCTTTAAAACCGAATAACTTTTTTATAATTGTACCAAACGACCTCATTAAAAAAGATTTTCCAAAAATTATAATTTATAAGGTTACATGCAAAAGTAAAAACTTAATGAAAATTTAAAATATATGTTTTGTAGATCTATGTTAGTTGTACACATACTGAAAGGGTAGCCGGATAAGCATGGGCCAGCGGCCCCCGCTCCGATTTTCCTGATTCCTGTTTTAAAACATCGTTTTATGTCTAAAAAAACATTGTGTAAAATTTCAAATGTCTACCCCCACCGATAAGGGTGATATTGAGGTAAATCCCCCGCACTTAAATGCAATTTGCTCTAAAACGAGAAAAGATATAGATACACTCTATATTTCAGATTTTTTTCAGAATTTGTTGCTAATTATTTATAGTTGAAAATAATTAATTAATTTTTTGGGAATTTTTTTAACTATCTTCCTCTAGGTTGACACCTACCAAAAAATTCTAAAATATTGCTATGATTCTAACCTATTTTGTAAAAAAATCTCAGAAGTGTCCGTTTGGTGGAACAGTGTCACAAAAAATAAAGTATGCCGGCGAACGCTCGGTTTGATCAGTAACGACGCAGCGACCGATTCCCCTTGCAGTGGCTAGTGACGGGGGCGAACGGGAAGTCGGCGCTTGTACGGAAAAGCTGATACATGTAAAAATGCGACTAAATCTTCTAATACATGATTACAGTTAGAAGTCTAAACAATTATATTCTAGACAATAAAAATCGTTTACTTTATAAATACATATAAAAAAAAGAAAAAAACAAGAAAAGCGCCGCACTGTATTTATATTGTTTCCCCTTTTTTTGCACGATATATTTTATATTTTGGATTTTCTGGCACCATATGCTTCGTAAAATGAAGGTCCACTCCGGATTAGATTAATCGAGACAATGCTTATAAACTTTGAACTATTGATCAATATTGATAAGCTCTAAAGGTTAGCTATGTTTTCATTAACTCCTTCTACATCAACAATTGCTGATTAGTTTGGGACTATAGTTCGCCAATAGATAATATCGATTAAACTCGTGCAAGTTTCAGCATCAATTCTTCCTCCCTGATTAAAATTAGTAACATTCCAACACGCATTAATTGTACCAACAGTTCATTATTAGTACTGCTATTAATTTTAATTAAAACCTGTATATAAGTGAAATACTAATGCTTTGAAATATGTTGTTTAATCCTTACGACCCAAGATTTATAGATTAAATTTTATAGTTAATTAATGAATATAATTTCATGAAGTAACGAGCAGAAAATATGAGACAATCATAATCGTCACCGTCATCGTCATCGTAAATAATAAAAGAAACCAACTCCCAAGACACAAATTTTCGAATGTAATTTTGTTTCATAATTACTCAATTATAAAATCATACATAAACAAGATTATATTTGTGCAATGACATTGAAAAAAAGTACGTAACAAAAACGGTATAAAATAATTGACAACAATGACGCTTCGTCTTCGAACGATTAAAAGCTACATTTGTTTACGTCATTACTAGAGTTCTACGATTATATTAATAAATTTTCAGATTTCATAACGAAAAGTTGACCGAGTAATCCTGTTTATTAAATGACTTGTACGTTGTAAAAGCGATTACTTTTCTTTCGACCTCGACTAATTATGCAAATTCTGACACGAATTTACAATAAACCGCAAGTGGCTATGTTTAGACGGTAAAGATTGATTAAAAGAAATACGTGTTGGTACTCACCATTGCGATTATCGGAGAAAAGTACACACCAACGGTTTAAACATGTGCATATCACACTTAAAACATGTGCACCACACTTAAAACAATTGGTTTTCGTGTCTCATGTCACGTGCGTGTATCACAATCGTAAAGTGTGACTGAAAGGTCCGTCGCGTACGCGATTCTCCGGGCAACTGAACTAACTGCGGCTCGCCTCGCGAGGCGTGCTAATAACAACTCGCCGCTTGCGCGAACTTGCGTGCGCATCGCTCATACAAAGGAGATTCAGCCGTAAGGGTCGGACGCGTCTCGTCCCATCTGGAACCGAACCGAATACTAATCATTTTCCCATTGGCACTCTAATCGATTAATCGCTTACAATCCTAAACATTCATTACTACTTATTCGTCTGTAACATTTACCAATTTATTACACCTTAACAAAATTAATGACACCTGCTATTTACTTTTGCGACAGGGAATCTCAGTGAAATCAATTCATCATTTATTTCGACATTCTTCAAGCTCTTTTTTTTATTGAAATTCTTCAAGGTTTTCTTTTATTCTTCTACTAACGATTATTATTGTTAGAGTATTCTTTGGTCTTCTAATAATGATTACTATTATTAGTATTATTAGTTCAAAATCAATTTTAGAAGCAACAGTAATTAATTGTCTGCCACCTCTCCATTCTATTTATTATTATATCATACGCATCTCCAACGTTTATAATTGTATTTGTAATGCAAACACCGATAACACCTGTAATTTATTTTTTCTACGTACAAGGAATTTCGATGAAATACATTTTTCATTTGTTTTAACAATTTTTAAGATCTCCTTTTGTTCTTCTAATAAAGATTACTATTGCCAGACCATTTTTTAAAATTAATTTTGACAATTTTCAAGTATTCATCTATTCTTATAATAATGATCATATGTATCAATAGAACATTCTTCGAAAATAATTCTGACATTCTTGAAGACCTTCTTTTGCTCTTATAAGAAGGATCATTATTATTAGAACACAGTTTACAATTAATTTTAGAAGCTACAGTAATTAATCGTCTGCCACCCCTTCAATATATTTATTATTAGATCATACGCATCTCTAACATTTATAATTGTAATGCAACAAAGATCAATAACACCTGTAATTTATTTCTGCTATAGGGAATTTCTAGATCGTTTAAACATTTGTTCAAATTAATTTGTTCAAATCAATTGTAACAAATGATATTCAGTTTTGTCAATGATAGTGATTTGAAGAAATGTTCCAGAATGAAAGGTTCGGTACAAGACCGTTGATCCTACAGTATTTCTAGAAGGTCGTCATAGAAAAAAGCACATGCTCACGAATTAGGTCAACCTTATTCCAGACTAAATTGCTCCATCTGTTTCATTGCGAGGCGTCCGTACGGAAAGTTTTTGGCAATTTTAGCAGCGCCTGTGTTTTGTCATACCTTTTTTCATTCGTGGGGACGTGCGTCAACCGCGTTTCTTTTTTAAACACTTCGAAACAATTACCGTTGAATCCCACGCGAATTTTGCCTAAAGAATTTTTGATATCACAATTTTGTTTTATATTTTACACAAATATCCTAGTATTAAAACAATATTAAATATTCAGTCCAACCTGAACAAGTTGCAAAGAAGATGCACTTTTAATTAACCCTAATTGTTCCTTTAATTAGATAAAGAAACTTTTTATTTTCTATGAATATTCTATATTATTTTATACGAAGACCACGTAAAAATGATTTCATATGGAGATCATAGTGGCACAATACATTTTTAATTCACCCTTGACAATAATTGCCAAAGAACATGTAAATTATTGTATAAATCGAATCTCTGCAAATTAGAAAATGAAAATGACACTCCTCAAAAGAATTAAGGGATCACTTCTGCGAACCCGAAAAATTGCTCTCACTTTACGTGATCATGACTCCGCCAAAAATTGCTGTATCGATATTGTTAAACGATGGTTTGAAAAAAGCCTGAAACCTTTAGTTTCAGATACTCTGTTTTAAATTGTTGCTATGTTGGTTTTATACAAAGTTATAACGAGATGAAGACAACATTGACGGTTAACAAACATTTTGTGCAACTTTGGAACATCACACGGGGAGCAACAAATTTTTTTCATAAATCGCATTAATATCATCAGGAAGGGCTATCTTTCCTGTGTAAATTGTGTGGTTGTTGAATATTGTGCGATTTTTTTTATTCGAGTTATTCAACATTGAAGTAAATGTTGGCTTTTTAATTTTTAACTGGCTCCAGAAAGCGAAAAAATTATCGTAGAATCTTGTGCAAAAAAGCAGTAGAAAGAGCGTTTCTTTCTCTTCAAGGCACTCCTTGTTTTTTCAATTTCATTAACATTTCGATATACCAGGTGTTTCTGAAAATATGCTTAAAAAATGCACAATTTCTATTTTTTCTTTAACTCGCTGTATCTCGGCGAGAAATGACCGTAATACCATGATCCGAACGTCAGATTGAAACAGAGATTCTGCCGATTCAATTGAGTACCCCATGAACTCGCTGCGACAATTTTTTACCTATGGCAGTAGTGGTGGAAGTTAGTGCTTCGCAGAAATTAGCGCGCCACGTACAGCGGCTGCCTGACATCTCTGAATACGCTACCGCCGCACTGCGCCGCGCCGGGCCACAGTGGAAAATTTGGACCAACCTCGATTCAAAATCAAAGAACTTTCGATAGAAATGAGGTAGAGCGATGAAATTTTTTTAAATTAAAGCTGAAACTTCGCCGAATATAGGAAAAATAGGGAGATTATGGTACGAACGTTTTTTAACGTTGAGAAAATTCGTTGAACTTGCAGAATTTCAAGAAAATGTGGTTTCTCCAGTACCACGCGCGGAAAAAATTTTTTTTTAACATGCTATATATCATTTCCCGTAGATTTTTTCACGCTGATTTCAAAAGAATGTTTACAGGTTTCAGGCTTTCAAACCATTGTTTAACGATATCGATATAGCAATTTTTCACGGAGTTATGATCACGTAAAGTGGGACCAATTTTTCGGGTTCGCACAAGTGATACCTTAATTTTTTTGAGGAGTATATTTTCTATAGATCCTTGTGACGAGATCAAATTATATTTCATACACATGAAGTTTCTAGTGATAAAATGAAATTTTATATTCACCCTTAACAATAATAATTTCCAAATAAAATATATTTTTGTATCTCTTGCTAATCTCTGCAAGATAAACAAGATTTAATTTTCCATAAAAATCTTTGTGAAGGGATAAAATAGAATAGAATTTTTATGAAGATCCTAGTGATAAAATAAAACAAACCCACCCTTGATGAAAACAACTGCCAGTGACCGGATCGTCCGTCATTTTTCTCCCCCGTTTGACGTTTCGCAGGTAAATTATCGTGTCCCGTCCCGGCAATCCACAGGTAAAACGGAACCTAGTTAGTGATCCTAAGAACCTCGATACACCCTGATTATGCCGAACAATGATCTAAAACGCGAGCCCTTTCGCCCGTGAGTTCTACCACCAAGAAAAAAATTGTTTGCGTGATCGACGCGTTCGGGAACCGTTGGCATCCGTCAGCGTCGCGAAGTCGTCGACTGTCTTTGAAACGAATCGACGGTCGTGCGATCTCGCTGTCTCTTGGCCAGTGGGAACATGAAACCGAAACTTGACAGCTCTTCCACCGTCGACAGCACCGCAAAATTCTTCCGCGTGTCGCAGGCATCGGAGTTTGGTTCATCGTTCCCCGAATTCTTCCACGACAATGAGCCAATCAACGGTGTCCCATCCACCCTCAGGTTTGTTGGTTACTTATCAACACGTTAAATGCTATCTCTAGGATATATACAAAATTGTAAATTTCTGGATGCTGGGACGCAGTGTCTACGTTTTTGAAATTGTTGCAATTCAATCTACAGACTCTTTTGTGGTTTTTCTGGTCTCTTATGTTGCTCTTAGTAAATTGCTTCGTTCATATTGTTTGTGTAAAATTGTAGCCGATGTGAAGGAATAATGAAAAATTCGTTCGTTCGTAATTGCACTGCAGTATGAAAATAAAAATTGTGTAAAGTTTATAGAGTGCGAGGGGTGGCAAAGTTAAATCGTTCTTTGCAGAAACCAAATTAATCTTTTGTGGAAGAGGATTTTTCGAAATATTGGAAATATTTCTCTTGAACTATTCTGGTCTTTTGTTATTTAATTAATTATTCGTCCTTAAAGGACTTCTTAATTTTAATTAGAATTGTTTGTTTTTATATTAAAACGTGGTACACTTTATAAAATTTCATCTCAAGTTTTATCCCTCTGAATTTGTTTGTGAAAATATGAATTTATATTTTCCACCGTCAAATTGCTCTGGTTGAATTTAATGAGAGTATGATAATGAAGGAGTTAGCAGGAGTTACAATAGTAGGTGAAGTGGTACGAAATAACTAAAATATGTTGCCTGAGTTTAACAGCGATTTCAATGAACGGTTTGCAGTTTATGAATTTGCAGTTGGCAAAATAATATTTGCGTCGATGGCCACCATTGCAAAGTCTGTGCTTATTACTATTTCATTTTCACGTCATTATGTTATATTCGTAACATAAATGATGTGTTGTAAATGCAGAAAACACGGAAACCACCATCTCTACAGAAAAAATTCCAACGTTAACTTCTGGAAATAAAGGACCACCCAGCTCAGGAATCAAAGCACCAGCGCAAAGGCTTAAAGCACCAAGAAGTGCAACACCTCGTCTTACAGTTCATGTCAGTATGAACAATATATATACCATAACATATGTACATGTATAACAAATTAACGTTGTAGAGGTGACAAATAGATTTCGGATGACGAATATTAATATTTTATAACATTAAGGTTTAAAAACAGGTGTAAAAATATTTAAAGACACTCTGAGCAAAGTATCCTATTAATTTTTCTGTTCATAGATTAATCATTAAAAATAGAAATTGTCATAAACATCCGTAGCCTAGTTAACGATTCAGATTTTCAACGTTCTGTTTAATAAAGATAGTGCTAGTATCAAAATCTGTATAATTATGGGGTTGGTAAATAAATTCGTTCAGTTTTTGTGATTTATTCCAATGTAAAAAACCGAACGAACTTATTTGCCAACCCAATAGAAATGTTTCATGTGTGAATATGAGAATTGTTGACACAATTGACGCAATATTTCGAATCAATGGATACGTATCAAAATAAAATGCAATTGCAGAAGGATCTCACCGGTAACACGACAGACGATGCTTCGAGCAGTACAAAATCGCAAACCAATTCCGCGCGTCGTTCACCCGGGAAAATGGCGGTCAGTCCCACTGCATACAAGAGGCCATCTTCTTCGACGCCTGTCACTTCCGCGATGAAACTCGAGAAACAATATCAATTGAAAAAGGAACGCTTCCAGAGACTGAAAAAAGATCTGATAGACAAACAGGCAAGTGATAATTAACCACAGCAGTTCGGATAACACTATCCAACAAATTTCAACTTTTTTTATGTTCCCTAATTACTGTTGGGTCCTTCTTATAGACATTTCTGCGCTGATTCCGAATCTGTCCTTAATTTAAAATATTGTGGTGTTATTATAAAAGATATTGAATTATTCTTTAAGCAAAATATTCTGTAGACTTTTCCGAATACAGCGATATCCAATATTAATACATTATGATTGTTTAAACATGTTTAAACAATGATTAAAGGAGAGACACCACTTTTGGGTCAATTTTTTAGGATATTTTTCAATTTATCTCAAAACATAAGGGTCCAGCGGAAAATCGAACTATTCCACTCGAAAGAGCAGACTTTTATCTTGAGAAGCCACCCTGTCAAGTTTGGATCGTCGTCGTTTTTTTCGAACCAGAAAGCAAAATATCTTCGCCTGACATGAGTTGCCGCCAGTGGTGCTCACCACTAAAACAGGCGTTCCACGGGATACGGCGCACAGTGGGTAAAACCGATGAATTCTGTGTCAAAATCAAAGAACTTTCGATAGAAATGAGATAAAGCGATGAAATTTTTTTTAAATGAAAGCTGAAACTTTGCAGAATATGAAATAATTATGGAGATTGTGATACGTACGTTTTTTAACCTTGAGGAAATTCGTTAAACTTGCACAATTTCAAGAAAATTGTGGTTTTTCCAATACCAGGCGCGGAAGAAATTTTTTTTAAACATGCGACACATCATTTCCCGTAGATTTTTTCACGCTGATTTCAAATCTGCTCTCAAAATTTGTCTACGACCCCAGGATTTTGCAAGAAATCGAGTTTTGTGAACACAACTTATCATTTTTCATTGAAATGAATTGGTAACCCACTAGTTTGAAGGAATATTGTATTATCATATATAAAAGACATTAAAAATAATCATAAAGAAGTATTTGAACGTTTGCTTAACGTATATCACTTGACGTATCGCTGCGATTGTCGCTGGCACTCCTTGTAGGCTATGTGTGACTGTAATGTAATTTAAATTAGATATCTATTTTCCATGATTATATTTTCATTTATACAGGAACCAAGGTAAGTATTTCATAATTTTAACTTGCTTCTCAACAATGAATTTTTTAACTACTGCTGATAAAAATAAAAAAAATAAGGTATCACATAATTATGGAAAATAGATATCTAATTTAAATTACATTACAGTCACACATAGCCTACAAGGAGTGCCAGCGGCAATTGCAGCGATACGTCAAGTGATCGTTCGTCAAGAGATATACGTTAAGTAAACGTTCAAATACTTCATTATGATCATTTTTAATGTGTTTCATATATGAGAATCCAATATTCCTAAAAAACTAGTGGGTTACCAATTCATTTCAACGAAAAAATGATAAGTTGTGTTCACAAAAATCGATTTCTTGCAAAATCCTGAGGTCGTAGACAAATTTTGAGAGCAGATTTGAAATCAGCGTGAAAAAATCTACGGGAAATGATGTGTAGCATGTTAAAAAAAATTTCTTCCGCGCCTGGTATTGGAAAAACTACAATTTTCTTAAAATTGTGCAAGTTTAACGAATTCTTTCAAGGTTAAAAAACGTTCGTACCACAATCTCCATAATTATCCCATATTCTGCAAAGTCTCAGCTTTCATTTTAAAAAATTTCATCGCTCTATCTCAGTTCTATCGAAAGTTCTTTGATTTTGACACAGATTTCGTCGGTTTGGTCCATAGTGCGGCGCAGCGAACGCCCTTGTGGTTTCTCAAGATAAAAAGTCTGCTCTATCGAGTGGAATAGTTCGATTTTCCGCTGGACCCTTATTTTTTGAGATAAATTAAAAAATATCCTCAGAAATTGGTGCAAAAGTGGTGTTTCTCCGTCTTTAATCATTGCTTAAACATGTTTAAACAATCAGAATGTATTAATATTGGATATCGCTGTATTCGGGAAAGTCTACAGAATCTTCTGCTATAAATAACAATTCAATATCTTTTATAATAACACCACAATATTTGTTTAAAGTTTAAAAATATGTTTTTCTTTTAAAGTCATGTTTCTCAAAAACTGTGCGTCTATGAAAAAAATTAAGAACAGATTCGGAATCAGCGCGAAGAACTCTATAAGAACCACTCAACAGTAGTTGTGGAACAAATTTAGTGTTGGACAGTGTAATCGAGGTTCTACTAAACAGTGTATTAAACAAGTGTCATGTTTCGACTGATTTTAACTGATTTGATCTGCGCAGAAAGCGGCTCAGGACGCTTACAACGAGGCGTCGCAGCTTCGCGAGAAAGTTATCGCCAACGGTACAAAGGATCCAGGGAAACTAGACGACCTGAGGATCGAGGTTGGATCCTGTAAGCAGCATGCTCTATCCGAGCCGGATCAAGCGGCAACCAACGACCGGAAGCTGGATGTCATCGGAAGCGAATTCGTCGAGCGTTTGGGGAAGCAGCTGCAGAGCATTCCTCAAAAGTCTCATAATCTTTGTCGAGACATACTGAACAAGCAGGCCGAGCTTATGACATTCGTGGCTTTACGATTAAAGCCCAACGCTAATGAGCCCGACGGGGATAGTGCTAACTTCGAGGTAGTTGCGCAACTGGAGACTCAACAGAAGGACTTCGAGAGCCTGGAAACATGTTTGGAACAGGCCGAGGCGATGGAAGCGAATATCGTCGAGCAAATATTGACAGACGCTCGCGGTAAGATCATAATAATCACATTTTTTTCAGGGAGATCAATTTTTTCTCGTGATCCTTTGTCAATCCTTTAGCCATGAAACAAAAAGAAATGGTTAACAACGATTTATATGAGGCTCTATAATGTTTTCATAGATGTGATAGTAGCATACGAGACCGAGCAAGCGAAGTTAATTGAAATGAGAAAAATGGAGGAGCAAAAGGAGCTGCAGTCGCAGTTGGACAGAGTTTCCGAGGAATTGCAAACGGAGAAAGAGAAGACCAGCCAGACCAAGGAACGTCTGCGACAGGTGGATGCGCAACTGCAAAAGGCGAAGATAAAATTACGCGAGATGGAGACAGAAGGAGTTACCAACGAAGAGAAGATTCAGATGCTGCAGGCGAACCTGAAGAGTCTGACCACTCAGATGAAACAGAAAGAGCAGCTGATGGAAACAAAGATGAAGGACACGCAGAAGACGTTGAAGAGTAGCGAGGCCTTGATCGCCAAGGTCGAGAAGCAGAGGGACAGCTTCGAAACACGGTTGTTTGTTGCTGCAAAATTTATAATGTCTTGTTGAATGCTCATTGATTAGGATTGCTGATCAAATAATTTACTAAAAGAATGGTAGAACGATGGTGTTTTATGTCGAGCATTTAACTAGATTCTAAGGCAAGAAAATTCATTTTTCCTCGCCTCTTCTGACTCGATTTATCCTAGATTGTTCGAATTGAAAGAGAAGATGAGCGCGAAGGATAACGAGACAATGTGTACGATCAAAGAATTGTCTGAGAAGCTGGACTCTGTCACCTGGGAGTTCAGTATGGAAAGAAAGAAAAAGTAATTGCAGATATTAACTTTCTCGCTCCTTGAAATTATGGTTGATTTATTAAAACAATTGCTGACGCAATTCTACCCTTAAAAATTAAGTTCTTTCATGATAATATAGTTGAGCAAGGAACTTCATTGAGGTCTGTAGAAGAAAAATCTAAAAGAATTAAAGATGTAATCACTGAATAATTTTAACTCTATTCCGTTGACTAAATCACATTGACTTTATGAAATTTTTCAAGCTGGTAGTTCGACAGACAACGTGTTAATATTGAAATGACGATAATTGATAGATAGTGTGCACTACCGTCAATGATGATTTAATTTCGAACAGACAGCAAGTCGAGGACGCGCTGAACGAAATGGAGGAACGTTACAAGCAGCTCGAAGAGAAGAGCAATCAATTATGCGAGATGGCAGAGAGGACTAAGGATCTTACTATCACAGGTATGGAATGCGAGAAAAAAATATTTGTGTCTGATCAGCAATACACACGACGCACAGTGGGCTGTATGTCCGATTTCAGCGGTCAAAATTCAATATTTAAAACTTTACATAAATTGCAAAATTTTTGTGGCTTGAGAAAGTTGAATATCTGAGGAACAATCTCCCACCATTCGTTTTCCCATTTATGTATCCATAAAGCACTGAAATTTGTCGGAAGTTTGAAATTCTGGTAACACGCTTTCATTTTTCAACGAATTCACCCATTAGTAATTGTTACCTTATTTACATACACTAACAGATTCTTGTTTTATAGAAGTGTTTTTAGCTAAGTATAAGGGATACTTTTAAGAGAAATTCACTTTTGTACTATACATTTTTTTAGTTATTAATATTGAAAGATAACCAACGATTCAGTCACTATCTTTATGATTCTAAGACTTTGGTAATGACTTTGTTATACGCCCGGGTGCGACCGAGTGTTCATTTTTGTGCCATTGTGTTTTTTGAAGTTTTCTGATTAAGATGCAAGAAAAAATGGTTGCTACTACGTGCTACTCTGTGTTTTATAGTTGATTTACGAAAAAATGGCCATCGCGCGCACGCGAAAATCGCAGCATTTCTCACATCCTGCATGTTCGCATTCGCTATATCTTCGTATTAACTTAAATAAATACTAAACAATAATAATAAACACACAATATACACTACAGGGTGGGGCAATAACTATGTCCACTTTGAATATTGCCTTTATTTGTAATAATATGAAAAAATGTTATCGACAAAATTTGCACGGTACAGAGGGGGACATGTTGTGACATAAACATTTTCTGCGTGGGTGGAGGCATAGAGGAGATTTCAAGGTCACCTTGATTTTTTTAAATCGAAAGACCTACTTATTGTATCATGAATCGATAGACTATCGAATTCCGAGTAAAAATATATTGATCTCCATATGTCTTAAATCTAATAGTTAACGAGATATTATCGAAATAATTTTCTTTCTTCTTTTGATAATATGTATCTCGTTAACTATTACGTTTAGGACATACGAAGGTCAACACGTTATACTCAGAATTTGATACTCTATCGATCTAGGGTATAAAGAGAGGACATTCTGTTTAAAAAAATCAAGGTGACCTTGAAATCTCCTCTATGCCTCCACCCACGCAAAAAATGTTTGTGCCACAACATGTCCCCCTCTGTACCGTGCAAATTTTGTTCATAACATTTTTCCATACTATTATAAATAACAGAGATTATTTTTTGTAACGACTATTTTAAAAAGATATTTTAATTGTAAATGATTACACTTTTCGATAGTGTACATAAAATAGACGAATAACGTTAAAATATTGATTATAATCGGCAGTACTTGATTGAAAAATAGCTACAAACTTTACAATCTAATACGCTCCTCTTTATGGACAAATTCTGTGCTCAAAACATCCGTTTCAGCAAAAACCGTATACAGTATAAAAAGTAGAAATCTCAAGCTTTACAATGGTTGGTTTTTCATCAAATTTGGATAAATTTTAGCAATGTTACAGTAGTTTCAATATTGAGCAAATTTTGAACTAGCTGTGGCCGCTGAATCGGGCATACAGCCCACTGTGCGACGTGTCTGCGCCTAGAAATTTGCAATATTCTAATAATCTAATAGCAAATTATCGATGAAATTTTCAGAAGGTACTCATTCGGATAACGAAGTCCGGTTGTTCAACGAGTTACAAGAGACCAAAGAGGAGCTAGAGATACACAAGCAGATGGTTTTGGAGTTGCAACAAGAAAAGGAGGAGATCGTGTCGGTGATGCACCAAGCGGCCGTTAGTTTACACTACTTTCGGGACATGTCCTCGAATAAGTCCTAAGAACCGCTTGATTAGATCCTTTCGTTCGTTCATTCTTCTGGACTTGTCGATGATCGATGATAATTGCTGATCGTACTTTTTCGTTTCCTTTGTTGTCGCGGCCTCAGAATCATACCGAAGATCAAGAGTCGAGGGAGAAGCTGGCTGCCCAGTTGGTGTTCAAGAACACCGAGTTGAAGAACCTGATGCTGCAGTACTCGGAACTGAAGAAGATCGCAAAAAACGCGTAAGCTTTTAACGAGCGACATCGTCCAACTAGAAATTGTGAGTTGATTACATTGGTAATCATATTTATCCTTTTACTAACAAATTCGAATTTAGATGGTCTAGTGAGTTTCGAGCTATCCTGTATACATATATACTGAAGTATAACAGGAACGCGGATTTGCGATACATTGTGACGTCGCAAAATTTGCAACGTCACAGCATTTATGATAAAAGTGGGTACCAGCTTCGAGTTGGGTGATGTTCTTTGTAAAAATCGCTTCCAAAAGCATTATTAATCATTGAGTTTCCAAGTTCATGCTCGGACCAATCCACAGCCAAGAAAAAAGTGGAACGTTAGAACGGCAGCTGATAGAGATCCAGGAGAGGCTGCATTCGCAGACAAAAGAGGGTGGCAAAGTTGGGTTAAGCGCGCAAGCGATCGAGCTGCAGCAGGAGGTTTCCGATCTTCGCAATAACTTAGCGGAAGTTCTCCAGCAGAAGGAGGAGCTTGAAACTGCGTTGACCCAGAAGCAGTTGGAGCTGGAGCAGCGTGACATCGTGATGCGTGAACAAGGAAAGGTTCTCAAGCTGCGGGACGAATTATTAGTCCTTCTGAAAGGCAAGACTCAAGAAGAGAATGGTGAATCGCATGCTGACGAGAACAGCGAGTACACTGATCAGGTATTTCAAAGCGATATACTTGCTTATAATTGTAATTGAACGTGTCCAACTCGATAAACAGATAGCCCTGAAGACGGAGGCGATCCAAGAGCTGTACACAACCCTGAAGAGCAAGCAGATGCAGGTGATGCGTCTGGAGAAGATGGTGAAGCTGATGGAGGACCAACAGGACCGTGCTCAGGCGCAACGCACGCGTCTGGAGAACCGGATTGCTCAGCTGGAGATGGCCTTGCAAAGGAACAAGGAACAGCGGTATGTGAGGGACAAATTGTCCTTCCCTATGATGTCTCAGGAAATCGGCGATCAGAATCGTTCCAGCGATTCCGATCAGCCAGCTTCGCTGGACTCTTTTGTCTCGCACTATTCTTCCCGTCCCAACCCCTACGGTTCAGTGATCAAAAGATCAGAAGCTGCACTCAGCACCATAGCCTCGCAAACAGACGATAATCAGTCCTATCAGGACATCGAGGTCGTTTCGCGACAGAGCTCCTCCGATGAGGATCAACAGTACGTATGCGAACGTTGTCGTAAACTTGAGCCTTTGAGTAAAGACGATGAACAATGGTCGAACAAAGACAGCTCAAACGAGGACAGTCAGGAGTCTTTTCGTAACAGGTTCTCGGATGAGCCCACTCTAGGGAAGAGACAGTATTTCGTAAATAATGATATTCATAAGAACGTTTATTACGACCCACCTGCGATCAGGGGTAGGAGCTTCATCCCCTCGAGAAGCAGCCCCCATGCAGAATCTTCCAACGTGTACGACAGTAGCAGGGAGTCGCACGACCCTTATCAAACAGGAGGCTGTCAACGTTTGCACGCTCTTCGCTATTACGTTCGCCTACTACCGACTAATAGGTACCCTTCTCGCAACGAGGACTTGTAGCATTGTTTGCAGATGACTAGGCCGATGGTTCTTAAAGGGTTTTATGTAGGACTGAAGCTTCACTCGCTATTGTCTTGGCAACACATCTTGATTGCTTACTTTGTCTGTGCGATGGAATCAATAAAATTAAGAAAATTTGCTATCTCTGCTCTTGAAGCTATTGTCACGCTGTTGTAAGTGTGGTGCTTAGTCATTATCAGTATTTCGGTTACCGTCGTGTGTCGTTGCAATCTGTTAGTCATAGAAATTCACATGTTTAATAGTGGTTTTTTTTCTATAGAAGCATATGTAATGTACATTTATAAATAAATTTGAACGCTCTGTTAAAATGGTCTGATTTAATAGGCTAGGTACTCCCTGCTACAGTGTTTAAAATCATGAATCGTTGATTGAAAGTTCCTTACAAAGTGCCTAGCCTTTGAAACAGACCAGCCTTTCATTGTCTTCGTTGTCTCTGATCGATTATGTTTCCTGTGTTCTAGGGGCAAAGGCTTCAGCATCCTGTAAGGAACTTTCTAAACATCGTTAGTACAAATGAATCCAACTGAAATTAAATTGAGCGGTCCTAATTCGAAGGGATTCCGTGATGCAACCATGCATTTAGTGGGTGGCGCGGTGCAACGCGAAAAAAAACTATTCGCCATGTTTAAAATGAAAGAAAGACATGCGAATTGACTAGCCATTTAGATCTTAAATTTATTGGACTTCACAATCGATGATACGTTCCATTTTATATGTATATTCAATGACACCTTTTATATATGTGTATCATGTTTGTAGGTACAGTTTATTTTATAAAATTAAATTTTATGTACAATATCGAACTTTGTGTTATTCACTGTCGTTTTCACTGCTGTCAGAGTAAGCTCCCAATAAGGACAGAGCATTGCGAGTATTGCTTGATTTACTATCCGCAGTTTCTGATTTATCAATATTCGTATCATTATTGCTTTTTTCATTAGTAGAAGCTACTGATTCGTTTGCAGTTGCGGCTTGCGCTTCATTTTTTTCTGTACTACTATGCGTGGAACTTGAATTCACTTTTACACCTAAACTTGTTTTTCTTTTGACTATTCCCAATATATTTTTTTTATTTGACGATGACCATACATTCTCTGACCACAGCGATGAATCAGAGGTTTTTGTAGGTTTACTCTTCTTAATCTAGAAAAGAAGGAAATATATTATTTTCATGGTTTGCTTGTAAGTTAATGAGTTATATAAAAAATAAAATGATATTTACACTTTCTTTTTCTGTATTTGAACTGCTGTTACTGTTGCTACTGCTAGTGCTGTTGCTGCTACTACTGATAACATTACCACCACAGCTACTACTACTATCTTTCTTTTTACTAGTCTTCATTGTTTTCTTTGGAGGTTCATCCGTTCCTCCCTCGTCTAGTTCTACTATTTCTTCTTCAACAACAACTCCATTTGCTTGCTTCTTGCCAAATATTGATTTGATATATTCTTCATCATACTCCTCTTGCTCCTTCTCTGTTCTCTGTTTAGCTGCTTGCGTGTCAAACTGTTCCAACATCTGATCATAATCAATAGTTTGTTGCCTGCGATTCAAATCTTTTAATTCTTCCAAAGATTCTAACAATTCCAATTCCTGTTTCGATTGCAATGTTCTCTTTTCCAAAAGCTTCATAGGGTTGGTAGCTTCCTCTTCTTTCTCTTCATCCTCTTCCCTCTGCGCTTGCTCTTCTGCCAATTTCAGAGCCATAAAATTCCTGGTCGCGCCTGCTTCGATTTCATAATCTGTATTCTTCGGATCTGTCTTGAAACTAATCTCTTGAAGGCATCTGGTGCATTTTATGTAAAACCTGTATATGCGTATTCCTAAGTAGTCATCGCCTTCCACATCCTCCTTACGGGCATTAAATTTCTTTCCTTTGTAAATGTACTCTCCGCAAGTTTTGCATCTCATGTTGAAAGGAGCCATCAAACGTACCGTGTACTGCCTGTTTCGGGCCAATTTCATCCGAGGAATTTTCGACGGATCAAAATCTGGAGGATAGTATTTCTAAAAAGTAGAGAAAAGTAGAGATAAATATTTGAAAATCGACACGGTGTAAATAATGGATTTTTATCTAAAATTTAAATGTTCTTTGATGACGCAAAGTGTTACTTACGTTCAAAACTTTTCGCTCCGACATCTTCCTGAATTAATTCGATCAAATTATCGACAGAAATATTTAGCAACACGTAAACACACAACGCACAGGTTAGGATCAACGTATGTAGGTTAGAGTTTGCCAACAAATATCACTGATGTGGAGTCTTCTCTTTAAACAGTGTTACCACACGTGTAACACAAAATGTAAAGAGCATAACTTGAATTTGAATTTGTTGATTATGGCCAGTTACTTTTTTAATTGTTCAATCAGGTTTTTCCGTAAACTGAAGTTATTTTTTCAATGTGTAAATACAATACAATGATGTAAATATTATACGGTGATCTATATAATCTTTAAATATCAAGTATTTGATAACGTAATTTATAGACGAAATATAAAACTATGTTATTATTATAATTAAACTTGTACTTACAACCAAGTATTTTAAACGATTTAAACTAAAGTACGTTGCTTAATAAACGATATTAATGTATTAATATAACATCGATTTTATTAACCACTAATCGATTTTTACAAGTCTTAAAGTAACTGTTTCAATAACAAATAATTTATTATTACCTTTATCCGAGTACTTTCATATGTAATATTTGTGTGATTTGGTACTCATTTTCCATATTAAAACATGTTGAACATTTTTTGTGGCAAATGGCTAACGATCTTGAGTAATGGAAATAAAAATTCTCAATTCGTTAAAGATTTATTAACCGTCATATGTTTCTCAAAAATAGTCGCACGGAAGAGACTAAGATAATCATTTACCCATTTTGTTCTACGTTTCAAATTAAGAAATTCCGTTTTACTTAAAACATCACATTTTAAAGATATACATTAAGCGACACAGATAGAAAGAAATGAATCATTTTACAGTATGTAAAAAAAGAGGAAACGAGTGAATCTTCACCATGAGGAACGTATTTACTAGATTGGTGAGATTTTTAGCAGTTAAAAATTATCTAATCGTTTTTATTCTTCATAATCAGACAATCGTGACTTATCGCGAATACGTTGGTATAATATTCTTTTAGTTTGACTTAATTATACTTACCTCGACAAAATATTATAAAAAGACAATCAAAATCTTACTGTAAACATAATTGTAACTCAAACGATGTTCTCTATTAAATCTCAAAACATGAGCGTCGTTATCCCCACCACAACAGTGAATGGAAATCAATAAGGCACGCGGTACGACGAGTATACATAGTATAAATGAAAAATAAAATTTTCTCGATAAAGACCGTGACAATTTCTACAATGATTATAAAAACATAAATCATACCTAAAAACCTATTTTATGTACACGCTGATTGTACAAAGTCTCTCGTCGTTTCACACAGCATTCCATTCATTCATCGCATTCCGGTCATCGTTTCAGTCTTTTTTGTTACTGATAGTGCTCTCATAATAGTTCTTCAAGTACTCGACTTGCAGCTGAATATACTGTGGCTGTTGTTTCGACCATATCAGCAGAGTTTCGAACGCTTTCTTCATCACTTGCTCAGTGGGCGGTTTAGTCTCGTCATCGAGCTCGTCTTCATTCTCGTCCTCGTCGTAATCGTCATCGTCATCCCCTATCCCGTCGAACAGCATAAAATTCTTCTCTGCCTCCTCGCATCGGAATAGAAATTCATTGACAGTCTCCTCGGGGTCTTGCTCCCCGGAGATGACGCCAATGATGTCCTGAAGGTTTGGTTCCAGAGGGTCAACCGGCTCCTCCTTTATCCCATAAATTTGGGGGATTTTGTTAACGATTTTATTCCAGGCGGCTTGTATGTTCGTAATACTAATTTCCGTCCACGCTTCGGTAAAAAGATCAATACAATCTTTCAGGTCAAAATCGAAATAAAATTTTCGAACGCCGCCGGGAAAATTAAGAACACGGCTCAACATTTTCAGTCGGTAAGATCGCTTAGTCTTATCAGCTGTCTCCTGTTCGAGAGGTTGCAAGATAGGGGTAGTGGTGGCGGGATAGAACAAGATTCGAACATCATCGGTCTGTCCAAAATCTCTAGGAATCTCAAAGTTATGCCTCTGCTCATCATCCAAAAGCAGAACGATCTTTCCGTCACTGTCGGGAAACTGAAGTATCTTCACAGTTGGTTTGAAATGATTTTCAAACCAGTCGACGAACATCTCTCGATTTATACGAGCTTCCGATTGGCTTTTGAACAGCACAGGCAATCGATCTCTGCAATGTTTCAACGCTTTCGGATTCTCGTTTTTATAAACGAACAGGGGTTCCAGTTTATGACACCCGGTAGTATTACAACACAAAGCGACGGTCACCCGATCCCGTTTAAACTTAGCGCTGTTGTCCTTTTTCCTCTTACACTGTTTCAAGAGTTTCGTGGGGAACGCCTTCCACGCAAGCGTTGTGTCCTTCAAGTAATAAATGTTCTTATTCGTGATGCCTTCTCGTCGTAGTCGGTCGGTGAGGTTTTTCAAAAATTCCTCTGGATCTACTTCGGTGGAGGAACTTCCGTCCAGCGACTGATCTTCGTCCACATCTAGCATAACTTCTTCGTTTAGACACAATTCCTCTTTAACGTAGACCTCCGTATAGGAATTCGAATTTCCCGCCGGTTCGTTGTTGGCCAGGTTCACGCGATGGCGCTCCTTGAAGTTTGTCAGCCAGCCTCTGCTGACTGTCGGTCCACCCAACTCCTTTTGCAGCTGCACCGCTTTTTCCCACATTTTTGAATCCGTGACAGAGTTACCAAGAACGTTTTGTTCCATGCACCATGCGTACAGTCGAACGTCCACATCCTCGTCGTTCAATTTCCGCGAGTTTCCTCTCATCCACATTACATCCTTCTGTTCAGCCGGTTGGCATACCGTCACCGCTTTCCGTCTGATACGGCGCGCAGTGCTCGGATGAATGTCAAACTCACCAGCTATGCGACTGATCGGTGCACCCGTTTGCATCCGCTGCACCATGTCGAATCTTTCCTGCACAGACAGCGAGGACTCCTGGTCAATCTTAATGCCACTTGCCATTGTTGCCGGAGATTTTCAACTACCGCGGAACGAGCAACATCTCATGCCCATAAACGCGACAAACGGTGTCTCTCTGCCATCTTCCTGTACACCACCATCTATGTAGCTGCAGCTGATGGTATAATGATCTTCTCAAGATGGCGCGCCATTCGCTAATTTGCAGGGAAAGCTTCTTTGGCGCCATATATAATTCCTAGCTAGTAATCTCACAAGTTTTCTCCGTTTTCATACATTATTAAAAAAAAATGAATAGTAAGAACAACATATATGCGATAGTTACTTGTGCAAAGATATATTTGTATCACGGTTTTGTCGTTCCTTTATGCAACAATATATATTGTTACATTCATTACTGTTTATTCTTATAGGCTTAAATGATATCAAATCATATAATTATTAGAAGAGATAAGCTTCTGTTAAAATATATTTTAGGTAAAAATCAAACTACTTTTTTTTAATGAAGCATAGTATTAGTATATTAACGACTAAGAGATAGTACTTCAATCGTACGTAAGCATAGAAACACATACAATACATTTGCTAAATAAACAAAAACATTTACACGTAATACGTAAAGATGTAAAAATGACGAGAAAACAACGTCTGTAAGACGTCCTGTGCTATCTAAAATCCGCTGTCTATTCATAAACCGTAGAAAAATGCATTGCAGTGCGTCAACGTTCCAGCACGGAGCAGAACCTGCTGCAATGTTCAACATGGAACAGAACCAGTTTCAATTTTGAGCATCAGAAACAGTTTGATTCATTGAATCAAACTGCGTTGTACAATTATAAATTTAAGATTCCTAATACATTTCATGCAATTCAAGACTCATGATACAGACTTAAGATCAATAAATGATCTTAAATCTGTGTTACCAGCTAGGTAACACTTATTCTTGCAACTGAGTACATTCTAGGGAATATAGGTGGTGCGTCGATCGCCAACGACGCTCTCTACAAATTATTTGGCGAAAGTGAGAGCGTTCTTCTGATGTTTCTTACAATTAGATTTTAAATTTTTAATTGGGTCTGTTTATTGTTGCTTAGATATTGATTATAAATACTGTTAGCGTCTTAAAGATTGTTTTATAAATGGGAATCCTTTAGGCAGGAATTGGGTGTGTTTAGATTCTTTCGATATCGAAAGTATTTGACTATTGCGAAATGTATAAAAGTAGTTTTAATAACCTATATTTATATGCTGTAACATTCACACTGTATTTAACATTTTGTATTTCTTCACGATTGGGTCGTAGTTTGTAATTCGAGGTATTTGTCTAAAATATGAGATTGTCGGACACACATGGTTAAATCAATGTGTAAAATGAATATAGAGAGAAATGAAAATAGAGGAAATAGTCGATTGTTCAGTTCGTAATTTAAAGATTAGTCGACATTTGGGTTAGATTATATGTGAATAAGATGTGCGCAATTTTGAACTGTGAAACTAACAAGTGTATTTCAATATTTGAAGCTGTCGCGACGATTTATACGTCTCATCGATAGCTGTCATCGTAGTGGCAAGTTTCATTACATTTCTTTTTATGTATGTTTATTGTATTTCGTATGGTGTCCATTTGTTTAACTGTTCAGTCGTGATAAATGGTAGCGGTATTTCACAGGTAGCATCGGAGAGAAACCAAGGTCAATATGAATTCGACTACCTATAATATCATGACTTTCCTGTGATCTTGACAAGCAAAAATGGATGAAAATAGATACAATCATTAAGCTAAGTAAATTATAATGATTAAAAACGAACAACGACTATTAAGAAATTGATATTAATTCTATGTAAATGTTAATTACATGTATTTTCATTCATTTTTGGTTCTCGAGGCCACGTGTAGATTCATTTTCAACGTCGAGAGCTTGCTGAATTTCTTCTGGATCTTCGATCCGCCATTATAATTTATTTTTAACAACACGATGAACCGCCCTGAGGATTCCAAATTTTATAGCCGGCGTTGCACACGAC
This sequence comes from Lasioglossum pauxillum, assembly GCA_933228785.1. Taxonomy (NCBI): domain Eukaryota; kingdom Metazoa; phylum Arthropoda; class Insecta; order Hymenoptera; family Halictidae; genus Lasioglossum; species Lasioglossum pauxillum. Next base: position 15,342,095 of record OW121706.1, on the reverse strand, counting down.
ACGAGGGAAAGAGAGAGCGCTTTTTCGTTATAAATTTCAGGAGTTAGCAGCCCTTCCTTACGAAAACGTTGCAATAATTAGCCTTTCCTCGAAGAACTGCGACGGCCCGGCCACTTAATCATGCTAACCGAATGGGTCCGGGTGTAATTCGTGTACAATACCGCAGCCTCCGAGTAATTTATTGAAAACGAGTGCGTGCAAATCGGCAGTTTGATTGCGCGGAGAGATCACAGCGGTAGATCGTAATTTTCATTTTATTGGAGTGACCGCGCGCGCGATCCTTTCGAATTGCATCGCATCTTTGTAGCTCGTATGGGGTCAATGAAGGCTTTAACCTTAACGCGGGTACACGCCACGATGATGATTGCGATAGAAGAAACAAATGAAACGGCCGGGAATCTCGCGTGTAATTCCATCCGTAACGAGGCGGAAACTTAATTACAATTACAATACGGAAACTGAAAATCCTCTATAGTCGCAAAAAGGTCCGTACACGATGAATGCAAAAAGGATATCGCCTTCACTGTAGTAAACCGATCTCGGCTCGGGTATATCGGTGTGAACCACTACATACTAATAGTCCAGTCAACGAAAAGTTGTAGAGGGAAATGGAAGGAACACAATTTTTAACTTTGTATCTTTGTTTGGACTAGTTAGGAGGTAAACATACTAAAAGTCCCTACTCTTAGGAGGTGAGCGGGGTGCAGGGCGGCACGTAGAAGATCCCCTTTTTCGGTTCTCCACTTATATCTCGGAAACTATGCGTCCTAGCGATAAGACCATTTTATACAAAATTAAAGCTGACAAAATGTGCCATAAGATTGATTTCATTCAGTTTTTCGCTATCTAGCATAGTTTCCTAGATATCTGCGCTCAAAGTTCACTAATTGTGAAAAAGAAGAGTCTTATTTGACCAGCTAATTTTTCAGCACTTTGAGCGCGGATATCTCGGGAACAATGCGAGATAGCGAAAAACTGATTGAAATCAATCTTATGGCACATTTTGTCAGCTTTAATTTTGTATAGAATGATCTTATCACTAGGACACATAGTTTCTGAGATATAAGCGGAAAACCGAAAAAGGGGACCTTCTACGTGCCTCCGTGCATTCCGCTCACCTCCTAGGAGTAGGGACTTTTAGTATGTTTACCTCCTAACTAGTCCAAACAAAGTCCCAAAGTTAAAAATTGTGTTTCTTCCATTTCCCTCTACACCCCCCTTATGAGCATTTATTGACTGGATTATAATGCGACGCGGAGTGTCGCAGTCGCCAGCACAGTTTAATACCAATATAAACATTTTTTTATTATTATTTATTTTTTAATGAAACTGTCACTAATATATTTGTGGGATTTTTCCGATTAAAATAATACCAAACATGATATAATTTCAACTGTATTTAGTGGTTTATGTGACGATGAACGAAACGCCCGATACGGGCGCAAGGAAGGACAGTGTGTGGCATGGTCTCTCTTTACACGCGCTGTCTTTTTCTAAGTAAGTTGGGCTCGGTCTCTGAAGCTCAAAAAAATAATGTCCGTCAAAGAACTTTGCAAACGGACCTCCCCGAGGCTTTTGCGATTATACATAGAGGATTTACCGTAGATGTTTTCATAAAATACGTCTTTGTGCCGCTTGTTATTGCCGGTTGTCGTACAGACCGCGTGATTTTTTGAACGGCCTGTACTATTCGTGGAAGCCGTCCCATTCATGGCAAGTAGACGATCTTCGTCGACAGAGGTGCTCATTTTCTTTGGCTGAATCCTCAGAAAAAAGCCTATAGACAGAAGGGCTCTACGGAAATGTTGGGCTGTTGCACGAGTCCTCGCTCTTCTGCTGAAATGAACGTTTGATAGGTATATGCGGTTGTATCGTTCGAAAGTTCCACTGTTCTTCTTCAAAACGCACCTTGAATCTTTTAGAAACGGTGTCTTCTTTTGCTCGAGTTCAATTTACGAGTTGAAGCAGCGTTAGAGATTTTCTTGTTCCTTTCAACATCTCCGTTGAGCTCAAACAAAGAGCACGTTGACTCTGTATATTCATCTCTCTTATTTTGACACACATTTTAATTTTTAATTAAATTTAGAAAATCAATTGATTCTCTGTATTCATCTTTTTCAATTGAACACTTTCAATTTTTAAACAAATCCAAGAAGAGGAAGAATAAAGTAAATTAACAGTAACAAGATGTTTGCATCAGCCGCGCCGCAGGTGGTCATGAGGCGTGTAGCTTAAATTGGAAAGAACCTCAGTTTAATATCATATTAATCATCTCATTAATTATCCTCTCATTACCGTGTTTTAACAATAGTATGTATATTTTCATCAGAATGTTGTCCTTGTTTTAAAATGCGTTATTTGTCCACGTCTAGCCTGTGTCTTTCGGCTCGAGTGTAACTTTTTAAGTTCGGAATATTATTTTTGAGACGGATCTACAAGGATCTACCCAAGGATTATACAAATTTGATAGGGCCATCAACTGGTCGAACAGAAATGATGATACACGTAAAGTTAATTTAATCGATAGCTTCTACATAGTGTTCTTCTGGCTGGCATCGTTAAAGGCGAAGGTTCGAGCGGCCCGCGCCCTGTATTTTACAAAAACGTTCCCGATAAGAAAAAGAATGGCGGTGTGCACCTCGATCCACCGCCAGAACTTTTCTCAGAAGTGTTTTGCACCGTACTTTTATCCCCTCGGAACCGCAAATCGTGGTATGCCCGCACATTGTTATGCGTGCCACGACACACTGAGCGCTCAGCTTTCTTTCAACCGGGCCAGGAACTTTTCATCGTCAAATTTCAACTTGTTCTCCGGGTCTCTTCTTTTTAATTCTCCTCCGGTTCGAGGGGAAGGGGCGGTAAATGACCACCGGAATGCTCGTCGGTCTCGTTTGAAGCGATTTCCGATTAGTATATCTCGCCAAAATCGACATTAACGTTGCTCATGCAAGACATGTTCATCTTTAGTATCCGTGCTGCTCATTCTTGAAATTCTATTGGGACATCGGAACATGCGGCAACTATCAGAACATCCTACAACAAATGCCGAATACTGAACAAGGTCTAATAAAATAAAATTTCTTGCAGTCTAGTAATGTTTAGAAGTAAATTAAGATTGGAAATGGTAAATAATCCTAATGAAGCGACAACAAGATCAGGAACAACTGTCGATGCAGTATTTGCAAGACATTTAGACAAAATTGAATCAAGAATATTTATATTATAGTTTAGCTATCACAAGCCAATTGTTTCAATGATAGGATCATAGAAAATCATAGAAAAAATAATGAACGATCAAAATTTGCGACGCAAAGAAGGAGGAAGTATGGGAAAGAAAGAGACATAGTTCATATCATTATTTTTTCTATGATTTTATATGATTCTATCATTGAAACAATTGGTTTGTGATAGCTAAGATATAATATAAATATTCTTGATTCAATTTTGTCTAAATGTCTTGCAAATACTGCATCGACAGTTGTTCCTGATCTTGTTGTCGCTTCATTAGGATTATTTACCATTTCCAATCTTAATTTACTTCTAAACATTACTAGACTGCAAGAAGTTTCACTTCTGCCGCGCGTGATTTTCCACGCGTATGCTTTTTTACTTACCTGACACCTGTCAACATTTTTCAGGTTAGTTTAGAACAAGGGTTTGGATAATTGTTTATAAAACTTTCAGTCGGAACAAAATCCGATGAGAAACTGCATGTGGAAGTAGCTGGAGATCGATTCTACGTTATCCAATTGCAAATGTTTGCAAATTAACTCTGGTTAATTAGTTGTTAACAATTGTTGCGCGAGCTGATTGTTTCGGAAGTTCCCATAATGCGTGAGACAAGGAGGGTCGAACTGTGCGACAAGGACAGACATACATAACATACTACTTCTCCAAAATTTATTAATAACTAACAATTTAAGCATCAAACCTGCATAAAAGTGAAATGGGAATGTAGCCTAGACTTCATTTTACATTCTACAATCTTAAAAGTTTAACAATGAAGTCTTTAAAGTTAGTAAATTAATTATGAAAATGTTACTTGTCGAACTATTCGAGGTTAGTCGCGAAATTTCGTCACTTCCGTAACGCTCGACCGCGTCACTTCCGTAACGCTAGAAAATTGTAGCCCCCTCAGCAAAGAAGTTTCACTTCAAAATACATTTTTGTAAATTATTATTTTACATTTAAAGTTAATGCGAAAAATACGATTCATGAACTGATCGAACGTAAACAGTAATCTGAAATTATATTTAAATATCAAAGAAAATTTCGTCGCTCGTGTGGCGGATCGTAGACCCACTTTTTATTGAAAATTTTTGCCCAACTCTGCCCCATAATAGTGATCGCCATCAGATATAAGTCTTGAAACAATTCAAACCCATCTTCGTCTCTTTTTCTCTACCGTTAATAACGAAAATATGTTTTATTTAAAAGGAACACCTAGCATGAAGATTGCAGGGAAAACCGTTTTCGACGAATAATAATCGGCTGCGCAATTATTTCGGTCGGCAGACAGCGCGGTTACCGTGGTACAATAAATATTTCCGCGGTTTGACATTCCCAAACAGGAATTCTACGTCGGGCGTCGTACTTAAATGGTAAACGATACAATTGCTCAGCGGATGCCGCCACGAATTCTCCGCGATCCTTGCAAGGCATCCGCGCATCCTGTCCGGAGAGAGGTTCACCGTCTCGAGTATACACTGCCAAATTACAAGGGAACAAAAACAGTCGTCTGCGGGCGCCACCAGACGAGATCTCCTTGTCCCTTTCATTTCTTTTCTCTCTTTCCTGTTCGACGTGATACCATGCTATCTCGGAGCGGAAAGAAATCCTCGCCGCCGGTGGTTGAACCTTTTTGCGACACTGTGTTATCAGCGGTTTTTTTCCGAAAACACGTCGCGACTTCACAGTCAGACGTTGCTCTGTTTATTTCCGTGGCTAGGAGGCGGAACAGCCGCGAGTCGCATTTCCAAAGAAACCGAGTTCACGCGCGTGCACAAATGACACACTCAGCTTTTCTCGAAGAGGCTCTCATAGCTCCTAACGTGCGCCTAACGGTTGCTTTATTTCACTATATTAACGCGGATTCCGGTGTTTGTTTACTATCATTCATTATTTTCTTATGGGCAACGTCTTCACTGTGTCTAGGCTTTTAGCGTATCGCAAAATTAAAATTCTCAATTTAACACCAAACCCAGATAGCACAAAGACGTCATTTAGACGCCTAACGGATGTTTTTAAGGGTCTTATTTCAGACGTCTATAAAGAAGTCTTACACAGGTCCATAATGTTAATTAAATATATACACTACTGTGCAAAAGAAAGAAGCATTCATTGTCAGTATAATTATAAGATATAATGACATACAATATCTTTATGTAGAAATTCTATTGTACAATAATTTATTTATTGCATTTAAAGTATTAGAACTATTCTCAAAACTACGTATTCAATTAAACAGCGGAATCCTTTATTAAAACTTAATGTGTTCTTGTTTGATTTTTTACGCTTTTCTATCAAATGTGGCCGGGTGCTTCTTTTTTTGGCACAGTAGTCTACATATATGGGACTGGAAAGGTCCCAGCCTCTTTTCGCATTACAAATCACATATAAATATACAACGAAATTTAATCATAGAAAATATAGTATTGAATATTAAGGAATTAACTTCCACAATATGGTGTAATAAAAGAGGATATTTCAATGTATATAATGATGTGGAATAGCACTTCTCCAAAGTCCAAAGTCCTCAGTTCACAAAACTCTGTAACGAAATCGCTCGAAAGTTCAAGAAACACGTCCGTGAACGTGAACGGTTCTAGGAGAAGTCAGAAGAGAAGTAAGTGACGAGAAGTCAGTTCACGTTCATTAGAAGGCTCCCTCGCCCACCCTCACTCCGTCGTGGTCAGATCCCATAAGAGCATCTGGAATTTATTCTTTTAAGGGAGGCGTAACCTCAGGTATCGGCTACAGTAAAGATCCCCAACTTTCTAAGCATGCGTCAACGGATGCACCCCATCGTACAACTTCGAATTCGAGTTGCCACATTGTTTCGAGTTTGTCCGTCAATGGAACTACGCACAGTGTGTCCAAACGGCGGAATCGTGGTCAAAATATCAAAACGTACTTCACTGTGGACAAAATTGAACGAAAATTGGTACATGAGGGTTTTTTTGGGTCGCTGATTACGAATCTGAACATAATAGTTTAAAAAACAAAATAGCGAATCCAATGTGGCGAACATGTATAGCAAAAAATTGTTTTTTCCTCTAAAAAATTTGTACGGTAATGCTGTTAGGTCTCTACTTATTAGTCGAAATCTATTTTTTAATATAGAATTCAAAAAAAATTTAAGATTAAATAATGTTGGGAACCTAATTAAATAATGGAAACACGCCTACTAATATACATATAAAATATTTATTCAAACCTGTTACACAATGGTCTATAATGAGTTCTTAAAATAATTAGTTTCACTTTGAATTTCAGAATTTCGTCTTTAGAACGTTACCCTCGGTTACACAATTATCTGAAATGGATAATATTTTAGATTTTCATGGTTTGAAGTATTGTTACTTCATAGCCAGAAAAGTGTTTTTAAAATGTTGAACTCTGAAAATTGACTTTTGGCCAGTAAAATCGCGTTCTCGGACCACTGTGCAGTAGGGTGGACCTTATTTTTCGACTTTCGAATTTTTTTCGGGACACCCCTTAGAATTGTGACACTTGACGCAAAAATAATGTGTGCAAAATTTGAAATCGATCGGATAACGGGAAGTGCTGCCGCATCGACTTTGAAAATTGTTTAATATTGTAACTCGATTTCCTCCACTGTAGTATATCATTAGTATATATTTTTATATATCGTTGAATTTGTCTTTTTACGCACTATAATAATGTAGAAACAAAATGTAGCATTAATTTAAAAAAAAATTCGTGACCTTGAAATCTCAAAAATTGACTTTCCAAAAAAATTTTTTTTTTTTGCATTATATTTAATTTAATAAACAATACAACGGTTGTCTAAGAAATTTTTTTATATTTTTATAAATAGCGAAAATATTTAGACATTCCCATTTATACGTCCTTCTATCGTATAGAATTGAATCGATCATCAATTCCCATCCAACGAACTAAATTGCGCGCAGAAATTGTAAAAAAAATTGCGTGAGTCATTTAATGACTGCGAGCTCGATGCAGTTACAGTGCACTGGACGGAAAACTATTACCATCTTTACAAGACACAGTCAAAATAGAGAGATTAGCAGTATTAATTACTTTCAGAAGTGTTGAGAGGTTATTGGGAATTCCAATAATTTCATCTAACAGTGGAGCCGATCAAGCTTCTGCGGTTTACGATTTATTAGAAGAATGGGGATTATCCGAGAAAGTACAAGCACTTTGCTTCGATACCACATCCATAAATACTGGACGATACCGAGGAGCCTGTGTTCTCCTCGAACAAAAATTGGAAAGGGACATTTTATATTTGCCTTGCACACACCATATATATGAAATCATTTTACATAGTATATTTCACGAAAAAATGTTAAAATCTTCAGGTCCAAATGTTTAACTCTTTAAAAAATTTCAGGATGCTTGGAGAACAATAAACAAATTGAATTTCGTACCCGGAATCGAAACCGAATATGTCTGCGGAACTATTACAGATAATGTGATTCAAGAAATCCTTAAATTTTCTATCGATGTATTACAAAAAGAACAGCAGCCAAGAGAAGATTACAAAGAATTTTTGGAGCTAATAATTATTTTCCTGGGTGGGACTCCACCAAGAAATATAAGATTTCAGGCCCCAGGAGCTTTCCACCATGTTCGTTGGATGGCGAAAGCTTTATATTGTTTAAAAATATATTTATTTAAAAATCAGTTTGTATTAAGCGCCGACGAAGAAAATGGAATTCGCGACATTTGCGTCTTTCTCGCTAATATTTACATAAAGGCGTGGATTCGAGCTCCAATGGTAGCGGAAGCTCCACGTCAAGATTTTGAATTTTTACAGAAACTGTATGTATACCGTTCTACTGATGAAAAAATAAGTTCTATAGCATTAAAAAAATGTTGTAACCATTTATGGTATTTATCAACAGAAGCGGTAGCCTTAGCATTTTTTGATAAAACCGTGGAGAAGAATACAAAATTACGAATGATGGAGGCACTTACCACTGAAGTCGACGAATCTGATAACATTGAAACCGACGAATCATGTAAGAAATATGAAATAACTCGTGAAGACTTAAAAAACTATGCTGGTAAAGGAATTGAACATTTTATTTCCCACAAAACACTACGATTTTTTGAAAGATTTTCAATTCCTATAGAATTTTTTAATAAAGAATCCGATTCATGGGAAGATGACGAGGATTTCAAATTTGGACTAAACATTGTACAAAACTTAAAAGTTGTTAATGACACTGCTGAGCGCGGTATTAAGCTTCAAGACTAAGATTCAAGACTATAATCAGTTATTATCAAAAAATGAAGAGGAGAAACAATATATTTTACAAATTATTTCCGAAGTATCAGATGTATCAAAAAAGTCATTACGAGATAAATAAATTATTTCAACGAAATTTTCTAAAATAATTTTAGTTTTTTGTATAATGTACTGTATTATATGTATAATGTATATTGTATATATATCAATAATGTATTATGTATAAGCATATGTATAATGTCTAAATATTTTCGCTATTTATAAAAATATAAAAAAATTTCTTAGACAAACGTTGTATTGTTTATTAAATTAAATATAATGCAAAAAAAAAAATTTTTTTTGGAAAGTCAATTTTTGAGATTTCAAGGTCACGAATTTTTTTTTTAAATTAATGCTACATTTTGTTTCTACATTATTATAGTGCGTAAAAAGACAAATTCAACGATATATAAAAATATATACTAATGATATACTACAGTGGAGGAAATCGAGTTACAATATTTAAAAAATTTCGAAGTCGATGCGGCAGCACTTCCCGTTATCCAATCGATTTCAAATTTTGCACACATTATTTTTGCGTCAAGTGTCACAATTCTAAGGGGTGTCCCGAAAAAAATTCGACAAAATAATTTTCACCAAGTATAACTAAGGTCCACCCTACTGTGCAGCGGTAGGACACAGTACGCGTACCTTTACGAGCTGCCCGCTGTACCACAGCTCGTCGAAAAACATATATCAGTACTCCGAAGACCCGTAGTTTCGCGTGAACCGGAAGAAGCCCGGCAACTTCCCGCAGGCAGGGAAACTTTCTCAAGGCTCTGATTAGCAGGAACTTTTTACTTTTTACAACTTTTTTTGATCACCACCTGACGCGGTGGCGAGGTTCCACGGTCGAGGAGGCCACCTTGTCGATCCTCGATCAGCAGCCCTGCAAGACGGTGGTTCATTGTGCGGGGACACGAAGACAATGTGTACCCGCGGTGGCCGTAGAGCAGAAAGCGAGAAAAAGACACGCGGTGGGATTTTAGGTAGGTGGCGGCGAGTCTCGCGAGAACGTATTCTCGGAAAGCCGAAAACCGAAACACGAGCTGGGGCCTCGGCTCGCCTTGCCTCGCCTCTGCCTCGGCCTCGGCCTCGAGGAGGGCGGCGTATGTGTGACACCGGAGAATCAACCCGCCATTCCACAGTGGCCAATTCTCTCTTTCCTCAACGGTTTCTACTCCTCCTCGTTTTCGTTCTTCTTCTAGACGCGAGTGCGGGCCGGCTCGTCTAAGTGGCCGCGGGGACCATTCCTTTTGGTCCCTTATCGAGTTTCAGCCGCGCAGGTAACGTCTTAATTGGTGTTCAGGCTCTCGCGGATACATACATTGTCGCTCCGGCGAACTGAGTGTCGTGAAATTTTAATCCGACTCTCTCTCTCTCTCTCTCTCTCTGCTCTTTCTCTCCGCTCCCATGCTCTCCGCCTTTTCCACCAGCACGAGCATCACGAGACCAGCATAGCACGTCGATGCCTCCGATCACTCGCCGAAAACAAAGTAGCACGCACCACCGAATGCCGGACCAGTTCCAAATGGATGGACCAGATACGGTTTTTCTCCTTTTTCGCGATCGGCCCGCGCTCGCCGCGCTGCTCTGCTCCTTTTACGATTCCAATGTTTCGTTACCGCTGCCAGCACCAACAGGTGGTGTGTTCGTTTGCGCCTTTAATCCCCGCTCGATCCGATCACCGCGGCGGCGACACACTTTTGACAGTTCGCTTTTGGCTCGACCGAGTTTTTCGGATACTTTTCGGTACTGTTTTGTGATCTCCCGGAGTATCTTAACAGCACAACACGCTGAAGTTGTAATTTGAAGAGTTTTGGCAGTTAGTCTTGTTGGGAATCTTAATTGAATACCATGCTGAAGTTGTAATTGCTGGGTTTTTGAGTTAGCCTTGTAGGGAATCTTAACTGGACAGGTTGCTGAAGTTGTACTTCGCGGAGGTACTCTTGTTGGGTTGTACTGGTTTTTGGAGTTAGTCTTCGAGGGAATTTTTACTGCATAGGTTTGCTGAACGGATAGGAATGAAATAATCGACCTCGTGCCGCTAATACGAATATCACCGTCAGTATCATCGACCTATTCATCATTACGAACCTGTTCTTGCTCGTACGCGACAAAAGCACCGTTTACGACGGCATTGAGCAGATATATTATGCCTTTTCCAGTGAACGATACCGATAGTGTCGTCACACGTCGCGTCGGCCAATGACATTACATTTCAAACTGCCTCTTTCGGTACTCAGTTTCGCATATTACACCATGTTTCGCGACCGTACGCGGACCGATAACGTTATTTATGCGACCATCGAGGAGGACACGCGAAACCGGACCGTGAGAAAACCGAGAGTTTAATGGCCGTCGATTATGCGAACTACTCATCCTATGCAGAAATTTTCCATCGTCTCGAACTCGGGCTTCGACACTTGTTTTCTTCTGCGAATTCTTCGTTTTATACAGCAATGTTTTAGAATCAATTTTATAGTATATTCTATTGCTCATTTTATAGACATCTTATAGGGACTTATTGGACAAATAACTTGATATTTTTGTTTATTCTTTATTTATTGTTTTAATTATATACAATTATATGATTATAATTATATGATGAATTCACAATGCAATAATTAAAAAAAACATACGCGTGGAAAACCACGCGCGGCAGAAGTGAAACTTCTTGCAGTCTAGTAATGTTTAGAAGTAAATTAAGATTGGAAATGGTAAATAATCCTAATGAAGCGACAACAAAATCAGGAACAACTGTCGATGCAGTATTTGCAAGACATTTACACAAAATTGAATCAAGAATATTTATATTATAGTTTAGCTATCACAAGCCAATTGTTTCAATGATAGAATCATAGAAAATCATAGAAAAAGTAATGAACGATCAAAATTTGCGATTCAAAGAAGGAAAGCGTATGGGAAAGAAGGAAAACGTATGGGAAAGAAAGAGACATAGTTCATAGCATTTCTCATATGCTCTTCTGCTTTGCGTCGTAAATTTTAATCGTTCATTATTTTTTCTATGATTTTCTATGATTCTATCATTGAAACAATTGGCTTGTGATAGCTAAAATATAATAAAAATATTCTTGATTCAATTTTGTCTAAATGTCTTGCAAATACTGCATCGAGAGTTGTTCCTGATCTTGTTGTCGCTTCATTAGGATTATTTACCATTTCCAATCTTAATTTACTTCTAAACATTACTAGACTGCAAGAAGTTTCACTTCTGCCACGCGTGGTTTTCCACGCGTATGCTTTTTTACTTACCTGACACCTGTCAACATTTTTCAGGTTAGTTTAGAACAAGGGTTTGGATAACTGTTTATAAAACTTTCAGTCGGAACAAAATCCGATGAGAAACTGCATGTGGAAGTAGCTGGAGATTGATTCTACGTTATCCAATTGCAAATGTTCGCAAATTAACTCTGGTTAATTAGTTGTTAACAATTGTTGCGCGAGCTGATTGTTTCGGAAGTTCCCATAATGCGTAAGACAAGGAGGGTCGAACTGTGCGACAAGGACAGACATACATAACATACTACTTCTCCAAAATTTATTAATAACTAACAATTTAAGCATCAAACCTGCATAAAACTGAAATAGGAATGTAGCTGAGGCTTCATTTTACATTCTACAATCTTAAAAGTTTACCAATGAAGTCTTTAAAGTTAGTAAATTAATTATGAAAATGTTACTTGTCGAACTATTCGAGGTTAGTCGCGAAATTTCGTCACTTCCGTAACGCTAGAAAATTGTAGCCCCCTTAGCAAAGAAGTTTCGCTTCAAAAAGCAACCTCATACATCTAGAAATAATGAAGAATTTTTTTCGATAAACGAGATTGTAATGATCATAACATACACTATAAAATACACGAACAGTATTGTAGTTTACTAAGGAAGTACAAAATGTACTAATTAATATTTGTTATAAGTAGACTGTGGATTTTATGCGTTTCATGAGCCGCGGTCTGATCGATCCATGTTTTTCGTTAGTTACTCCTGAACAAACTCGGGGAGAACGCAAAGGAAAAAGTGACTTCAATTGATCTCAGAAATCACTCCTTTCGAGGAAGTACATATTTGTACTTGTCACTACCTCTTCAATACTGATACTTCTATTGGTGCAGTCCCTTATTAAATCACAACTCATTTCTCCTATCTCTCATAGAGTACACAATACATATCACCGATATCGCAGGCAGTTAAGAACAAAAACGACTAAAGAGATCTTCAGGCTGTAAGTATGAAATGTTCAGTGTCACAGCTAATTTATCGTGAAAATACCGCGGTCGGCACAATGCAGCAACCGTCGTGCGGCATTCCATTGAAGCAAAGAAAAACCGGACAGTCTAACGATCCAGTAGACAAGCAAACGATTGAGTATCCGATCTATCGGAGGATCGGAGCCTAGTCTTCCTAGGGGACGTTTAGCAACCGGGAGCCGGAGAGTTCCATCCAGCAGGGTTGACCTAGCGATCGTTAAATGGATTGGAAAAGAATACTTTCCTCGGTCGAAATACCACGGACGTCGGACAGGATCGGCGTGTATTCGGTTACCGCACCTTGTCGGAAATTCTGTTTGATCCCACGGTCCGCTGGAAGGCCTCACTGATTCGTACGTGATAAACGCAAAAAACTTGCCAGGGCAACTGCAGGCACCTACGTGACACCCTGGTAAAGAGATTATTGAATTCCTTCTTTCTCTCTGTTCGTTTCGCGTCTCTCGCAACCCCCTTTCGTGCGTTCCCGAAATGTTGGCCGCCGGCAAAAACATGCCCGGCCGATTTCCTCGTACGCGTACCCGCAAAAACCGCATTACTTAGCCCGGTTTTTGCGAATGTTTTCAGTCCCGCGCGTGCCTTTTCGCTTAACTGAGTTACTTGTATGGGGTGCGGGGCCCGCCGCGCCGCCGCGTCGTCGGGGTACACCCCGTGCAAAACCTGCGGAATCGCCAGAGATCGTTCGCCGGTTTTCGGAAATGAGAGTCCTGACCAAACAAGGGTAGCAAATGGGAAATCCTCGACAAGACGGGGACAGTTCAATGGGTCAGTAAAATGTTCAGCGTGACTGCTATCGCCGCGCCATAAGCTTCTTGTATGCAAGGTGTTCATATACAGGGTGCGGCGCAACTTAGTCCCCACGATTTTTCAGCCTCATCAGATGATCGGACAGAAAACTGTTTCCTACCAAAGTTAATCAGTATTTAACCGACAAGAAATTGCAATATTTTAAATTTAAAAAAAATCGATTTTCAACAAAAAATCAAGGTCGCTGTCATATCTTTTAATGGAACTGGGTATTTTTAACTTTATAATGTTGTAGGCGACGTCGAAACGAATTCAACGACCTGCTATATAACGACTTTCAGATGACCTTGAAAGATAATATCGCCATGAATCAATTTTCAATTGTCTTCATATTATAAAAAATTGTAAGTGACTTTTGCGAATAATTGTACCTTCCGATTGTAGCTATATTCAGTGGTCTACACAGTTGTCGCGTTTCCATGCTAGTGAGAAGTTTATAATTTTTTGCTCTGTAACTGTTTAGTGAATCCTAATAAGTTTTGAACATAATTAATTACTTTCTAGTTTCTAGTTGTGTTCTTTCAAGGTTTAAGTAGGGTTTGAAGTGGAATTTTATGAATTCTCCATAAGAAGACGTGTTAAAATGTGCAAATTTTAAGTTGCTATAATTCTTAAACGGTGCAGTGAATCGAACCCAGACTTTGGTAATTGCATTAATTTAGTAAGAATTATATCTTGTCAAATTTTCAAAAATTTTGTTGCGTTTTTATATACCTCTAGAACATCCTTATGATAATTCTACTTCATTCATTAAAAATGGATAAGTTAATGAAGCTTCGTTTCATTTCATTCATATATGTCAAGAAAGACATACTAAAAATAAGTGTATAAAAAACTTCAATTTCTAATGTTTAATAAACAGAAGTTACATTAATTTCAAAGTGTGCTATCTTTTCGTCCCGAAGTATAGGTGACATCGATGTGAAAACAAACTTTAACAATAATTTTCTTTGTTATAAACAACTTTGCAGCACGTTTCGGTTACATTTCTAAACAAATGAACGTAAACGTTGTGAATGCTCATTTCCTCAACTGTTGTCCGTTTGTGTCGCAACACGATGGCTGCCCAGCTTATAATGCTGCAATTGTAAAAACATACTTAACTACAGTTTTTGGGGATCAGTGGATCGGAACATATGGTCCAATTCGATGGCCAGCTCGCTCGCCGGATATGACCCCTTTAGATTTTGAAAGACCTGTGGATAATATGGAAAATCTTAAAGAACGCATAATTCAAGCGTGTAGAAATGTAAAAAGAAGTTCTCTAATGGAAGCTACACATAAGACTTTGTTATAAAGAGTAGAACTTTGCGTTACACAAGATGGGATGCAGTCCGAAAATTTAATTTAATTATTCATTAATTACATGTACACGTTTAACATTTGTGTTTTCAATGTGGCTCCGTATAAATTTGGTTTTTTGTGAGTTAAGTTCTGAAGCAATATTTACGTTCATTTGTTTATCTCTACATGCGAGGCGTTGCTATTACGTACCATCGACATATTACAAATGTTCTGGCAATTGATTCATAGCGATATTTGCTTTCAATGTCATTTGAAAGTCATCGTATAGCAGGTCGTTGAATTCGTTTCGACGTCGCCTACAATATTATGAAATTAAAAATACCCAATTCCATTAAAAGATTTGACAGCGACCTTGATTTTTTTTAATTTAAAAAATTGCAATTTCTTGTCGGTTAAATACTGATTAACTTTGGTACGAAACGCTTTTCTGTCCGACCACCCGAAGGGGCTGAAAAATCGTGGGGACTAATTTGCGCCGCACCCTGTATATTCGTACAGTCAGGTATTTGTCCCAAAAAGTCGGAAAAAAGTCAATATCAAAATTTGTTGTAAGTCGTACAATTTTTGCTGTCCGATGTATTGAGTTGGCAAAAAAGTAATTTCTGTATTTTCAGGTGAAATAGAACTCAATTTTTTTTATTCAAGCAATGAAATTTAACGAATAAGATATTTTCCCTTTTGTTCGATGATCTTTTGCCAAAAAGAATAAATAAGAAAATAGTTTATTGATTAAAGTTCATCGATTGAATAAAGAAATTCGGTTTTATTTCACTTTAAAATGTCGAAATTACTTTCTTGCCAACCCAATAGTTAATCGTTCAGTATTGTTAACTTCCCGATTTTATAGGGAAGTTATTGTAATTACCCCGAAAATCGAAAATCGATTTTTTATCAAATTTTTATCGATTTGTATCAAATTTTTCGTTAACGTTTTCAGAAAAAGTAACAACGCGATCGGAATGATGAATGATGCAATCGATGTGCCCCGCTGTAACTTAGAGCTGATTAGATTTTGGTCCATTTTGGTCAAGTAGTTTTTTAGTTTTTTTAGTTTTTTTCGAAAGAAGTTCATTCAACAATGCAATTTATACGAGAGAACGAAAAGTTTCCACCGAAGAAACAAACGTAATTACACAAAAAAATTTTTTTGTCGATTTTTTTAAAAGTAGAAAAAAATTTTTTTTTTTTAAATCTTTTTTTGTACCTTAAGATGATGTTTCCGCTTACAATAATCGAAAATTATCCCAATGCAAGAGTGAGTTAATCATCTCTACTCCCGAGAATACATTTTCAAAGAATATCGATGAAAGTACAAAAACATTTATATTACAATCTTTAAATAAACAATCAGTTCAAAACGAATTGTTAACTGAGATTAAATTGAAAATTAATATAAAATATATGATAATTAATAACATTCATGTTGAAGACGGATTGGTTAATGGAGCATGCGGAATATTAAAATTTATTACTTTTCAAGAAAATACTAAAATTCCGTCTATATTGTGGTTAGATTTTCAATTGGCCATAGTAGGAGTGAAAGTAAGAACTCGTTATCGTGATTATATGAAAAACGCAAATATAAATCAAAATTTAACACCAATAATAACAAAATATCGAATCAAGTAAATATTTCGAGTGAAGAAAAATAACAGATCACACGTAGTCAATTTCCAGTGGTTCCTGCTGAAGCGATTACGATTCATAAAAGTCAGGGACAAACATACGAGAAAGTATGTATGGATTTTAAAACATCAGAAATACGAACTTTACAAATGTTCTATGTAGCACTGAGCAGAGTTTCAAAATTGTGCGGTTTATATATTTTGAGAAAATTTAAATTAATAGTATCGAAGAAAACCAAGATCAATACTGCAAACCCGGATAATGATGAGTTGTATCGTTTGCGAAAAACTAATTAAGACAATTTATTTTGCAACATTAGTATGCTATAACAAGGAACCAAGCGAGCAACGAGCATACGATATTGGTTTAATGCGACGCCATATAGCAAACATTTTGATAAGTAGAAAACTATTGAATTTCCCTGAAAACGTATAATCTTCTTAAAACGTACACTTAATAAATAATAATAATAATATACAGCAACTAACGAATCGGGAAGTTCTTTGTGTGGCTCGTGGAGAGTCACACGCAAAAAGGAAGACATTAATAGCTGTGGGCCCTACTAGCCATGCGTACCACTAACATTCTCGCAAGAGCAGTCCTGCCCGCGAGCTCGCGAAGCGAGCGAGCAAAAACAACCCTACTCGCGAGCGAGCGAAGCGAGCGAGCAACAATAGCCCTCTAGTTTCTTTTTTAATTGTACACCCGTGAAGTACTCTACTTCATCGAAAGACAAGATATCTTACAGCACGCTTTGTGTTCTTAAACGGTCTCTGAAACAGGGTCCATTCATTAGCGATTTTAAAGTGCATTAAGGAAATTGAGCAGTTTCGCACCAGATTTCATTTCGTCATCATTTAAATTAGTATCGTTATTAACACTTTACCTACCGGAAGCCTATTAATAGGATTTTCAATAATTTTACTGTACCAAAAGAAAGCATAGAAATTTTCTTTTACATTGCAATCTTAAATGAAACTATTAGATGATGTTATTCAGGGTGTCTTGTTAGTTCATAATGAAAATTACTGTTACTATTAATGGTTCCATTAAAAAGTGTTTAGCCATCAACCATAGATTTTTCAAAATTAAGTAACAATCACCGGTCGGTAATGTGTCAATATATGAACGCAGTCAATCATTCTGTAAGTTTTTTTACAATTGTAAAATTTTTTTGACGATTTGAAGTTTTGACTATTGAGGTAAATTCTGTCGAGTTTTGTACTACAATAGGATTTTTCGAATATTTTCATAAGCCATAAATGCATAAAAAACCGCAGGCTAATTGATCATTCACTATATATTCCACGAAGACAAAAAGAACGCATAAATTGTACATTTTCATCCCACGGTTTATCGACAATTAGAGAGCGCGTCCGTTTAATAAATCACAGGTCCGGACGAATCGAAATTCATCACGGAACAATGCGACGCGATGCAACAAAAGTTGATGCAACAAAAGACATATCTCCGTCGAATCTTGGCTCGCTCGAAACGCGGCGGTAAGTGTTTCAATCGGTTCTTGAACCACCGGTTATGGGGCCCGACACAGCAACCCGTCGCGTCGCCCTGTCCCAAAACAGTCCAAAAAGAAGAGGGACCGACTAATTGGCCGTACGATCGAGCACATACAAAGTGATACTTAGTACACGCCTGTCGAAATCGATGAGAACGGACTGCGGTTCTGAATCGCGGTGCAATTAAAAAAGATGGCCCCGATGACGCGTGAAGGGGGACCGATCGACGCCGATCGGGAAGCAAATCAGCCGGTTCGTAGACTGAGGATTTTATGCATATATTACAAAAGTGACCGGAAGATGGCGATCACTATTGCCCAGAGGCATGGACAATAGTAGTCAAAGATATCTTTTTTATTTTATAAATTATTGCTTGACCGGCATTACCGGCATTCTCTTACATTCCGTGTCCGTGCGGATAGTATAAGTGGACGATTAGGGTAGACCAGGCAGCGTCTTCCGCGGAAAGAGAGGATCGACGTGGATCGGGAAGCAGATCGGTTCTGCGATGAGAAAGCTTATCGATCGTGCGTCGGCAAGGTCGCCGAGTCCGACTATTAATTTAATTGCCGGATCAAGGGAGGAGGTTGTGCTCTCAATGCAACGGCTGTTTCGACAATTCGAGACCGCTGGCCGGTTGGAATTCAGCATTGCGGGAGGCGCAATCTTGGCTACCATGCACGCCTCGGAATCCTGCATCGTGCTGGCGGCGGCTGGCAGCGAATCGAACGAGCTCGCCGACGTCCGTGACATCGGCTCCCAAAGTAAAAGAAAAAAAGAAAAAGGGAAGAGGAATCGACTTCCTTCGCGAACCGATTCTAGTGCGGTCGCGAAAGGGCCCCAGTGTCACGCACACACAGGGCCCGTGGACCCGAAGTACGGTCTTCTTATTTTTCTTTCTTCGTCGCGTCGTCCGCTTCCCTCTTCTTTTTGCTTTTTAGCGGGAAAACGGGTTACCGTAAACGAACGTCGATTAATCGCTCGATATAATTTCCTTGTTTACGCGTGAACCGTCGCCGCGGGCCGGGGGGCGACTTTCGACTAGTTTTTCGAGCGCGACGAGTACGGCGATCGGCGATGGTGGCCTACGAGGAGAAGAAACCCGAGGAATTTCGCGGAGCAGGTGTCGATTTAATAGACGTTCCTCTCCCGGTGTTGCGTTTTATGGTTGAGTTGACTTCGGTATTAGTCAGCGATGTGCAGTGGCGCGCGTATTATGGTAATAGGGCTTACGTCGCGACGTTTCCTTTTTTCCGAGATATGTGCTCCCTGTCCTGCGACAGTGACAAACACCTTCCCTTCCTCGATGCTGCTCGTGGGGTAGTAATGACGCCAGTGGTCGATAAGAAAATTGGTGCAGAAAGAAATGATTTCAGAAAATTGTTGTACAATTCGATTCATTTAGATCTAATGAATCCAATTCTGATACGTGGACAGCGGATTTTATGCGTTCATGACAAAAATGCGTAGATGTCATTTAATTTGTCATGAAAATTAGTATTTTGTACTAGCTTTTCCACGCCACGTGTTGCTGTGGCTTAGTATTTTTTAACCATTCTTTGTGATGCCCGTTCTTCCTCAATTTGATTTGATCTTAATCGTCGTACTGCTTCCATTCCGCGAGCACGACGAGCTAAGTTTGCTTTTCTGTAAGTCATTCTTTTTATGTACTAAAGTAGAAAGAAAGTTATATCAATAACATCTAAAATTGCTAAACATTAAATAAGGAAAAAACACGAACTAAGAAACATAGAAAAAACTTAATAATTTAAAAATACTAACCAAATATTTCAATTTAAACGCAGATCAATCTACTCAGCTGAATTCCAATGCAGTGAGAAACTTACAGAACAAATCACTCCGAATAGGTCAAGCTTTCTATTTATATAGATATTATACTGAGGAGATTCTCGTCGTGACGCATTGGTTATAACGAATATATAGCGAATCAACACGAAACCATATCGATTATTCTACATCAATGTTTTCGCAAACGCGCCACATTCACATAACTTGAAGTAAGCAGTTAGCGTTGTAGCCGGTTGAAAAAGTCGTCAAAACTCTTGAACGAATGGACTTTTTCGAATGTGGATTGTCTTAAAACCTTTCCGAAGAAACGCTGCGTCTAATGGCTCAAATCCCAGCTTTCTACGTTCAGCCGTTACGGAGATGTTCGATTACAAACAAACGGACAAATGGACATTTACATTTTTATTTATACACTGATAACCACACCTCCTCCCTTGATCCGGCAATTAAATTAATTATACTACTGATAAGACTTTTTGATTGAATTTCATTAATAACATAACTAAGAAAATAATGATTGAAAATTATTACAATATCAATGATCGTATTTCTCCTCTGAACAGGTTCCGAATTGTTTAACAAATAATAAATTATTTATATAACTGATGTCATTCGTAACATATCCCATAATTTGAATATTCATCGAATAAACGTAATTAAATTTTTTACATAAAATCGGGTATCAGAATCGAATACTTATTCATTTTTTTAATTGTTTCATCTATAAATTTTGGATATTCATGTACTATATACAAGAATAATATTTATAATATTTATTATAAAGATAAATGATTGGACGTGTCGCGAAAATGATAAACTTGATTTAATAATCTATTCTATAAATCAATTTGGTTTGAAGCAGTACAAGCTCTTAGTTATTGAAATATTAATTGATCTTCTAAAGAAATAAGCTCTGTTACGAGCGCAAATTTTCATTGTTTTAACATTACGTAGCGTAGCGCATACTTCGATTGAGCAATCGTGTTGCAAGGTGCACTCTCGAGATTACTTCGTTATGCGGTTGTGTGACCTTGAGTGACCTTGACCGGTCTTGTGGTACGGGTCGTTGAACCCGTATCAAAAGCGCTAGTCATCAACCAGACCGACCTTGAAATTTCACCGATGCCTGCGCTTGTTAAATCAGCAATTTCCTTGTGCCGTGCGCAATTCAATTCGAAAATTACAATCACATTAATATTTAAGTATCTACCTTCTGTATCATCAGATCAAATTATTTGTCATTAGCAGGCTACGAACTTTTATGCAAAATAGAAGTCTTCTGCATGAATTACAAGAGATACGAATTGCATAGAAATTTCTTTCTTTCGTTAATGATTTCAATAGATTCGAAAATAGAGGCAGTTATCAAGTCAAATCGCAGAATCATTCTGCACGTTGAAAGTAACGGACACACAACCAGTCTTCTCGCTCCGCATACATACATATTAATACAATTATTTTTATTCGATGAAACATGCACCAAAAAATAAATTCTAAGACTTGAATCGGCCGGTTTATAATCCGCCACGAAGAAAATGGCGATGTCCGATCGATTTTGTGAAGCAACTACAAACGATTGATCGGACGCCTTTAAATCTGTGGCATCGGTCTCGTGACGGAAGCGACGATAGTTCGCCGAAAACCGAGCAAAACGATCGGATCAACCGCGGTTTTGTGGCAGGAGTTCTCCAGTGCAGGATTCCAGAGACGAGCCTATAACGAGTCGCTCTGTTACGCTTCAAATACCAAAAGAGCCCGAACTGTCTCATCCACGGTTTTCAGAGAGCTCGCTCGCGCCGCGCCGCCGCGCCGATCCGATAGTCTACCGGGGTAATTCAGCGTTTTGCTGATCATTTTTCTGCGGCAATCAGCATTCGCCAAGGAGCTGTATAAACTGCTAGCAACTGGTTTAACCAGACCAGTCGGTTCGATTTTTCCGTCGATCCTTTTGGTAGCCGTCCGCGATTTTTAGGCTCGTCCAGTTTCTAGTCTAGATTGAATATTTCGATCGGAGACGCGCTGCTTTTGCCATAATTTCCACGATTCCGTTCGAACAGATTGAGCGACGATCGGAAAAGTTACTCGGAACTTTTACACACGGCTATTCCAATAGATCCTCTCACGTTCTCGAACAACCTCCACCTGTGACTGTGACACACGCTCTTCTAATCAACGTTAATTAGTTCGTTGCACCCAGTGCTGTTAGCGTTCATTAATCGCGGACATCATAGTCGGTTAATCTATCCGCGCTGGATTCAAAGTCACCCACCTGTTCGAAATATTATAAGAGCCAGTTTGTCGGAATTTGTGTGGATTGCTCGTTAATAAATAGTGTTTATTGCTTCGCGTGATACCATCTTCAGAATTTCCATAATTGCGAAATACCATGTTAGTAGGAGTAATTCGAATTTTTCTGACAGCGAGTAACAACCTGGTTTGTTTGATTCTGATCTGCTAGGGGTAACCTTCTTCCAGCGAATGGAGTCATTAGTTTTTATTGCGTATCCATAATTTTGATACATAGAAAATTGAAAAAACAATGTTATATTGTGTACTGGCTTTACGAAACGCGTATTCGGAATACGAAGAATTCAGATATTGGTTCGGATAACAGAGGTTCTACTGTATCGTGGATTTAACAAGCAAGTGTGATCCGAATTGTGTCGTGTTTGGTGTAGGGCTGTAACTTTTCCGAAGCTTCGAAGACTTTGAAGCTTCGAAGGATTCAAAGGAACGAAGAGAACTTCGACGTTTCGTAGTTTCGAAGTATTCCAAGTGCTCCAAACTTCAAAGTCTTCGAACCGTATGAAGTTTTAACTTATGAGTTTCGTACCATTTCACGATTGTTGATAAATAAAAATATTAACTTTCTGTCACCGGTGACTGACACTGAACTTTCCGTTTGGACTTTTCGTAATTAAATTTAAAAGCTTGCATTCTATTAGGTGCGCAACTAAGATTCCGGGTTTCACATATGAGTGGCGCTTACGACGCATGTAGTCGACATACATGTGTGAAGTTGTATTGTTTTTATAGTGTAAACATCTGTGAACAATAACCAGTCTTAATATTAAAAAATATCGCTGCGCAAAAGTATTTTTTCTCACAACAAAGATGTCGAGTTTTGTGCCAAATAAACAGCATTTGCGGGAAGAGTTTTGCTTTTCTATTTTAACCTAAAACGCAATGCTCGAGGAAGCCTACGGCGAACACGCACCACTGAAAACTACCTGTGAAGATTGGTTTAAACGCTTCAGACGTGGCGATGTCGACATTAAAGACAAGGAGCGCTCCGGAAGACCAAAAACAATTGAGGACGGCGATCTTCAAGCGTTATTGGATGAAGATGATACGCAAACACAAGATCAACTTGCGGAAGCATTAAACGCGACTCGTCAAGGTATCTCCAAACGTTTACGCGCCATTGGAAAAATCCAAAAGGAAGGAAAATGGACAGATGGAACGAACGAGTGATATTGCAGTACAACAACGCTCCGTGCCATCGCACTTCCATCGTCAAGGACATCATCACAACGCTGAAATTGGATCTGCTACCGCACCCGCTGTATTCGCCAGACCTGGCACCTTCCGATTATCACTTGTTCCGGTCGATGGCGCATGGCTTGGCTGGGCACTTGGCAAATTTCGAAGAAGTGCAAAATTGGTTGGATGAATGGTTTCGGTCCAAAGATGCGTCGTTTTATCGTCGCGGTATTCTTGTACTGCCAGAGAGATGGCAAAACTGTGTAGCTAGCGAGGGACGATATTTTGAATAATTAATTTTTTGTATTTCTTTTGAAATTTTCTATTTTTAATTGATCGAAAAAACCCGGAAACTTAGTTGCGTACCTAGTATTAATAAATTTCGGGATCATATCACGAATGTACTTAAAAAATAACACTTTGCAAACAAAATTTTAATGAGATCTATTAAATTCGGTGAAATCGAATATCGCGGACTAAATGAAAAGAAAGGCAAGACAGGCTTGGCGCTTGACAAAACTCACGTATTCAGTAGGGCTGTAACTTTCCTTCGAAACTTCGAAGTTTCTGAAATCAAAGCTCGAAGCTTCGAATTTCGACCTTCGAAGGAAAGTTACAGTCCTAGTTTGGTGTTGTTTTAATCAGAACAGTGTCACCGATATGTTGACAACAGTTTCACTAAAAACAAATAAGCGTTGCAAATAAGAGATTCCGATTGGAACTTTCTATTCGAAACTACAAAACCAGACAAAATATAAATTAAGGAAATACCAGATCACATTCAAATGATCCTAACACTGGTACAAAATGGTCGAATCAACGTCATTAAAGGATCGTTTGAAAAAGTGGAATCTCTAGAAAATCCACATAGCTCCTAGGACCAGTTCCACGAGGTCCATCTACGTCGATTTTCCTCCAAATAAGGGGTGCGCGTGGAAACAAATGTATGTGGGAATCAGAAAAGGCCAGGGAACGCCTTAAGGATGATCCACATCGGGTGTCCTTGCAAGAAGATGGAAGAAAAAGCTGCACCGCCGCCCGGAGCCGTGCTCCCTGCGTCTGTACACTGTACACACATCTACCCACATAGTAGATATGTATGTATTAGTTGCCGCCTTCGCTTTGCGTTCCACTCTGGAAATTCCATTCTGGTGTACACGTGGTACCAGCGGGGCCCAGGCCTTTAAAAATAGAGGAAACGAGTATATAACGGCGCTGGATCGTAAACCCGGGGTGTGTTTTCTCTTTTCTGGCTACCGACCGACTCTATTACGGCTGTTTACGCGCAGTTTAGGGCGGCAGAGCTTGCGGCGGAAAGGGTGGTTCACAGATGTCGAGAATCATGGAGGATGCGTCCCTACGAGAAATTAAAGTGGCCTTGTTTGCACTCGGGGACATATTCTACAGTCGACCTTTCGGAAATGCCCCCGTAGCTCTGCCTCATAAATATTACGAGGGTCAGGCAAACATTGTGCACTCTTTGTCTAATTTTTCCGTCCGAGCAGAATTTTCTTCCAGATCGGTTATTTTTTCGATATAGGGGAGAGTCGTGCAGTACCGACCGGCGTACTGTACCGACCAAAATTAGTTTATGACTTTCCAGGTCAAATGGCTACACTTCCTTTACGAAAACAAATGAATATAACTATTGTGGGTAATATGTTTCGTTGCTACATTGGTCATTCGATTGTTTTCGCAGTTCTGACACATTTAGCGTGGCCGTTGATATTTCGAGTGTTAAGAGTTATTTTCTAGATCTGATAATTCGTTTCTCAGGTAAGTAAACGACTTTGTTGAATTATGTATATTATATCTAGTCTATTAAGTATAATTAACGGGCCCTGTTTTGGAATTTTCTTTGTATATTATGTATACCATAACCTAAAATGTTTCCTCATGTTTGTCGTCCAGTACCGACCATCCAACTGTCGTGCAGTACCGACCAATCAATCGTCGACCAGTATAAGCCAAACTTTTCTTATCTGTAAGTTCAATCTGTTAGCATTTGAAATGAAGTTAGAAGATGTTTATTTAATCTTTCTTTTACCTTTTCCCACAGAAAAATGTCCGAAATTCCAAAGCAGAAAAAACCATCATCACCGCTCACTTTAAATATTAACGATAATTTTTCATTAACTTCTTTACCTGGTGTAACTTCAAATTTCATGGAAATGGTGAAATCAATCTCTCCTAGAAACGACAATTAGAGTTGCAAACAAAAAAGAGAAGACAACGAACGCAACAATCCGAAATCTTAACTTCGACTGTTTTTATAAACGAAGTTCAGAAAAAAAAGAACCTGGCTGAAGAAGAAAAGATAAATGCGGAGAAAAGAAAAGCTGCAAGAAACGAAAAAGTCAAAGAAGCAGAAAAAAGAAAAGTTGAAACTCAAGTAAGGAAAGAAAATAAGGGAAGATGTAAAAACTAAACAAAAAAATGAAATAATATATAAAAATATATAATTATTTTATTATATGTATAAATAAAATTTGAATGAAAATGCGTATTCTAACATCTAAATGTCTTTTTTTAATATTATTAATGATTTAGATTGAAAAATCTACTAAATACGTAATTGGTCGGTACTGGACGACAATTCTTTGTTTCCTTCAAATTCTAATATCTTTATTTTTTACAAATAACGAATACTAATTATTAAATTCCACAAAATTAATTTCCGGCCTTTTATTAAGTTCCCTTTGTGTTACAAATTCCTTTTTTTAATTTTAATTTTTACCGATCCTAGTCCACCTAATAACAAGAAAACTTAGAGCGGTCGGTACTGCACGACTCTCCCCTACAGTTACTCTTGATACTGGATTGGCAATTTTTCAATTGCAGCATGGTACAATGTAGAGGGTTGGCTCCGACCCTAAGTGCTCCACCCTTTCGTTACTATTGAAACGATATCCTCCCACTAACTTCTCAACTATCTCGAGTATACTCGTATCCCAACAAAAACATCCTGTAAACAGGAGCCAAGTTCGTATGACCGTAAAAAGTTGTGAGATCAAACAAAATACGGCCAAGTTCGTTAGATTAGAAATACTTCTTGCAATACTGAAAAAAGCGTTTGTAAAAATTAGTTTAAAAGAACGCTATCGGGCTTCTTTTAAACTAATTTTTACAAACGCTTTTTCAGTATTGCAAGAGGTATTTCTAAGCTAATGCACATAGGAACTTGGCTCCTGTTTACAGGATGTTTTTGTTGGAATTTCGTCAGTTTTTGTTGAATCGAAGATTAACACTCTGCCGGCGACACTCGGATCCGTTTGCCCCCCACCGCTATAGACGATGCTCGGTGCAATTTCTTTTGTTTACGTTAGAGCGATTGTTTTTTTATCAGTATTTGTTGCGACTTCGAAGCTAACAAAACGTATACTTATGTATGTTATGCTGCTATGTTCTATCCTACGTACCTATTTCGTAATGTTTTTTTTTCAATGCAACCCCTTTAAGGTGTAAAATTTCAAACTTTTATAATTATTCCTTTGAGTGTTTGTTATGGCGGACCTGTGTGCCAAATTTCAAGCTTGTAGGTCAATCGGAAGTACCCAAAAGGTTTTGATGATCTTTCAGTCAGACAGTCAGTGACAAATTTAGCGACTTTTAAGGTCTTATTGAGACATGATAGCATTTAACTAGAGGGCTATTGTTGCTCGCTCGCTTCGCTCGCTCGCGAGTAGGGTTGTTTTTGCTCGCTCGCTTCGCGAGCTCGCGGGTAGGACTGCTCTTGCGAGAAGGTTAGTGATACGCATGGCTAGTAGGGCCTACTGATATTAATGTTTTTTATTTGGTGTGTGACTCTCCAAGAGTCACACAAAGAACTTCCCGATTCGTTACTCCTTCGCCAACATCGCTAACATCGTTTTTTTTTGTACTTTCATCGATATTCTCCCAAAATGTATTCTTGGGAGTAGAGATGATAAATTCACTGTTGCATTGGAATAACTTTCGATTATTCCAAGCGGTAACATTAGCTTCAGTTAAAAAAAAAAAATTTTTTTAATCCAAAAAAAAAATTTTTTTTAAATCTCAAAAAAAAAATTAAGAAAAAAATTTTTTTATGTCATTGCGTTTGGTTCTTTGGTGGAAAATTTTCGTCCTCCCTTATAAATTGCATTGTAGAAGAAACTCTTTTCGAAAAAAAACTAAAAATCTAAAAAACTACTTGACCAATATGGACCAAAATCTAATCAGCTCTAAGTTACGACGGGGCACATCGATTGCATCATCCATCATCCTGATCGCGTTGTTACTTTTTCTGAAAACGTTAACGAAAAATTTGATACCATACAAACGGACATACGCACACACACACACACACACACACACACACACATACAAACATTTTGATAAAAATAGTCTAAAATGACTCCAATGACCATGAAACGTGAAGATCTGCTAAAAAATCGATTTTCGATTTTCGGGGTAATTACAGTAACTTCCCTATGAATCGGGAAGTTAACAAGTGTACGAAATTACATCTCTCCATTTGGCTCCAGTGCCGAGTTATAAGCCTCTAAAAAAGGGTTACCCTGGGTTGGTCGACAACTCATTTCACCGACACTGTTTTCATTGACGATTTGACCGTGTTAGTGTCGGCCAAACCGTGTCGATGAAGACAGTTGTCGACGAATTGACCGTGTAGATGAAAACATAGTGTCGACGAAAGTTACTGTCGGTCCAATCGTCAATGAAAACAGTGTCGGTGAAATGAGTTGTCGACCAACCCAGGGTAACTCCTAAAAAACGGCTAAGTTGTTTCGTGTGAAAGGAGGTACATAGTGCGAGAACTTGGCTGGTGCACTACCGTGCACCTAGATAGTCACTTATAGGCAGTCCTCAAGACGATTAAGGCAGGAAGGATAGTCACGTGACAAAACTAGCAAAGAACTATGTAGAATCTAACTAGATTTTCGGTCGAAATATGGGTTTGCGGCCCGCGGCTTTCTCTCCTTATTTGAGCAGATTTTGGGCTGGGCGAGGGCTCATTGTAAAGAGGAAGGTTCAGCGCAGCCCGCTCGACAAATGATTTAACGAGATTATGTTTATATCTAATAATATGAGTAGAGTAGAGCAAAATCGAGAAAAATACTCGCAGAATGCAATGTATTTCTCTGTCACAAATAGAAATTTTTGACTGATATGATGATGGGGTCCAGCGGGCTGCAAAATATGCTCGTGTAAGGACAAAAAGCCGCGGGCCGCAAACCCATGTTTTCACACCCAAAATCTAGTTAGATTCTCGTTCTTTGCTAGTTTGTCACGTGACTACCCTCCCGCCTTAACCGGGCACCTAATTGTAGTTACATACCATGAAACGGTGAGAAACGTCCGTGTTGCAAGTGTTAAATAAACGCATCTCTCTGAAAATCACGAACTTTGGCAATCACGGAATAATTTGGCCGGGCGAATGTCTGCCGTAGCTTTCCCTTTCAGCGATTCGACGAGTCCGAAACAAGGGGGAATGATCGAGGCTCCAGGGACCAAACGATTTACCGCAGAAACGTAATATGGGCCGAAGATCATAAGGCAGACGTTATAAATAAAACATGATACGCGGCGCGATTGTTTCGCATGTAGCACCGGATGACACGACGAAGCCCTGTCTGAATCTCTGGTAGATCGTCGGCGAGAGATTTCGCTTGGTGAATGGCAGCCATCCTCCTATAGTACACGTCGTGTGGTATGCGATGGGATTTGATAAAGACCGGGCCACGCTAATCGAACAAGCGCCATTCTCCGGCCCGAAGAATTCTGCTTTTGATTATGCACACACCGCACCGCGTCGATGATGATGCTTTCTTTGAAAACCGCCAACCGTCATTCACGCGCGCGCGCACGCCCACACTGATGTCTCACGTTCTCACTTTCTCTCTCTCCCTCTTTTTCTTTCTTCCACTCTCTTCGTGATTTGCACTCCGCTGAGCTAATTGACGGGAACGCGGTGACGACGAATATCTTCATCAATTTGGCCGGCAAGTTTGGTAAATAAAAATACGCTGAATATTTATCCATACCCCTTCTCTTCATTATTTTTGGATAATTATTTTTATGGGGAACGAATAAAGTTTGGTAAATAAAAATGCGCCGAATAAATTTACCCGTACACATTCTCTTGATTATTTTTGGATATACATATTGGGTTGGCAAGAAAGTAATTTCGGTTTTTTATAGTAAAATAAAGCCGAATTTTTTTATTCAAGCAATGAACTATTTTCCCTTTTGTTCGATGATCTTTTGCCAAAAAGATTAAATAAAAAAATACATATTTTATTGATTAAAGCTCATCGCTTGAATAAAGAAATTCAGTTTTATTTCACTGTAAAATACCGAAATTACTTTCTTGCCAAGCCAACAATTATTTTTATGGGAAATAAATATCTGTTAACCCTTAACTGGAACATTGGGGTCACTAGTGAACAACAAAATTTCTGTACATTAACTTTCGTTACACTATGGTGTACGCAATGTGTTTGTATAGAATCGTTGTTTGTTGCACGTGGCAAGGCATCTCGAACCAGGGAAACGTGAAAAGGTTTTCGAGGCAGCGAGGAACGTAATTAATTTTTCTAACACGTTTCGGAAAGACGCTGTAACTATTCAGAGACACCATTTATACGAAGCTTCACGTATCGTGACACGGAACGTCATTCTATTAACTTTACGTTCTTCCTCGTCGACTTACAAGATGCATTCTTGCAATTGGTATGCATTCTAGTCTCGCGCGGCCTGTCTGGCCTCTTACTATCACTCGGTAGCAATATTTGTTGCTTCCTTTCGCTAGCTTTCACTATCTTCTCTATTAGAGGAATTTGCATAGTAAGTGGCCAATTTGTTGTTCGAATTTAACGCGTCTATTTTGGAATATTGGAACAGAAGCAGTTATAAGTATCGTTGTCATGAATTTTTTTAAATTAACGCGAATTAAAAGGTGACTGACACAAAACTTGTTTTGACAAAATTTTTTGTTCGAATTTAACTTGTTTATGTTGAATTACTGGAGCAAAAGCAGTTATAATTGTGGATGTTTATGCAATTCCCAATTTTTATGGACAAATTTCTAGAAAGAAGAATTAAATACAATCCTTTTTTTAATGGGAAAAGCCTTTCGAGATCCAAAACAAATAAAAATCGTACTGAATTCTATCGAATTTTATATTCTGGCACTTTTTGAAAATTTCTATGAGTCATAAATGCATAAAGATCCACAGTCTAGTTATAAGTATTGTTGATATTGGGCTGATCAATCACGTTACTTTAAATAGTTGTAAAATTTTCAAAAATTCAATTCACGAACGAATGAAATGTTATTGTACGTTGGATCTAGAATAATTATTGCAAAAGAATGGTGAAAAATAGAATAAATTTGTGAATGGTCCTAAAAAAAATGAAGTTCTTCTATTTTTGATATTTCAATGGGTAAGGTTCGTTTGCCTCCTTTCATCGAGCGATCTATCGTGTCCGATGCATCCGCGGTGATTTCGAACACGACTTCTTCTCTCACCTGAGCAGAGTGGTTCTCCCATGTGAGCCCGCCTCGTGTGTGGCACACGTGATTTACATGTGAGCCTGTGGCTTCCAGTGGCGGCTCCTCCGTTCTACAATAAAACCCGCGTGTATACACAGGGACGGCATGATCGCGAGCGATGGTTGCTTTTGTACCAATGGAGGAGAAAGGCGTCGGACGATGCAGGATGTTTCGTGAAGGAATTGCGCGGAAAAGACGGAAAGCGAATGGAAATGTTAGGGCTGACAATCGAATTTGATTTTTCCCAGTCAAACGAACGTTACTGGACGTTTAAGGAAGAAAATCGATTTTTCTCACAGAATTCTATGATAGCCTGCAGGTTTATTATAATTGTATGATACGAAGCTGATCATTAATCAATGTTCGATCAAACTGTGGTCGTGAATGAATGCGCTATTTGTCCACGGTAGAAAAACTTGAAATCTTGTAAACGAAGAATATGTTGATTGCAATGGTGTTTGTTTTCCCGAATAAGATTTATTTTGGTGAAAGTGAAAGATCGATCATTTCTTATGCAACAACCTAATAGATTCAAAGTTACACAGAGGGTATAAGACGAACATTAACCATAATGTCCGCTATGAAAATTGTCATTGTTCCCCGGCAAAGGCTTGGACAAAAAGCCTTCTCGAATCTCGCAGTCCTAAACGATTCTCGATCTCTATACCTCCCGATTCAAGGGACAATAAAGCAGAGCCGAGTTCGAGATGGATCATCTGACAAAACAACGACAAAACCGAGAAGCGCTATCTCGGCAGCGATCCTAAACGAAAGAACGATCCCGCGGTAAGAATGAGGGTGTGTGTAGGCCACCGAAAAAGCCCTAACCTTGACCTCGAATCGGAGGAACGTGGCCCCGCGAAGAGAAATAGGAACCATTGAGGGCTAGCCCGAGTGATGCACGCCGGACGATGCTATTTATAATGCCGTGCAACTATCCATCATGAGTGCGCATCACGGGTCACATATAGCCGCGACTTTCTAAAGGCTGTCTGGCGAACCGGAGTAGTGGTAGTAACGGAGACGGGAGGACACGGCCCTCGTCCACGTCACCCCCACCCCCTTTACGTCTTTCGCGCAATTCCTTCACGAGCCTCGCCAAAACATCCTGCATCGCCTGACGCCTCTTTCCTCCATTTCTGAAAAGGCTCCCGGCGCACAGTGGTCTGGATCGAAGAAGTTGGTGTCATTTAACTAAGAAGTCAACTTTCTCATATCGATTTCTAACAAATTTGTATTGCTTCCTAAATGTCAATGAACCTCGAAAATGAAAAAATTAATGTAGTTTACTAAGAATTGTAATTAGGACGAATACTTGAAGGTAAACAGTTAGAGATAGTACTTTTCACCACGAAAATTGCTTCTCTTCTTCGAGGTGCCCTGATCACACCACTTAATATTTCTTATTTCTTTTTTGTTTACGATGAAGTGCACTCTTTTGTGTTACAAAATTAATATCGACACTAAAAGTTATTGTCCACAATATGTTAAGAATTAATATTCAATGAAATAAAAAAATTGACCAAATTTTTTACATTTGACAAGGAATATCTAGAGGGTCATAAAAAGTCTTGTTTTATAACAAATTGGATCACTTTCAGCATTCTTTCCCGTATATAATTATGCAAGAATATTGTCCTACCTCGTCCTACTTTGCAACTTATCATTGTTCAAAGCTGTCAATGTTACTTCGCGACGAGTTTCGCTTGCGTAAAACAGGCTCGTATGACTGATCAAATGTCTTCCAAATACGAACGTTTTTGCAATAACATTATAAGAGATAAATAGAGTAAAGATATATATGTAAATCAACTTCGATAGTCACTTTTATTTTTAAAAAATATAACTAAACGAATGATGAGAGTTTCTTAGCGTTCTCGCTGCATTTATTTCTATCTTTGGAACCTTGTGCAGCGTTAAAAATCGCATAACTTTTTAAAAATTGGTCCGAAGAACTTGAATTTTCTTAAGACGTTAGACCGGCTAGTTCGCTAGAGAATAAGTAAACAAAAATTTATTAAGATTGCAAGTGGTACAAATCATACAAAATTTAAAAAATGATGTTTTGTCAACTTTTTTATCTGAGCCTGTAACGGTAATTTAAAAAATGCGTTTTATAGATTTCGGTAACTTATATACATATTGAAAATTTCATCGAAAAAAACGTTTAAAGATGATTATGTAAGGGCGAAATGCCCTTGCAAGGCTGAAAATCTGCGACTTTTACCCTTAATCTCTCATCTTTAAACGTATGTAGCTCATTGCAATGTTGACCATATAAGTTACAGAAATGTATAAAACGAATTTTTTAAATTATCGTTACAGGCCCAGATAAAAAAGTTGACAAAACATGATTTTTTAAAATTTTGTATAATTCCTACCAATTGCAATCTTAATAAATTTTTGTTTACTTATCCTCTAGCGAACTAGTCGGTTTAACATCTTTAAAAAATTCAAGTCCTTTGGATCAATTTTTAAAAAGTTATGCGATTTTTAAGAGTGTCCACTTAATATTGACGCTGACTGTAAGATTAACGTGCAAAAGAAATCCTAAAATACTGAATCCTGAGGCAGTAGAGTTATTATTAACTAATGCAATCGATCATCATAGATCATCACGAAAGACAAATTGTGGTATGTTTATTTTATTAGCTTACTTTTTTATTTATGGTAATATTGACTGAATATAATTTTAGTACTATTTTAGTCGCAATATGTATTTAAAATATTTCTTTTTTTTACACAGGAAAGCATTCTTTTATGTGTTAAAGATTAAGAACAACACTAAAAATTATTGTTCACAACAAGTAAAAAAAGGTTGCAAAACTATATTTGAACAATTCATTGTTTAATAAAAAATATCAATGAAAAAAAGTTAGTAAAAATTATTGTTTAACAAAAACAAAAAATATTTAATTATGTCTAGGTAAGAATTACTATTTCTTAAATATTTTTGGTGAAAATTTCATTGCGATTCTCTAATAGTTCAAAAGTTATAACAAAATGACATCAACCCCTTCGATCCGGACCACTGTGCGGCGCGGCGCACAGTGAGCCGTTTAAAAGAAATAGGTGGAATCAACCCCTTGCACTCCTATTAATTTTTTGTGGTTGAGTGAGGAATTCTTCATCGTTCAGAATTTCATAGTACAAAGAAGAACGTTTATATGTATTTATCGTATGCATATGCTTTCTCCGAAGGCTACACATATCGACTACAACAAAATACAATTTTATATACATATTTATTGATTATTCAAATTTATTGTATCGCCTTCAAGGTAGACCCCTTTCGAAATAATACACTTATGCCAACGAATAACCCAATTATCAAAACATTTTTTAAACGCATTTTTTGGAATCAACTTCAGTACTCGCCGCGAATTCTGTTTTATGTTATCTATCGACTAAAAACGGGTGCCTCGAAGTGGTAATTTGAGTTTTGGAAAAAGAAAAAAGTCGGCCGTAGCCATATCAGGGGAATAGAGTGGCTGCTCGATAAGATTTGTTGAGTTTTTGGCCACAAATTCCTTCATAATGATAGCCTTGTGAGTTGGTGCGTTATCGTGGTGCAAAATCCATGAGTTTTCTTTCCACAAATCTGGTCTTTTTCGACGAATTTGCTCTCTCAAACGCCGCATAACGCTCAGATAATATCCTTTATTTACTGTCTCACCTTGTGGCAAGAATTCCGAGTGCACAACACCGCGGTAATCGAAAAAAACTGTCGACATCAGCTTCACTTTTGATCGACTGTGACGTGCTTTTTTTGGTTCCGGCTCAATTGGAAGGCGCCATTCCGAAGCTTGTTGACTGGTTTGCATGTGAAACTCGTAAACCCATGTCTCATCACCAGTTACAATGCGTTTCCTGAATGTGGGGTCGGAATTGACTCGTTCTAACATGTCTTCAGCGACCTTAACGCGATTGAGTTTTTACAGAAAATTCGCAAAAATCGCAAAACACACTTGAGATGAACTGACAAAATGGCGCACTGTAAACAAACTAAATGACAAGTGACGTTCAAACTCCGCGTGAGTATAGAGGACAGTTGTGCTAACTCAGCGACAAAAAGAATTTCAACAATCCCTTTAAGCGGGCTTTTTAAATGATCGATTCCCGGTACTTTCTTGACAGAATGTAGGTATTCCGAGTATGTATTTGGAGTAGCTATTACCTTGCAATCCAATTTATGTCTTTATTCAGGCAGAATAAACAGGAATTTCATGCATTTATAGTTTTTACACAACTTAACTTTCTGCTTTGAGAAATGTAGAATATGAACGAAAAAATGTTGATTTTCGGAGACAATATGATTCCGATGATAATTTATGCATGTCAATGTGAAAAATCTGCAGAAAGAGGGACGCACCTGGTACATATTTCGAATAGTCGAGCGACGAGAGGGAAGTTTAAAAAGCGATTCGTTAAGGAACTGTGGGGTTTCTTTTTGTTTCACGTGGCCGGGACGGGGCCCCGGGTGGTCCCGTGTGATCACCGAGGTACCAGTTTATACCTACAACGTGGGCTGTGATACGCAAAACATGATAAACGGCGAGATGACGAATACGTAAAGTTTATATTGTATCAGATATTTCGCGATGTAACGTATCTCATTACTGGAAGCTCCGCTGGGCCCCGTTTTCTCAGAATCGAACATCCTGCTGTTGGAGTCCTTTTTATTAAGAAATAAATATACAATTTTGTGTGCGCGCGCACGCGCGACTCCAGACGAAATCTTTGACAATTTAATGCGGCGAAGTGGAGGAGGATCGTTTCTCATTTTCTCGTGATGCCAGATAACATTGTTGACCACCCTAGATGTTCATCGGATAGAAACCAAATGCTGCACCAGGTCCTTCATGCATATCTATAAATATTTCTGAACTTATTATCTTCATTCGAGAATTTCGGAAATAATAGACAATTTTCTTAATTTTCTAATTTTTATATATTCCTAATCCTTTGTTCTTCAATTTTATGACTGTACTTTTATCAAGATCAAGCCTAGGGGTCGAAAGACGCACGTTAATCCGACAAGAACTAGTTACAATTTTAGGGGTGGGTTTAAAAGAATGTTAGCTTAAATCTGGGACTTATTGCACAGCGAACTTGCAACAAGGAAACAAGTAAAAACTTACCAAAGAGAAAGCTGACGAAACTGGAAAACCATAAGACACAACAGGGTGGAAAATGGGAAACCGGGGGTTGGCAAACGGAGTTGCTCGGTGAATTTCATGGTAGTAAATCACTGGGTTCTCCAGCTTTATAGCTTCCTATTTCCCGAACGAGAAAAAGGAAGCACGAATCCTGCGGCGGAAGAAATATGGCAAGCCGGGGCGGCTATCTTGAAACCGTGGCCGAGAAACTTCCTCTCGCCGCCTCTTGTTCGGCTGTTTTTTTTCGTTCTTTTCTCTCTCTCTCTCTCTCTCTCTCTCTCTCTCTCTCTACTCCCTGTACTTTTCCGTTTCTCTTTCCCGCGTGTCCCGGTGAATAGCCTTCAGGAAGTCTGCTCTGCAGGCATTGACGTGCCAGGGTGTCCTGTACGTAGGTCGTGATGTGCAGTCTCGATGAACAATCTCGTTGCCCGCGGATTCATGCAAATGTGTCACGCAGAATTCCACGGGGCCGAGTTATACTGCGGGAACACACGCCTCGGTGGTGACGGGATTGAAAAATCATTTTTTTCCATCGGGCTGTCGCGGCTTTCATGGCGAACCAGCAGCGGCGCGTCATTCTCGAACGATGAAGCCGTTCCGATGGAAAATACACGCTCGTAGTCGGTTATTGGGCTCCATTTTGCTGATTCAATGCGAATCGAAACGTACGACTTGCCGGACGCCAGCCATATTGTTTACAAGCCGTTTTATCCCGTCGCTTTTCGAAATTCTTCTCATGCTCGTGGATGTGTGCGACGCGTAAACTCGTCGCGAAGAAATGACGGTATTTTGCGTCACGATAGGTGACTTTATACGAAATAAAAATATGCGCATTAATTAGAGGACATCCGAACCAAATTGGGGTCTCCTTCTCTCTTTTTCGTAGTTTGAGATATTCTGAAAGTTGGATCTTTCTACTTTCAAACTTGCATTCTGATAGTCCACATGACATAGTAGAAAGATTTTGAGAATCCTAATTTCATTATTTGTAAGTTATTCAAATTAGCAAAATAGCGCAGAATAGTCTGATACGAATAATACTTTGGATTTCGTAACTTCGAAGAGTTGGTTCTCTTCGTTCAAAATTCTCAGCTAGAAAAATTGGCTTTTTAGTCCAGTCAACGAAAAATTGTAGAGGGAAATGGAAGGAACACAATTTTTAAGTTTGGGCCTTTGTTTGGACTTGTGAGGAGGTAAACATACTAAAAGTCCCCACTCTTAGAGGATGAGCGGGGTGCAGGGGGGCACGTACAAGTCCCCTTTCTCGGTTTTCCGCGTATATCTCGGAAACTATACGTCCTAGCGATAAGACCATTCCATACAAAATTAAAGCTGACAAAAGGTGCCACAGGATTGATTCGATTCAGTTTTTCGCTATCTCGCATAGTTTCCGAGATATCCGCGCTCAAATTTCACTACTTGTGCTGAAGCTAGTCAAGTAAGGCAAAAAACGCGAGGCAAAAATTTATTTCCACAATTAGTGAAGTTTGAGAGCCGATATCTCGGAAACTATGCGTCCTAGCGTTATGACCGTTCCATACAAAATTAAAGCTGACAAAATGTGCCATAAGATTGATTTAATTCAGTTTTTCGCTATCTCGCATAGTTTCCTAGATATCCGCGCTCAAAGTTCACTAATTGTGAAAAAGAAGAGTCTTATTTGACTAGCTAACTTTTCAGCAGAATTAGTGAACTTTGAGCGCGGATATCTCGGAAACTATGTGAGACAGCGAAAAACTGAATGGAATCAATCTTATAGCACATTTTGTCAGCTTTAATTTTGTATGGAATGGTATTATCGCTAGAATACATAGTTTCCAAGATATAAGCGGAGAACCAAAAAAGGTGACTTCTACGTGCCTCCCTGTAGCCCGCTCACCTTCTCGGAGTAGGGACTTTTAGCATGTTTACCTCCTGACTAGTCCAAACAAAGTCCTAAAGTTAAAAATTGTGTCCCTTATGTGCATTCATTGACTGGACTATTTGGCGATTTTGTCAAGGTTCCTGAGACCACTGTGGGCTAGGAACGCATTCGGTTCGATATCGAACGGTGCCGCGACACCCAGTCGAATTTAAAGTCCCAGGGACTGGTTCCTGGCTGCGGACCCACTGCAGCCACCTGTCAGCCAATCATAAATTCGCGGTGTCCTTTCATCGGCGCTGGGGAGTACGTGTGCGGGGCGTATCGGTGCTCTCACGCAGGCACACAAGCTAACGTTTATAATACTTATTGTCCGAGGTGAGTTTGGAGAGTTGAAACGCTTCCTTTCCGCACGCGTATCCTGTTGATGGGAGGCCCCGCCAGGTTCCCAAACCTTGGCTCCGTAAGTTGAAGGCCATCCTGCTCGCTCTCTCGAGCAGTCCGACCAGGCCCGGTCAGGCCCGGCCCGTTCCACAGGCTCACGAAGGTCCTTTAGGAGCCTCCTGCGTCGCTCCGTTCGCCGGCCATTAGGTTGCCGAGGCCCGATCCAGGGTAAGAAGTCCTCGCATACCAGACGTGTGCTCAATGAACTGACGGTGAGAGAGAAAGAGAGAAAGAGAGAGAGGGAGAGAGGAGGTGGAGGTAGACGGGAGACCACGCAGGAACGGAGATAGCAAGCTTGAAAGATGCTGGAGAAAGCAGGAGGACCCGAGGGATCGTCGTGTCTGAGCATTCGGGAGGGAGGAAGAGACCTGAAAATGAGATGAGAAGTGGTGGAAGGAAGGGTGGAACGGGTTGGATTTATAGCCGGTGGGCGAAAATGAGAAAGAGCCATCGGCTCTTTGGAAAAGCTTCGCGATACGATACATTTTTCAGTTTCTCATCCCTGCCAGTTTTGTTCGAGTCACTTACGTGAAACGAGCATGCATAATATACTGTTCGAACCTTCCTTTTCCCATATTGTACGTAAAACTTTTCGAAAAATACGGATGCAATAAGATATAAAATATTTACTTGGCCAATGCTGATCGCAATAATATTCGAACACCATTTTTAATATTCGATCATACGATTTGGATTTTTTGTTTAGTAGGTAGAACAAATCACTACACGACGCGGTAAGGAAAACATCGATAGTTGTTTTCTGAGCATTTATTCAACATTTTTAACCCTTTGCATTCGGAGCTATTTTAACTTAAAAAATTAAACATTTCTTCCGACCTGGAATAATTCCATTGTATTTAATTTTTTTCATTCTATGGATATAAAATTGATATAATACAGGGTATTTCACCTAACTTGACCACCTTGAATATCTTTGTTGTTTTTAAAGATACGTCAAATGTCTGAAGGACAAAGTTGAATGGTACAATGGGGCTGACACGATGCCAAAAATAAAATTTTGTTTTTATGTCATTTTTTAAGAGATATCAAGGTCACCTTCATTTTTTTTAATGGAATGAGGTATTTTTTAATACATCAATCGATGCAGCTGGACATTCGTTATAAAAAGTATTAACCTATGTATGTCGAAAAGTTAGTAGTTCACGAGATATTTTGATTTAAATAGCTCTAAAACACTATTACTGTCGTACTAAGACGTTAGCGTTTACTTACTTGTGTAACGTCTTAGTATCTCTAAAAAAATGAAATAAAAACAAAATTTTATTTTCAGCATCGTGTCAGCCCCATTGTACCATTCAACTTTGTCCTTCAGACTATTGACGTATCTTTAAAAACAACAAGGTGGTCAAGTTAGGTGAAATACCCTGTATAATACCTCATACAGTACTTAAATGTATAGTAATTGATTAGAAACCAATATATTTAATAATGTAAACA
The DNA here is from genome assembly GCA_933228785.1 of Lasioglossum pauxillum. Taxonomy (NCBI): domain Eukaryota; kingdom Metazoa; phylum Arthropoda; class Insecta; order Hymenoptera; family Halictidae; genus Lasioglossum; species Lasioglossum pauxillum. The sequence goes on along the minus strand of OW121706.1, from coordinate 15,302,303 downwards.
ATATTGTGAATAATGGTACAGCAATTTTTAGTGGTGACTCCGAGTTCATTCTTCGACTGCTAAGGGATAAAATAGGTCATGTAAAACGCTTTACTACCGTAGTATTTTCTTGCTAACATTCACTTTATAGATTTTGCTGTTTACATTGATTTCAAATATTGAAAAAAATCATTTTGCAATATTCTGCAATACTGAGACTGAAAGAAAACGGCAAAAATTGATTTTCCGAGAAAGAAAAACCGGAATCCTCCGTGATCGAGTTCGATTTTGTTGCAAAATGTCCGCTCGTTATCAGATTCTTCGGAAATCCGTCTCCGTCGCGGTTCCGTCGCTTTTTTTCCCGCGTCCTTCCTTCTATGTCCTGGTACTTTTTATTTACGCCGCCATTTTCGAAAGAATGCTGCCCGGTCGAGATGCAGCTTACGTTCTTCCCAAGGTGTGTGCACATGTCTGTGTGCCTGAACTTGAAGTTCAACAAACTACGGTGGTCTTCGACTTCAGCCCCGAGGCGTTTAATAACAGCGGCCGCGCGCTCGCGCGCGCGCGACGCATAATTAAGCGATTGCTAAATTAATTGAATCGAGTCGCGCGGTCGCTCGCGGCGCGTTGCGGAACGGACAGTTACAGAATTAACGATGTCGTTCGAAAAGTTTATAATAATCGTGCAGGACTTGTTATTGTACTGAGAAACGTCTTTTCGGTGAATCACTTTTACGAACCTGACCACTGACGATATCTTTTCTTTCGTAATTAACTGGAAGTTATGCAACGAAGAAACTGCGACCCGGGAGGTCGGCGTTAATTAGAAGTTAATGTTGTTCGGTGTTGAGTAATTATCGCGGATCCTTATGCGAAATGAAAATTTTCTTTACTGTCTCGCAATGGGCTATTTCCACGATCTAGCTGGGCAAAATTCAATTTTGATAATGATCCAGATGTATGATGAAATCACTTTAGAATTCGATTACATTAGAAATCGATCGGTCGTCTGTAATCACCAATAGAAACAAATTATAAAACCTTCTTTTTGTTTTAATAAAGCATGGTCACCTTAATTTTTTAATGCTACTATGTATTCTTTATTACGTATTATTGTGACTAACGCCAAGACGAATCCAATAACCTACTTTACTATGCCTTTACACCTGAAAATAATGGTGAAATAGTTTTGACCCGCTGCTAGACTGGCATTTTCGTACATGGTACATATGTTCCTGAAAAAATCGTGCGAAAACAGTAATGAAACATGAACCGCACAAGGGAGATTTACAGTGGATCGAGAAAGTACACTCCTCAAAAGAATTAAGGGATCACTTGTGCGAACCCGAAAATTGGTCCCACTTTACGTGATCATAACTCCATCAAAAATTGCTGTATCGATATCGTTAAACAATGGTTTGGAAGCGTGAAACCTCTAGCATTCAGATGCTCTGTTTCAAATTGTTGCTATGTTGGTTTTTTACAAAGTTATATCGAGATGAAGACAACATTGACGGTTAACAAAAATTTTGTGCAACAAATTTTTTTTTATAAATCGTGTTAATATCATTTGGAAGGGCTATCTTTCCTGTGTAAATTGTGTGATTGCTGAATATTCTGCGATTTTTTTTCTTCGAGTTATTCAACATTGAAGTAAATATGGGCTTTTTAACATTAACTGGCTCCAGAAAGCGAAAAAATTATCGTAGAATCTTGTACAAAAAAGCAATAGAAAGAGCGATTCTTGCTCTTCAAAGCACTCCTTTTGTTCTTTCAATTTCATTAACATTTCTATGTACCAGGTGTTTCTGAAAATATGCTTAAAAAATGCACAATTTCCATTTTTCCTTTAACTCGCTATATCTCGGCGTGAAATGATCGTAATACCATGATCCGAACGTCAGATTGAAGGAGAGATACTGCCAATTCGATTGAGTACCCCATGAACTCGCTGCGATAATTTTTTACGTATGGCAGCTGTGTTTGAAGTTAGTGCTTCGCAGAAATTAGCGCGCCACGTACAGCGGCTGCCTGACATCTCTGAATACGCTACCGGCGCGCCAGAAAAGGACCAAACTCGATTCAAAATCAAAGAACTTTTGAAATAAGGTAGAGCGATGAAATTTTTTTAAAATTAAAGCTGAAACTTTGCAGAATATGGGAAAAATAGGGAGATCGTGGTACGAACGTTTTTTAACGTTGAGAAAATTTGTTAAACATGTAGAATTTTAAGAAAATGCGATTTCTCCAGTAAAATGGAAATTGTGCATTTTTAAGCATATTTTCACAAGCACCTGGTACATCGAAATGTTAATGGAATTGAAAAAACAAAAGGAGTGCCTTGAAGAGAAAGAATCGCTCTTTCTATTGCTTTTTTGCACAAGATTCTACGATAATTTTTTCGCTTTCTGAAGCCAGTTAAAGTCCAAAAGCCCATATTTACTTCAATGTTGAATAACTCGAAGAAAAAAGATCGCACAATATTTAACAACCACACAATTTACACAGGAAAGATAGCCCTTCCAAATGATATTAACGCGATCTATCAAAAAAATTTTTTGCTCCCCGTGTGATGTTCCAAAGTTGCACAAAATTTTTGTTAACCGTCAATGTTGTCTTCATGTCGCTATAACTTTGTAAACAACCAACATAGCAACAATTTGAAACAGAGCATCTGAATGCTAGAGGTTTCACGCTTTCAAACCATTGTTTAACGATATCGATACAGCAATTTTTGATGGAGTTATGATCACGTAAAGTGGGACCAATTTTCGGGTTCGCACAAGTGATCCCTTAATTCTTTTGAGGAGTGTATTTGAAATTTTTGATTCTCGAGAAATTGACCGTTTTCCACGCAGACGAATATATATTGTGTCGGTGTCTTTTTATCGGCGATTCGGCGCCAAGCTATCTGGAAGAAGATAACTTTGAACGCATTAAAGTCCCCAACGACAGATGCACAGCGGTTTAGTGTGTAGAACAGTATTTCGATCGGATTATCCCGTAACTGAACACGCGACACAATGTGGGCACTGGGGGATAAATGGCATCATCTAGGGGAGCACCCCTTTTCCAAATGGCTAATGGTTTTCACGTGTCGGGAGTCAATCTATTTTGTACTTCCTGAAATTGATATCGATAGTGTGAATGATGATCTGGTGTCCCCTACTTTCTCCACAGAGTTTATTACTGGCATTTATAGATTTTAGAAGATGAAAGGAACTGATAAGTGAGGAACAAAATTGAACAAATGAAACCATTTTTTAAAGAATCATTATGTACGTATATTTATTAAGACGGAGTCCCATAGATTTGACATTTTGATCTTGAGAATTAATATCCTAATTACATTTTACTAGTTACAATATTTTATTCCTGACTCAGTTTTGCGCCAGAGCAAATTGCTAAAGGAATATATTTATTATAAACCATTTTATGGTATATATTTTATATATATATATATATATATATATATATATATATATATACCATTTTAATACTATAAACGAAGGAAAATATGTAATACTTTGTTCAAGAACCTTGGACTGCACTGATAGGTGCAACATATTTTATTATTGTGGATACGTTTTAACAAAGATTTTTTGGACGAAATATTAAATATATGGCACACCCCGGCAAAGAATAGTGACATATATAACTAAAAAATGCAGTATTCTCACAATAACGCTTTTAAGAAAATTATAAAATTTGCATCGAGATAGTACAGACCTCTTTAATCTTTCAGAAATTTTTTTTTTGGAAGTAAATTCGACTAGGCCCTATAAAATGATATGACGGATGCCTCCATCAACTCTAAAGTGACACTGTTCCTGCCACTACAGATATGAACTAGCTCAAAAAGAAAACTTGACGTAACTGCCTTCTAGCTCTAGTAGTTCAATTAGGTGTTAGAAATATGACGTTTTTCTAGCACGTAGAGGCCAACTAAACGCATCTATCACTGTTCCAACTTCAAAATTGTTATTTTTTCAGTTGTGTCATTGTTCTCGCCGGGGTGCGATATATCTTCCTGTTAATATTTTAAATGTGTGCAAAATTCAGCCAAGAATAAAATACTGTGCCTAGTGAATTAAAATATTAATTGTTTCTTCAGTTCTTTAAAACCATGTGGCAATTTGTTGCGATCCTGTTTTAATAAACACAGGTTGTTCCATTGGTTCAATTTTATTCCCCACTGTATACACGTTTCAAGTAAAATGTTGGTGCAAGTAAAAATGTTAAATCAGTCCATTAAAGACAATAATGATCTGAGTTAATCGGGCTCCGGGGTTCACCCTGTACGAAGAAGGGAAAATTCGCGGGCTACTGGCGAGCCCTAACTCCTGACATTGCCCGATTAATCTAAATTCCTCTTTCGAGACGTGTCTGCTCCCTTCTTCGCCATATTCTCACGCTTGAAAGTCTGGTCCCGTCGAGCAACCCTTGATCCGCGAACGTCACCAATTACATGGAATTCTGTTCGTCTTAACTGAACTCGGGCTTGGCCGGATAAAAATAAGCGGGCCGTGTTAATTTAATCCTAACGACGACGACCGCCGCGAAACCGATTAAGAATGGTCTCAGTTGCATGATTCGTCGGTCGCGAAATCCAGTTCTACGTTCTACCTCGTGCAAATGAGGACGTTACTTACTTCGGAAGTTGGTTAGCATAGATTTGTACTACAACAATGTCTTCGCACTAAAATGATGTAATACAAGATAAATAACATATTGACGTTGTACATATATTTTTTATCAATCAATATAATGTTATATCTTATGTCTGAACAAAATCAATTCTCGGTTAAATAGAGAAGAAAATGAAGAGCCTGGAAACAAAAATTTCTCTTCCGTAATTGATAAGTCAATGGAAAATTCATTTCATTTTATGGAAACCGGGATCCTTTTTTACCACGCTTATATTAACTTGCCGTGTTGTTGTTGTATGCGTCAAATCTTGTAATCGAATTTTAAACCTCTTCCCATAGTCCAATTTTGCCTTTATACACACACTTGCTTCCGATGACAATAAAAGTAGAACAGAAAATATGTAAAGAAAACTTCTTAAAAACCACTCTTATATTAAAATGCACTAAAAAGGAGAAAATAATTTTTTTCCTGGTTCTCCATAAAATACCGAATCCAGTTAAATGATTAACAATATTTTTCCCCGCAATTTTAAGCAATTAGTTGAAAATTTTTTCTGTTCTAAAATTAGTGTCGGAATAGATAGAAATATTTCATATAAATTTAAATAAAATCATGACATTAATGACTATAAAAATACAATAAAAGCGTGGAGCCGTTAAACAATATTGACGCAATCTTCGTGGGCGCTCCGCGCTTTTATTTATAGTCACTAATGTCATGATTTTGTGATAATTTCGGTATTTTATGGAGAACCAGGAAAAACATTACTTTCTCCTTTTCAGTGCATTTTAATATAAGCGTGGTTCTTAACAAGTTTTTTTTATATGCTTTTACAATGAACCAACAGAAATTTTCTAATGTCAAGTTATGTTTCAAGATGTCACCGTTACGCGCGAGACACTGCTCGAGAAATCGTGTATAAGAGAACAATAAAGATTACACGCATCAACTCGCGAGATGTCAGTCACAATTTAACGAGCAATAAACTTTTGTGGTGCACCACATCCTACTCTCTATACACTACCGTATGACGAGCAATGAAATTACATTCGAAATTTCGAAATCCGTTCCTCGAGAAATGGTTTTTTAAGCTGCACGGTATGCAAATTGCGATCAAAGCGGGCCGTGGATAATTCTGTGGTCAAAATTTGTTCATTTTCTCTTCAGTGTGTTTCACAAAATGCTTTGCGAGACGAAAATTAATGTTTAAAAGGAAAATAAAAGAAACACACATGAATATAAATTGAAAAAGACCTCAAAATTTTATATTTTAGTATTAAACGTCACACAATAAAACACGATGGAACAGAAACTTTATGGTTACTCTAGGGACATGAACAAACCCAATACATATATTTAGTTACCTCAAATATTGTTCAAATTCTAGTATCAATACATATTACTAAAATATACTAGAAACTACAGTATATGTACTGAAATATACTAAAATATGCTAGAATGTAGTAGAGTATACTGGAATATTCTTGAATAGACCACAACATACACAATTTCTGAATTACTTCCGACTTAATCGACAAGTACATCCAATATTCACTCCAAACACTTTTAATATAAATAACTTCTCACTATTCAAACATTAATGTAGAAAGGGGGTCATTAATTTCGTTTTTTCTTTTTGTAAATTAGTCTGCAGTCCCAAGAACAAATTGTATCCAGAATCGAAAGTGTTCGGACATCCTGTAAAAAAAGTTAAAAGGAATTCACGTGGTACACTCCGTGTTTGTTTTCCGTTGGTGTTTAAACTACATCACATTTCACTCGAGAATGCAACGAACGGTGAACGAGAGGAGGTCGGTGGTTTTCGTTCGCAAATTGGAAGTGCGCGTTTAAATTTCTGTGGATGCATTATGCATCGGAAACGGGATTTTTACAAGATGGAATGCTGCGACTTCCTTCGCCGGCGCGGCGTCATCAGGCTATAGGGAGAAGAATGGGAATGCCGCGGCTAGGATGTGCTTCTGCATGGCAAACAGATGCATTCAGAGAAATCTTCACTTCCTCCGAGTGCGACATATACTGGGTGTTTCGCAATTCCAGGCGAGAAAATTCTGACACGAACAAACTGTCCGCAGAAACGTCCATTTACAATCATCCGTCAAGAATTATAACGAATTCGATGAATGTACTGTAAGTTGCAGGATACATTGTTCATAAGGTGATTCGGAACTAATAATAATGATAATGATCTTCATTAAACTAATTTAATCTTCTTCTTTGAGATAGAGACAGTTCTATGATGTTTTACTATTTTTCATATTGAAATTGCTTTGACATGTTTAGTTATTTATTAATGATCGATTTATATTCTTTATTAAATTAACAGATAATGCAGCAATATTTGTAGATCCTTATTATCTTTTATTAAACAAAATGGATTCATCTTACTTCAAAAATGGGTTAACGAAACCAATAAATACACAATAATGTTTGTGATAATTTGAACATTTCTTTTTAAGGGAGCTTTATGATTTTATAATATCGTTCCTTCCACTCCTACGCCATTGTGTCGAATTTAAGGACGGGAATTCAAAGTACATTATAAGTAAAGAATATAAACTAGTTCAATAACATTCATAGGTCTTTTTGGATGTATTAAAACATTTCCGTCAAACAAAATGTGTGTGTGGCACAGAGTTAACTTGAAAATAGTAAAATTTAAAGTAGTTCGTCTAGTTACTGATAGTTTTGTATCAACCACTCCTCTCATTCATTTCATGATAGATTGGAAAAATTGAAAATACATAAAATCTATCAAGACTCTTTACGTAATGATATTGCCGCAACTCTAGGACCGGTAGTGCGGTTCAAAGGCGAAATGGAGGAAAGCCGGCTTCCTCTCGGTGAACACGTGTCGTTTTATCGTCGAACAAAGGGCCCATCGAGTTCCCCGTGTGTCACCGAACTTCTTACCGAGGGTAATCACGAAATTAGTGATGTATCAGCAGGCCAAGTAACCGCAAGGTGTCGAGGAAGTCGCCGGAGATCTAAATCCAACTCGTAGGCAGCGTTGTGTGACGTTTGGCGTGCTGTTTGTATATTTTGACCGACGAGTAACTACATCCGCATCTGCTAGGCCGTTCTAACAATAAGGGAAAATTGCCAACTGATTCGTAGATCGTGACTCCTTGCGAGAGATTGCCCTCTTTCAGGGTCTCTGTGTCGTTACGTCTCCCTGCACCTGAGTGCTCGTAGTACACATGTACCTGTATTTCCTGGGGAATGGTTCATTCATTTCCTTGGACTAGCCGTGGGAGGTACAATCATCACAATTCTTCAATTTTTCGATTCAAACTGTGCCAGTACGATTAAGGTGGAACATGTTTTCTAGCTTCTCTTATCATTTTCTTGAAAATATGAATAATATTCGCTCTCCCCTTAAGGGGGTGGGTTCTCATTTCTCTATAATACAACCACAGGGGTTTTCAGTAGTCAAAAACGCTAGGTAAAAGATCGATTTAGGACGCTATCTCCCTCAAAAGTCCTATTTTTTCGTTTACGAGGCGTAAGTTGCATTATTCGGCAGCGTAATTTGCATTATTCGGAAGCATACAACTGCGCATGTAGCTATTTTCATAGCTACTATACATGCTGCCGAATTAATATTATTATACTAATATTTCACATATTACCCTTTGCACTCGGTTGTCCCCTCTGAGGCACCACTAAAAATTGCTGTACCATTATTCAAAATATTGTTTATATTATTAAATACATTGGTATCTAATCAATTACTAAACCGTTAGGTATTGTATGAGCTATTATACCAATTTCATATCCATAAAATTACAAAAATAATATGGGATGGATATATTCTAGATCGGAAGAAATGTTTAATTTTCATGTTAAAATAGCTCCGAGTGCAAACGGTTAGGTATATTGCAACCTCTTCCTAAATGAAAAATTTATCCTCTATGTATGTACAGTGGGTGTACAAAGTATTCGTACACTTTTTAAAAACTAATAACATTTTTATAATTGTACCAAACAACCTGATTTTTTATAATCAATTAGAAGCATTGGTTTACGAAATGATATACAAAAAAGATTTTCCAAAAATTATAATTTATAAGGTTAAATGCAAAAATAAAAAAGGCATTTTTTTAAACTTTTTTATTTGGGTCCTTAATGAAAATTTAAAATGTATGTTTTGTAGATCTATGTTAGTCATACACATGTTGAAAATTTCATTGAAATCAATTAACATACACACGAGCTACAAGCGGTTAAAAATGGTGAAAATCGTAGTTTTCCATGACTTTTGATCAGTTTCTGCTTAAAATCCACAGAATCGTACATCTTTCGATGCCTGTTGTTTTTTCCTGCGTCAATCGATTTCGATGAAATTTCCAACATGTGTATAAAGAACATGGATCTAGAAAACATATGTTTTAAATTTTCATTAAGGGCCCAAATAAAAAAGTTTTAAAAAATGCCTTTTTTATTTTTGCCTGTAACCTTGTAAATTGTAATTTTTGGAAAATCTTTTTTGTGTATCAGTTTGTAAACTAATGCTTCTAATTGATTATAAAAAAATCAGGTCGTTTGGTACAATTATAAAAAAATTATTAGTTTTTAAAACGACAAAGAGACAGCGCTACTGATTTATTCAAATTTTCGTGATAATAGAAATTAGTTTATGTTATTGGCGCACAGGTTCGATCGAAAATCAAAACAAAGCAATTTTGCAATTTAAAAGATTTTTCTGAACGTTTCGATACAAGTATGGATCACATTTAAGAGAATTTTGCGTCTAAAAAATACTGTATATTGTACGAATATTCGAATATTGTACGAATATTGTAAGTGTTTCACAAGATCAATAATAACCACAACATAATTTTTCACCGTACTTGCTATGTGAAAATTGTTTATAAGTGTTTAAATTTTCAATTGAATTCCATAAAGGCACGAGCTAAACTGAACCATGTGAACGTTAAGAGAGAACCAGTGCAAAAACAAAGTAACAACGTATATTGACAACCAGCCAATCAGACACGGTGATCGAAAAGTTCTTGAATCGATACTTGGCGGTAAATACAAATTGAAAACTGCCTTTCCTAACCCAGACACATTTGCTTATACAGGGTCGGGCGCCACATTTTGCCACATCAAATATCTTTGTTGTTTTTAAAGATACGTGAAATGTCTGAAGGACAAAGTTGAATGGTAAAATGGGGCTTATACGATACCAAACAAATTTTTGTTTTTATGTAATTTTTTTTAGAGATATGAAGGTGACCTTTTTTTTATGGAATGAGGTAGTTTTTAATACATCAATCGATGCAGCTGGACATTCGTTATAAAAAAGTACTAACCTATGTATGTCGAAAAGTTAGTAGTTCAGGAGATATTTCAATTTAAATAACTCTAACATACCATTACTGTCGTACTAAGACGTTAGTGTTTACTTTATTTGTGTAACATCTTAGCACGACAGTAATTTGGTATTTTAAAGTTATTTAAATTGAAATATCTCCTGAACTACTAACTTTTCGACATTCATAGGTTAGTACTTTTTTATAACGAATGTCCAGCTGCATCGATTGATGTATTAAAAAATACCTCATTCCATTAAAAAAAAGAAGGTCACCTTCATATCTCTAAAAAAAATTATATAAAAAAAAATTTTTTTTTTGGTATCGTATAAGCCCCATTTTACCATTCAACTTTGTCCTTCAGACATTTGACGTATCTTTAAAAACAACAAAGATATTTGAAGTGGCAAAATGTGGCGCCCCACCCTGTATACCATTTGTTGTTATGGTAAAAAGTGACATTCAAAATATTTTACTCAACAATTCTAAAACTCTGAGTGTTTAGTTGGTGAATGAGAACAATTCTTAGAACTTGTTATATGAAAGGAAACTTCGTCATATACACAATACTGGTTCAGTAATGCTGCGTAATATTCATGAATCTTAGGGGTTTCGTACCTGAGATTTATGCTTTGTTGTTTAATCATCTGAATAGTTTCCAATAGTAATCTTTGTTGCGAATTAGGTTCTCTGTCTACGATTTTAGCATTTTCAAAATCGAATGCATGGTCAAACTCAAGTGAATGTTTCGTCAAAGCGGTGTGTTGAGTTGGAGGCAAAAAAATATTTCGTTTGCCTTCAGTGATCCGTGTATCTAAATGTCGTGATGTCTATCCAATGTATGCACGGTTACAACCGTTACATGGTATTGCATATACTATGTTACAACTTTTTGATGATAACTTTTTCGTGATAATGAAATGAGAGTGAAATCGTGATAATGCAGAGAAGAGCCATTGGGTAAAAATTAGATTTCGTCATTTTTTCACGATTTAAGAAAAGACGAAAGGAAAAAGGAGTGTGTTGAGACCGCGGACAAATGGGAAGTGCAAATATTATGATTTACGATGGATCATTGGATGTCACGGAGTTACAGACATTGAATTTTTTTATGGAAAATTAAATAGTAGGAATTACACTAAAATCTTATCTTTATGTAAAGAAATTCGAAACAAAAGTCGACGGCGAACTTTCATATTTCAACGAGATAATTAGAAAATAAGTAGAAACAAAATAAGTGTTTTGGAGTGGCCAGTCCCGATCTGAACATACTAGAGAACTATTCGAGAAAAGTGTTTAATAATAATATTTATTATATGTGAGGGCGATTGCGACCTAGATTGATCTGCTATCTAGCGCTTTTGATTACTCAAAAACCCCATCCTTGCATTATCGAGAAATGAGAAGGCGCATCCCGCATCTTGCAATCCCAGAAACGGGTCTACCCCTTAACTCCAGTGTGTCGCCAGATGAATAGAAAGGTAAGATAGATTGGGGACACAAGATTCGACAGTGACCACAACTAACTATAAATTCATCAACCCTCGAAATTCAATTTTTTGTCAAGTAGCCTGTACAAGAGGGCTCGTTCGTTACAACCCTTATAATGACAGTAATGGCAGTTTGCGATATCACGGTACAATTCCTGTCGAAATTCGCGTGCGATTAATTTCACGGTTAGCGCCATAAACAAATTCCTGGTGTTCTGGGCTCGAGGAAAAGACAAAGCTGCTGCGACTCGTTAAACCGTCCCAAGACGCACAATGTCCTCCTGTTTCCCTTCTTAGAGCCTGCTCCTCTCTAGCGAGCGACAATAGGCTTCGGTGCAATAGCCCAGACTTCCGTAGGTAAGAAGTAATGTAATAAATAACCTTGCCTCCCTTCGCCATTTCCTCGACGGAACAAAAACCAGCCATATGGTGTTTAACTACGCGCGGACGTGAAACGATAACTATCGAAGGAAAGGGGAAGCCTCGCTTTCTTCCATCAAGGTAGTACACGGTGCTTGCTGCGTACTCACCTCTCCGTGAATCAGCCGAGGAAATCACGGCAATTAGGCGCGCGACAATTTTCGCGTTCCACTACTCCTCACGCGGGGACACGGGTTTCTTGGAAACACAGTTCAATTTTTCAAGTGCAATAATGCCTCGATACTTGTGGATATCATACAGTGGGTGTAAAAAGTATTCGTACGCCCTTTAAAACAGAATAACATTTTTATAATTGTGCCAAACGACCTGATTTTTTGTAATCAATTAGAAGCAATTGTGCCAAACGACCTGATTTTTTCGAATCAATTAGAAGCATTGGTTTACGAAATGATGTGCAAAAAAGATTTTCCAAAAATTATAATTTACACGGTCACATGCAAAATTAAAAAACTCAGGTCGATTGGTACAATAATAAAGAAGTTATTCTATTTTAAAGGGCGCACGAATACTTTTTACACCCACTGTATGTCTTCTTTAAGACACCCAAAAGTTCAATCGTTGGGACGTGTAACACGAGACAAGATCGGATGTATCGATGAAACGTAACTAATTCTATAACGGAACCTTTTTATCGTGAATTATTTCTTCATAAAACTTTTACTAACTACAGATCTTTAGTTAACATCCCACTCTGTGACCTTGAATTGGGTAAATCTATAAAGAACTCGGCCAACCCTAATGCTGTCTTAAAGCACTTTATTGAGTCGGCCCCTCCGCAAACGATTGAGATTTACACAGATGGCAGTAAAACAGAAAATCCACAGTCAGTGGGGGCAGCTTATTACTGTCCACAACTAAATATGAGCCAAAAACTTAGCCTACATAGACAAGCGTCCATATTTACAGCAGAATGTTTTGCGATTAATCAAGCTTTAGATGTGGTTAGCTCTCACACTGATTCAAACTTTCTCATTCTCACAGATTCGCAAAGTGTAATCAAAGCTTTACAAAAACCTTTGTTCAATTCCCGATGTAAGAAACTGTTCATAGAAATTAAGGACAAATATTGTAATTTTATATCCTGCACTAGTAATACAAAATTTGTTGTATTTTATCTGGATCCCAGCGCACATTGGCTTAGTAGGAAATAAAAAGGCTGACTCGTTAGCCAAAGAAGCTACAGAATCGGGAACCGTATCGAACATCAAAATACCGTTTACCGATTTCTTTAGCGATTTTAAATATCAAATGAGAATGTCATCGAATGATAAAATTAATTCTGAAGCCTTACACAAAGGTATATATATTTTTCAACATTTCTTTAGCGATTCAAGAATACCTTGGTTTTCGGGTCTCAATTTACCGAGAAATTTTGTTACATTTGTCAACAGAAGCCGTTCGAATCACTATAATTTAAATGCCTCCCTGGCGAGAGTACGCATCATTTCGGATGGTTCCTGCGAATGCGGAGCGGAGGCTCAAGATCTCAATCATATTATCTGGCAATGTCCAGAATATGATTCAGAACGAGAACACCTGTTTGAACTGCTCCTCAATCGTACACACTATCCTCCCTACAATATTAATTTTTTTCTAAGCGTACGAGACATTACAGCGCTAATGTTTATTTCTAACTTTATAAAAAAATGTAAGATTAGGATTTAGAGCGCCTACCGTTTATACTACATAATTCCACTTTATACATATTATGTTATATACTTCGCTATTTTTTTGTAAAGTGTTATAGTAATGAATGCTATACAAACCAAACTAGGTTTATGGCATCAATAAATAAATAATTCTAATTCTGAAACTTTTACTAACGTACGCGCGACATTTCTGTGGTTAAAACGAGCCCAAACACGGTACAGATCGTATTTACGTGTTTGATCCACGATATACAGGGTGTCCCGAATTTAAATGGCAAAACTACAGGAGCGTGTAGGGGACCGAAAAACCAAGACAAAAAGTCTTTCAGAGATTTGCTCGTTTTTGCTTCGTTTTGGAGAAAATCGCAAAAAGAAAGAAACAAAACAAGTTTTCATTTTTGTACTTATTTATACAGGGTGAGTCCGCAGAAACAGAACACCTAAATATCTCCGTTACTTTTCGTTGTGCGAAAAAACTTCTTAGGACAAAGTTACACTGTTTGAAGGGCCACATGTAACGGTGTGAGGGAAAAAATGTTCAAGGTCATTTTTTACAAGATTTCAAGGTCATCGATATTTTTTTAAATGGAATGAGGTATTTTTTAATACATCAATCGATGCAGTTGGACATTCGCTATAAAAAAGTACTTATGTATGTCGAAAAGTTAGTAGTTCACGAGATATTTCGATTTAAATAACTCTGAAACACCATTACTGTCGTACTAACAATTAAGACGTTAGCGTTTACTTACTTGTGTAACGTTTTACTACGACAGTAATGGTGTTTTACTGTTATTTAAATCGTAACATCTGGTGAACTACTAACTTTCTGACATACATAGGTTAATACTTTTTTATAACGAATGTCCAGCTGCATCGATTGATGTATTAAAAAATACCTCATTCCATTTTAAAAAATATCGATGACTTTGACATCTTGTAAAAAATGACCTTGAACATTTTTTCCCTTACAACGTTACATGTGGCCCTTCAAACAGTGTAATTTTGTCTTAAGAAGTTTTTTTGTACAACGAACAGTAACGGAAATATTTAGGTGTTCTGTTTCTTCGGACTCACCCTGTATACATTTTATTTACGTTATCATCTATTTAATGTAGATATTGTTCAAAATGTTGCCCTCTTGCAGCAATGAAAGCATTACATCTAGCACTGACTTGATAAATTGCAGCTAAACATTGTTCTGGTGATATTTGGTGCACTGCATTTATGATTCGGTCTCTTAATTACTCTCTTGAATTGATTGGTACCGAATGAACTTTCTGCTTCAAGGTTCCCCATACGAAGATAGATGGATGAAAAAGTAAATAAATTGTAAATAAATAAGTACAAAAATGAAAACTTGTTTTATTTCTTTTTTTGCCATTTTCTCCAAAACGAGCAAATCTCTAAAAGACTTTCTGTCGTAGTTTTTCGGTCCCCTACACACTCCTGAAGTTTTGCTATTTAAATTCGGGACACCCTGTATAGTGGAACCTAGCTTATCGGAACCGACCATGTAGAAATTCTTCATTAGCGGAATACAAACAGTTTAATCTAAAATGATCCATGTGCAATATAATTTATTGTACGTACTATTTTTGTCTACTGTACGTCAATGTTTCAAACTCTACAATTTTGTTTTTCTAAGTTTTCATTGTTCTTCATTGTGTGTCTGCATTTTTCACTTTTCGCCAATGTTGCGTTTATATTTCTTGTTTAACGTGCGCAGCGAAGATGCTGTCGTTGCAGTGAAAAATTTGATCCTCGTCCAATATGTGCGAAGAAGATGAGAATCTAGGGAAAGAAAAGGAAAGGTCTGGAGCAGTAGGTGGTCTCCTACGTCACAGTTACAAAACTAAATATTATTAGGGACAGCCACAAGTAGGCGGCCGAGTGCAGACAGGTTTGAACTTGTTGCTCAGGATTTCCTAGGAAGTCGCGGCAAGTGTTCCCATTTCCAAAGGATCTATGGATCCCGTGGTCCCCCAAGCCTCAAGTGTCCTCGCAGTGGAAAGATATTTTTAAATGCCCGGGGTCCGGACGGGAAAAAGATTCTCTCCAGAAGGGTGTTTAGGAGCCGATTCCGAAGGCTGGCCCCTCTCCCCTTCACTCATTTTTTCCGACTCGTTTCTTCCTCCCTTTCGACAATCCGAAATTATAATCCCACCGATGCACCGGGTGTCCCAATTATCGCAACCGGCCACAGGACCTCCATTATGTTTTAATAATACAGGACAATGTAAAATCAGACAAAATAATTGCCCCCATAGAACGAATTGTGTTTTCTCAGGCCTCGAAGACGTTTTCGTTTAAACGCCGGTGTTTAAAACAGACAAACCAGAGTCCTGAATTATTATGGTTGTCATTTTATGTTTTTCCATTCATTTTATTATACATTTCGCGCAGAAAAATTTTCAATTCCGTACAACCTTTTATTGTATGCTGTAATTTTGAATTTTGTATAATTTGTTAAAGACCACAGTGATTTGCGACCCCAATTAATAATAATTCTCTTACACTCCGCGCAAAATGCATTTACACTGTCAGAATGATTGTTACTTTCTTTACTTGACATATTTAATCTTGACAAGACGGACAACAGGATAGAACCATTTTCAGACGGTTTAATAAATGTATGTATTTATTTATACACTATGTTTTGACTGAAAATAAACAGGACACTGTGTACAGACGTAGATGTGGACACAGATTTTTTTCGATTCCATGGAAACAGTCAGTTTATCTTGCTCCTTTTTTAGTTCGAGATTCGTGTTTCCTTCCCATGGGGATGATTTGGCGCCTTGAAAGCAATCAGGCGTGAACATTTAATTTATATCCTGGGAATGGAGACGCAGAGCGGGTCTGTTATTTATGTTTGGGAATGCTTGAAGATTGTTTAAATGTTATCTCAAGAAATATCAGATTTGTAGATGCATACCAATTCTAAGGGACTACTTAATGGATGGTATGAAATACGATATTGTATGAAGAGAGAGTTGAATGTTAGATATAAATATAATGTTCCATATGATTTCATTGAATCATTACGTTTTTAAAGTACATTTTGAAGGTCCACTTAAGGGTCGAAAATGACAATGACATTAATTAATTGCAATTTTGGAATGTTTTACAATGGCTCATTAATTGAATATTGGGATAAAGATTCGCGTATGGGAGCGGCGCATCCTGCCCAATCATCCTGATCATTATATGTAGATTGTAGGCGAACATAAAAATTCATGTGGCTCTCGTAACATTACTTCTTGACACGAATTGCAATAAACGCGCACCAAAAGAATTATGCTACATAAAATAATGCAGATCAACCACAAAGTACAAAATTAATTTCTCTAAATAAAGTAACAAAATGTTCATGACTTTAAATTAAAAAAAAAAGGAAACAGAGACAATCCAGAAATTACAAGTTTGGTTATTTGAAAATATTGAAAAACTGTCCATCGAACTATCCTAAAATTTGTCACACCAATAGAAGCATTTTAAATATAAAAACGGAGATAATCTAGAAATCGCAAGTTTGGTTTTTTGAAATGATTGACAGTGTCTGCCAAGCTTCCTGTCGCAAGAATGACCAAGAACGGCCAGTTAACAATATCCCATTTCCGAGAAAGGGAAAGAAGATGGCGGGACAGAAAGTTCGGGACCATCGCAGGAGATGGGTTTCCCACGTCTATGGGGGGTTTAGCCGGCTTCCCGTAAGACTTCGGCTGGCAAAAAGATAGCGGGTTCCATCAGGTAATGAGAATACTCCTCTGCGAATGGATCAGCGAGTGGCCACCATGACCTACATACACAAACAGCAATAGAAAAATCAGTGTCAGTGGGGAGAGCAGATAGGAATTCCTTGGTGAACCGTGGGAGAGTCCTTTGGGACGATCAGCCATTGAACTCTCTCCCTCTCGCCCAATCTCTCACTCTCTCCTTCCGGCCTTTTATGCGTTCGAGACCGCGGATTTTGTGACCGTGTCACAAAAACCACTCTTTGCAGGGGAAGATTCGCTCGGTCTCTCCTACCTTTTATCAGACTTCTCGAAACAGAGACGCATCCGTGTGAATCTACCCAACTGGGGACCGCGGAAGCGCCATTTTGAACGGGACCGAATCTCGAGCACGTCTACTTCGATGTGAATCTCCCAGGCTAATGATTAACGGGTCAGCGATTCGTCTGAAGAATGCGTTTCTCAACTCTTAGTTAGTAGGACTACCATTATTCCAATACGATATTGTTCCGGTCAAGAAAAATTGCATCCAACCAATTTCATTGGTTAGTACCAATGAAAGTATATCCGTGGCATTTTTCTGATTAAAATGAACCCAAACACGGCACAATTTCAATCATGATTATTCGTTTAATTCATGATTTCTTAGAACCTCGATTATCCGAACCGACGCACAGTGGGCCGGATTGGGGCTAAGTGTGACATTTCCTCGTAACATTTAATTCGTAAAAGATATGAACGCGAAACTTTGACTGGGCAATGTTGTAATGTCAAATGAAGGATTAGTTAAGAAATCATCAATGTTATTATTATTATTATTATTATTATTATTATTATTATTATTGCCATTAGTGTTATAATTATTATTAGTATTATCACTATTATTATATTTCTCGCTATTTAATTATTAATTCTCGTGCTTCTGGATCTAATTCCTTAATTTTTTTTATACGCGATTTCACTCTAATAGTGCTCATGTACGGATCTGAAGTCAGAAGGAGGCGATGTAATATATCTGTGTTTGTTTCAATTCTGGAAAATTTTCTAGTGTTTCTCGTTCTAAATTGTTTAAAATCTTTCATATATACAGTGGGTGTACAGAGTATTCGAACATCTTTTAAAAACTAATAACTTTTTTATAATTGTACCAAACGACCTGATTTTTTATAATCAATTAGAAGCATTAGTTTACAAACTGATACACAAAAAAGATTTTCCAAAAATTACAATTTACAAGGTTACAGGCAAAAATAAAAAAGGCATTTTTTAAAACTTTTTTATTTGGGCCCTTAATGAAAATTTAAAACATATGTCTTCTAGATCTATGTTCTTTATACACATGTTGGAAATTTCATCGAAATCGATTGACGCAGGAAAAAACAACAGGCATCGAAAGATGTACGATTCTGTGGATTTTAAGCAGAAACTGATCAAAAGTCGTGGAAAACTACGATTTTCACCATTTTTAACCGCTTGTAGCTCGTGTGTATGTTAATTGATTTCAATGAAATTTTCAACATGTGTATGACTAACATAGATCTACAAAACATACATTTTAAATTTTCATTAAGGACCCAAATAAAAAAGTTTTAAAAAATGCCTTTTTTATTTTTGCATTTAACCTTATAAATTATAATTTTTGGAAAATCTTTTTTGTATATCATTTCGTAAACCAATGCTTCTAATTGATTATAAAAAATCAGGTTGCTTGGTACAATTATAAAAATGTTATTAGTTTTTAAAAAGTGTACGAATACTTTGTACACCTACTGTATATATATAAATATATATATATTTATATATATAATATATATATAATATATATAATATATATATAATATATATAATATATATAATATATATATATTTATATATTATATTACGTATAACTTTGTTATATAGAATAACCGTTAACGGGGATTAAATTTTTAAGGATGTTGCAAATTGCAAGGAGACAAATAGCCATTGGCCCATGTCCCAGATGGTCACCAAATAACGAGGTTGCGTTAATCTTTAAAAAGGTCTTCTAGTCACACACTAATCATAAACCCACGTACGACGGCAGACCCTCTGTAGCGCTATTTCCTTCGCGAAGGCATACGGAAGGCAAAGAGAATACGATTTCTGCTGATAGACTACAATCTTGTCATAAAAAAGTACGAGGACAAATTCTTCACGAGGTGAAAGAGGGTTCGCTACGCGACAGACGCTCCGCTCGCTATTCCAACGTTGATAGCTTTAAACAGTAATAATTTGAGAATAGGGTCGTGTAGGATACTAATTCTTTCACGATTATTTAGAGGAACGTGTACTAAAAATATTCCAATTTGTTAGAAATTGGGATATCCTGGGACCTCAGAAAGATCTCCCTTACCGAATATAAAGGAGTTTTTAAATTTTCTACTTTTAGTTCAGCATTGACTTTTAATATATTATGCCGACTAATTAATAATGTAAGATACGATTTCTTATCGCAAAAATCTGGTCTTCAATTTAAAAAAAAAAGCGAGAGAAAATATTAAATAGCAACGTCAGGGCGTCGCATCAAAGAGAAGCAATTTTTCTCGTGAAAAATACTCTTAAAACGTCCTATTTTCAATGCTTATTAAATCTATAATATTTATTAAATTGTACTATTTTCTTCATTTCCGAGGTCTATGGACATTTGGGAAGCAATGTTCATATATTAGATATCGATACGAGAAAGTTCGTTTTAGGGGCAAATGTCACACCTTGGCCGAATCCGGCCCACCTTGCGGCGCTGTGTTTCAAGTCTTTTATCCCAACACGCTGCACATCGTGATTGAAATTGTTAAGAAAGGAAATGAATGTCGTATACCATGAAATTAATAGAATCAATTTTGATCTTGCATAGAAATTTGTTTATCAGTCTCCGCAGCGGGAAAATAGAAAAATCTACAAATTAATGCGCCGGTGTCTTCCTTTCGTATGCACCAGAAAATATAACTTTCACTTTATATTCGCCGATTATCGAGTAATGGGTAATGGCCGCTTCAGTTTATTTAACAATTTCCAATTTACAATTTAGAACGGCCGCGCGCGGTGTCTGATTGCCGAGCCGTTAAGGGGTTAACCAAACAATGTCTTCCCGTGCATTCTTGCCGGTAATTTATGGCGGAATATTAGGGTACCGCGGGGCCATCCGAAACTTCTGCCCACGGTCAATGCACTGTCGCGCGTGGGCGTGCTTCCATTAGGAACACTGTGTCGCATTCCTTCCCGTTTCTTTTTTTGGAAATGCATTCAATGCTTTCTTCGGGTTCGTTTTTCGCCGGGCCCCGTTTCATAATCACGAGCGTCATATACGGTTCGCTTGTCTCGCATCGCGCACGTGGCTGCTGGGAACTCGCCGGGAAAACAATTTCATTCGGATGGATGATTAGCATCGTGTCGTTCTACTATAATTTTTTTTACCACCTTCTTCACTCTATTTCTATTTTATTACTCGAAATAACAAAATGACAGCCATTTTAAGGGAGTAGACTCCTTTCTCCAGGATTGCAAGGGTGCGGGATTCGCGTTCTCATTTCTCGATAATACAAAATTGAGGTTTTTCAGTAGTCAAAAACGCTCGATAAAAAATCGACCTAGGGCGCTATTGGTATTTTCATAACTAAGTGCTGCCAAATAATACAATTTACGCCTCGTAAACGAAAAAGTAGGACTTTTAAGGGCGATTGCGCCCTCGATCGATCTTTTATTTAGTTTGTGACTATTGAAAAACCCCATTTTATCGAGAAATGAGAACGCGAATCCTGCACCATTGCAGTTCTGAAAACGAGTCTACCGCCTTAACGGGTCACTTTGTTGTGTTGGAAATTTTTATAAAGAAATCGGACTATTTGTATTGAGGCTTCTCATACATATTTTCTATTACGTGGCTTATACAATATAATTTTTTGAAGTCGAGATACTTAAAACTGTAGGGATTGCAGTATCTCGAAGAAGATCATATAAAAAGTGTTTTATTGATTGACATGATTACAGCTCTATTTTGAATTTCGAACTGAATATCGACTTAGAATTCGACAAAAATATAAAAAATTCCGAAACACCAGAGACAAATCGTTTCAGCTAAAAAGTAATATATATAAGCCTTCAAAAATGCCAAAAACTGTTAAATGATCGGTCAAAAGTAGAAATATACCTGTGTTGCAGTAATAAACGACGGAATATTTTCGTTCGGGCCGGGAACAGTTTTCAGCAAAGTCGAATAGGCAGCTAATTAGAGTCGCGACTCGTCACCGGAGAATTTGGAATGAAGCAAAAAAGACGTTTTAATACCAGAACAGCCGAGTCCACGAGCCCCTCGTAAAACGGAAACCGTACTCCATAAAATAAATAACGCAACGCGCCGCGCGTCGCCGCGGGCCGGCCCGAAACACACGTGAAGAACAATTTGATAGGAGGCTCCTGCCGCAAAAACGTGGAAATGTTTCTCTTTTATGCATCTGGAAACGCAGATGTTTTATTGCCCACCGAAAAATGTTGTTCAAGTACCACCGGGCGCGCGGTAGTCCGAGCATGAGCATAACTCTGCGGCGTAAAATAAGGGAAATTCTACGAATCGGTTTATTTTTATAACATTTCGAACCGAGGACTGAAACGCCTCAGATAGCACCGCCATAAAGTGTACCGTCTGCAGGATTGTTTGAAGATGTGGAACACTTGCAAAGATGCGCGGAGAGTTTCTGAAGCTGTAAATAATGGTGAACAACGACCGGCGAGATGAAAAAAAGGGCATAAACCGCACTGATGTAGTTGCTCGAGCGTGTCTAATAGGCTTTCGGCTATCTCAATTGAATTTCTAATCGCGAAAACTGAGAGCATTTTGCAGTCGAGGGTTCGAGAAAACTTTATGCCGGAACAATTATGATTGTGGACACAATTATTATATTTTCCAAACACAATTGTACATTCTGTCAAAAAAGTATCGGGAATTGGTCAATGAAACACAAAATATGTATTATTCATCCAAATTGATTGTATCGCCTTCAAAGTAGGCCACTTTCGAAATAATACACTTATGCCAAAGAATAACCCAATCATCAAAACATTTTTTAAACGTATTTTTTGGAATCAACTTCAGTACTCGCCGCGAATTCTCTTTTATGTCATCCATCGACTGAAAACGGGTGCCTCGAAGTGGTAATTTGAGTTTTGGAAAAAGAAAAAAGTCGGCCGGAGGGGAATACGGTGGCTGCTCAATAAGATTTGTTGAGTTCTTGGCCAGAAATTCGTTCACAATGATAGCCTTGTGAGATGGTGCGTTATCGTGGTGCAAAATGCATGAGTTTTCTTTCCACAAATCTGGTCTTTTTCGACGAATTTGCTCTCTCAAACGCCGCATAACGCTCAGATAATATCCTTTATTTACTGTCTCACTTTGTGGCAAGAATTCCGAGTGCACAACACCGCCGCAATCGAAAAAACTGTCAACATCACCTTCACTTTTGATCGACTTTGACGTGCTGCTTCGGTTTCGGCTCAATTGGAAGGCGCCATTCCGAAGCTTGTTGACTGGTTTGCAAGTGAAACTCGTAAACCCGTGTCTCATCACCAGTTACAATGCGTTATATGAATGTGGGGTCAGAATTGACTCGTTCTAACATGCCTTCGGCGACCTTAACGCGATTGAGTTTTTGCAGAAAATTCGCAAAATTCGCAAAACACACTTGAGATGAACTGACAAAATGGCGCACTGTAAACAAACTAAATGACAAGTGACGCTCAAACTCCGCGTGATTATAGAGGACAGTTGTGCCAACTTAGCGACAAAAAGAATTTCAACAATCCCTTCAAGCGGGCTTTTTAAATAATCGATTCCCGGTACTTTCTTGACAGAATGTAATCTATAAAACTGACATCCACTCTTATTTTCAGAAAAGACGAGCTGGTCCGACTGCTAGAAGGCTAATACATATGATGTGCCCTATCACGTTCGAAGAGAAAGGTGCCTAGGGCAAACCAGAAGAAGGACAGAAGGCAGATTGACGGGGTAAGTCAAATGTGTATTTTGAAGTTTTCGGATTTGCCATCGAGAGAAGTTTATGGCTTCGGCATGTCGCACGGTGGGCTCGAAATGTCGGAAAAAACTATTTCAGCAAATCTGGACTAATTCTTTTTGCAGTATAATCACAAACCTTTATCGAATGTAATGGTGCCAGAAAAGGAGCACCGGATAGTACTCAATAGGGGTAAACTTTACTTTACCGGACTCAAAATTAGCACCTTTCTTCTACGAATTATGATGTATTTGGTATGTAATCCAGTAGATTTGTACCCGGTGCGAATGCTGATCAAAGTTTCGATCCTCTAGGATCAATAATTGAGGAGCTATGGTCGTTTAAAGTTGAGCATTTTTCACAGGTAAGGGCGCCGCCATAGTGGTTTGTAGAAGTAGAGTACTTCGCGGGTGTACAAATAAAAAACCACGCGCGGCAGAAGTGAAACTTTTTGCAGTCTAGTAATGTTTAGAAATAAATTGAGATTGGGAATGGTAAATAATCCTAATGAACCGACAACAAGATCAGGAACAACTCTCGATGCAGTATTTGCAAGACATTTACACAAAATTGAATCAAGAATATTTATATCATATTTTAAAAAATAATGAACGATCAAAATTTGCGACGCAAAGAAGGAAAGCGTATGGGAAAGAAAGAGACATAGTTCATAGCATTTCCCATACGCTCTCCTACTTTGCGTCGTAAATTTTAATCGTTCATTATTTTTTCTATGATTTTCTATGATTCTATCATTGAAACAATTGGCTTGTGATAGCTAAAATATGATATAAATATTCTTGATTCAATTTTGTCTAAATGTTTTGTAAATACTGCATCGAGAGTTGTTCCTGATCTTGTTGTCGCTTCATTAGGATTATTTATCATTTCCAATCTTAATTTACTTCTAAACATTACTAGACTGCAAGAAGTTTCACTTCTGCCGCGCGTGGTTTTCCATGCGTATGCTTTTTTACTTACCTGACACCTGTCAAAATTTTTCAGGTTAGTTTAGAACAAGGGTTTGGATAATTGTTTACAAATCTTTCAGTCGGAACAAAATCCGATGAGACTGCATGTGAAAGTAGCTGGAGATTGATTCTATGTTATCCAATTGCAAATGTTCGCAAATTAACTCTGGTTAATTAGTTGTTAACAATTGTTGCGCGAGCTGATTGTTTCGGAAGTTCCCATAATGCGTAAGATAAGGAGGGTCGAACTGTGCGACAAGGACAGACATACATAACATACCACTTCTCCAAAATTTGTTAATAACTAACAATTTAAGCATCAAATCTGAATAAAACTGAAATGGGAACCAATGAAGTCTTTAAAGTTAGTAAATTAATTATAAAAATGTTACTTGCCAAACTATTCGAAATTATTGGCGAAACTTCGTCACTTCCGTAACGCTCGACCGCGTCACTTCCGTAACGCTAGAAAGTTGTAGCCCCTTCGGCAAAGAAGTTTCACTTAAAAAATGAGCAATCCTGATACCTTATTCTTCAGACCATTAATTACGTCGGACATATAAAATTGCACTACTTACGCAAAACTTCGAAATCGACTTTTTCCCAACTTTTTCGGCGAAATTCTCCACTGTGCGTCGATCGAGGTACGAAATTCCCACAAGATACCGAGAATTTCGTTGAATAAGCCCCCATGAAAGTGGCACGAAATAGAAGAAGGTCTCCTCGCGGGCTTCCCGGGATCGGTGCATTCGTGTGCAATGCCCGGTCACACACCGCTGTAATTGCGCATAAAGGCGGACAGATGCGTATCGTACGTGCCCCCATATTTTAAACGGCATCACGATATACACCGGGAGGACAACACTGTGGGCCCACGGTGAGAATATGTCTTTGACTCTCTCGGTGGTAACCGATGCCCGAAGATACCATGGGAAATCCGAACGATCGATAATCCTGTAACACACGGGCTTGCATCGGGCCCCCGCCCCGGGATGTTGAACAACTTGTTGCTGTTGCGTCGTTGGTAATTGGAACAGTTCGGCCACGCTGTCTTCCACTCCGCTTGCCATTATTTGTCCGGAGATATTGCCCCGGCCGGAATGGTAATAATCCTATCGATAATTCTATCACTGGTCAAACGATTTTGCATTTTTTATTCTGGAATTATTGAAATGGTTGTTGCACATCAAATGAATTATTAGCTTGTCGCATAAAGAAACTTGATGTAAGATTTTTTGTCAGGCGTTTTACTAAGGTTTGATTGGAAGGTGTACAGCCAAAATTACTAAATAACGTGTCGTTTCAAAGGAAAGGCTTCAATCATTAAATCTGCGGAAGATTCATTCACGAAGATTTTCATGTTTTTACAGAGAGTTTGTAGAATTTTCTACGGAAAAATAGGTCTTCAGTTTCCCATCTGCTGCAGCATGCAAAAATGTCTTAGTGGAGAATAATAATGATGTGCGAAAGAGTTGAATGTTGAAGCTTTAAAATGAGTCTAAGTTTATTTCTATGCAACCGTTTTCTACGGAATTATAGCTGGTTGGATATCGTCAATTTTTCGAGAATCAGAGAATGTTGAAACATATTTTTCAAGTCCGTTGTACGTATACAATTAAGATTTTATTACTTTCGCACGATCTTTTGGGGATCATATCTACCGTGTAAAAAGGTGTTGGGTGTATCGCTAATCGATAGTCACACCTTCACTCGAGGACTCTAAACCATTTCTCTCTTCGGAGGGCGAGAGCGTGAAGGGAAGAGGTGGGAGGGTGATGGGGTGGTGACGAAGGAGAGGGAGAGAGAAAGAGAAAGAAGATTTGGGGAAGAGAGGAGAGGAGAGAAGAGAGGACGAGCACTCTCGGGCTCCGCGTTCTCCAGGGCGTTTGATAAGTGCCGACCGTAACAGCTCCTCACGTACGATCTAAGTCGGGTCAAACCGGACTGACAACCGTTCTGCCTGTGAACGGAAGACGCCCTGGCATAGCCAATGAATTCGTCTGCGACCGAATGGTAATGTTACTGCGTGCGGTCCTTATGCCGATGACGAGGCTCCGGCACAAGCTGGAGCTGTATACATACGCCGTACACCCATTGTACCCAGCGGTCCCGTGTACGCCTATATGCGACCGTTTGCAATTTATTGTCTGGCCTCCAATTTGCCAAGTGAGTGGCCGTGGGCGCTACCGCCGCTTCCGACGGATATTCGGCGTCGAAAATTGCCAATTGTCTCAATGGAACTCGATTCGTATTGTGCACCAACATAGACACGCGCTCGTCCCGAATCCCCGCCCGCGCACGCCTCTCTGTGTGCGCGTCCAAGTCCTTCGAAGGGCGACACATTCGTCCGCGTACCGGCTACTTCTTTTACGATAAACAATCCGTCAGCATCCACCTCCATCTCTTCATCGATCAGCCGTACGGTCGTGTCCTTTTGCAATTACACCTTTGAAAGGCCGTAAGAAAATCTCTATCCTCTTTTCATCTTCTGAAGTTGTCCGCTCAACACCATTTGACTTAGTGCCAAAATTAGGGGGTATGTCATATTCTATCCTTCCCCAACGAGAGATATCCCTGCACGGCAGAGCACCTTATGGTCTGCCGGAGAATTTTATGGGATCCATAAACTCCCCCGGCTCACTCGAGAACAATGTCAGCCGAATAGATACCCTGATCCGCAATATACCGAAAGCGGTCCCGAGCTATCGTCTTATATCGAAGGAAACCTGTGCTTTCTCAATCTTTAGCAAGCAGTGTAGCTTCATCACCCTGTGTCTCGATTAGGGCCCTTTCGAGTACCCGGATTATATTATTTAGACCGCAGATTTTATGGATAGAATGAGTAGATATGATACTAACAATGAGTGGTTGGGAAAGAGTGGGGATAGGTCGTGGACATTTAACCGAGTCAATTTTAGTGAAATTTAACCGGTGGATCCATGATAAGTATAGTACAACCTCTATGATCCAAGATTTAGTCTCCACAATCATTCAGGCACATTCAATACTTGACAAAGAAATATTTCCAAAGTTAATCAATATTCGATTGTCTGTAAATTGCATCATTAGGAAATTGAGAAAGGATTTCAATGAAAAGTCAAGCTCTAGTTCAATGAACATTCAGTCCGCTACAGCTGACCTCTCGAAAGAATACATTCAATATCCAGCAAGATACTAGCAGTCCCCCACTCCAACCGCTGCATACATCCACCACGTGGTCATCCGAAGTGGCGACAGCAACTATAGCGACAGTTGGTACAACAGGAACCTATAGCAACTTGTAGCGTGCGGAGTATACCGGGAAGAAATGATTGAGTAAAAAAGGAGTGAGGTATCCGTGTGCCAGCATTCCACACGCTGAAATCGCGTTTCGTTCCCACAGGAATCGCGGCGCAGGATCTCTCGCACCCGAATCGTCCGTGGTACACGCGTAATGATACTTCCTCCGCAAATAAGAAGACCATCATCGTTCCCTGTAACTCAGCTCCGAACGGCCGCGGCCGTCCGGCATCCGAACTCGAAATTAGCTAGTCATCGGTCAGATTAATGAAGAGGCCTGTCCGGTCCGATGGGAATATTTCACCTAGCGCGTTGCTCGCCGCAACGATGACACTGTTTCTCGTCGGGAGACCTTCGCGAAGAAGAAAAGGAAACAGAAAGAAGGAAGGAGGAAGAAAGAGAGATTGTGCTCTTTTTGGCGTTCCACGAAAGTCGTGTATCATTCAAAGAAACCCGAGAGCCTCCGAGTCGCGGAGGCGAGCTCCGCGTCCCGAGGATTAAGCTTGTACTTTGTTGCTGCAAACAGAATATAATTCCTCGGCCCGATACGCGGGGAATCTTCTCTCTCACCCCTTCTCTTTCTCTCCTTCTTTCTCCGGTTGTCCGTAGCCCCGCTCGTTAATCTGCTGATGCTTAATTTAAAGACTCCTCGCGCGTCCGTTCCGAGGTGTGCTTAAATCAGACGCTGCAACTAAGGGATGGGACAGAGAACGGGGTGACATTTCAGCAATTTTAGACATTTTAGAAGAGGCAATATTCAAAATACAGGGTGTTCCATTTAATCCTTGTGTAGCCAACCGTGTACCCATTTACATATTGCATTTCTTTCAACAATTTGTTCTGTGTTGAAAGTATATACAGTGCCCGAAATTTCCATAAAACCACCACGTTTTTTGGTAACATCTTATAATTATTCTGTACTTATGATAAATTTGAGTATGATTTCATTTTAGGCGTATTAAAAACACATATATCGATTGAAATAATAGAAATAATATTTATTTAAAAAAATAAACGTAAATATATAATTTTATATAAAATAAACTGCGAAATTTCTATAAAGCTACATATTTTTTAAATAAGTAGGTTCAAAATTAACGATAAGTTCTTTTCTATTTCTATATTAATAATTAGTAGAACTGTCATTTTTTCGAATAACTTCGAAAATACGATGGGGCATTGACGAAATCAAACTTTGAAGTGTGTCTTCTTGAATAGATGCCCTTCGTTCACAGCTTTCCATAATCCATTAATAGTACTGTATTGCTTGCAATTGCCATAAACTTTCCTTGCGAGTATCCCCCAAAGATTTTCTATTGGGTTTAAATCTGGGGAATGAGCTGGCCATGTCAAAACCCTGATATTTTTTTCACCTAACCACTGCTTCGTGTAATTTGAAATATGGATGGCAGCGTTATCATGTTGATAAATGAAGCTCTGAATGGTATTCAAATTGCGTCGAATAATTCTGTATATTTTTCTGAATTCATTTTAGGAGTAATGCGACAGATTGGTGTCTTGGCGTCAGCTCTAAATGCAGCCCGGATCAGTAATGTACCGAATCAGTAATGGGTCACCAAAGTTGCGACTCATTCTTATGTCTTTTTCTTTCCTTAAATGGTGCCAGTAATATTTAAAACCATCTGGCCCGTCAAAATTGAATTTCTTTTCATCAGAAAAAATAACAAATTCCCATTCTTTGGACCGGGACATGTGTATTCTTGCATAATCAAGACGAGCCTGTTAATGTTCTGCTTCGAGTGCTGGTTTCTTCACCATTTTTGTCCAGTGAAATCGGTTGGAACTTTTAAAAATTTGTTGCACGCGTCTCGTAGTTACTGACAAATCTAATTCAATGCGAAGTTGTGCTGCACTTCTCAATTCTTTTGATGCAGATCTCATTAACAATGAATGCTGTCTGTTGTTTAGCTTTTGATTTCCTCCTTTGGGGTGGTTTTTGCCATAATCTTTTCCCAAATTGACGTAATTATTTACAACGGTACGTGATCGATTAATTTTTTTTGCAATTCTGCGATTAGAACATCCTATATCCCTATAAGCATCAGTGGATGCCTTTTCTCACTGGTCAACAATTGTCCTCGTGGCATTTGACTAATGAGAAATTAAAATATATAACATATACAGTTACATTTCTTTTATTGTGCCTAGCTGGACTTATTCACTCAGAGTCTAACAATAAGCACAAACTAAGTGGCTTTATAGAAATTTCGCACTTATATTTCGCTTCGTGCAGCAAAGAATGTAAACACACCCAAGAGGTGAACATTTCCGAGCAGATACTCGTAGAGTTATTAGTTTCAACTAAATATAATTGTAGATAAGAAAAAGTAGTAAACTTAACAATATTTTTTTAAAAATACGTCAAAATATAGGTGTCTTTATGGAAATTTCGGGCACTTTTAACCGCTTGCCTTAATTAACGGGTATGGACACAGTAACGGGCCTAAAAGCAGCAACAAATTGAAAGTAATTTAATATAAAATTGAATTGAAGCTCTATTTACCCCCCATAGCTTAGAGGGTAATTGTAAAATTCAGATGTTTGGAATCTGCAGTGACGTCGCGCGAAGCAATTTTTCCATAACATCGAGAACAGTCTCGTTATGTATTTCGCTGACTCGTTTCACTGGCGTCACGCGGCGTTTCGGTTTCGGGACGATAATTCGAAATAAAACGAATCCGTGGCCGGGGCTGATAACCGCAAAAAGAGGCGAACGCGGGCACACACGAAAAGAACCAAGCCACTTGTCGGCTAGTACCGAGGAACGAGGGAAAAACAAACGAGACGAGTCCATGGGCATGGGCCGCTAACGGGTGAAAAGGCTTCCATTCTGGTGGGCGAGCCGAGAGACAGAGAGAAGAGAAGGAGAGAGAGAGAGAGAGAGAGAGAGAGAGAGAGAGAGAGAGAGAGAGAGAGAGAGAGAGAGAGAGAGAGAGAGAGAGAGAAGAGATTTCGCAGGAGCGAAGGATCGAGAGAGTTTCTGGCGCGGCATGGCGCGGCGCGGCGCAATTTCGCATGCGATCATTATCCCTTCGCTGGTTTTCAGGCCTATTCGGAATGCCATTGACAGTTCCCGGCCGGGTTTCTCGCCGGCGAGCATTATCGTCAGATTAACCGTTTCATAAGCAGGGTGGCTGAGCAAAAGAGAGAAAGAGAGACAGTGAGGGAGAGGGAGAGGGAGAGCCCGGTCCAAGACAATCCGCACACCAACATCGCTGGTTCTTCTTGTTCTGCCGGCTTTGCTCTCTCGGACCAACAGTCCCGAGTACAAAGACCCACCAGACGGGAATACTCGTTTCTTTCTGTTGCCTTTCATCCTCCTCGGCACTTCCTTCCCACCGTCTGCTACCTCGTCCCCCGCTACCGGCCCCTTCGATCCTCCAGTGGCCAGTATCATCTTGATAGACCGTGCTTTAAATTAACCGTTTCTCGCGATAATATTCGTCGTTTCGGACCAGAGACGCGCGCACTGTTTCACAGATATCGAACCGCGCCAAACTCCTCTCTACCAACCTCTTCCGATAGCAACCAGTTACACTCCCGTTAAACACCAGATTCTCTGAATCCTCAAACTGATGATGCCACTCTTGACTGTTGTTGCATTGTACATATTTATCAGGGACCAAAAATAATAACTCCAAAGTTTTTGTTTCACACGGGAGACTCAAACTTTTCTCGCCAACGTCTTCCGACAGCAACCAGTTATACTCATGTTTTACACCAGGTTTGATCGTCTCTGAATTCTCATCAAGCTGATAAAAAGTAATTACAACATTTTGTAACAATTGTATAATTTGATTCATTAATATCTAATTCCGCTTGACTGACAAGTCCTTCCAATTGAATTTGATCTGTAACTAAACAAATTTAAACGACACTGTAGTAGCTTTCCGGTCTTCATAAAAAGTGGAGAATTTTCTAAACTTAACACATCACCGACCGGTGGATATTGGATAATTTTGAAAGATTTATGGTACATTGCTAAACACTTTTAATGGAACCTTCAATAGCAACAGCAATCTTCATTGCGAACTAACAAGTCAAGCTCAATAACGTCATCTAATATTGTAGTTTCATTTAAGATTGCAATGTAAAAGAAAAATGCTTTCTTTTGGTACAACAGAATTATTGAAAATCCTATTAATAGGCTTCCGGTAGGTAAAGTGTTAATATTTTCTATTGTAATATTCTGATATTGCCTGAGGCCAATAAATTTTGATTTGAACGAAGAATCGAAGAGAAGCAATGTTTTATGGTTATACGTTTCGCCTTTAGATAAGAAAAATGATGTAAGAATGTTGTCACGTTAATGGTTGCAGCGACGAAAGGCTTGGAATAGCCCGTTCGTGGTTGAACCAAGCTGAGCAACGTCTCCTTTTTTTGAGCGACATAAAAATCGGCGGACGTGATTCATAAAATTCCAACTGTTTTCATTCTTAACTTTATGCTCTCTCGCTTTCGGTAGGTCAGGCGCCATGTGACAAGAAGCTGGCATCAATGGAGCCCCATGAACTTGCGGTTTATCGGCGTGTTTCGTGAATCCTTGACTCCCGGCCCGCGGGTTTCTTCTTTTCTTTCCTTTTTATGTAAATATACAGGGATTTTGTCAGCCGGTTCTCACGCTCCGACAAATGTCGTAGGCATCGTGGAATGAATTTCTGCGGATGCTCGCTACCCAGACTATTTTGACTATGTTTTCACTCTTTTTGCAGAGCAGCCAGAGTTGGCATCGGTAAACAATAAAATCATTTCAGCAAATCATTTTCTCCGGAAATATTGAAATATAGTTAGTGTCCTTGTTTTCTTCAGAATAAACTGAATAAAAAGAATAAAGCAGTTACGCTTCTGAAGTCAGCCACTGTAATGGAGAATATTTAATATAAAATGCCATTTGTTGCCACTCTTCATTGAACCATAAAATCATTTTACTGAATTACTTTCTTACAAAATAATGAAATATAATTAGTATCCTCGTTTTCTTCAGAATAAACATCCAGTTATCCTAAAGTTCGCCACTATAATAGAAAATATTAAATATAAAATACAACTCAAGTTGCCAATTGTTGCCATTCCAATATCTTCATTTCTCTCCTGAATAAATAATTCAATTTTATTCATCTGATTTTGCGTATAAATAATAAATACATCTTACTCGATTCAGCTAAATAATAAATTAACGTCGCGCGTCGTAATACTAATAAATGTTTTAATAGGGTTTCACTAATAATCTTCATTTAAATAAATACACAATCTGCTTCCTATCTGCATAAATACTTCAAATATAAAAGCTCATTTAGATATACATAAATACATTCACACATAAAAGATTACATATTTAGATATACACAATACACAATCTACTTCTAACACCTCAGATTCCCAAAGATAAGTCCTGCAATAAATAGGATTATTTGAACAGAGAGATTAGAAGGTACACGATAAAGCGAGACGATCGATCTATGGTGTTGGCACGTCGCACAGTGGGTTGACACGCGAAAAACTGTGGACAAAAATCATTTCTGTAGCTATTTCTAAGTTTAAATTAATAAAAATGGTACAGTTTTATAGATTTTGAGGTGCTGAATTCAAATTAACAATCAGATTTTGTTTAATTCCAAACCCATAAAAATTATATAAGGTTTTTTAGAAACGGTTTTCTCGAATTGGGACGTCCATATTATTAATTGTTCTATTAGTAGTAATGGTATATTTTTAAGTTATTATATACTAAATTCTGTATAATTTACTTGATGTTAATCGCCGGACCATATCCCATAGTCATCCTCTTCACTGTTGTCTTCTTCACCGATGTGTAAATCATCTTCTGCTTTCAATAGCTGTAGCACGTCTTCTGGCAATTCTAACACTGATTTCCGTGGTATTTGTTGGTGTGAAATTACTGGACCGGATGTTGTCAACAGTCTGTAGAAAAATCATGGTTGGTATGGTACCTGGAACGTTTCTGAGTATGTTCTCTTCTGAGCTGTTTCACGTATATATTTCCAGCTTCCATAGATTCTTCGGAAAGTTGCCCTATAGGAATAATCATAGCTTTCACTATTTCTGCCCCGTGAATCAGCACTTTATGGACAGAACGTGGCATGTAGTACCAACTATAGTTTTCTATATGTAACTTGGCCGTTTCCTGACAATATGTATCGAAAACAATATCATTAATTTCGCTACTACTATTTAACGCAGTTAATATGATGTGGTAGCGAATGATTAATTGTTCATTCACGCCAGTTATTTCCGAAAATAATTTTGAATTTCCAAATTCGCGTCTAGCAGTATTGCCGTCATTTGATGTACCATATCCTGGTCTAGGTACGTCCACTAATAGGCCCATTTTAATCTTAAAATCTTCTTGTATTTTACGCTTTCTAGCTTCTAATAGTTCCTTATTTGAAAATTCCTGTGTTTCACTTTTCTTTGATGTTGCTTGCCATTTTTTAAAATCAAGTCGGTATGCTATGTGAAACACTCCGGAAAATCGGGTGGAAATATTGTCCAAGTTATTCATTTCGGACATGCTGCATTTGCATATATAACACCGCATGCTCGATGTATTTGCAAGGACATTACAAACTTTACCATCTACCATAGTCGTAGACAAATTTTGAGACCAGATTTGAAATCAGCGTGAAAAAATCTACTGGAAATGATATATAGCATGTCAAGAAAAAATTTTTTCCGCGCGTGCTATTGGAGAAATCACAATTTTCTTGAAATTGTGCAAGTTTAACGAATTTTCTCAAGGTCAAAAAACGTTCGTACCACAATCTCCATAATTATCCCATATTCTGCAGTTTCAGCTTTCATTTAAAAAAATTTCATAGTTCTATTTCATTTCTATCAAAAGTTCTTAGATTTTGACACAGAATTCATCGGTTTGTCTCACTGTGCGGCGCAACCGCGCATTCTCTCGCGCGTCATCGTTTTTGTGAGACAGTACACATATCTGTAGCTATCTGCAGCTGAAACCTTTTTAGTTTTATTGTATACATGTCTACCAATAACCTGTATAAATTTTAATGCACCAATCGACACTGTTCGGTTTATAACTCTATTTGAGTAGAAAAAAGCTTGAAAATTACTCTTTGTCTCATCAATGTTTATAGGTGCTACATATAACAAAAGCAAATCAAATCCATGCTTATTATTTTCGTCCTGAAACACGCTTTCAGTTAAGTACATGGAAAAAATCCTTACTCGTACGTGTATTAAGTTATAACGTACTAAATGAAACGATATTCTAAAAAATTCAGGAGAAGCTAAGCTTATGAATTTTTATTGAACTTCAGCATTTAATTGTGGGATACAGATATGGAATTTTGGAAAATGAAATGCAGAAAATGATGCCTCATTTATCTACTAACAAGTTAATAATACAATTTTACATTTTTTGTTCAGTCAGAAAAATGACTTTTGTCCGCGTTTCTCGCGTTTCAACGCACTGTGGTCGCGTCGGCGGAGTGTTTCACGGGCCCCGTAGGATAGAATTCGATCGTCGATCTATAAATCGAAGCACATGCTTCGCACGAGAAAGCTGAAACGTGAGAGTTCTACGCCAGTATACGTACGTAGCACGCTGGTTTTTGGCATGGCAGGCGTCTACATCCTGTGATATTTTTACGAGGACCTTCCGAGAATCGAGACACTGCGTGGGGTGAACAGCTGACAAAGACCGAATGATAAGACAGTCGCCCGAACTATCCCACTTATCGGCTGCCCTCCTCTCGCCAAAACGATTCTGTTGGACGTGTCCCTGACCTTCCGCTCACATCCGTCCATCTGCAACGTGTTTGCAGGAAACTCGATGGCCTGCGGAATTAAACTGGACAGATGCGACAACGGAGTGTGCGAAACGAATTCCGAGGCTTCCTTTATCGCCCTCGTGCCACAGCACCGAACGAAAGCAAAACCGAAATGAGATAAACGGCTCAGACAAACTTACCAAATACACCAAACTCTTGTTTTACACGGTAGATATGTTCCTCAAAACTCAAAATGCTGCTATCAGCATTTATATATTGAGCAATATCAGTTGTTATGAATTGAGAAATATAAATATTGAGGCCACTCTCAATTAAAAATTACCAAAATAAAAATTAATTTTCTGTCTTCGTGTGTTCATAGTGGTCTTTACCTTATTTATAAATAGACTGCGGATTTTTATGCATTTATGAAGAAATTAACTGGATGAAATACAGAACAGTGAAAAATATAAAAAATCCAAGAATACTATTAAGGGATGAAATGAATTTTTAAATGAATATTTGAAATGAAAAATGAAATGAACATTTGTATTTTGTATAATGATTCGCAGTCTATTTATAAATATGCAGCAATGAATTTCATGTTTCTATTAGAATTGTAAACGCTTTGGATGACTATAATTTTATGGTAAAATACAAAATTCCTTTCATAGACTATCTTAATTTAGAGTGGCATCAATATTTTCAACAAACTTTTCAACAAACAATTGAAAGTTCTGAAAGTAAAGTAGGGACGCGTGGGCAAAAGTACAGCAACGTCGCGAGCATAATGCCATTACAATTGTAAAAATCATCGGACAACTTACAACCACGTAGATCGAAGCGTGAGTGCACACACACGAACGGAACACGACGAGGTGGTCTCCCTGTTCGTGATAAGATGATATTTCCAGAGTACGTGTGCATTACAAAGAACGTTTTGTGATGCCACCGGGTAACCTCAAGTCACGCAGCATATCGACACGAACAGCATAATTACAGAGCGTTTTTCGGACGACCATTATGCCGACCAGAGCGTTCTTATTAGCTCGTATGCAAGTAAATACCTGCGAGCTTCATCGCGTTTCTTATTCTAGATTCTAGAAGATCTTTGGATACATAACCGGAACTCGTCAGACGTGAAATATTTGTTTGCCAAACTTCCGTTGGGAACCAGAAATTGTTTCAACAGCGATTCAATATTTCACTGCATCACTGGAACCATTAAAACAATTTTTTTCTTCGATTGGAATTGGACTGGAAATTTGATGCACTTTTATTACAAAAATGAATGCATGTAGTATAACACTAGGAGAACATTGCAAGAATTTAGGAATGCTGTTGCATCATTTTTGCGGCTTATTAAAATTATTAAAGGAGGAAATACATTAAAATGTTTTGCATCAAATTCCGCTTTCTAATTATGATCTTAGACTATGGGTTTTATGCATTTATTACAAAAATTAATACAGTTTAAATGTTTCATAGTACATATACAATTAAAGCGAGTTACAAGATAGTCTTAGAAAAGTTATTTATTTAATTATACCAAAAGGCACCAAGTTATAAATAATGGTAGCATGATTTCACCGTTAAGGGGGTAGGATACCTTCAGATTGTAACTAGAAAGGAACTAGAAAGGAACTAGAATCTTACTAGAAAAAATGGATCGAAACATGGGTCTGCACCTAGACGTTGTTTGACCTTATTTGAGCAAATTTTGGGCTGGGTGAGGGCTGATTCTAAAGAGGAAGGTTAGATGCAGCGCGCTCTTGTCATGATTTTAACGAGATTATGTTCATATCTAATAATATGAGGGCCCAAAGTAGAGAAAAAATCTAGGAAAAAAACCCGCAGATTTCAATGCATTTTTCTGTCTCTAAAAGACTTTTTCGACTTATATGATGACTGGAGCGCGCTGCGATGAACCTTTCTCTTTGGAATGAGCCCTCACCCAGCCCAAAATTAGCTCAAATAAGGTCAAACAACGTCTGGGCGCAGACCCATGTTTCGACCCATGTTTGCTAGTAAGATTTTAGTTATTTGCTAGTTACAATCTGAAGGTATCCTACCCCTTTAACTGGTCACTTACTGGTACATTCGCCCAATACATATATAAAATTGTAAAACCAGTTTTAATTATTGAATTTGCGCGCTTACGATAGCGGTAACATTTCGAAAACCATGAAAACGCGCGTATAAATGAATATTTTCACCCTCCCGTTCGGTCGTTGCGAACGGGTAAGGAACAAAACCCAGTAATTAAAGAACATTTGCCGCATGCCTTTCGTGCATTAATGACGCGGAGCATATGCAGCTCGTGCCGCATAGAAGGAGCACCTTATGTTCAAGACGGTTGCTTTCAAGATAGGGACCTTCGAGATCACTCAGTGGAAAGCTGTCACTCTGGTGATTCCTGATGCCCGACAAGAGTCGTTATTCGTTATCAAGCTGTCGTGAGCAGGCCGCCATATCTTGAATTCTTTGAAAAATTCGCGAAACTGCGTCGAACAACAGAAAACACTAAGTTCATCATCTCTAGACCAAAAATAAGACGTTTATTTGTCGACGTTAAACAGCAACACGATCTGTGAAAAATTCAATTCGGAATCATAAGGGATGAAGAGTATCCGCGTAGGCTGGGACCACTGCAAACGTTCAGGTTGACAGGGCAAACAAAAGCGTCATAAATTGAAGGATGTAGATGATGAAATATTTTTACGAATTGCACAATGGTGCTGTAGACATTCGACTAGACAGGACGGATTAAAAAATAAATACAATATAAACAGTATACAAATCCGTCTAATATTATTAGGTGTGCAAATAAGTTCTTTCATCTTTTTTTTCAAATTCAAGATTTTATTACACGATTTATTACGCGAAATGTAATAAAATCTTGTCTGGTGACTCCCAATCTTTCTGCCAATTCTTCTTGCGTCTGGGTCGGATTTTTCATGAGAAATTCCTCTAACTGACGATCGTCGTCAGCCAAATAAAAATTTCCGACTTTAAATCTTTGGTACCACTTTTTGCATGTTCTGTAAGATACAGCGTTCTCTCCCATTGTTGCACAAACGATTTCACTAGCTTCGACAGTTGATTTCCTAAGCTGGAATGCAAAGAGTAAGCATTGACGCAAATGATGTTTCTCGCACGCCATATTGCTTGAAATTGTTGCATAGGGCTGGAAACTCTTAGAGCGCTCATCACGACTCTTCTTAAAACTAAAAGAACGCTCTTTCAGATGGCACCAAAACCGGGAAGTAATTCGAATTCAGTCAGACGTTATGATCGTAGAAAAAAAAGAGAAGGTACTTATTTGCACACCATATACTAGCACCACCAGTCAAAATGGCCGGTTGTAGATTTTTTACATCCCGTGAAGAAAGTACCGGGAATCGATCATTTAAAAAGCCCACTTAAAGGGATTGTTGAAATTCTTTTTGTCGCTAAGTTGGCACAACTGTCCTCTATACTCGCGCGGAGTTTGAGCGTCACTTGTCATTTAGTTTGTTTACAGTGCGCCATTTTGTCAGTTCATATCAAGTGTGTTTTGCGATTTTTGCGAATTTTCTGCAAAAACTCAATCGCGTTAAGGTCGCTGAAGACATGTTAGAACGAGTCAATTCCGACCCCACATTCATAAAGCGCATTGTAACTGGTGATGAGACATGGGTTTACGAGTTTCACATGCAAACCAGTCAACAAGCTTCGGAATGGCGCCTTCCAATTGAGCCGAAACCGAAGCAGCACGTCAAAGTCGATCAAAAGTGAAGGTGATGTTGACAGTTTTTTCGATTACCGCGGTGTTGTGCACTTGGAATTCTTGCCACAAGGTGAGACTTTTTTCTTTTTCCAAAACTCAAATTACCACTTCGAGGCACCCGTTTTCAGTCAATAGATGACATAAAAGAGAATTTGCGGCGAGTACTGAAGTTGATTCTCAAAAAATACGTTTACAAAATGTTTTGATGATTGGGTTATTCTTTGGCATAAGTATATTATTTAGAAAGGGGCCTACTTTGAAGACGATACAATCAATTTGGATGAATAATACATATTTTGTGTTTTATTGACCAATTCCCGGTACTTTTTTGACAGAATGTATTTTACAATTATTGAAATAATGAAAATGATTCCATAAGGAATGATAGTATAAATATCTTTAGTAGAGCACATATATGACAATACATGTATGTAGGAGCCGCACAAAGTATAATAAAATCAGTGTTGTAATTGTTATAAGGGAAGATGTACCAGTTACTTTTAAGGCTCGTTGTACGCATACTTTCAAATAAATGGGATTATTTATTATTTACTATTTATAATACTATTTTCCCCAGCTGTGGTTGAGTGTTAATAGTGTCCGAATATTAATGGTGCTCCCTAGTTCGTGACATGAAAATTTTTGAATTAATTCAACATTTTACAGAAACGGCCCAGTGCGTCGGTCGACCTTCTTCCCCCGCCCGGTGAGCCGATCCGGCAATAACGTAATAACAAGGCGTAAGGGAGGAAAAGTAGCGTCGCACCGGCTGCAATTTAGCCGGCGCGGCGCGGCGGGACGTTACAATGGGGAACGAGTGGCTGCTTCACGTTCAACAATTCGGCTTTTCTTCCAGGGAACAGCCGTCTTGAACATAAGGCGGCGGTCACTCGTTTCCTAGACCCCGAGCCTATTCAACACGGGGTGCACGAGAGTGTGTCGCGCTGCAAGGCGATGCGATGCGGCGGCATAAGGCGCACGTGCTGCACGCGTGCCAACCCCGGCCACATGACTTCTAATTGAATTATCGTAATCACCGGACGAACATTTTTTCGGCCCCGCGCCCATTGTCTTGCTTCGGAGACCATGGGGACGACGGGAACGGTTATTAGCGCAACAGTGGCCGCCGATCAATTTTCATCGCACCCCGTCTACGCGTGCTGGTCCTCCGACCAGTTAGGGGCGAGTTTAATGACGAATTAATGACGGGATTTTGAAATTAGTCACAGATTCGTTCTCGGGAGGAAGGGGGGTGCAAGACTATGTTACCAGATGTTTCGTGTTTTATGGGAATCTTTATGAAATTTATTGGCAGACGGGGTGGGGCTAGTTTAATGAGGATTGGATTTTTGTAGAGGATTTTTAGCTGTTTCACATGGTGATGTAAATGTTGGGGTTTGTAAGAATTTTTTATGCTAATATGTGAACAAGTGGGGTGGGATTGGGGGTAGCATCATCCCCTACCATTCATTTCACGGTTACAGTGATTAGTGGACAGCGGATTTTATACATCTATGAATTTAAGAGTACTATTATATTATTTCTAACCTATTAAATATGTATATTAAAAAATATTTTTATAGTTGAATATCTTTATTTTGCATAAACATCCGTGGTCTGGTGATTAGAACTTCTATGTCGTTCATCATTTTTTAGTAGAAAAAGAAAATTTGGATTCATTATGTTCCTGTGTATTCTCCAATGGCCACATACAGAGTGTCCAAAATATTCGGTAAAAATGTTTGGAATAAAAGTTGCAGGGATTAATGGAGGATATATGGTCATGACCTTGTATTTGACCTCCGGATGCATTTTCAAGGTTATTTTGAAGTCAATACGTATTTTTTAAACGAGAACCCCTACGTTTGACTACGGATTCTGAAAGAGCTCGAAATTTCACGTAATCTAGGACATAAGTGCATATCTGAACGTGAAATTTCGAGCTCTTTCAGAATCCGAAGTCAAAAGCAGGGGTTCCATTAATCCCTGCAACTTTTATTGCAAACGTTTTTACCGAATATGCTTATCTGAGAAGTTAACACCCCTGGACGGGTGGTTCTGGACACCCTGTATATCGACAACAACAAAGAATAGAATTTACATACATTACACACATATTTAAAATTCTTCATCACGAATGTGACTCGATGTTAATTTTGAAAAGTTACTTTCCGAACAACCGATAAATTGCACCAACCGGTTTTTCTCGTAACCGCGCAGAATCCACAGTCCGTTTATAATGTTTCCGACGTGGAATTTAGAGATAGTTTGAACGGTGGACGTTGATAATCGAGTCCACTGACACGAGACTCGTTTCATCGTTCGATAAGCGACAGAGGCCGGTTTCTCGCGTTCCACGATCCAAAGTGAAGAGAAAGAGACGCGAAAAGTCGATCAGACGTTGATCCGAGAGAGAGGGTGAGAGAACGCGTGCCGGCACACCTGCGTTTCAGGGGGTAGCGCTTAGGGTACTTGGACACCTGGCGATCGGCTATCGCCTAACGTAATACTATTTCGGTGGCGCAAGAAGCGAGCCGGGGGTGAAGGAGAAGAAGTGAAATGAAAAGGAAACGGTAGGGTATCCCCGCGAACCGTTTCTCGGAGGGGTGCTAGGGGCCAACGGGGGCCAAACAGGGGCCAAACTACCGTCCGACGACGACCTCGATACGTTGAAAATTGCTTCCATAGGTGGTGACTGCACCGGTGCAGAGGACCGCGGCACCTGGCCGTTTACGAATAATAATAAACGTAAGGTACTCCGAATTGGTCGTGGTTCGTCGCGCCGCAACGGAATTCGCGATGCACATGCGCAAGGTCTTGAACAGAATTTCGTTGACATAGCCCCGAGAACTTTTCCGCTTAAAAATTAGCAAATGCAAATTTATCAGAAATAAAAATTCCTATCGAA
Organism: Lasioglossum pauxillum; assembly: GCA_933228785.1. NCBI lineage: Eukaryota > Metazoa > Arthropoda > Insecta > Hymenoptera > Halictidae > Lasioglossum > Lasioglossum pauxillum. The sequence goes on along the minus strand of OW121706.1, from coordinate 15,260,290 downwards.
CTCATTCGCGAAATCTTCAGCAAGAATTACAAATCTAATCTATTCTTCAGGGATGGTTATCTATGTTTATTCTGTTAGACCCTTTAAATTTCATCCCTTAAAAGTCAAGAAACGCAATTTGATCAGGAATAAAATGTCCTTCGGACCTTATTCGGAAACCTTTAGCAAGAATTAAAAATCTAATTTATTCTTCAGGGGTGGTTATCTATGTTTATTCTGTTAGACCCTTTAAATTTCATCCCTTAAAAGTCAAGAAACTCAATTTGATAGAGAATAAAATGTCCTATGGTTCGTCTTATAATTACAAATTTAATTTATTGATCAAGGGTGGTTGTCCATGCTGATCTTGTTAGACCGTAGTATTTCTCCTAAAAAAATGGAGAAACGCGATTTTATCAAGAAAAATAAAATCTCCGTTGGGCTCGAGCGAGTAATACAAATAAGTAACGTTTAAAAGAAAGATAATTCAAGTGATCAGATGGGTTATCGTTCGAAAAGGAAAGAATCGAGCCGAAAGTGGTCGGGAAGGTCCTCGGTAATAAATCTGCGTTCGGGTGTATCGCGTTTCCTTCGCGAATCGTTCCTCGGTCCTCGAGCGTGTTCCTCGAGGGCCCGTTGATCCTTTATCGATCGAAAGTCAGTCGTGCGACGGTAGCCGAGCTACGACAAAGGCCTAAGGTAACAACAAAAGTCTAGCGTCTAGGCCCGTGCCGTGAAACACAAAGAGCTGAAGGCAGCTGCGGGATTTTTATTCGAGATCGTCTCTGTCAAGGAGCCAAGAAAGTATTTTTCGAGTTCGAAGACCTGCAGGCGACTGCGGAACACAAGGAAGAGGGGGAGTGAAATCAAAAGGCAAAGGCACGAGACCATTGTCCCCACGAATTCGGCCGGGATCCAGGGGGTTGGAAATTTGCGGCTGGCAGACCGCTGTGAAGGGCCAACAACGACGGTTGCAAACCGTGCTCAATGATATTTTCCATCGCGATCGATAGCTCAGGTCCATTTTTGCACTCTGTCTGGTCACCAAATAATTCAATTTATCACAATTTAGATTTATCTCAGTTACATCGAGTTTATATTACAGCTGAAGCTAAAGACGAAAATAGAACATAAATATACATTCTGTCAAAAAAGTACCGAGAATTGGTCAATGAAACACAAAATATGTATTATTTATCCAAATTTATTTTATCGCCTTCAAAGTAGGCCCCTTTCGAAATAGTACACTTATGCCAACGAATAACCCAATCATTAAAACATTTTTTAAATCCTTTTTTTGGAATCAACTTCAGTACTCGCCGCGAATTCTCTTTTATATCATCTATCGACTGAAAACGGGTGCCTCGAAGTGGTAATTCGAGTTTTGGAAAAAGAAAAAAATCGGCCGGAGCCATATTAGGGGGATACGGTGGCTGCTCAATAAGATTTGTTGAGTTTTTGGCCAGAAATTCGTTCACAATGATAGCCTTGTGAGATGGTGCGTTATCGCGGTGCAAAATCCATGAGTTTTCTTTCCACGAATCTGGTCTTTTTCGACGAATTTGCTCTCTCAAACGCCGCATAACGATCAGATAATATTCTTTATTTACTGTCTCACGTTGTGGCAAGAATTCCGAGTGCACAACACCGCGGTAATCGAAAAAAACTGTCAACATCACCTTCACTTTTCATCGGCTTTGACGTGCTTTTTCGGTTTCGGCTCAATTGGAAGGCGCCATTCCGAAGCTTGTTGACTGGTTTGCATGTGAAACTCGTAAACCCATGTCTCATCACCAGTTACAATGCGTTTTATGTATGTGGGGTCAGAATTGACTCGTTCTAACATGTCTTCGGCGACCTTAACGCGATTGAGTTTTTGCAGAAAATTCGCAAAATACACTTGTGATGAACTGACAAAATGGCGCACTGTAAACAAACTAAATGACAAGTGACGCTCAAACTCCGCGTGATTATAGAGGACAGATGTGCCAACTTAGTGACAAAAAGAATTTCAACAATCCCTTCAAGCGGGCTTTTTAAATGATCGATTCCCGGTACTTTCTTGACAGAATGTATAATATATTCGGTCATTGCATCAATCTTTATACATTAAGTATAACTTTTGATAATAGATTTTTTTTGTGTTTATAACTTTCAAAATTTTATGTTACGTATTTTGGAATTGTTGAATTTTGGAACTTGTTGTAATGATTAATGTAACAAGAGATTCCATTTTACCTTGAATACATTAGCAGTTAAGTTCGTCGTTTGACAAATCGTGATCTGGAAGCAAGAGCTGGTTTAAGGCTCATTTAACTCTAATATTCCTTTTTAATAGTTTCCTTTCTTTTAGCTAAAGGCAACCATGCGGGTAATAGTCTGTTTGGTTCCACTTATGTTCATTAAAGCTTGCGTAACGCTTCAGTCGCAGAGGGCCATTAATTTGATGATCGATTAGCTCTCATTCAAATCTCTAATGCATACCGTGCAAGTGTAACACTACTCTAATACCTTTTTCATTGAACTTTAAAAGTTTGCATAACTAGCCATGAATGCGTCAGTCTTAGGCCAGTTACTAACGTACATATCTGTGTTCGCATGCCATTTCCACTGAGAAAGTAAAATGAATAATAAGTATCTTTATTTTTTGAGAAGTTTTTGCAAATATTCAATATAAATTATAAAAATCAAATATATACCACACTTTTAGAAACAATTGTGGTTTGCCACTCAATTACAAAAATGTGAAATTGCACAAAAATCTGCAGCTTTTCTTTATTACTTATCATTTGTGTTTATTTATTAACAGTTTGTAGTTTTGTGTTGTTATTTCAATTATCTATGTTATTTCAGTATGTAATACGATACCATTTAATGTTGTAATAACCGTCATCTTACATGGCAATATCTAGTATCGTAAGCATGGGGTAACTTATGGATGCCGGTATACTAGGTTCCGGGAAGCACTAATAGTAAATATGCCAGGAACTACTAATTCCGAAGGTTGGTTATCTTATTATTCTCACAGAGCAACTTTATCTTAATTTATTACGAAGCTACTGATAACATCCAACTGTATCAAAACCTACCAAGTCCAATAGCATAAAGATTAGGTCTCTTGATCTTACATGGCTGATAAGAATTTCTCTATAGTTTCCAAAGCTGTTTCCCTGATACACTTTAAACACCGTTAAAACTGCCGTTTAATCGCACTCTATTTATAGTTTAAATTTCCACTTATTAAGTTAGACAAAATTCCTGCTTAATCTCAGTTCGTGAATCTATATAAATAAAAATGTAAATGTCCGTTTGTTTGTAATCGAACATCTCCGTAACGGCTGAACGTAGAAAGCTGGGGTTTGAGCCATTAGACGCAGCGTTTCTTCGGAAAGGTTTTAGGACAATGCGCATTCGAAAAAGTCCATTCGTTCAAGAGTTTTGACGACTTTCTCCGCCGACTACAACGCTAACTGCTTACTTCAAGTTATGTGAATGTGGCGCGTTTGCGAAAACATTGATGTAGAATAATTGATATGGTTCCGTGTTGATTTGCGTTATAACCAATGCGTCACGACGAGAATCTTCTCAGTGGTATTCTGCTTCAAATTATATCGTGAAATATATATATATATATAAATAGAAAGATTGACCTATTCGGAGTGATTTGTTCTGTAAGTTTCTCATTGCATTGGAATTCAGCTGAGTACATTGATCTGCGTTTGAATTGAAAAAGTTGGTTAGTATTTTTAAATTATTAAGTTTTTTCTTTGTTATCGATATAACTTTCTTTCTACTTTAGTACATAAAAAGAATGATTCGCAGAAAAGCAAACTTGGGTCGTCGTAATTGCGGAACGGAAGCAATGCGACGATTAATATCAAATTAAATTGGGGAAGAACGGGCATCACAGAGAATGGTTCAAATACATGCCAGACTTGAGGATGCACGGTAAAATAAAACATAAATGTCACATCTGTAAAGACATGCTTTTAGAAAATACTGAGCCACAGCAACGCGTGGCGGGGAAAGCTAGTAATTAAATAAATTAACTTTGAAGGCTCCAACAAAAAGAACCTATTTATTAACGCCAATGGAAATTATTCAATAATAATTGAATAATAATAAAATTCAGAAGTCCTTGAATCCAAAATTGAACAAGTAAAAGGAATACAAGGATGCATAAGACCAGAAATTGAAGAAATAGAATAAAAATTCATATTGAAATAAATAAATGAAATATTATTACACTTATTCTTTTATTTTAAAAATGTACACGTTCTAAAAATGCATAAAGATCCACATCCCTTGTAAAAATAAAATAGAAATATTGATTTCATTGATCATACACTTCCATAAGGGTCCCCAGCCTGCTTATTACTATAATATTCCTCGAGTAATGTGCATGCACAGAGCAAAGACAGGGAGCAGGGACGTAAGGGAGGAAATCCTCGCAGTATACGTTACGATACCCAGTCCAACCCCCTGGCAGCCCTCCAGGTCGGCGAAAAAGAAAAAACATAATTTCAAACAAGCTGAAACCGACGGCGACAGGCCGAAAGACGTTACACGTTGCACAAGGGTGATTCCTTAGCATGACAATGAGACATCTGCTTGGCACGAGCTCTCGCGAAGGGTGCAAGTCGGAGCCAGCCCTGACCAGCCACCCTTAACGAAATCGGTCCTCGCCTTGATAATCTTCGACGACGTAATGGAGCAAAGGAAACGCTAGGGTGTACCGATCCTCGACGGTGCAAACACCTGGCTGATCCTAAGTTCATCCATCTTGCGATTAGAATGGCTAAGATGACGCTAGGGATGAACACATTGCAGCCATTTTTCTGGCCTTCGAACGTCTCAGAGCAATTGGCCAGTTCGTATTGTAAATTGTAAACTGTTTGCCTGTTATTCATTTGTTCGAGTGTCCAATGTGTGCTAATTAATTATTAATTTTATCATTGCATTATTGTGTATGCCAATTCATTCACACGATTAAGAAACACCTTTTGATTTCATTCCTGTTCATTGTAATTGAACATTATATGGATTTTTTTACAAGATACAATTTGTCTATAACAATTGCAATGTACTGGGAGCAAATAAACATTTCTTTCTCAGATTAATAATTTTAATAAGAGTAGATTACGGATCTTTAGGCAAAATAAAAATTGTCCAAGTCAATTGTAAAAGCAGAAGTTAAATAAATATGTATATCTCTGCTTTTAATAATTTTAGCAGGTCGTAAATAATATAACGTCATTCAATTTTTCTGGTGTCTGTATAGTATTGTATTTGACCAGTCCAGTTTTATTATAATTATTAGCGACAATTTTGAACATTATAGTACAATTTCGTAAATATATAATACGCGAATAAAATGCAAAGTTGGTATACTGGTAATTCGTACAGAAACGAAATGATAAAGTGAACGTATCTGGAATAAAAAGTCGGCATCTATTGTAGTTTTCGAGAAATAAGAAGCCTCGACTAGAGGAAACTTGGGATACATTAAATTCAAAGTTATTCGAAGTTCTGAATTCCTTACAGTAAGGAACTTAAACCGAGGAATTTAAAACAAGTTTCTTCGAATAAGAAACCTGACTAGGAAACTGAGAACGAGTTCCTCCGGATAACGCATCTGGAATAAGAAATCTGGAGTGCGACATTTAAAGCTTCCACGTCTTCGATCGAGCCATTCAAATTAAATAATTATTTACTACCAAACTAATCAATTATTGTATTTTATAAGATAGAAAATATGAAGGAATTTACAATGGTGTATTCTCGTGTGTTTCTAATTTTGAAACTGCTTGCAACTGGCATACATAATTAATTAAGGAAATTGTTCTTAATTAGTAGAATATGAAATAGTCAGATCAATTTGGTAATGTAGTGTATGTTCGTTTTGAATTGGGAATGCAATATAAAAATAATGTATTAGGATGATTCTACACTATACATGTGAAAGAAATAATGATAAGTATATGTGCATCCTATATGCATGCGAATGTAGCTCATCAGAATGATTAAAATGGCCGTGTCTCGCCGTTTACATGCGAACATCCTATATTCGCAGAAATTAAATGACTGACCTCTCTTTAAAGGCAGCTATGCATTTAACAGAGGGTGCACGTTACGCTTATCTTCATCGTTTATTATAACTGCTTATAAGAAACATTGTGTGCTACCATTAGCACGCTCGAAAGAGACTTGGTACACTTTCTATTCTACATTATTATAAATATAATCGATCAGTTTTCATCATGAACAGACTGCCTCTCCTAGAAACACAAGTAATAACAAATATTTACAAACTGACTTACAAAATTTAATTTGGAATTTTGCATAAAGGAGTGCAGAACTATAAAATCAAAATATTTCAGATTTATATAATTGGGTTGGAACGAAAGTTCGTAGCGTTTGTAAATTAAAATCGAACGCTAAAATTCGGATATTTATTCATATATTTATTCAATAACATATTCTCCATTCTGTTCTATTACTTTTTGCCATTTTCGAGAGACCTTCTCGTGTTTTTCAATAAACATATGAATAAATACCTTAATTTTATCTTTGATTGTTAATTTGGAAACGCTACGAACTTTCTTTCCAACTCAATACTAAATTATTTATTTCGCAAGTAATTGAGAAAGGATAATTTTAATAGAAATCTCTATTATTATTGAATTGTACAAAAATGATTTATAGTGTTGCTGTTTTACAATTTCACACGTTCAAGAATGCGGTGATCATTACGACCATAATCACAACTACTAAAATATTTCACTGTTCAAATTTCTCAAGCAAATAGTATCTTCCTCAAATTTGCTCAGCGTGGGCTCGGTGGTTTCCGTTAATTAAACATGGAACATGCTACGGAGATCGTGAACATATTTTCCTAGTAATTGGTCTAACGATCCGCGATCCCCTTGATTGCTAAATAACCGGGGCTTGATCATCGGCGGCCGAAACGATGCAAAAGAGAGAGAGAGAGAGAGAGAGAGAGAGAGAGAGAGAGAGAGAGAGAGAGAGAGAGAGAAAGAGCAAGAAAGAAATCGACCATCCGTCCGTCTTGCGAATAATAACCAGACCGTTCCGGCGGTCTTGTATCGTTGCAAATGAAGGTGAAGTTCCACGCGGTGCTTGCACAATTAATCAAATTCACGCCATATGGCTACCCCTGAGCAACAGAGCCTCGTTCTTGCGGCTCATTCTCGCGCGAGACGAGCGCTCATTGTTCGACCTGGTGCGCGTACTCGTACCCCGATAATGATCGTCCTTGCGAAAGTGAAATCTGAACGACCTGTTAACGCCTAGCACGGCTGGAAAATCGTGGAAAACATTGTGCATACCAACGCTCGAATACGGTCCATCATATTCTGGTCAATAAACTGCGCTGATGTGTCTAAACAAATTATTCAAGTGAAAACTTCTTCAGGTGCAAGCGCGAACACAATTGCTGGGCAGTGAATGAGTCTGATCCGTCACGCTCCGAGGTGAAACGCTATTCTAAAACTCAAGGGAGCCAAGGAACAGATAGGTGTGCAATGACCATATAAGTTTTCACAGTATATATTGGTCTGTTGTTTGACAAAATAATTCTACTGTAGGCGATTCTTTAAACGGTCGCCACCGAGTAGGTGACACGGAGTGTTTTGTTAATCATCGTTTCGACGATGAATGACCGTCGAAACAAACTAATAGTTGAATAAACGACATTGCAGAAGCAAGACGTCAATTTCATTTCACAAAAACGTCGTCGACTATAAATCCAATCCTGACAATTTTGATCGTCCTCGATCACAACTCTATATTACAATTTCATGATTATCTTAAAACTAATTATTACGTACTAACTATATTAATATAAATTGCCTAAGTTAACACTATAACACATAAACTTAAATACATATTTTATTGCTTAAGGGGGATCTGTACCCTCGGATTTTGGGGTATTTATCAATGTTATCAACCTCTGTGCAGAAAAAAAGTTTGGTAACATTGATAAACACGCAACTGCATAATGAACACGAGATGGAGTTGCTTGCTATTTCCATATTCTATTCATCTCGTCGCGAATGCCGTTATACAGGGTAGGTCGCACTATTATTAGTGCCACCGATGAGAATATGTACCTCGTCTGTGTCAGTTTTGCTATGATTCCACATTGACAGCAGTGCAGCAGTGAAATGTTGCACAATATCGCAGCACTGATTGACAGTCCTTCTGACTAGGCACCATCTCGTCTAAACTAACTGAAATAAAATTGGCTCTAGATTGGCTCTACATCAGAGATAACCTCTGTCTTCATGAACGTAATATGGGGAAATCTCTGCTAATGTGAATGAAATCACGCGCGGCGATTTTTTGTCCTTATACGAGCATATTTTGAGCTACACAAAGGCTCATTTGATAGAGGAAGGTTCATCACGGCGCGCTCTGCTCATTATATCAGTCAGAAAAATCTCTTTGAGACAGGAAAATACATTGAAATCTGCGGTTATTTTTCTAGATTTTTTCTCTACTTTGGGCACTCATATTATTAGATATAAACATAATCTCGTTAAATCAATAGCAGAGCGCGCCGGATTTAACCTTCCTCTATAGAATGAGTCCTCACCCAGTCCAAAATCCGCTCAAATAAGGACAAAAAATCGCCGCGCGTAAACCCATGTTTCGACCCAAAATCTAGTAAGATTCTAGTTCCTTTCTAGTTACTTCATTGGGTATAGATCCCCCTTAAATCAATGACCAATCCACGGTTTCATTTGGTCTGGTCCAACAATTCCTGAAAAAGGAAGCCTTGTCAGTTGGGAACCATCAATATCTTCTACTACGTATCTATCTTTGTCTAACACTTTTTTAACTTCATACGGGCCTTTGTATTTCGGGATCAGCTTTTTATTGATACCAGGTGTAACATCTCAATTTCTTATCATGATGTAGTCACCTGTTTTGTATACGGTCGCCTTTTTGTGTTTACGATTATAATTTTGTTCATTAATTTGTTGAACTTTTTGAATAGCTTGTGTAGCTGCATTACGCGTTGCCACCAGGTCTCTTTCTTCACTTCTGTGTGCTTCAAGAATTACTCGTAATTTATCATTTACTACCCCGAACTGGTTCCTTCCGAAAAGCAATTTACACGGAGTTTCATTTGTTGAACGGCAAACAGTATTATTTATCGCGAATTCTACCAACTCTAATACTCGATCCCATTTTCCCGGACTTTCACTCAATTTTGATAACATAGGCCCGATGATATGATTGTACCGTTCCACTTGACCATTAGAACGAGGTGTCCCGATAGCGACTTGAACATGTTCTGTGCCTTCACTCTGCATCAAATTCCTAAACAATCCTGAAGTGAAACATGTTCCTGTATCGCTTACCAGACGTTTAGGTTTACTGTAATAACGAAAATATTCCTTTAAATGACAAATGGTCTCTTCGGATTTGGTGGACTTACACGGATACAATTTGATATATTTAGTGAAACCGTCAACTATCGACAAAATATATTTATAACCTTGACTACACCGTTCCAAAGGGCTATAATGATCTATATGTATAGTTTGGAATGGTAAGCTATCCTTATCAAGACTGTGCAAATATCCTTCAGGTTTTCTACTAGGACTCGAAAAATCAATGCATTTTAAACAATTGCTTATATGCTCTTTGACCTTTTTTCTCATATCTGGGGACCAGTATGTTCTGCAGATACTTTCTACTACCTTATCAACGCCGAAATGACCTAACTCGTCATGGGAAGCTCGAATAACATTAGTTTCCATACATTCTGGTACCAAGTACAATAATTTATTATTATTCAGCTTTTTATATATCAAACCGTCACGCAACTCATAATATCTGTCCTCAGCGCATTCTAATTTTTGTCTCAACTCCCGAATTTTCGGATCTTGTAACTGTTTGAAGGAAAGAACCTGTTCGAAAGTGTTTGTTTCTAATATCAAAATTGCATGGCAACGACTCAATGCATCCACATGAAGCATCTTATATCCCGAGCGATGTTCAATTTCGAAATCGTATTTTTGTAAAAACATTGCCCATCGGGAAATGCGCGGATTGACACTTTGTTTGTTTAACGTTAATCTAAAACTATCACGATCGGTGATAATCTTGAAGTGGATGCCCGATAAATAAACATGGAACCGCTTAATGGCATAAGTTACCGCTAGACATTCCAGTTCAAAACTATGATATTTTGATTCTTTCGGTGTCGCTCGCTTACTGAAATAGAACACGGGTTTTAATTTTCCATCTGGTTGTATTTGCATCAACACACTACTAATCTTAATTTAGAACGTTCGGAGATACTATACGAATTTTTCCAGATTTGTTAAAGAACTGTTATGTACTCGCTAACAATGCATTAGTCATGAAAGACCCACTATCTAAAGCAGTGTTGGGCACGGTTAGGACTTGCTTCTCCCACCACCTCTCTTTTATGCAGTGCACACTTTCGTCGCATTCGTTAGTGTCACGTGTCTTCGTTGCCCCACTATCTTTGTAGCTACTCGCGACAGAAAAAGCGCGTCTTGTCTCCAGGATAACGGCGTTTACTGAAGGGGGACAGTACGCGCTATGGTGGGGACTGTTTTGCCTCGATTCAGGAAAATGTGCCCACAACTGGTCTGAAGTGCTAAATGTGGATGAGATTGTATCGTGTAAAAATTTAAATAATTCTTTTCAGGCGAATAAAATGCAACAATGGTCTTCATCTTTTTAGAAAATCATTACTAGACAGCGGATTTTATGCACTTATGACAAAATTGAGTAGGTGTAATTTAAAACAATAAAAAAACATTAGAAGAATTTTAAAATACTATTATATTATTGTATTTTCAACATATTAAACGTATCAAGGTAGACAATAAATTTCTGTTTCACTCCAGTTTGTTGCAATTCAGGTAGAAAATTTTTATTTCACATAAAGACTTTCTCATTAGAAAAGTACAGTTAATAATTTTTAAAAATGATTACTTTTTACCACGCTTACATTAGCTTGCCGAGTTGACGATGTTGTCGTTGTCGTTGTTGTATGCGTAAAATCTTGTAATCGAATTTTAAATCACTTCTCGATGAGCTAGAGACTTGAAACTTTAATCATAGCTCACAACTAGATGACAATGCAATATTAAAAAACAAATTCTTAGAAGAAACTGTGCGTCTAGGAGAAAAAAATATTTAAATATTAACCGTCACACCTCGCCGCGCGACGCTCGGTAGTACGTCATCACGTTCAGCGATCCCCATTCCGCGCGCCAGCGCTTCCTACTCCACTACGCGTTCCCACTCCGACTCTTCCCCCTCTCCACTGACTCACTTCGTACCAAAGGAGCTCATGACAGTGTAGTGTTCGGTTCATTCAATTCCATTTCGTGCAATTTCGGATTCCATAAAGAGACGTCGTCTTTCGGGGTCATCCCCTCATTCTATCTCGCGTATTTCCATACCTTGCGTTTGTACAATATCTTACTATTTCATACCAGTATTACTACATCTTGCGTTCCATTTAAAAAAAGACTAAAAAGTAGAAAATAAAAAAATATATAAAAAAAGACACTCTATTCTAATTTTTAGCGCGCATATTCAAGTATAAGTATTTCAGTAAACATTGATGTTCGAAGATTTTCACGAATCTCCATAGTACAACGACACCGACACCTAAAAACAGACAGATCATTGAACGCAGGCAGCCAGACGACGGCAATAATAGATAAATACAATACATAGTATAACGCAATTAGTGTGATCCAGTGGTCGATTGCGGGAGAAGAAGAGGGTCGGTGGAATATTGCGATTTATGCTCTCAGGCTCGTTCAATTAAAATTCAACGAGAGCTCTTTTTTATGGCCGCCGCGCGATCCGTACGTGCGATCTGCGGATCTGCTTGTAAAGGATTCAAGCGTGAACATCTTAATTGGTACGTACGGAATAACTTTCTGATTACACGCGGATCATGAAAAATTCATACCGCGCCGAAAAGACTCACGATGCTGAAATTATATAGCTTCGCCCTGTAATGGCCACGCGAACCGTTTTTTCCTCCACGCGAATTTTCGCGACACTTTCGGCAAAAAAGTTTGTGTTACACTGTGTCCATTATTTAAACCGTCGCGACGCGCCGTTCCTCGTTATCGTCGTTTAGGCTATGTTTAAAGTTTTTTTGAAAATAATTATCCACGTAGTGTTGGAGAATAAAACGATCGTGATTGGAAATTGTGTTGGCCAGAAAGGTGTGCGCTTTATGTATTTATGGATGCAACTGTGTGTACCTCCATCAATCAAGAAAAGAATATTTAGTATCGTTTATGCACGTTCATTTTTAATTTTCGTTCTCAATATTATTCTTCTGACCTCGAAGTGAAATGTAATTATGTAAGAATATTATTACGACTGACAGTATCTCAGAACTTAGACAGTTAAGTTTAAATTATTTTCTTTGCTCGGGTTTTTTTTATACAGCGGCTGGGTGTATCCCCAATAATTAATAATAATCATTATTGTAACCCATAATATTACTGTATACACAGTAATTTTTAACTTCCCGATTTTATAGGGAAGTTATTGTAATTACCCCGAAAATCGAAAATCGATTTTTTAGCAGATCTTCACGTTTCATGGTCATTGCAGTCATTTTAGACTATTTTCAGCAAAATGTTCGTATGTGCGTGTGTGTGTGTGTGTGTGTGTGTGTGTGTGTGTGTGCGTGTGTGTGTGTGTGTGTGTGTGCGTATGGCCGTTTCTATGTAATCAAATTTTTCGTTAACGTTTTCAGAAAAAGTAACAACGCGATCAGGATGATGAATGATGCAATCGATGTGCCCCGCTGTAACTTAGAGCTGATTAGATTTTGGTCCATATTGGTCAAGTAGTTTTTTAGATTTTTACTTTTTTTCGAAAAGAGTTGATTCTTCAATGCAATTTATAAGGGAGGACGAAAATTTTCCACCAAAGAACCAAACGCAATTACATAAAAAATTTTTTTCTTAATTTTTTTTTAGATTTAAAAAAAATTTTTCTTTTTAGATTAAAAAAAATTTTTTTTTTAACTGATGCTAATGTTACCGCTTGGAATAATCGAAAGTTATTCCAATGCAACAGTGAATTTATCATCTCTACTCCCAAGAATACATTTTGGGAGAATATCGATGAAATTACAAAAAAAAACGATGTTAGCGATGTTGGCGAAGGAGTAACGAATCGGGAAGTTCTTTGTGTGACTCTTGGAGAGTCACACACCAAATAAAAAACATTAATATCAGTAGCCATGCGTATCACTAACCCTCTCGCAAGAGCAGTCCTACCCGCGAGCTCGCGAAGCGAGCGAGCAAAAACAACCCTACTCGCGAGCGAGCGAAGCGAGCGAGCAACAATAGCCCTCTAGTTAGTTTCTCTGATTACTATTGTAGATTACAATAATTACTAGAGACAGCAGATCTTCATTTCACGGAACAAAATAACAGTTATTCTAAAATTTTTTACCAAATTTTAAAAATCATGAATAAAAAGTTGATCATTATTGAATATTTAGGATAATGTACACAAAATATGAAGAAAAAAATTCGAAGAACAAAATGATTAAAAAATATTGATTTTTATACTTTTTGGTTACAAATAACAGTTATTAGTGTTGAAAAAATTGGATCCCCTCGATAACTGTTATCGACGAAGAAAAACTGTTTCGACTGCTCAAAGCAGTCATCGGTGAGAGAAGTTCATTTCTATCGCTAATTATAGTTATCGATGATCGAATTTCTTTTCACTTGTTCATAATAATTATTGACGAGAAAATTCATTTTGATTGCTTATTTAATTATTGGGTTGTCCACTCTTTTTCGGATGGAGCGAGCCTGTGAAATTCATTGAGAAGGTTTCGTATAACAAGGCGAATCAACAGATCATAAGAACAACACAAAATATGTTTTTGTTTGTAACATTAAATTTTGATTGTAGCAATGAATTTTACGAATAAAAAATGTATGAAATGATTGTTTGTCTACCATTGGAAAGTTGTAGAGCGATCGAAATGAATTTCTCTCAACCATAACATTTACCAACAAGAGAAAAAATCTTCGATTACCTATAATCCTTATATGTAACCAATACGATTTTAGTCGATGAAATACTTGTTACTCCTCGACTTATTTTCTTTTTGGTTAAAACAGTTATGATAACAGTTATGGTCCCTGCTTCATTCAAATTTCAATTTTCTAAAAATCAGAATGAAGGACAAGTTCAGTTCATCAAGCAGAAAGTTTCTTATGGTGTAAAAGCAGAGTAGAAATTATTATGGTTGTTACTATACACGTGTTTCCTTGTACTTTAAAAATCTGTAAATGCATAATGACCCGCAGTCCAGCGATTATGCATGATCCAGTTTCCGTAAGATGTTGAGTGGCGTTGACGATCGAGGAATGTGTTTCGCGGTTCGTTCCCCGACAACAGAGAATGGAACACTCGTTAATGAGATAAGCTAAGGACAGACAAATCATTAGGGCAGGATAGTCGGGCCACCCTGTTTCGTTCTGGTCATTCACTCGATCAACCTACGATCGACGATTTATTATATTCAGAGATTCAGAGGCGGGTGTAGACGCGGTTCGATAATTTAATCTCTCGCCGCTTAACGAGCTGCGATAAACCGTCGTCAATCGTTTTTTGCTTTTTTTCTTTGTTTTTTGTTTAGTCAGACCCGTACAACGATTTATCGAACGGAAGTGTTATTCTCATCGCGATATATCGCTCGTGCCGATTTCCATCTGAAACGGTCACGTTCGTTACATTGTACAATAGATTATAGATCGTTTCAACATGAAGCAATTCTTCGACAGGTGAAATGTAGAAAAAATTTAGAAAATAAATAATAGAACACGATTAGAGTCTCATTATGTTTCTAATCTCTCAAAATTTCTTTTAGATCTTAAGAAGACTTTGTCGAAACACAATCTTTTCGTTAACAAATGTCTTGTTGTACATACATTACATTAGTATGTGCATTAAATTTTTGGTTTTAAAATTTTACCCTTGGTTCGTCAACAACCCATTTCACCGACACTGTTTTCATCGACACGATTTGACCGACAATAACTTATTTCGTCGACACTATGTTTCCATCGACATGGTCAAATCGTCGACAAATATCTTCATCCACAAGGTTTGACCGACACTATGTTTTCATTGACACGGTCAAATCGTAGACATATGTTTTCATCGACAGTCCGTCTTTAGCAACAAGTTTGAGTTCATTCATTTCCACTAACACCAAATTCGCATATTTGCTAATGTAGATTAATCGTTATTATCATTGTTATGCTCTCGACGCATTTAGTTGCTTGTATAATAAATAATTTATTATTTTTGCTTGTATAGCTTGTATAATAAAGAATTACAAAGCATTGTTATTTATAAATCAAAGTTTTTATTGCTACTTTATTAATCAGAATTTCTTCAAATAAACAAACTTTATTAATAGCTATACACAAATGAATCAAAAATCATAATATTTCATTTAATTTCAAACATCATTGTGTAAATACATATAAAAACTGTGAATAAACAGAACGAATACTACGAATATACATATATAGACTACAAAACATAACAAAATTGTACAATAATTACTAGACTGCGGATGTTATGCATTTATGACAAAAATGGGTACGTTCAATTTAAAACAGTGGAGGTATTAAAAAGATTTAAGGCCACCAGTGTACTAGTTTCATCTTAATAAGATAAAAGAAGAATGAAATTGTTATTTGGCTCCTGTGTCCTGCAATTAATGCAAACATTTTTTATTTTGCATAAAGATCCGCAGTCTAATAATTACACAAATATCAGGTAATAAAATTAAAGCGATACGAATAATGAACTGAAACCTGTCGTTAAACACGGATTGTCGATGAAAACATATGTCTACGATTTGACTGTGTGGATGAAAATGTAGTGTCGACGATGACCGTGTCGATGAAAATATAGTGTCGACAAAAGTTATTGTCGGTCAAATCGTGTCGATGAAAACAGTGTCGGTGAAATGGGTTGTCGACGAACCAAGGGTAACCCTTAAATTTTATGCAGCTTATATTAATCAAACAAACGCAATCCTTAATTTTTTAAGTGTAAGTATCGCTGGAATAAATTAGTTAATTGTATCCAGCATTGATTCTCAAAATTTTCATTTCAACGACACGATATACAAGGGTGTCCCAAAAATGTTCTACTTCCTCGATCTTTTAACAGTGTAATAGTAATCTCGTCATTACTAGTTTCATGTTTTAATTTTACCTGTTCTAAGGAATTGCACAATGCATCTAAATCGACGGTTTACAAGTTCAACAATATAATCTCATCGTTAGCAGTTTCGCTTCTTAATTACACCTTCGCGAAACGCTTAACCTCTCTCACTCTCTGCCTCGTGAAGAAATTGAACGACCATACTATTAAAATATTGCAATATGAATTTAAATCTATTTTTCAAAAGTTCAATTACAATCGTTGGTAGCAGCAGTCCTTAATTGCGCGGCTTTTTAAACCGTCGGTATCGTTCCTGAAGAAACGAAATGAACAAAATATGTTGGAATATACATAGTGTATAATGAATCTAAGTCGATCGTATAAAAACGCGATGATAATCTGCTCGGCGCGAGAGTTTCACTTTTTAATTGCACTTGTTCTACTCTAACGAAGGGCGTATTAATACGTGACCAGGCAGCCGCGATGCGTTAAGAATTTAAATGCCCGGACGGGAACGTTATGCAACATGGCGCACGCGTGCGTAGGAAGAACCACTTCCGTGATTTTCATTTCCAGCCAGTGTCGATGCAGACGATCGCAGAAAAATAAAAGAACGTGGCATCGGTCGCGGCATTGGATTCCCGTGACTCTGATACACCTGAGGATAGCGTCGGGGAATGTGCATTTCGTTACACATTCCGCTCTCCTATTTCGCTTTCCGCGAACTCCCATTTGCTGATCCCCCCAGAAACTCGCGATCCTTTTCATAACACGCAGTTTTCGCGGACCTTTAAACTCGATATGCTGTCTCCGTTTTCAGCCAATTTACGCTAATTTTCATTCGTACGATACTAACCAGATTGTGATAAGCAGACTGCAGACTTTATATGCATTTTTCTTCTTTAAACATATTTGAAAAGTCCGACAAAATTCGTGTTAATAATCGTAGTAAGACAACTACCATGATATAATATTTATAAACGTGGTCATATAGTTTCAATATACAATGATATTACATTTTATAATAAGATTTTGGAATTTTTTAACAATAAACCTACCATTGCCGGTCAAATGATCGGTTTCATATTTTTCATTTCGCAATTATTGAAACTATGAAGTTGTTTACATGGAAATTGATTCGATAGATTTTTTTACTCAGGCACATATTGTAATAAAAATTGCACAGAATCTAAATAAATAGAGCCTTATACTTTTTGCGAAGTTAAGACATTTTATTCGCGTTTAGTGCTCGGTAGGTTCAGTATTAAAAATCGATGTTGCAGTCTAAAATTCGGAAAAAATTCAATGTTCATGAATTTTTTCGCAACTTTTTGTCAAGCAGAATAGGAGAAATAACTGTAATTACCTTTGTGATAGAGGCACCAACTTGAAGTGTGCTATAAAGGGTTTTCTTTTTTGGGGGGGGGGGGGGAATTAAATTTCTTTTAAATTTTTAGTTCTAAAAGTGACTTCCTAAAAATCAGATTAATGGAAACGATGTGTTTTATAGATGGAAAATTTTCGAACGGTAAAAGAGGATCAGAAGATGTAATTGGTACTTGTTAATGTCAACGTTTTCTAGCGTCCGCGTAGTTGCAAATATCTCTCGAGTATGGGGATCGTCGGATTAGCAACCACGGCGTTAATTCTAGCGAAATGGGGAGGAAGAAAATCAGGGAGGTGGTAATACCGGGGAAGAGACCGATAATCGGTTTAGTCGTTGCTTTTCACCCTCCATTGAATTCCATATTGAGGTAACGAGCCACTGCGCCGACCTCTAACCATCCGGAGGGATTTACTGCCGATGAGCGGTTACGGATATCCAGCCATTCGCGAGCGCTCTCCTCTCTTCTTTCTTCTCCTTCCGACTATAATCACGTCAGACGGTGTCTATTTCGTATTACTATTGGCGCCGCACCACAAACAACAAGCTTTCAGCTCTGCCGGTTAATTGCATTTCTCGCTCCGACTTAACGCGTCCACTCCAATTTCGAGATTATTAAATTGTCCAGAAAATCACTCCTAAATTCTCTTATTATTACGCGGTCATTTCGAGAAGTTGTACAGGGTGTCTCGCAAATGTACTTCCTTGGAAGCGGTGATTCTTGGTGTGATTTGAAGTCATTTTTTCCTTTGCGAAAATTCTGTGTGCGGCATTGTTAAAGGGTTATTAACGGAAAACACGGATCAATTAGAGCGCAGACTAATACAGCGGGCGGAGTCTGGCTTAGCCAATGCAAACGCCACACTCAATGGATCCTGTCGCTGTACCCGCGCTCTGATTGGCCCCTGTTTTCCGTTAATAACTCCTTAACAAAGCCGCGGAGAACATTTTCGGAAAGAAAAAAGTCTAGGAAGTAATTTTTCGGAGACCCTATATACTGACGTCTTCCCTTAATTTTAATATTAACCCTTTGCACTTGAATGGCGACTCTGAGGCGCCATGCGCCAGTAAAAATGACCATAGCATTATTCAAAACAGTTTCAATATTATTAAATTCGTCTGTATCCTATGAATTGCAAAATGCTCCACCGTAGTGCGAGAAAATAAGAAAAAGATGGCATAAAATAAAAATGACCTAGGTTTAAGAAATGTCTTGATTTTGGAATTAAAATTGCTTTGAGTCCAAAGGGTTCAGTATTTAATTCTTCTGATGATTTTTATGAATAGTTATATACTGACGTCCTCACAGTTGGGCACTCTGTGTAAACGAGTCAAATAACCAATTGTTGCAATAATTTTCAATGCATCAAGCCAGAATACAATGTCGCAAAGGATTAAGGTCGCGTCCCCTTGCTTCTCAGCTTCGCACCCTCGATTCATTTCCGAAAATCCGTTCCAGCTTTCGGCGTACAAAGGCCTCCGGTTCACGTTTAAATCGACCGCGAAATCGATTGCTTTCCCGTTCGTCTCTTCGACTAGCCCCGGCGAAGTAAGTCGACAATTTATTAAACGGGGTTCTAAGGGCAGAACCGTGACGGGGTAATTGCTGGTTATCGATGGCGCGTAAAAGAACCTGGAAAGAGGCGAATAAAACGCGGGATTTGCGGCCCTCGCTGGGACAGCAGACTGGATTCTATCGTGATTTCTTTTTTAGGATTATGTTGCAATTTCAACGGTCTCTTCCCCGCCACCCTCTCCCCTCCGCCCCTTCCCCCGGCGTAGACGATCATCCAGCCGATGCAGGTCGCCAAACTTTAATTGCCTACGAATAAAAAATTCTCTCCCTAACAATCGTCAGCAAAATTAACTGAAACAAAACCGCCATTTTATCAGACGTTTTGTAAACATAATTTAAGGAAGATTTTAACCCTTAACTGATAGAATGGTTTTTAGTAACGTAACTGTTGTACTAGAGTCATGGCAGACCCTGAGTAAAGACACTAAAGAAGGTGAAAATGAATATTTGGTATTAAATAAAATGTTGCTTAATATTGAAGACAAATATTACCGATAAATCTTTAACCTAATTACACCATACTATACACACTACCATAAACCGTATTGTATTTGCGTAGATTGGAATGCCACTAATTGAAGGGCGCAGTGCAAAGGTTAAGGGTCGAACTGAAAGTGCTGAAAGTGAAGTCGAGCGTTTCACGGTAGTATTTCGATTCGTCGCGTTCGTTGATTGATGTTTAATGTTTGGAAGGTTCTTTTCGGAGATTTTGGGGAGTGAGATGGGGTGTAAAAGGTGAGAGAAACGGGTCCAACGAACTCGAAGAAGACCACATTCCTCTCTCACCGTTTCTCAACGCGCAGTGTCCACTGGGCCGCTGATATCTTCATTTTATTTTATCATAACTCAGACGACACAAACGGCGGGACCGCGAAAGCCGACTCGTACAAATCGGCCGGTACACCTTGCGTCGTACGTTTCACCCTGACACAGTTCTTGACGGGCTCGGTTCCGTTGCTCTTGCACCTTTTGTCCGCGTCGCGCGCGTCTTCTCGCGTCCAGAATTGACAAGATGGCCGCGATAGGCAATCTTGATGTCCAGACGAATGTTCTTCGAGCACCGTATACAGAATTCGATGGTCGAACGATAACGATTTAGTTGTACGATAGATTATTTGGCGAACAATTTGCGCGAAATGGCCAGAGAGCGCGTAGGCGAGATAAACAATCGCGGTTTCGAAACAGCGATAGGCCTTTTAAGCCAGCAAGAGGACAGGTTAACAAGAAAGAGAGGAAGAGAGAGCAATAAAGCACCGAGGCTATTCTCTTCGGAGGCTGATATTGTACGCACGTACGCAACCACCTCGCGAGCAGCAAATCGCGGGTTACGAGGCAAAGGAATTCCTCGGCTACCCCCATTAAGGTTGATCCTCATAAAGCCGCAGCCGCTACAACAACGCTCCGCGAATACCAGCCGGACGGAGAGACGAAATCGAAAGGTTGGGGTCAGAGCACAGACCAGACCACGTGTACACCCACACGCGTCCCCGGGCAACACGTTCCAACCGATTGGCACGCTCGCGTGCACCAACACTAACCGTCATAGACGTACCCATTCGATTTTCAACTTTGTTGCAAGCTCCCGAATCGGCTCGACTAGCTTTTCTATCGGAACCTGCAGCTGTGAAATTAACCTCAATCTTCTCGTGGCTAGAAATTGCATCATAGAAAAGAAATGAGGATAAAGCTTGAAAAGTCAGCTCAGCTATTCAATTTACCCCGGATTCGCTAGCACATATCGAACTGGGTACCATCTCTAATGCCAATCGTCGGAAGCATCTGTGGACCCTACGTCCCATAGGACCCAAGAGAAAATGAAGATGAAAGAGTTCATCGTACTTCAACGTACCATTCGAAGTTCATGAAGCTTCGAAACGTAGTTCAATCTTCCCTAGTTTTTCACGCACATATCGGCCTGGCCGTCCCATCTCCGACGGCAATCATCGGAAGCATCTTTGGATCCTGCGGTCCCATAGGACCCGAGAAGAAATGATGGTGCGTGCGCCGTGGCGCGCCACACCAGGCCGCCCAGCGCAGCGCCGAGCAGAAAGTTACGTTTTCGAGGGCGTTCGCGGGGGAGATTGGAGCGCGGGAGGGAGAAACGGAGCCCGGGCCCCCGAGAGTCCTGAACAGCCCGCGCAAGCCGACTCTGATCCTTCGTGGGCTGCGGACCCACCGCGCCATGGGATGCCTCTCTCTACTCCCCTTCTCCGCGGACGTGGCGCGGCGGCACAGCATCCTTTAATATCTCTCGGCAGCCTCCCTCTCCCCCGAGCGTCTCCTCTTTGTCGCACGCTTTCGGGCCCCGAGCCCTGGGCCCGTCTCCCCCCTCCATCCCAGGCTCGTCACCCCGCCCTACCCCTCTCGCGGTCGGCCACTTTCGATAGCATCTTGATGGAATGCCTGCGGGGTAGGTACCTGCCGCATTGTCGGCTCGGACGGGTTCGTGCTTTCGCACTCGGCGTTGATCGTTTGTTGTTGTTATTGTTATTGTTGCTGTTGCGCCTGATGTCTTTCGATGTTGGTTTCTCCAATGTCCCCTCCCCTCTCTCTCCCTCTTCTGCGTGTTCGTCTGCTCGCAGCAATCGTCCGTCTGTTCGCGTTAGCTGGTCCCGGCGATGATCGAATCGTGTCGTTGGCCTGGTATTTTCCGCCACGACGACCTTGCCGATGATGAAACGCGGCGCGGCTGATGATGGGAATTAGTTTCGGCCCGGTATTCGATCGACGCTCGTCCGGGATACACCATCACGGGGTGCGGCTAACACGAGGTACAGTTTTCGGGATTTCGGGCCTTCGTCAGGCTGCTCGGGCCTCGATCTTTCTTCTCTCGCCGATTGATTAGGATCTCCTCGCCACGCCGGCGAACCAGCCTCGCCGTTTGATTGATCGTTCGACGGGGAACGCCTGAAGTGACAATTATTCATTTTAATGAAATTTTATCGCCGGCGCACTTTGTTGTTCCGAGAACAACAGTGTTGTATGGGTTTTCGGGATTGTATAAATTCAATATTGTTATCGATCGTATTTTTGATAATCAAAGTGTGATGATATCGGCGCACAGGTTCGATCAATGATAAACCATAAGCAATTTTCAAGCGTCTGAGCAATAATGTGAACATATATTATATTCACATTATTTTTCAGACGCAAAATTTTACTTTTGAAAATGACCCACATCAGGATCGAAACGTTGAGTGTTTAATTAATTTGTAAAATTGCTTGTGTTTTAGCATTAATCGAACCTGTGCGCCGATATCATCACAGTTTGATTTTCGAAATTGGATGTGGAAATTTAATTGTTGGGTTGCTTAGTTGCTTGAGGTGTGAATGGTAGAGGTACGTTCCGGATTTTTAGTTTAGAGTGTAGCCCTGGAAATTTGATATTCCGTCCATCTATGATTTGCTATTTCTACTTGGTGCAGAGACTGAGATATCACTGAGCGTATCTTGCGATTTCTGGATTCTTGTTCAGTCGAACGTGATGTTCTCCACGAGAAAGTCAATTTTTTAACACTAAACCTACCACTGCCGGTCAAATGACCGGTCTTACATTTTTAATTGTATAATTATTGAAATTATGATGTTGTTTACATGGAAAATGATTCGATAAATTTGCAATAAAAATTGCACGAAATCTAAATAAATAGAGCCTTGTCATTTTTATCAGGCAAAACATTTGAATCGCTTTCAGTGCTCGGTAGTTTTAGTGTCAACTAGACATACACATATGTTAGACTAAAATTAATACCAAAATAACGAGTTACATATCAAACGGCCGATCAACCTACAGTTTTAAATGTTTTAAAATAAATCTAGTTAGCAGACGGATTTTATGCACTTAAGATAAAAATGGGTGGATCCATTCTCAAGCTGCTTTTATGAGAAAAATTAGTAGTTGTTATTCAAAATAGCAGAAACATGAAATATTAGCAGAAATATTAAACATGTTAAAAAAGAAAATCTTTTCATCTTTAGTCACGTCGAATCCGATTGGATTTGGATGCCAAGGAGTTTGTTAAAGATTCAATTTATGAAATGGAGCAGCTAATCACTACACTCGGGCTCATGTATGACTCTGGTGTACCAGTTAATTTGTTTCAACTGGCAATGACGAATTAATTTGTGATTCGAGCTCGTCATCGCTTGCAGAAACTTTGAGGTGGAGTTAGGATGTCTGGGTTAGGATAAAGAAAATCATGTTCCACCGTGAATCTAGCCGTTTAAAAGTTGACCTGGAGCGATGGTGTATAATGTCGAAGCATCTCGAACGTTTCTGCGACGATTCGCAAGTACGTAATGGCTGAGCACAACGCGCGGCAGGATCGCAGTGAATCACCTTGTGAAGGTGGGCCGCCGGTTTCGCAGGTATGTACGTACATACGCACACGTGTAAGCTGTACATGCGTACATACACACCGTCCCGCCGCATACCTTTCCCTCCTTCTTCTTGTCTCAACCTAAACCACCTTCTGTCCCCCGACCCCTGTTACGTCCCGCTCCCGCAACCACCGCCTACCACTCTGCCCGACATAGCAGACCTTTAATCCAATCTGTGTAATAAGCACTGCCATTTAAAGCGCGGAAACCCGCCACCTACCTTTCTCACCCCCTAGCGGAACCGATTTGCGAATTAATAATAAATCTCTAAATGTCTTTGTTGTAATATGAAAAATTACAAGAGGGCCATATTACCACCCCTTCCTCTATGTCAAGGGGAGGGGTTGCAATGATTTCACATTGTTAACATTTGGATGATGAGGCGTGGGTCCGTTCTGACCCAGAATTTCAAAGGCGTCATCTACATTACTGGAAGCACGTGTGAGTGCAATTACCTAAAAATCTCTTATTGCAAGACGTTCTTTTTAAGGCAAGGCAAGAAAATCGTAAATAAATTCTTGTAAGAGAATAAATTGTATAATAATTACGTCGATCGAGCAACAATATAAACAAGTATATTTTACGCGGATATTTAAGGTTAAGCCGTTTACTTCCGTCCACCATAATCCGCGAGTTGCCCGACCTCCCCATTCGAAAAGTCCCCACCAACGTGGAAGGGAGTCGATTGTAAAGCGGTCTTTACATATGTTTATGATAATAAAAAAATAATACAGGTTCGGAGAGTGAAGTTTACGGGCACGTACGGCCGAAATTCTGATCGGAATCGAGCGGGACCGGTTGGCCTTTACATTCTTGCGATTGAGAGCCTTTGCAGGGTGCACCGACACGCCTCGGGCGGTTCCCATTGCATCGTCGTCGCTTCGGACACCAACACATTCGTTTCTCGGTGCAAGACTGCACCGGTGTACACAATCAAACTGTAAACATGGCCCTGTTGTTCGATTCGTCTGACGTATGGAACGTGCAAACAGAAAAGGGACTCGCTGTTCCAGCAATTTTTCTCTTGTACGCTTTCAACCTCCAATCATCCCGAGCAATATTTTCTATAGTAATTTTAACACTTTACCTACCGGAAGCCTATTAATAGGATTTTCAATAATTGTGCTGTACAGAAAGAAAGCATAGAAATTTTCTTCTACATTGCAATCTTGAATGAAACTATTAGATGACTTTATTGATGGTGACTTGTTAGTTCACAATGAAAATTACTGTTGTTATTGAACACTCCAGTAAAAAGTGTTCAGTCATGTACCGTAGATTTTTCAAAATTATGCAATAATCGCCGGTCGGTAATGCGTTAATCAGTCAGATCTGGCCGAAATTTTGGAACTATTCTACCAGATACAGTAGCGGACAAAAGTTTAAGACCGCTCTAAAGAAAACGATAACTTTTTAAATATTGTACTATACGATTTGAAATTTTTTGGGAAGCTAGATTAGTTTACTAAAGGATGTGAAAAGAAATTTTTTCAAAAATTGCAATTGATCGGAATTGTTGAAAAAATACTAAAAGTTGAATTTTTAACTTTTTTATGTGGGCCTATATTGAATATTCAAAAAATACGTTTTGTAGATCTGTGTCAATTAAACATATTCTGAAAACTTCGTCAAAATCGGTCGACGTTGCAATGAGCTACAAACGTTTAAAGATGGTAAAAATTGCAGATTTCCAAGATTTATTGCCGAAGATCGTGAACGTTTTGTAGCTCGCTGTCAACGTCGACCGATTTTGACGAAATTTTCAGAATATGTTTAATTGACACAGACGTACAAAACGTATGTTTTAAATTTTCACTATAGGCCCACATAAAAAAGTTAAAAATTCAACTTTTAGTATTTTTTCAACAATTCCGATCACTTGCAATTTTTGAAAAAATTTCTTTTCACATCCTTTAGTAAACTAATCTAGCTTCCCAAAAAAGTAGTACAATATTTAAAAAGTTATCGTCTTCTTTAGAGCGGTCTTAAACTTTTGTCCGCTACTGTAAGTATTTATGATTATTTTAAAACGCAAAAATATTGGCACACTTGTCATTTAATTATACAAACGTGTGTAAATGAAAGAAATAGTACAATATTAAATTAATCTTGTTTATTGACCATAACTACACTGTCAATAGTAATAAAATTCTATTGGTTTGGCAAGAAAGTAATTTCGATATTTAAGGTGAAATGGAGCCCAATTACTTTATTCAAGCAATGAACTTTAATGAATCAGATATTTTCCCTATTGTTCGATGATCTTTTGCCAAAAAGATTAAATAAGAAAATATTTTATTGATTAAAGTTTGAATTAAAGCTTGAATGAAGAAATTCGGTTTTCTATTTCAGCTTAAAATACCGAAATTAGTTTCTTGCCAACCCAATAGTAGTGATTCTTTAAATATTTCAAGGAGGGGTCTAAAATTTTGTCGAGAATGGACGTCGGTGAGACTGATGACAAAATGGCGTGGGCGGGGTGGAAATTTGTGGCATCGGAGGGTCAATAGAGCATGCGTTAAGAGAAGCGTAGCGGTAGAGGTACAGGTCGTTAGTGGATTCCTGGTAAAGGATTTAATTTATTCAGACGTGGTCTCGCGAACTGATTCACATGTGCGACTCGGATCTTTAAAAGCCCGGCTGCCGAGTCACAAAACAAACAGTCCGGTCGGTATTAATTCTCGTTAGTGCCCTCCGCTCCGGGATTACCGATTATTTTTTCGAACGAGACAGAGAGAGAGAGAGAGAGAGAGAGAGAGAGAGAGAGAGAATCAGATGGAAAAAAAGAAAGGGTTGAAGGAAGTGTAGAGTGACCGCGCGGTTGCTTTATTGAGATCCGGAGCGAAATATGTCCCGACATTTTGGCCGTCTCTCTTGGCACCAAACTCTTTGCATTACCTTTCGTTTTTCACCCGGTTCGATTTTTTAACCGCCGCCATCGCGAAAATATCGCTTCGCGCCGCCGCCTGGAAATTTATGCGAATTCTTCGCCTGCCTT
The DNA here is from genome assembly GCA_933228785.1 of Lasioglossum pauxillum. Classification (NCBI taxonomy): domain Eukaryota; kingdom Metazoa; phylum Arthropoda; class Insecta; order Hymenoptera; family Halictidae; genus Lasioglossum; species Lasioglossum pauxillum. Next base: position 15,233,719 of record OW121706.1, on the reverse strand, counting down.
CCGCGTTCGGTTGATAATGCTTGATCATATCTTTGCGGCATTCTTCGCTTGGATCACGCGAATTCACACTAAAAATTGTTTTCCGAGTTCCGTGTTTCCAAAGACTTGTCCCCAATCGATGCATTTTTGCATAAAGACCCAATCTACTTATTATTTAATAATATATAGACTGTATTATTTCCATATAAAGCTTCTTGTCTACGCTCGTTAGCAGATCGTTTGATACACCAACGCTGCACTTCGCGCGACGCGTTATCGTCAATTGCGCGAACGAATGTGCAAACTTCAGCTCACATCCACGCAAGAACACAATCCCTCTTTCTCTTCCTGATACGGTTATAATTATCAACGTGAGAAGGCAGCATCTCCCTTCACGATTCGAGGAATCTTTCGAAACAAAAGATGCAGAAGATTTTCTTTCCGAAGAAAAGTAGTCTCAGCATCGCAAGTGCACGTTGCACCTTTTATTTACGTCGATCGAGGATCTTCCAAGAACTGTGTGTGTACACATTGCAAATGATTAAACGTACTTGCACATTGGAAATTTAACCACAAACAAATTGTTAATTGTTTGTAATAACAAATTGTCTTATTACAGACAAATATTACACTTACATTACAAGTATACATAAAAATATTACAATGTATCTGTTACAACTGTCAAATGGAATAATAACAAAAGTTCAACTCATGTACATATTCTTTTGTAGAATGATCACTGTCTTCATAATCTTGCACGATCTTTTACCAAAATAAATACACATAAAGATATTAAAGTGGAGCTATTAAAAATATCAAAATCAATCATAAAAAGAAGATTTAAAACATCTATTCTTGTGCAAAATGATCACTGTTTACATATTGTAATATAACACGATCTTTTGCCAAAATAAATGTACATATACACGCATTGAACATGCACAAATATTGAAATGTACCTTTTTAGAACGATTAAAATCATTGATAAAGAAAGATTGAAAAAATATGTACTTGTGCATAATGTTACACGCTCTGTTACAAAAATATTACAGTCCTCGACAAAATAATAAGACACCTAGCATATTTTTCAATTTCTTGTATTTAAAGGTGGAAACTGTACACTATGTTATGTCCTGAATACTACATACTATCTCCAAAGTAAACATGCGAAATCTTAGGATTGTATCACATACCATAGCAAAATTAGAGAAAGATATGTGAACACGGACTGATATTGCTTCGACAAAAGTATAAGACCTACTTTCCAATCATGTGACTTCTACCATTAAGTAATCTACTGCGAACGTATTCAGACGTTGAATCTTGCGATTTTCTTACAGTATAAGTACATTTATTACAACGAAAAATAAATAATGGGTCGAGGAAAGCAGTTAGATGAAAGTGAGGTCGATCGAATCGCTCTGTTGCGCTCGGAAAAGTACAATATTAATAAAATTGCGAAATTATTAAACAGAAGTAGGTGTGCGATATATAATGTGTTATAAAATCCAAGTGCTTATGGAAAAACGAAAGGAAGTGGAAGACCTAGCGTTACTTCCAAACGTTATGAACGTGCAATTTTGCGTGTTGCGTCGAAGTTTAAGGACACAGCAAGACAAATAGCTGAAGAAGCAGGTGTGAAAACAAATTTAAGAAATGTACATCGCATTTTACAAGGAAGCAGACACATTAAACAGAAGAAATTAAAACAACGGCCACCCTTAATGGAGAAACACAAAGCAGCAGGACTAAAGTTCGCTTGTGAATACGTCCACTGGATGAAAAACTCGAAAAGTCATTTTTAGTGTCGAGAAAAAATCCAATCTAGATGGCCCTGACGGCTGAGCCTACTACTTTCATGATTGCAGAAAGGAAGAACTGCATTTAAGTTGCCGTCAAATGGGTGGTGACAGTGTATGGTATGGACCGCTATTGGTTACTATGGAAAAGCAGAAATAAACTTTTTATCAGGTCGGATGGATAGTAATAAATATATTGAACTAATAACAGATCAGTTAAACAAGCCTGCAGCTCGTATCACGCGTTGTGACTATATTTTTCAACAGGATAATACAGCAATCCATACTGCAAAATTTGTGAAACAATCCGTTCTTCCAAAAAATATTAATATTTTGGAATGACCCGCTCGTTCTCCCGATTTAAATATTATAGAAAATGTGTGGAGAGATTTTTCAAGACGATTCTACGCGAATGAGAGACAATATAATAACGTAAATGAACTAAAAGAAAGTATAAATCACAATTGGACATATTCAGAACAAAAACGAATCAAAAAGTTATATAAAACTATCCGAAAGCGATTACTAGACGTAATTCAATTCAAGGGAAGTATCACAAAGTATTAATTTTGTATTTTTATTTGCTTAATCAAACATTTTACTGATAGTTTCTTATACTTTTGTCGAATTAATGTCAGACCGTGTTTACATATCTTTCTCTAATTTTGCTATGGTACGCGATACAATCCTAAGATTTTACATGTTTACTTTGGAAATAGTATGTAATATACAGTATACAACGGAGTGTACATTTTTTACCTTTAAATATAAGAAATTTAAAACCATGCTAGGTATCTTATTATTTTGTCAAGGACTGTAGGTTGGCAACTAACAATAAGTTCGCGACCTCCACATTTTCTCAAAGAGTCATTTATACAGGGTGCGGCGCAAATTAGTCCCCACGATTCATCAGCCCCTTCGGGTGGTCGGACAGAAGTGTTTCGTACCAAAGTTAATCAGTATTTACCCGACAAGAGGTTGCAATTTTTTAAATTAAAAAAAGATCGATTTTCAACAAAAAAATCAAGGTCGCTGTCATATCTTTTAATGGAACGGGGTATTTTTAATTTCATAATATTGTAGGCGACGTCGAAACAATTTCAACGACCTGCTATACGATCACTTTCAGATGACCTTGGAAGAAAATATCGCCATGAATCAATTGCCAGAATATTTGAAATAATTCGACGATCCGTAATAGCAACGCTCGCATTTAGAGCTAAACAAATGAACGTAAACATTGCTTCAGAACTTAACTCACAAAAAACCAAATTTATACGGAGCCACATTGAAAACACAAATGTTAAACGTGTACATGTAATTAATTAATAATTAAATTAAATTTCAAGCTCATCATAAGTCATTGTATAGCAGGTCGTTGGATTCGTTTCGACGTCGCCTACAATATCATTAAGTTAAAAATACCTAGTTTCATTAAAAGATATGACAGCGACCTTGATTTTTTGTTGAAAATCGATTTTTTTAAAATTTAAAATATTGCAATTTCTTGTCGGTTAAATACTGCTTAACTTTGGTACGAAACATTTTTCTGTCCGACCATCCGAAGGGGCTGAAAAATCGTGGGGACTAATTTGCGCCGCACCGTGTATATGTATTTCTTAAGCACGAGTATTTTATATCAAATTAATCGCAAAATTCTTGTTTCAGAGAATGGTCACTGAACGAGGTTATAACGATACAATAAAAGAATTACGAAACAAAAGGTCGCGAATTTAAAAAATATGTTCTTGAGCAAAACTGATCACCGCCTCCACGATAGCACTCGGTTCTTTTTCTTCGCAGAGCTGCTCGCGTGTTCGCGACGCGGCGGCGGCGAATGACAGCGTGAAATTAATAAGGAAGGAATTACGATTATCCCGGCGAATGGGTAGTAAATCCACAGTGATTATGAATAACCCTTTAAACGCTATAAAAACTTGTTGTGTCGTAACGACAAAAAATAAATTCGTGTATTTGGAGCGTGGCATTTATTTACGAGGGGCACCGCGAACGGGCCTCTCTCTCTCTTTCTCTCTCTCTGTCTTTTTTCTCGTTTTTATTTGTTTCTCCGGGACACGCTGATAATTAATCAGAACAAGATATATCATTTTTCAAGGTGATCAGCTCTGTGGGAAATACTGGCGAATATTATACAACGCGTGGACCGCCACACTCGTTCCGTGGCGAAAAATCGAATAAAAGGCGAAACGAAATTCGATGTTCGTTTTAACGAGAATCGTAATTTCCGACGATTTCTTCGATAAGTTCCCGAACGCATTCATTATTTGATACTCTTCTGCTGGTTGGTCGCGTGTTTAAGAAGCTACGCTCGATTTATGCGTGATCGTTTAATGAGAAGACGCGGTTCGCACACGCCTGCTGTATGTATGCGTTTCGTAAATCTCGTCCACCGAAAGTCTGCGCGCGCGCGAGTTTCGTGTCATTACAGGATGGAAAGTAGTTCAATTTTTGGAGAACCATACTTATCGATCGCTCAAAAAATATGTTGCATTTCGCCTTTTTTACCGCGAACTGACGTGACGCCCAGAAATTATAGCATACGGATATTTTTAACATAATTCTCAGCTTCGATCGCTGCTTTCGCACAGTGGAGAAAATCTCTGTGCGAAACAGTTGCACAAAAGGCTCCTGGTTACATGCATTTTTCTCCAATAAGAGAGATCTACATTGTATGTACAGTGAACCATAGTAATGATGGAAGAATTAGAGAAAGTTTCAATTGCTAAATTGCCTTTTGAATTAACGCTTTACAAGAGATATGTCGATGATATCTTGATGTGTTGCAAGCCAGACCAAATAACAACAATATTAGATACGTTCAATGGTTTCCATAACAGACTTCAATTTACTCATGAAGTTGAAACAGATTCACGTCTAAATTTCCTGGACATTAGCATAATTAGAGCAGACAATGAATTAAAATTAAATTGGTATCATAAATCTACTTGGTCAGGGAGGTATTTGAATTTTCATTCTTTTCATCTAATACAACACAAGATTGGACTTATTAAAGGCATGGTTGATCGTGCGATATTGTTAAGCAACCCTGAATTTAGACCGAATAATATTGCATTGATTAAGAATGTACTTAAAGTAAATGGTTATCCCATTCAGTTAATTTCCAACATCATAAAAAACGTATATTTGAAATTTACCACCCTCTTCTTATAGAAAAACGGAAAGAGGAAAAATACATGAAAAGGGGTCCAATTAGTTGGAAAAACACTGTTGTTCTCCCATATGTTAATATCATTTCCAACGATATTAGAAGGATTTTCAAAAAAGTTGTGTTACATACCATCTATAAAATCCCTGTTTATTTGAGATGTTGGTTTCCTAATATCAAAGATCCAATACCATTATTAAAATGTTGTAACGTAGTATATCAAATACCGTGCAAAGGCTGTAATCTTTCTTACATTGGACAAATTTCCAGACATTTGAGTACAAGGATCAAGGAGCATAAAAGAAATATATTGTTACCATTATCACAACACACTGCCTTGACGAAGCATTCATTTGAACTTGACCATGCATTTGATTTCGAAAATGCCAAAATACTGGAAAAAGAAAACAATTTACATCAAAGATTATTATTAGAAACTGTTCACATGATTAAACATCAAAGTGTCAATCTTAGGTACGAAAAACCTGAGATTAATGAAATTTACACTACATTACTGAATCAGTAATCAACTCATGATGATTTTCTATAATAATCTAAATAATGATTTCCAGTAATATAAATATGGTCAAACACATTAACATAGTTATGTTAAACTCCACATATTAAATGATTGCTAATTTTTTCTACCAATTTTTGGTAATACATGGGCTGGAAATGTGTTGATGAATATTTAAAATTTGAATTCCGCGCCAAATATTGATTTGGCGTCTCTTGATCCTTGACACCGGATTGGCTGGGAAGTTCTACGATGTTTCTATGTTTTTCTGCCTTGACGTTTGTCGCAACGGTTACAGTCTAGTACAGTTTAAACCCTCGTATAGACAAGTACCATTTATTTACGCTCTTCATTGTGTATTTTTTCAAAGTTAGCAAGTACGTATTTTTCCTCTGGTTTAAATCATAAAATTGTTTCTGTGTAATGAATAACAGTGTCTATTTCACAGACGCGGACTTTTCCTGAAGATGGTTCAAAACCGAACCGAAACGTCGAAATTATAATTCTGCAAAATTGCTAATTTCTAGTATTCTTTGATCGAACCGGTAGCGCCGAAATCATTTGTGCATATACAAAAATTTACGATCGTGAAAATTCAAACGTAGTAGAACCATAGTAATATTCGGACACTGGCTAAATATCAGATCATACGTTGTTCACGATTTTCAGCCTATAACTGAACTAAACCTACCGATTTTTATGAAATTTTCAGAATATGTACGATTGACGCAGACTTACAAAACGTATCTTTTAAATTTTCAATATTGGCCTACGTAAACAACTCGTAATTTTTATTATTTTCTTTATACATTCTGTCAAAAAAGTACCAGGAATCGATTATTTAAAAAGCCCGCTTGAAGGGATTGTTGAAATTCTTTTTGTCGCTGAGTTGGCACAACCATCCTCTATATTCACGCGGAGTTTGAGCGTCACTTGTCATTTAGTTTGTTTACAGTGCGCCATTTTGTCAGTTCATCTCAAGTGTGTTTTGCGATTTTTTCGAATTTTCTGCAAGAACTCAATCGCGTTAAGGTCGCTGAAGACATGTTAGAACGAGTCAATTCCGACGCCACATTCATAAAACGCATTGTAACTGGTGATGTGACATGGGTTTACGAGTTTCACATGCAAACCAGTCAACAAGCTTCGGAATGGCGCCTTCCAATTGAGCCGAAACCGAAAAAGCACGTCAAAGTCGATGAAAAGTGAAGGTGATGTTGACAGTTTTTTTTCGATTACCGCGGTGTTGTGCACTCGGAATTCTTGCCACAACGTGAGACAGTAAATAAAGAATATTATCTGATCGTTATGCGGCGTTTGCGAGAGCAAATTCGTCGAAAAAGACCAGATTTGTGGAAAGAAACCTCATGGATTTTGCACCACGATAACGCACCATCTCACAGGCTATCATTGTGAACAAATTTCTGGCCAAAAATTCAACAAATCTTATCGAGCAGCCGCTGTATTCCCCTGATATGGTTCCGGCCGACTTCTTTCTTTCTCCAAAATTCAAATTACCACTTCGAGGCACCCGTTTTCAGTCGATAGATGACATCAAAGCGAATTCGCGGCGAGTACTGAAGTTGATTCTCAAAAATGAGTTTAAAAAATGTTTTGATGATTGGGTTATGCGTTGGCATAAGTGTATTATTTCGAAAGGGGCCTACTTTGAAGGCGATACAATAAATTTGGATGAATAATACATATTTTGTGTTTCATTGACCAATTCCCGGTACTTTTTTGACAGAATGTAATCCGAACTACTTGCAATTTTTTCAAAATTTCTTTTCCACCTCATGTAGTGAATTAATTATTCTAACTTCTCCAAAAAAAGCCAAATCACCTGATCTGATATTAACACATTACCGGCCGGTGATCATTGCATAATTTTGAAAAATCTATGGTACATGACAAGACACTTTTTAATGGAACCTTCAATAGCAACAGCAATTTTCATTATGAACTAACAAGTCACCCTCAATAACGTCATCTAGTAGTTTCATTTTGTAAGATTGCAATGTAAAAGGAAATTGCTATGCTTTCTTTTGGTACAGCACAATTATTGAATTCAGGGACCATAACTGTTATAACTATTGGATATGCGAATAAGCTTCCGCCCTTTTGGAGATGTCGTTGTACTTAAGTACCGATCGCGTATTTGATGGAGCGTAGTTCATGTTTTTGAAAGGTCTATGTCTAAGCTTCAAAACGCAGTTAGTGGCAATTGTTTCGAGCGTGAACAGCAGTCAATTTATCGGCGTGAAAAATGTTGACTTTTGTTCCAAGTAAGCAGCATTTGCGGGAAGTCATGTTGCATTATTTTGTTTTAAAGAAAGATGTTATATATTTACTAGAGGTGTGTGAGACGGTACGGGAGTTCCCGAAGATATTCAAGAATCCCGAATATATTTGGGATTCCCGAACATTTTCGGGAATCCCGTGGATGTGTTCGGGATCTCTTAAAATGCTGGGATTCGAAAACGTGTCTTGTTTTCTTGAATATGACCATAGTGTTTGATTTATCTAAATAAAACATCAAGTTTCATTTTACTTGATAATTTATAACTAGACAGCGGATGTTTATGCAAATGCTTATTTTTATAGAAAGTAAGTAAAGTTATGAGACTTGGACAGAAATTTACGTTGTTAAAACTTACCCAACCTCTATATGCATCCACTACTGAAGGACCAAACGAAATTAATGCAAGATATTGGAAAAAATACATATATGCACCAATTACGTCCTGTGATCTTGAAAGGACAATTCCAGTGTACAAATTAATCATCAGCGAGAAAAGACATCAACTTACCGTTGACAATATGAAAAAAATTATAGTTACATATTATAATGCAAATTATAGCAAACAATAAATGAAAATACAGTATACATTGTATGATTAAAAACTAAGACATAGTATATAGATAGTTTTATTTTAAATTGTCGTGTAAAAAAATTAATTTCTCTACATTTGTTGCCAATAGCTTGGTTCTTTTGATGGTAACAATATTTCCAGTTGTTGAAAACTGCCTTTCGCTAGTTGTTTGTGTACTTGGTATAGCGATGTAACGTCTTGCAGCGACTGATAATATAGGATATCTTTCTGAATTTTACTTCCACCATTTTATAAGATTCTCAGAGATCCCGAACACATTCACGGGATTCCCGAACATTTTCGGGATATTATATATTTACGGGGACAATGCTTCTTTAAAAACCATGATTTCGACGTAAGGGCAAAGATTGCGATGGTGTGCCTAAAAATTCGAAGATACAGATTTCCCAGCATTACTTGATGGACATCCACGTCAAACACTTGCAGAACTGTCAATTGAATTAAACATAGATCGATCTACTGTTGGAAAACGTTTTCACGCTATGGGAATTATTTATACGCTTCTTTTCAGCAGAAAGGGGCGGAAAGTTATTCCCATGCCCAATAAAAAGAAAAAAAGTCATACAATAACAAGTATTTCATCGACTAAAATCGTATTGAAAGTCGTATGAGCGATAGAAATAAATTTTTCTGATTGATACAACTTTTATGAGTGATCGAAATGAACTTCTCTCATCGATAACTGCTTTGAGCAATCGAAATAGTTTTTCTTCGTCGATAACGGTTATCGAGGGGGATCCAATTTTTCGAACACTAATAACTGTTATTTGTAACCAAAAAGTATACAAATCAATATTTTTTAATCATTTTGTTCTTCGAATTTTTTTCTGTATATTTTTTGTAGATTATCTTAAATTTCAATAATAATCAACTTTTTATTAACGATTTTTATCGTAGAAAATTTTAGAATAACTGTTATTTTTGTGTTAAGAAAGTTGTCCTTTTAAAAGCGTCCGAATATTACTGTGGTTCACTGTGCGTACCTTTTATTTTTGTAACGTATTATGTTAAAATCGTGAAAATAGTGTGTATTTAGACAAAGGCAGACTCTCCGTCTCCGGGCCCGCGCAGACGGTGATAATTATCACCGTGAGAAACGTCATGTATCACCCAAGGCGACCCACCTTACAGGAGATGGTGCCGATGCTGATGTCGGTGGTGGTGACGACGGCGGCGATGGTGGTGGTTGCTTTCAAAAGGGTCTTCCACCTCCTACGTGGTGAAAGAGGAGGAATGGATGGACGTGGAATAGAACGGGAAAGAGAGAAAGCCGAGAGAGACGGGGACCAGACGAGAGAGTAAGAGAGAGAGAGAGAGAGAGTGAGAGCAGGATTTCGATGAAGCAGCACGCGGTGGGATTTGATTTACGCATTGGGTCATTAAATTGGATGTATTGTGCGATAGAACGCTGCGCTGGAATGACTGTTCAGGATCCTCCATAAGGACTTAATTACTGTACCGTGGCCTCTGTCCGGTTTAATCAGCCGACGTGTTTAGGGATTCGCGAAAACCTGGGGTCTGTCGTTTGCCTTCTTGGTCCCCTGCTGGATCTTTAAGATCTACAGATTAAGGGGAATCGGTATGCGATCCGCTGCCGTTGAGATCCAGTTAGACCGATTTCGTGGAAAAATTTGCAAAATATTTGTCCATATACCACTCCCAAACAGGGTACAACCTTTTACTGCAACTACAAATTTTGTCAGTGTTGAAATAAAATAATAGTAATGCTATTGATTTATGTAAGCGCGTTACAAATTAAAATTGTTTGATCTGGAGAAATACGTAATATGGTTATACATTTTATAATTACATTATATTACATAATTACATAATTACATGTTATATATTTTTCCCCCTTACATCGTTACATGTGGCCCTTCAAACAGTGTAACTTTGTCCTAAGAAGTTTTCTTGTACAACGAAAAGTAACGGAGATATTTAGATGTTCTGTTTCTTTGGACTCACCCTGTATATTGTAGAATTAGTCAGTAGAAATTCTATAAGTGTTCAAGCAAAATGAGAATGCTTTTAAAATTTATAATTAATAGATTGTATGGTTTTGAAGAAATACATAATATGGTAATATAATTCAATACAGATTTTATAAGGGTTCAAACAAAATAAGAATGCTTTTAAAAATAATTGATAGGTTGTTGGTTTTGAAGAAATGCATAGCATAGTAATATAATTTAGTAGATACTCTATTAGGGTTCAAATCAAATGAGAACATCATGTTCAACATTCTTATAAACCGTGAAACTTTTGTATCGCTTTTTTGTACTTAAAAGATAGCCCAGGTGTGCTATCTTTAATTTCTCAATGACCCATGTAAAATTTTTCGTCTGTAACGTATAATATCAAAACATTATGAGCTCAGCATATGCGGCTTGCTGGAAATAAGTCACAATGTCGTACATATTTGTATACAACAAAGAAAAATTGTTCCATACTAAGGTCGAAACGATAGCACACTCTGTTAATATGTTTAGAAATTGCTCAGTATTTCATGATCTATCAACGAGTAAAGATTACAGTACAATATGATATAAATTTGTAAGTATGGGACGTGGAAAAAAAGTAAACAAGTCTGAAAAAAAGCAAATTCTTGAACTGAAACAGCAACAGTTATCAGTAGCGAAAATATCGAAAGTAATAAAAAGAAGTCGTAAAGTAATACACAATTTCTTAAAAAATGTTGAAGATTATGGCAAAGGGAAAAGTACTGGTCGGCCGTCATCGTTATCCGATCGTGATAAGCGAGCAATTTTGCGTGTAGCTTCCAACTCGCAATTAACAACGAAGCAAATAATGGAAAAATCTAGTGTTAGTGCCAGTATTTCGAGTGTTCGTCGAGTTCTACTATCCAGCAAAAATATTAAGAGGCTAAAATTGAAAAAGAAACCTCCGTTAACAACGAAACACAAAGCAGAACGTTTACGCTTTGCAAAAGAAAGAGTGCATTGAAAAAAGAAATGGAGAAGGGTGCTATTTTCGGACGAAAAGAAATTTAATCTGGATGATCCTGATGGGTTCCAATATTATTTTCATGACATAAGAAAAGAGACAATGTCAGCAATTCGACGACAAATGGGAGGAGGCAGCGTAACGGTTTGGGCCGGCATCGGTTATTTCGGCAAGACAAGTATCAAGTTCATCAATGGGAGAATGAATAGTGTCTAATACACAAATTTAATCAAAGAAATAATCATGCAAAACGCATTTCTGGACCTGATTACATCTTTCAACAAGATAATGCATCTGTACACACATCAAGATTGGTCCAATCATATTTTAATGAAAATAATATATCTGTTTGCCGTGGCCTGCACGTTCCCCGGACCTTAATATTATTGAAAATTGTTGGGCAGAACTTGTTCGCGATGTATACGCAAATGGAAAGCAGTATCAACACGTACAAGAATTAAAAAATGCAATTGTTCGCGAATGGGATACGTTAAGTCAAAATTATATCCAAAAACTATATAAATCGATACCAAATCGTACAATAGAAGTAATAGAAAATAAAGGGGGATGTACCCATCATTGAATAAGTATAGTATATTTTTGATAAGTAATTATTGTTAGTAAAAATTTATGTTCATTATTATTTTCTTATTGTACATGTGCTATTATTTCTTTCTTAAAATAAAACCATTTTTTTTGTTATACACTAAATCTTATAATATTTTTAATTATTTTCAACGAACCGCATATTCTGAGCTCATGATGTTTTGATATTATACGTCACAAACGTAAAAATTTACACGGGTCATTGAGAAATTAAAGATAGCACACCTGGGCTATCTTTTTGACGAGGAGTGTAATCATGAATTAAAAATGTTAAGGATGTCTATATTAGGAAGATAGGTCGATACTATCGTGGTAAATATCGAAAAAACAATAGAAAATTTCCGGGAAAATATACATAGGCTGGGAAACGAGCCTTGAACATAATAAGGATCGTTATCCGGCATTTTTTCAGCTGAAGGTCTTGAAGCCTTGGAACGAATCCGTTGATTCCTGTGAAGTCGCCGTAAGGGCAATTCCGGCTGGAATCGACCCTCGTGAATCGTCTTAGAGGTCGAAATATCGATACACCCGGCTCCAGCCAGCGGGCGTGTACCGTGAGAGAGATGATATTCCGGTTTCCAGGTTGCAAATTGTGAATTGCGAGGTGTTACGGCCGTGCGAAACCTTCGCGATCACTGTCGTTTAACAAACTTTAACCTTTAACTGCCCGCGCTGGTGTAAAAAGTACACCGAAATTATTAAGTAGTTACTTGAAAATTCAGGTCGCGGGTAGTTAAAGGTTCAAGTAAGATTTCATCGACATTGAGCAACCGAAGATTGTAGCTAACCAATTAACACGATGCTTAAAGTCTCAGAGCTACAGATTCCAAATACACTCTAAATTACAAACCAACTATCACAAAAATCGTTCACAAAACTCTCGTCTCGTATCCTCAGAGTACCACAAGACCAACTAGACCCCTACCTAGAGATCCCTACACCCTACGCAGAGTTTAGAATCCCGCATTCGCGAAACCACCCCGGTCGGCGAGCAGGGAGTCGTCCCGATGAAAAACCGAATCAATCGTCCGCTATCAATCCTCGGTCAGAAAAAGCCCTCCCCACCAGAAATTCCCACGTGTCCGGCATTCGAATTCCAGGGGACCAGGAAGATGCCAGGAAGGGAGCAATCCGGGGATGAGGTGGGGGATTCGCGACGAAATAAGACCGCGGCGAGAGTGGTACATGAGGACCCACGGCGGAACTCATTTTAATTAGAAGGGGTCCTTCGCTTTATCGAGTTATTCCCCAACCCGTACCAACTCTCCCCCACCCTCCGCCTTCTTTCCCTTTCCCTTTCCCTCTCTCTCTCTTTCTCTTGCTCGCGCAGCAGAGTTTTCTGTCCCCGTCTCTCTCCGTCTCGCCCCCTCTTTCCCCCACCTTGCGCCCTTCCGCGGCCCGTTTCGACGTCCCCTCCCCTCCCCACCCCTCACGGTCTTCGGTCCCCCGATCGAGGCCCCATCCGTGAAGCCAGCTTGGAATGCGGTTCTACGGGCCCACGGGGTTCGTGGTCGTGGCCGTACCCGCGGTACGTCTGGGGGTGTACGAGTGTGCGTGCGCACACCGCGGTGCTGGCACGTCAAATCGCGCGCAACCGGCAACCTCGTATTTTTTTCGCCGCGTTTCGACGTCGAAAACGATGTTTCGCGATGCTCGATGGTCACGGAAGACTCGAACGGTGACACCGCACCCGCTGACCGACGGGACACCAACGTGGCCACGGGTTTTGGATACCGAGGGTAACGCGGCAAAAGCTTCATGTACCCATACCGCACCCGGGTCTCATCCCTCATGTTCATTAATAGCCAGGTCGACTGAATATTTTCAAAAACCCTGGTTGACCTACGTTCCAGGATAAAAAATATAAAAATTACTGTGGCTGTACCCATTAAGGGTATTGTTTTCTCGAGCACCATCGCAAACGCGTTAAGATCCTGGAAGATCCAGCACAGTTGGTGGTCGGCTAGCAGCATCCTAGACCACGATCGAAGCCTATGGGAGGCTCTAGATCCTAATCGTAGCTAGAGGAGGTTCTATGAGGCACCTGAGCGAAGGAAGCGAGCCGACTTGGTTCGAGAAACGAAGTAAAAGGAGGCCTTGTCCTTTGCGGTCCTCCTGCTCGCCCCACCGTGTGCCTCTTCGTCTTGATCGGGGCCCGTTCTTTCGGCCTCCCACCCCGGGCTCCTCCGTTAGCCTCCCTTTGCCTATGAGGTACGGGGAAAGGGCGAAGAGGGAACGGGACCTCCAAAGCGGCGAGCAGAGTCCAGGGAGGTCCTTCCTTCGAAGTACCGGCCCTGGAAGGAACTCGTCGCGAACGGGAGAGAGAAAAAGAGAGAGGGACGAAGGAAAGGGAACGGCTCCTTGGCGAGGATCAAAGGATATGGCGAGATCCTTTTTGCTCCGGAAGGATCGGCCACGGAGAGGGCCAAAAATGTTCAGCTCGGGTTTCGGGGCCGTGTTTAGAGGGAACGCCGGTAGATTGCGAGGAACGATCGCGTTCGCGAAGCTTGTTTCTCTCCGGGGCCCCGGCTGATGGTTTTTGGAATATGGGCCGGCTGGCTTGATGGGTTCCTTTCGGGCCCGGCTCGAATTGAAAGCCGGGATTTAATGGAGCGCCGCGCCGCGCCGTGGAGTTTAGTTTTGCATCCGTTTTGCGGCACCGCTCTCGGGTCTCTCCTCTCCCGCCACGCGGAATGCCCAGACTCTCGCTTTTTTATGGATTTCACTTGTTAACCCGGCCCGATCTGTCTTGTAATCCCCGCACCAAGGTGTCCGGCGGCTTTCCACTCCTATGTGTCCACCTAACACTTTCATGTTAGTTCACTATACGTCCCTCATTTAAAGGCTATGGCTACAGTAAACAATTTTCTTTTTATATTTTTCCTTGCAACAAATTAAAGACGTACGATCCATTCGATGGAGCAACGAGAAGAAAACATGTTGTGTACAATTTCAACCCTATACCTCGAGCGGAAGGGTAGTGGCGTTGTGAAATGGAAAAATTATTTTTTGGTTGTTTTCCCTATTCAGTCATACGTGAAAATTCTGAAGAAAAACGTAACAGGTGCCAATATATTCAGATGTACATATACCGCAATTAATTCGGATTTTTAAGTTGGAAATCCTAGTTGTAAAAAATCAAGAACTCCCAAGAAATTGAACAAATTCAGATTTTGCATTGCATTTTGTTTACATTTAATCGTATACGAAAATTCGGAGAAAAATCTTAACAGATGCCAACCACCCAGATACAAATACGGGGTTGTAGAAAAGTAAAAATATCTTCAATAAATCAACAAGAGGGTAGAATAAAAATGTTTGGAAAATACGAGTAATAGCATCGATTTAGAACGGATTGAAAAATTCGGCGAGATCCAGGTATCTTATGCGAACGGCGACTTTCCGTTCCGTAAAACGCTTTCGGCAAGTCGGCACTGGGTCGTGTTGGCATATACATAAAGGATCGCATGCGTTTCTCACGCAGAGATTCCAAGTCGGACGCGAAGCACGCGTGACCCAGCAATTTGCCACGGGAACGGGCTGCACTAATTGAACCATATTATCGAGCCAATCATATCGTTCAGGGAAACCGCGTGTATTTACATACATGCGAAATTCAGACGGACGCCGCTCTTTGTGGTCCACCGTCGATTTTCGGCGGGCAGCCCCCTGTTTAATAACGCTTCTGAACGATTTTTGTCCTCCTATTTTTCAAATAACCTTTTCATACTTAACAATTCGCTTATAACGAGAGCTACCCTCCCCTTCCTTGCTCCCGAAGAACACCTCTCTCGTGTAATTAGCGTGATTGCTCCGACGCCGTCAGCTGGACACAGCCCCTCTACGATTATAATACCGGGCAATTCTAAATGATTGTCATAACATTTACGAGCGCAGGTACTGTACAGGGAGGGGCAAAATTATATTACCCGTCCGTCGCACAGTGGTTGATGAGTGAAAAGTGGGCAAAAATAAAATTATTTCAGCAGTTGGAAACTGTTATATGAATTTATCATCACGAAAATCTCACCCTACTAAAGGAGACGCACTTTTTTATATTTTCTCTCTCTTTTAAAAGGTAAATAGCGCCCAAAGTCAGCTGAGGTCCTCAAGTGGCGTACCTAGGGGAATTAAATATCTATTTTCGCGCTGTCGAAATAGCGCGGGATTATTCGTTACGTACTGGTAGTCCAGTCAACGAAAAGTTGTAGAGGGAAATGGAAGGAACACAATTTTTAACTTTGGATCTTTGTTTGGACTAGTGAGGAGGTAAACATAGTAAAAGTCCCCACTCCTAGAAGGTGAACAAGATGCAGGGGGGCATGTATAAGGTCCCCTTTTACGGTTTTCCGCGTACATCTCGGAAACTATGCGTCCTAGCGATAAGACTAATAGATAAATCCTAACGATAATTCCATAAAAAATTAAAGCTGACAAAGTGTGCCACAGGATTGATTGGATTCAGTTTTTCGCTATCTCGCATAGTTTCCGAGATATCCGCGCTCAAAGTTCTCTAATTGTGCTGAAAAGTTAGCTAGTCAAGTAAGGCAAAAAACGTGAGGCAAAAATTTCTTTTTCACAATTAGTGAACTTTGAGCTCGGATATCTTGGAAACTTTGCGAGATAGCGAAAAACTGAATGGAATCAATCTTATAGCACATTTTGTCAGCTTTAATTTTGTATGGAATGGTATTATCGCTAGGACATATAGTTTCCAAGAAATATAAGCGGAAAACCGAAAAAGGTGACTTATCCGTGCCCCCCTGTAGCTGGCTCACCTCGCAGGAGTAGGGACTTTTAGTATGTTTACCTCCTAACTAGTCCAAACAAAGTCCCAAAGTTAAAAATTGTGTTCCTTCCATTTCCCTCTATACCCCCCCTCCCCTTATGAGCATTCATTGATCGTACCTCGGCTTGTTTTTCAAGAACGCACAGGGATTTTTAAAGGTCTACACTAGAGCGCACCGAGGAACCCGCGCGAAAACGCGAGACGCCCGGCGAAAAAAAAGGGGCGCAGGATGGCACCGATGGAATCTGGCAGGAACAAAAGAACGCATCGGTCGGGCCCCCTTTGAAACATAGTCTCATTATTTGCAAATCCGATAAATCTCCCTCCTCTTGGCTGGGTTCCACGAAGTTCGCGGCAGAATCGGGCCACGGAGATTACGGCGACAAGGCCCTCGAAGGGCCCAAGCTCTCGCCGCGCTGCGCTTCGCCGACACAGCGAATATCGCGTGCTGAGCCTCTTGGCCATCTTTGTTCCTACGGTCTGTGTTCTTCGCGAAGCAGTCCGCAAAATCCGCTCAGAGTCTCTCGGAGCCTCTGCCAGATCCTCCGCCCTTTCATTCGTCGGCGAAAATCGCTTCACGCACCTTCTTCGTTCGGCGATCTCATCGTGCTCGCCCCCGAACACACCTCCTGTCTTACCTGACAGCACTTCGTGTAATAATGTCTTCGGCCCGGCGAAATGGCGGAAATATTTCGGGTCAAGGTCGCCCCCGAGATCGCGCGACCATAGTGCTTGATGAGATCCGCGAACCCAGATCCCTCCCCCCTATCAATCCGCTTTAATACTTAACGCTGGAACTACCTAAGCGAGACTGATATATTCCGTTATCAATAATAACAGGATTGAATTTATTCCGTATTCCAAGCATTTCTCCAGAAAATATTTCTATTCACGAAATGTAAAAAAGAAACATCTGAAATCCGCCACTTTGACGGGCTCTGGTGTTAATGCACAGTCAACCTACCAATTATCCTTCTAGTATCAGGGTTCTTTCACTATTTCAATCAATTGCCACGTGTTTATGAATGTTTTGTACTCAAGGTCATTCGAAGGTCATAGTGGTATAGGTGGTTCCTTTTAGAAACACTCCGATTAGCTTGAAATATCGTACATCAGTAGGTAATAAAATTGACGAAAGAGTTATAGATGGCCCTAATGTTTTGGCCAGAGACTCTGTCCAACGGTTCACATTTTCAAAACCAACGAAATGGCTACGTTCCCGACCATTTCAACCTCCGATCGATTCTCTGGCCATCGGTTTAGAGTTTAAACATTAGACTCTATCGACCACCATTATTTCAGAAGCGATAGCACCATCACGGGAGTCGTTGACATCAAAGGTGGCCGGCGGAGGATTAGCGTTCGGAGCGTAGGAACCGAGCTGAACAACCTGTATCGGTAGAAAATCTGAAAAAGCGAAAAGGAAAAACCAATAAACACCGAGCGGAGCCCCAGTAGAGCCTGGAAGAGCTTGGGGTCCGGGTCAACCTTCGCAACAAAGCGGCGGGCTGTTGATAAAGTAGCTAATTTGCCGGGAGAGGTCTTCGTCCGTTTATTTTTCTTCGTTCCCCGGAATCTTTGCTCTTCCCAGCACCGTTCGTGTCCCCCTTTGCTCCCCGATGTCCACGACTTCTACGGGCTAGCAGCTTCTTCTCGGGCCCGGCTAAAAGACTCCTCCCTCTCGGTCATTCTTTGCGGAGACCACGGAGGGTGGCGTTAACGAGCCGGCGAGACTTTCACACGATCGTTTGCATCGAGACAAACAGCTTGGCTTACAAGGGAACCACGGTAATCCCCGAAAATTCGGATTCTTTCATCTTCTTCTTCTTCTTCTTCTTCTTCCGAGACCCTGAGCATTGAAGGTCGATCTACCGATTTTGCTTTGCTACTTCGTGGCTCCTCAGTATGAGGACTTCAACATGTTGAACTGTATTACAAGTCGCTCAACTATACAGGATCATTGTTACAGCCACTTGTAGAAATTGAAGATTGAGATAACCATTCAAGGCCAATCTTGACGATTTTTTGGTACTCCGTAGATCTTCAGGGTGAAGAAGTTCCTTCAGCATGCTCAATGGTATTACGAGTTTCAAACTACATAGGATCATTGAATTGTTAGAGCCACTTATATAAGTTAACGATTGAGGTAATCATCCTTCTTCTTCTTCTTCTTCTGGGACTCTGGGCATTATACATCAATCTTGAGGATTTTTGGTACTCCGTAGATCTTTCGGGTGTAGATGTTCCTTCAGCATGTTGAATGGTAATTACGAATTTCAAACTACATAGGATCATTGAATTGTTAGAGCCACTTATATAAATTAACGATTGAGGTAACCATCCTTCTTCTTCTTCTGGGATTCTGGGCATTGTACATCAATCTTGAGGATTTTTGGTACTCCGTAGATCTTCAGGGTGAAGAAGTTCCTTCAGCATGCTCAATGGTATTACATACGAGTTTCAAACTACATAGAATCATTGAATTGTTAGAGCCACTTATATAAGTTAACGATTGAGGTAACCATCCTTCTTCTTCTGCTTCTGGGACTCTGGGTATTGTACATCAATCTTGAGGATTTTTGGTACTTCGTAGCTCTTTCGGGTGCAGATGTTCCTTCAGCATGTTGAATGGTAATTACGAGTTTGAAACTAGAGAGGATTATCGAACTGCTAGAACCACTTATATTAATTAACCATTCAGATAATCATAATTCTTCTCCCGAAATTCTGGGTATTGTAGGTCAATTGAATATACGCTTCTTCAGCATGCTGTACGCTGTTGCGAATTGTCAATCTAGGTACATCTTACCCGGTTTGAAATCCGTGAAATTGTCAATTGACGGACGTCTCGCCGGTTTCCGGATGACATCCCCGATCCTCGGCACCTAAAACACGAAAAAGGAACGAAAAATCCTCGTTCAAGTGAGAGAGAGAAAGAGAGGAGAGTGGAGGGGAGGAGCATCGTCGGAGGAACTGGCCGACGGGGGAGTAAAGAGGGAATGAGTCAGAGGTTAATAAAATCGACTGGACCCGAAGAGTCGCTCAGAGAGAGGGAACTCAGCGGTGCTGCTCGCGAGCATGGGAAAAGGCCAGCAGATTCATTGACTGCGGGGCCCTCGAGTTGCCACCGGGCCCCCTCCCCACCCCCATTGTTCCATTAAGCTCCGCCAAGGACTGACGCATGCTCCGGTCTTACGTGCCCTTCCCCTCTGTCCCCCCATTTCTCCCTGGCCCATCAGCAAATCGTTTTTTCCTCGCGCCGTGAGTCCACCGGCTAATTAGTACCGTTTCCTTAGACCGTTCATAGATGGGATGCTATTTACGTAAAAGCAGCTAATTGTTGCACGCCCCTCGGTGTATTCTCGGCGATCATGACGCGGATTCGAGTAGGATGAATAGCACAGTGAGTCGCAACAAGGCGATAACATCTCCGGGGGTAGTTTAATGACACTAATTAAATTGTCCTGCGAGTTGCAGACACGCGGAATAGGATATTCGTTGCGGAACCGCTGCACGTCAGCGGTGAGGAAAATTAATGTACTCATGCTAATTTGCCTTTTATCCAAGGTTTTCAAAGTGTTTTGCAAAATGTTGAGGACTCACAATGGCCAGATCGGGAGTTTTGGTTTTTACAAAATTTCGGGTGAAGGAAAATATGTTACCGTCAAGTTTTCTGGTCAACGTGGAGGATTTGCAATGACCACAAAGTGATGTTTTGGGAATTTGTTTCTTTCTATCTGATATGTTTGATTTCAGGGAATCCCACAGTGAAAGTAAAGTGGGCTGGCGGTAACAGTTACTAACGAAAATATTCCCTTCGATTTTGCAGATTCGTAAAGTATAATCGTCCAAAATAGTGATTAAAAGTGGGAAAATGAATTAGTAAAGGCAAGGAATAGGAGGAGCCTGCAAGTAGAGCACGTGTGATTAGGTTGTTCAAATGTTTAAGGTTGATTCTAATGATGCCGATGTCGTGGAGGACGAGTTAACTTGTCTGGCCCAATTGAAGCGCTAAAAGGGGTCGTGACCCCATACGCAGATCATTAAACTTTTAAGTTTACTGAATTTGTGCGTATTGATTGGGCCGTTATGGTTGTAAGTGGGCTTGTGCGACGTTGTACACGAGATTCCGATGGTCGTAAACGATTTTTATAGTTCGTATGAACGGAAGTAGTGAAACAGAAAGTTCAAGATCGCTTAACGTTATCGATGAAATCGCAGTACTAGATGTCGGTACAGTTTCCATATTTTTCTTTCAAAATTCAGAGCCACTCTATTCCGTTTGATTAAAATTTTTATTCAATTCAGAGAACTATATTTAAACCACACACATTTTTTTCACAAAAATCTGCAGTACTTTCTGAACAACCTAATACGACGAAGCGAGTTTTTAAGTGAGAGGTGACACTTTGGACGGCAAAGGGTCAAAAGGATCGGTCCATCGCTGGTCGGACAGCGAGATAAAAAGGCTCCCTTCCCGGATCTTGTCGGGGAATGCAGCGTTGCACCCTTTCTTTCCGCGAAGTCGCCAAATTTGGCGATTCCCGTCCAAAACCGGCGACGTTATCGAGGAAGCGATTCCATCTCGGCCAATACGGGCTGCGTAATCGCTCGAAATAAGTCGGCCGACAATAAAGCAGCCGGCCGCGAGAAGCGAAAGAGCGGTTCGAAGGAGAGGGCCAAGGGACAGGAGGAAATGGCTAGGCAACAGGCTCGTTTCAATTTGCTTGAGCAGCCACCGGGATCGATAGGGAATTCGTATGATCCGCGACGTCGCACACATGACAATGGAGAAAAAATAGAAAATTAACTTTCGTTTGAAGAAAAAAATTCACGAGGGAAATTCGCGACGACTTTTCGATCGCGTCTCGACGTCCGGACGTCGCGCGTCGCGTCGGTCGAGTTCCGTTGGAGCGACGTGTGCGCCAACAATATCGCGGTCAGCGTTCATTAAAATTCATTAAAAACGATAAGCTCAATTAGAGGTCCTCGCGCGCGTATTTCGAAACTCACTCCTCGCGGTGCGTTTCCTAACGCGTTCCTGGAACCCGTAAATCCACTTCCGCAATAAACTTGATTGGCCGGCACACGCGATATAGGAGCGGTCGTTCGAATACCCGAAAATTGCGTCTTTGAATTTTCGGAAGCTTGTTCTAATTAACTTGAAAACAACCATGGAAGCTAGACACGTGCTCGCCAATTATATCAATATCTTTTTTATTGAGTGCTGCTAACTTCTTGTTGACTTCTTGTACCATTTTATCGAATCACATAGGAAGCTATCTTTAGGATTTTATTGTGGGGAAACTGTATGTTGTACGGCGAAAATACTTTCCTCAATGTATTCAGTATTCAGCCAAGGTTAAATATTGTAGAGAAATATTTGTTGTGTCAACCCTTTGAACTCGGAACTATTTTAACTCAAAAATTAAACATGTCTTCCACCTAGAATATTTCCATTCTCTATGATTTTTTATATTTCATGGGTCTGAAATTGATATAATAACTCGTACAATACTTAAATATTTAGCAATTCATTAGACGCTAACGTGTTTAATTTAATAACAGCAATTTTAGTGGCGCCTCAGGGTCACCACTCGAGTGCTAAGGGTTAATATTTAAATAATTCTCATTATAGACTGCGTTAATTCAATTGATGATAAAGAAAACTGCACAACTCGGACTTGTGCAATTGAGGGGAATACAGTTACCCTCTCTGTCATTACCGAGTAGGTCACGTGACATTGTGACCCGTGCGCGACAGAGACAAAACGCGTCACGTGACCGCGCCGTCGAGTGGGAGGACAAGTTTTTATCTAGACTACATAGGCGCACAATAAATATAAACTTCCTTCTTCTTCTAAGAAGTAATTGCTCCAAAAGGAGGTTCTAATCATACCGTAGAATAAATTGTAATGCAACAGGTTAATCTTCCCAGGATAAATCAGGTTGTGCATAAGCAGTGCGTAGTTTGCGTCACCACCCAGTATGCACCTTGTGTTCCGTTTCCCTTTCCCAGGGCCGCGGCCGGTCGTGTCGGCGTTTGTGGTCCGTTTCAAATATTGGCCGTCCACTCGTGGTATGCGTGATACCCCAGAGTGCGCTTAAAATATTGAAATAAGATGCTCGTATGCCGCTCTTCGAATTCTTGCTCGACTCCTTCTTATTCTTCTTCTTCTTCTTCGCTTCTCTTTCGTCGCATTCTTTTTCAGAACGCGCGCGCCACTTTTCCTTTCTTCTTCTTCCCAAGTGCGGAACTGCGATCGCTTCCTCGCTCCGGAACGTCCACATATTTTCCAAAATCTTTTCCAAAATTTTCGAATCAGGGGAAAGACCGTAACTCTTAATTTATCCAGTAAATGATCCACACTGAGCAACTTTTATTCGGTAAAAGAAGACGCCAAAAAGTCGCTCGATGTTGCTTCAGCGTGGACATAGTTTTAGATCGTGTCTACTATTATTGTAGCACTAGATTATAGTATTTTATTCTCTGGAGTTTATGCATTTTCGACAAACACGTGTAGATCGAATACTCCGCGATAATAACATTTAAACAATTTAAAGGTACTGTTTTATTATTTCGAATTGATCAGAATTATTATAAGAGAAGAATTATCGCGGCTGTTATTTCAGCTCAGATTTAGGTATGTGCACTATACAGGGTGTCCCAAATGTTCGATTTCCTCAGCGGATACATACTTACATACTGCCCGTTTTATCCCCGGTTTAATCATCCCGCGACTCATTTTTTCATGTTTTCTCTCGCGTACCCCGGGCCTCATATTTCTTTCTTCGCAGGTCAACAGTCTGCAAGGAACGCGGAGTCGTGTTGCTGCGAAAATATGCAATCCTTCATTGCTAATTATTCAACTTCGTGCTTTATACGTTTATAACAAAAATGTACGCGAAATTAAAAA
Organism: Lasioglossum pauxillum; assembly: GCA_933228785.1. Lineage (NCBI taxonomy): Eukaryota > Metazoa > Arthropoda > Insecta > Hymenoptera > Halictidae > Lasioglossum > Lasioglossum pauxillum. The sequence continues at coordinate 15,210,067 of OW121706.1, read as the reverse complement.
CCGTATACATATCGATATATTATTCTCTATGTATTCGAATTACTTAAGGGGGATCTATACCCTCGGATTGTAATTAGAAAGGAACTAGAATCTTACTAGATTTTGGGTCTAAACATGGGTTTACGCGCATCGATTTTTTGTCCTTATTTGAGCCGATTTATGGCTGGGTGAGGGCTCATTCTATAGAGGAAGGTTAAATACCGCGCGCTCTGTTATTGATTTAACGAGATTATGTTTATATCTAATAATATGAGTACCCAAAGTAGAGAACAAATCTAGAAAAATAACCGCAGATTTCAATGTATTTTTCTGTCTCAAAGAGACTTTTTTGACTGATGTGATGAGCAGAGCGCGCCGTGATGAACCTTCCTCTATCAAATGAACTATTGTGTAGCTCAAAATATGCTCGTATAAGGACAAAAAATCGATGCGCGTGATTTCATTCACATAGCAGAGATTTCCCCATATTACGTTCATGAAGACAGAGGTTATCTCCGATGTAGAGCCAATCTAGAGCCAATTTTATTTCAGTTAGTTTAGACGAGATGGTGCCTAGTCAGAAGGACTGTCAATCAGTGCTGCGATATTGTGCAACATTTCACTGCTGCACTGCTGTCAATGTGGAATCATAGCAAAACTGACACAGACGAGGTACATATTCTCATCGGTGGCACTAATATTAGTGCGACCTGTCCTGTATAACGGCATTCGCGACGAGCTGAATTGAATATGGAAATAGCAAACAACTCCATCTCGTGTTCATTAGGCAGTTGCGTGTTTATCAATGTTACCAAACTTTTTTTCTGCACAGAGGTTGATAACATTGATAAATACCCCAAAATCTGAGGGTATAGATCCCCCTTAAAGACGCGAGAAATTCCTGTTTGAAAATTCTCATTTTGCATAAAACTCCAGATTACTAGTTACACTGACGATTTACCAATCAAATTCTCCATTCAACATTTCTCAGTTTTTGGTTAGAGTTTCTTGTTAAATCAAAAATAATATAGGGTGGTTATTCAATTTTATTCGATCTCTCTATTTATCAATAAAAGTCTGTATCATTTTGAATATAGGAAAAATACAATTTCACTTGATGAGGTAGTAATTTTTCATGCGACGACCAAGAACAGAGTTATTCCCCTAACCTCGTCTCCTCATCCTGTTCAACAAAAAAGATATTCTTGTTCCTCTTCTTTTGTGTTTCCAGAAAGCAGCCCTTTGCTCTTGTCCAAACGTTCTTTACAAAACAAATTTACTCTTCCTTAGTGTACTCTTTGCCAAAGAAAACACCTTTCTTCTCTTGCTTCTCCTCTTTTCAGAAACAATTTCCCTTCTCGTTCCTCCCGTTCGTCCTGTGTCCTTTTAAAACAGAATGAATACTACTTTCCGGTTTGAATGGAACCGCTTATTTCCCTTCATACTTTCTCAACGAAACTTCTTCGTTCTCGAACGAAGTCACAAAGCACCGGAATTATCAAATTTGGCATTTTGAATTCGATATTAAGAGGCTTCAATCTTGCAGGTAAAAATCAGTTTTGGAAGAGAAATTTCGAATCATATTAAGTCATGAAATACTGTCACAAATATCTGCTCATTACATGATTTTAAATTTAATCATAACAATACATTTTCGATACTTTATTTATAATTTAACGATACTTTATTTATCAACAATTGCCTAGTAGTTTTTGTCAAGTCGATCATTAACAATTGAGAATTTTCTTTATGAATTCTGCAATAATTATAGCAGTTCTAATAATCAAACAAATTATCTAATATCTTCAATAATTATTACATGAATAATATTAATATACTTTACCATCAGCAGTTGCTGCAATAATTATAGCAGTTCTAATAATCAAACAAATTATCTAATATCTTCAATAATTATTACATGAATAATATTAATATACTTTACCATCAGCAGTTGATGCAATAATTATAGCAGTTCTATTAATCAAGCAAATTATTTAATATCTTCAATAATTATTACATGAATAATATTAATATACTTTACCATCAGCAGTTGATGCAATAATTATAGCAGTTCTATTAATCAAGCAAATTATTTAATATCTTCAATAATTATTACATGAATAATATTAATATACTTTACCATCAGCAGTTGCCTAATAGTCTTTCTCAAGTCGAACATTAACAATTGAGAATTTTCCTGATAAATTGTACAATAATCGTAGCAATTTCATTCATAATGGAGTGAAGATAATTTTTAATAATTAAAATATTGATATTATTGCGAGTTTGTTCCTGTTTTTAAACAATCCACCCACCGAGTAGCTCAACATTGTTCCCGCCTTTCACAGAGCAAACACATCAACGCCGCAGATGCATTCCCCGACATCCTGTAAATAACAGGCGACGATGATATACGGTGCACCGTGGTAAATTGCCGCGGATAAAGGTATGATTATCAGCTGCGATATTTAAAGCGAACGCGCGTGATCTTCCGCAACATTGATTTTCTTCTTTCTTTCTTCTTCTTCTTCTTCTCCTCTTTTCGTCCCCTCTTACCTCTTTTTCCCCTAGCTGTTGCACCGGGGTGCGTAATGCGACCACGCCCGACGACTCGCCGGCATTATGCAATGATTCACGTGTATTACGCGATCATTATCCATTAGCCATTGCGCCCGTTAAACGTCCTCCGCGATGACAGTCCCGATACAATTTATAAACGGCGTATCATTAAGACTCGTTTTCGCGTGTCGTTATTAGCTCCCGTTAACTTCACTTTCTGTCTCGAGATTCTGCAAAATATCTTCGATTTCTCCCGAATTTTATGCGCTTCTTAACATTTCTGCATAATAGCACATATCTCAGATTTAATAAATTCATTAAAATCTTTTTTACAATATTTAATGGCTCTCTGATTCGATATATCATTGCGCTAATTTTATTCATTGCTGTAAGTTACTGTATAATATTTCGTGTCTCTCGTCTTTTTGTATTCGTATAAAATTTTATATTTATTAGTAAACTGCGAATTTTATGCATTTATTGCAATAATTGATACATTATATTGTTTTCGACCTTTTCGGGTCAGTAAAATAGAAAATCTAATTTTATTCAACTTCAGTCTCTTGCAATACACTTACAGACAATTATTTATTTTGCATAAAAATCCGCAGTCTATTAATAAATAAACAACCTAATAAGGTTGTTGCATGTGAAATGTCTGGGTCAGGCTAATATTATTTGCGAATGTTTCTCTGTTATATTGTGTCTCGATCATTTTGCAAAATTCTTTGTTACGTGACTTCTCCGACGAACCAGAGAGAGTTTTATCATCGAGATCTCGTTTTTAAGGCATTAAATCGAATAAGACAGCGTGACAGCCGACGAACGTGACAAATTGCCCCTTTTTTGTGGAAAATCAATCTCCGAAAAATCGAGCGAATTATGCCAGAGAGTGAACCCAAACGGAGGCGCGATCTTGCAAATCGAGGTCGCGTACAAGAGATAAATTGACCAAAACCCCCGTCATCGAAATGAAAAAACTTGTGGCAATGATGAAGCTACGTTATTTTCACTGTGTCCATTATGTGTAACTCCATCATTTCTGCTTGTTTCGCTTCGTCTGTCACTTGTTTATATAACTCGACTGACTTTTGATTCTGTATCAAAATTCACCACGTTAATGAAAAAGTAAGTAAGTACTTGAAACTAGAGCATATAATAATGCAATACTAAACATTAAATGATATACATGTGAAGCTCAATTCTGCTACGATAACGATGAATTTCGAAAAGGTTTTCATTGTTTATGCCATAGTACAAAATTTATTATAACCAATGTGAAAAATATTCAATCAGCCACCCTTATCTTTCTAGATTTATTTAACCAATTTACAGTTTAATGAGGACAGAAAAATATATAAATGTTTAATTGGAGTGAAATTGAAATCCATTTTCTTTCTCAATACATTTAACACTAAACTATGTTTATATACTATAATGTGTATGGTGTTATAAAAATAACAAGATTAAATTTATTTATATTTTGTGCGGTTTTTACTATAATATACAGAATGTCTCAAAATTCCTTCAACATCCGGAAATGGGAGATTCCTGAGATCATTCGAAACAACATTTTCCTTTGCAAAAATTGCGTCCGAGGTTTTGTTAAGGAGTTATTAACGAAAAACACGGAGCAATCAAAGGGCGACCTAGACGCGTGTTGGCTCAGTCGGCCAATCGACCATAATTGTCAAATAAAAAATCTAAAATGGGTCATTTGACCCCTCGTGGTAAGTTTAGTATTAACAGGTTGAAATTCTTCTAATATTTTCACTGTTTCAACACTGGAACCACCGAGCACTAAACGCAATGGGCATACATTGCCTTATAACAAAATTGCATTTATTTAGATTTCGTACCAGTTTTGTTGAGATATGTACTTCAATAGAACTAAAAATTCACTTAAAAAATGTCTGAGAAAAACATATTTATAACTTTAATATCTCTAAAAGAACAAATCAGCAACAAGTCATTTCGACTCATCCGGTAGTCTCTAGTGTTAAATAACACCTACTTATTCTTGCCATAAATGCATAAAATACATTGTCCACTCAAACAGATCTTTTCTGATTTTTACAAAATGTCCCCTAAAAATGGCAATTTGAGTAAAGATCCTGTCTAGCGATCAACATGTGGTTACCGGCGACGCATACAACGGAAGGTTCTCGTTGTCGGTGAAATTGTGTCTTGGCAAAAGGGTTAATCGAGCACATGGGAGTGTGTCGCGCTGGTCGCAGATGGTTGAATCGTGGAAGGAAACGCGCGACAAACCGGGACCAACGCGAAGATGGCCGGTTGTTCCTCGTCGACGGAACACGTGTCCAGACTGACAAAAATGCTGCCGGCCCCCTTTTTTTTTTATTCGGCCGAAGTAGCATGAGCTGCGCGGCGTGGATCGCATTGTGGCGCGAGGCCGCGTTTCCGCTTGCGTTTCGCGCCGCCGCGCCGGAAAAAACGGGAACAAGTGGCGGCTGGAAACCACCGTCTGGAAAAAGGGGCGCGTGCACTGCAAACCACCAAACCCTTTCTCTTATCCAACATTTCTTCCTTTCCCTTCGAAGTTCCCTTTGGTAGCCGAGAAACTGCTATTCTGGTAGCTGCCATTCCCTGATGTTGGCTCGGTGCCATTTTTAAACCAATTATGAAACTATTTCCAATTTTAATGTAAAAAATTTCAGTTTTTCACATTTTAAATGAAAATTTGGAAATGAAGCACGAGCAGTTTCATTTTAAAATAATAATTTTTTAACTCTCGGACAATGGGCCATTCTTATATAACCAGACTATCTCTCTGCAAAATAAAAATATTCTGTATTAACTGCAAGAGACAAGAAACAAATATTTCATTCTTTCTTGAATCATCTTAACCAGTTGAACAACAGTGTGATGATTTTCTCATACTTTTGCCATACATGAATCAAATAATTGATATTATTTATTAAATACCTCATTGGTCTTTCTATTGTTCCTAGTCCAGCTGCTGATCGTTTGATCAAGATTATATGAAATGTCTCGTTCGAAGATGATAGTATCCCTCCAATCTTTTTTAATTCCCCTTGCAAAAGAAAAAAAAAGTATATACACGTATATACAAGGTGTCCCAAAATTCCTTCGACAGCCGGAAATGGGAGGTTCCTGAGATCATTTGAAGCAACATTTTCCTTTGCAAAAATGTTATCCGCGGCTTTATTTAGGAGTTATTAACGAAAAACACGGACCAATCAGAGCGCGACTTAGATTCGAGTTGACACAGTCGGCCCGGCGCGTCAATTGTCTATTGGCCGACTGTGCCAACTCGCGTCTAGATCGCGCTCTGATTGGTCAGTGTTTTTCGTTAATTACTCCTAAACCAAGCCGCGGATAACATTTTTGCAAAGGAAAATGTTGCTTCAAATGATCTCCCATTTCCGGCTGTTGAAGGAATTTTGGGACACCCTGTATAGAAAATAATTAAGGTATATTCAGAATCAACGCTATTCCCAACTATCATCTTCGAAAATACTCGTGGTAATCCATTGATAATCCCATGTTCTCATTCTTTGTTTTTTATTCTTTTCTGGAAGACCTTCATTTTTCCATTTCAACCAAGTATTCTTTAGCTCTGGATGATATTTAACTTCCTTGAATTTGGAATCATTGGGATCTATTTACAGTAACTCCAGAACACTACTCTTTGATGTCTCAAGTTCGGAGAATTTTAATAATTCTTCTTAATCTTCGTCTAAACTCGAATTATTCTCCTTATTTTCTACGTTTGTGAAATTAAGGAGCAGAAGAATTATTAAGTAGCACTTATTGTGCAATTGTGATATTATCGTTATTGTTGAACTTAATCACAATAACATTTCTTTCAAGGTCGTGTGGACCGTGGCAATCATTTTCATTTTTAAAGTCGTATGGACTATGGGTATTTAAAGTCGTATGGACTATGGGTAAGACCGTATGGGTATTACTTCTCAACTTTCGTGTGGAAAGCTGAGTATACCGAGCAAGACAACCACATCAGTGATTTTACTTACCAATTATAATATCTTTTGAAGATAGGTTTGGCGAATTCTGCTCTTTTTGTAAATTCGCTAGAGACTCTATCACTTTTGTTAGATTATCCAACTGTTTCTGCAGTTGATCGAATTTTTCGTCAGTTCTGCGCTTAGAATGATGGACCTCTCATGAACGAGATCTCGACCACTTCTTCTTATAGTCAGGCATTTTACTAGATAAGGCCTTGTTAGAATTTACCGTTTCTTTTGAGCGCTATGCGAAAAACGTTCTCGATACTTTGGCACAACGAAACAATATGAGAATAGAGGGATAAATAGGGTCAAGTAGGCGATGGAAGAGCGCCAAATTCAAATTCAATACGCGCTGAACGTTGTGATGTGAAGCATGACAAGCATGACTACAATACTATCATTGAGAACGAGACATATAATATAATTAGTTTGTCTGAAACTGAATAATTGAATGACGATTTCGATATTCAGGATCAAACTAGTAGGAACTGATTCTTCTTCAAAGAGAGTCTTGAAAAAAAATATGTATAAATATGAATCCATAGAAATGATTTGTAATATTATAACTTGTGCATTAAGATCCTATATTTTTTACAATTGTCTACACACATTTTTTACACCATACATATATGCCACAATTGTATTCAATCTAACAGTGGTTTTGTGACTGACTGTACACAACAGGTTTGCAATTCCTAGAATCAATTTGTTGTGCAACAATGTACAGTGCTGCTTTGCTATTCATCTGCCAATCTTGATGCAGGAACTTGTAACGTTCATGGAGATATAAAAAACATTCCTGGTAGCCATTTTCTGTTCCAACAACTTTGCAATTATGTAATCACGATAAATTATTACTGTTATGTACGCAGTGATCCACAAAAACGTTCGCATACATAAATGAGATTTATTCAACTTGGTATTAATTTTTAATGGAATTGTTTGTTAAGAATATCTTATATAATATCAAATATTATTCCAAATGACACATTATTTTACTTCATAATGATTTCAGATAATTTTACCTGATGATCAGGTTTGAGTCTGATTTATGTATACTAACACCAATTATACATTATTTTTAGGATTATTGTTCTTATCACATATTCCCTCAGTCCCATAATAATATGTAGTAGCAAAAGGAAATAAATATACAGGGAGGTCCGTTTAAGTACGAACACCTATATATCTCGGTTATTATTAGTCGTACAAAAAATCTCCACAGAATAAAGTTGTATTGTTTGAAGGGGCGAATTTGATGATGGTAAAAATGTTTTCTCAAGGTCATTTTTTTACAAGATTTCAAGGTCATTGATATTTTTTTAAAGTGGAATAAGGTATTTTTTAATACATCAATCGATGCAGCTGGACATTCGTTATAAAAAAGTACTAACCCATGTATGTCGAAAAGTTAGTAGTTGAACAATGCAAGAGATATTTCAATTTAAATAACTCTAAAATACCATTACTGTCGTACTAACAGACGTTAGCGTTTACTTACTAGTGTAACGTCTTAGTACGACAGTAATGGTATTTTAGAGTTATTTAAATTGAAATATCTCCTGAACTACTAACTTTTCGACATACATGGGTTAGTACTTTTTTATAACGAATGTCCAGCTGCATCGATTGATGTATTAAAAAATACCTCATTCCATTTTAAAAAAATATCAATGACCTTGAAATCTTGTAAAAAAATGACTTTGAGAAAACATTTTTACCATCATCAAATTCGCCCCTTGAAACAGTACAACTTTATTCTGTGGAGATTTTTTGTACGACTAATAATAATAACCGAAATATATAGATGTTCGTACTTAAACGGACCTCCCTGTAGAACGCAACATTTATTATCAGAAAACTAGATTACATTAAACAATAAATGAAAAATATTACTCCTAATTTTTATTTTGAGCGTTTAGATAGATTTTTCAATAATTTCGTTACTGCATTTTAAACTTATAGGTAGGATCCCTTGGTTGTAGGAAGCTTTGCTTTCCCTATACATACAGTGACTCCCACTAATATTGGGACACTGCTAAAAAGATCATAACTTTTTAAATATTGGAATATACGATTTGAAATGTTTGGAGATGTTAGAATAATTGGTTTGCTACACAACGTGACAAAAATTTTTGAAAAAAACTGCAAGTTGTCGGAATTGCAGAGAAAATACTAAAAGTTGTGTTTTCCAACTTTTTTATGTGGGCTTCTATGGAAAATTTAGAAAGCACGTTTCGTAGATCTGTATTAATTAAACATATTCTAAAAATTTCATGAAAATCGGTCGACGTTGTAATGATCTACAAACGATTTTCGGCCTCCAACTGCAGTAATTTTAAGGACTCTAACATCTTTCAATGTCTGTCGTTTTTCCCCGCATCAACCGATTTCTATGAAACTTTCACAGTGCATATAATTGACACAGATCTACAAAACGTATTTTTTTAAATTTCAATATAGGCCCGCATAAAAAAGTTGTAAAATGCAACTTTTAGTATTTTCTCTACAATTCCGATCAAATGCAATTTTTAAAAAAATTTCTTTTCAGATCCTGTAGTAAACTAATTGCTCTAGCTTCCCAAAAAAGTTCAAATCGTATAGTACGATATTAAAAAAGTTATCGTCTTTTCGGGAGTGTCCGAATATATGCATGAGCTTAAAATTATTGGAGCCATCGTTCTTCATTGCTTCCAGCATAACTTGTCTTACTTTTAGAATGGGTTGATATTCATCTGAAATAAAACAATTGATTTCGATCAGCGGATGAAATTAGAGAAATAGTTATAATTCGTAATAATTATGTTAATCTAAAAATTGAAAGATGTGTCAAAACAAATGCCAGATGTCATGAAACATTGATTGTTAATTGAAGGCTTCGCAATTTTGCGCTACAACATAACTTACAGCTGCATTCGCCACTAATTATGTTTAAATATTCACTTGCTACTATTATTATGGGACAGAGGGAGTAGAATCAATTTCTTTTCACATAACGGTATTGGTAATAACGATACGAAATCAATCATTTCAAATAGTTATTAACTTCCCGATTTATAGGGAAGTTATTGTAATGACCCCGAAAATCGAAAATCGATTTTTTAGCAGATCTTCACGTTTCATGGTCATTGGAGTCATTTTAGACTATTTTCAGCAAAATGTTCGTATGTGTGTGTGTGCGTATGTATGTCCGTTTATATGGTATCAAATTTTTCGTTAACATTTTCTGAAAAAGTAACAACGCGATCAGAATGATGAATGATGCAATCGATGTGCGCCGCTGTAACTTAGAGCTGATTAGATTTTGGCCCATTTTGGTCAAGTACTTTTTTAGTTTCTTAGTTTTTTTCGAAAGGAGTTGATTCGACAATGCAATTTATACGAGAGGACGGAAATTTTCCACCGAAGAAACAAACGTAATTACATAAAAAATTTTTTTTATTTTTTTCATTTTTACAAAATTTTTTTTTATTTAATTTTTTTTTATGCAACTAATGCTAATGTTACCGCTTACAATAATCGAAAATTATCCCAATGCAAGAGCGAGTTTATCATCTCTACTCCCACGAATACATTTTGGGCGAATATCGATGAAAGTACAAAAAAAAAACGTAACTCTTGGAGAGTCACACACCAAATAAAAAACATTAATAGCAGTAGGCCCTACTAGCCATGCGTACCACTAACCCTCTCGCAAGAGCAGTCGTACCCGCGAGCGAGCAACAATAACCCTCTAGTTTCTGATTTCAATTTCAAATGAAATTTGCCCGGGTCTGTTTACTTGAAATAATTCCTGCACCGAGCCGATACATTTTGTGCAATCACTTCGCGACAATAAAATGGCAGACCCTGAGAACGTAGGCAAATCAATCGATCAATTTTCGATCCCAGGCCGACCGGCCATCGCGTCTTATTATCAAGAAAATCGGCCGGTTGTGATCTCGTCGTGGCGTAATATTTGCAAACGATCAATGATATTACCGTGATTCGAGGACATGGTCAATTTGACGCTAATCGACCCAAATGACGCCAATTACGCCACCGGTGAAAGCATCCTGTTAACGGTCGCAAAAAGCCTAACGAAATCGCGCTGTGTCGTCAGGACTGCCAACACCTTTCCAATAACGATACCGGTATCTCCGAAGGCTCGCAGATTTGTTTCTGCACGCGTTGCGAAAGAAACGCATTATATTGAGATTTCGATGGGCAGCTGGTTCGACAAATGCACGGGCGTTGCATCTCGACGTGTTTCATTCTTATGTAAGATTGGCACGGACGTTTTCAACAAAAAGATACCGATTTCTGCACGAAGCAAATTACACACCGCAGGATTTTCAAAAATTGGAGTCCGTTGTGGTTTTCGCCGGGCCGCAACTGTTCTTATGCCGCGATGAACACGAGCGGTGCTATACGAGAAAACATTTTTACATAACTATATGTATTCACGTCTGATTACGTTTATTTCACTTACGAGCGTTTGTTCAATTCAATTTCCTTTCAATTTAACGTCGGATGTAATTTGGAAGTTTTTATTGGGATGTTCGTGTAAGTTAATTTTCATCATTCTTATCATAGTTTATTTTTTATTCGGGGGAATTTTACAGGTTTAGTTCAACTCATATTTTATTTAATCTCTTTTCAAATTAATGTCAGACTTCTTTCCCTGGATGTATTTATTTGTAATTGGAAATTTTTATTGAGATGTTGATTCTTCTTCGATGATTTTTTTTAATCTTCCCTTTTAGAATTTATTTTTTATTTGGGAGAATTATTGTCCGGTTTATTTATAAATTCACATTTAATTTAATCTCTTTCCAAAATTTAAGAAGAAAATGTCAGCTAGTTTTCCCAAGAAATGTCCGTTTGTCGTAATATCGTTTCGTTTGAATAATTCCTGATGGATGCATCCTTACAATTTCGATCATACCGTAAATTAAAAATATCAGGATCGGAACACGCCATATTGGCTGGTAAACCTAGTATTAAATGATAGTAATAATGATAGCAGAAATCCTTCGATTTGCGTCTCGCGTGGCCGCAGAGCGATCTCGCGATCCACAATGAGGATGCACCGCATATGCACCGCGTCGGAGCGCATGTGCATGGAGCGTAAGAACGGAGCCGGTGCATAGAGTGGGGGGTCGGAGGAGGTGGGGTAGGGAGGGGTTCATTCATAAATGCCTGGCCGAGGGCGTCAATGGATGGCCCTGTGAACGAGCGAGATAGCATCCCCTTTTCTCTCCCCACCATATTCTCCCTCGTCGGATTCCTCTTCCTTTCTTTCCTCGCCGGAGCACCATTTACTCCCACTATATCGGCCCTCTCGTCCTCCTCTTTCACTTCTTTCTCCTCGGTCTTCTTCCTCGTCGTCGGCGCGGCGTCGTCGCGGCCGACTGACGGTGCATAGAATGCACCGCGCCGCGCCGCTTGCATAGGATGCCAGACAGGAATTTCACGGCACAGGTGCTTCAGAGCAACGTTTTCGGAAAAGAATCTTCAACGTCCACGGATTTTGTTAGAGAGTGTACCGCCCATGTATGCAGGTATCGACGCTGCAAGGTGTGACCTGGGACCCTGTCGAAGAGTTGCTGCAACTGGAGCTTCTGTTGCAACTATGTACATATGTATTCCCCAGTTAATTGTCCTATTTGTTATTCTAGTTGGTTAACACTTGGTCCGGAGGTTAGACACATTTTTTACTGTTTTGATGACATTTTCTGATGTCTGTGTCATTCGTTTCAATACAATTGAGTTGGAAGAACAATTTTCTCCGTTCGCATTATTATATTATAGATCATTTATAGTCGACGACGTTTTTGTGAAATTAAATTGACGTCTCGCTTCTGCAGTGTAGTTTATTCAACTATTAGTTTGTTTCGACGGTCACGTCGAAACGATGATGAACAAAACACTCCGTGTCACCTACTCGGTGGCGACCATTTAAAGAATCGCCTACACATCTAAACTCATTTTACATTTTTCTCAGTATTCATATATAATTTTGATTCCGTATTTCATTTCGAAATTTCAGCAGTTAATCATTAATCAATTATCCGATTGACGATTAAAATTGAAAGGAATGTAATCGCGATTAATTAACGAATTAATTGCGATCAACGATTGAAGTAGAAATTTATTCATCAATCGTTGATTAAATGTTTGCCCAACTCTGCTGCAGGGTGTTTTAAGCCAGACCTGGGCGACGCTGGCTCGAAAAACACATGTTGCTGCTTCTCTCCTTTTCTTGCTCGGTAAGCTCTCCTTCTCTTGCTCGGTAAGACAATCCCCACCACGTCCACTCCGACAAAGGAGTAGCAACAACATCTGTTTTTTGAGCCAGCGTCGCCCAGGTCTGTTTTAAACGATGGTGGAAGTAGTGGAAAATTAGGAAGAGTAGGTATAGAGAGGTGCATTCGGTTACGGGCGGCTACAGCTATATAAAAACGTGGTAAAATATGACCTCGGTACGCTAATGGTAAAACGGTTCCGCATGTGTTCGTCAGCTGCGTGTCCTTACGGTTTGTCGATATTTGAAATGACGGTGGCCTCGCTATTTTTCGGGTGGGCCTTTCGTCCTTTATGGCGGTCCCGGTCGTTATGTGGCCAGTAGAGGTAGGCAAACCTTCGCGACCGCGCGTCCCTTCGCAGAGGGTTTTTACGACGGAACAATTACTACGAAAACAAAATTGTTATTGGCTCCTAATGCAAGAGTGTCTCTCGTACATGTAAATACCCCGGCAGAGAACCGGCTGGCGGCTACCAACGGTTAGGCTCGCGGGAACCGAAAGAAGTATCGAAAGGTCCCCGTGGTCTTCGCCCGATAAATGATTCCATCAGGCGGATCTCAGTTGGGTATAATCGATGATGGCCGAAATGACGAATGCCGACGAGTCGTTCCGTCGATGGGGCCCACAGAGGGTACAGAAAAGAAAGAGACGAGGAGGTGGGAAGGGGAGGGGTGAATAAGGATTACGAGAGTCGCGTTTCATAGAGCCATAACTTTCGCGATATTCGTCGGAGTCGCGATCGGAGGGCGCACGAGAGCCCTTGACGAGGTGCCATTTATCTTGATCGCGCATAACTGACCATTCCGACTGTTTAGCTATGGGCGTGCGTCGTATCTCGTATCCGCGCGCAGCGCAAACGTCGATTCGACGACGCAGGAATCCTATCATGCACAAGATCGAGGTGCATCGCGACCTGCCACGACTGTTACTGCCTCTCGTGGTAGGTGGCTCGGCGATCATACTCTGTTCGCGTAATAGCTGCATTCGTAATCCTAAACGGGGAAACTGTGCCGGGATCAATCGCGAATTAGCGGCAGCTCTTGCTGCGTTGTTTCATTGGTTGCTAGATAAATCAAGGTCTTCTCAATTACAAGAGAAAATCAAAATGTTTTGTCGGTCGGACAATTATTGGGTTGGCAAGAAAGCAATTTCGATATTTTAAGGTGAAATAGAGCCCAATTATTTTATTCAAACAATGAACTTTAATCGATAAGATATTTTTCCGTTTGTTCGATGATCTTTTGCAAAAAAGAATAAATAAGAAAATATTTTATTGATTAACGTTGATAGTTTGAATAAAGATATACGGTTTTATTTCATCCTAAAATACCGAAATTACTTTCTTGCCAACCCAGTATATCTTTACGACAAACAACTGTTTGGGAATTTCGATATTTCATCGATCAGGATCTTTCGAAACTTGTATAACATACAATTGTCCGGGCGAGTCATATACGAGTCAACCATTAGCAGTCGAGGGGTGGCTCAGAGAGGCGCCACTACAAATTGCTGTACCATTATTCACAATATTGTTTACATTAATAAATATGTTGGTATCTAATTACTACACATTTAAGTATTGTATGATGAAGTCGCCTTCCCCTGTGATATTCTGAATATATCGCAGAGATCGAGTGAAGTCGCCTGTCAGATCGATATTGCGGTATCCGAACAACGAGGTTGTTGATAAGAAGAAGAGAGACGTCAGATCCTCTTGAGTGATTGATACAAGAGCACGCGTCAACGATTGTACCCCTTTGTTGTTTCAGTTAATAAAGTTATAGTTTCCTTGTTCATTATTACCATGTGTTCTCCGGCAAGACCACGCCGAAGCCTCCGCAACAATATCAATTTAATATGCATAAAATGAAAGAAATCATGTACAATGGAATTATTCTAGGTCGGAAGAAATGTTTAATTTTCAAGTTAAAATAGCTCCTACTGAAAAGGTCTCGATTTTTAATTCTGTGGGAGATTTTAAATCAAACAATACAAAGTCATTTAACGAATTATATTTATTATGAACACAGTCGTGATAGAAGAAACATAGCGAGAATATGCATGCATGTTAAATCGATATTTTTGTGTCGTAAAGGAACGATTCTCTATTATTTCTATAAACAACTTGAATCCTATATACACAGTGATTACAATCAAATGGAGCAAATTTATCTACAAATTCCATTACGCTCTACTTCATATTTTACCTTCATAAGAAGAATTTTACCTTTAAAAAAGTAGAAACAATTTATATTAACCCTTCACTGCATGATTATTTTAATTAGGATGAAAAATTGAAAGAAGGTCAGTTTTTGTGTTTTATTTAAGGGAAAAATATTAAAAAAATTAAAACAACATTTCATCAAGAGATAAAATGTGTAGAATTGTAAGAAAACACATTCTTAGTTTACTATATACCAGATTTGTTAACTGTATCAGATATGATACACTATGCAGCGAAGGGTTAACAACTTAAGAAAAAACAGATTATACAAAAATTGTTCGTACAGAAACAGTGTCAGCCCGGGACCAAAATAAATAGCTCGCTCTAAGGCGCTTAATTTAATTAAGTTAGTATTCCATTATACTTCAGGTCTCAGATATCCTTGTTGAGTTCGGTTAATCGAGGTTCTACTGTATCGACATTCTCAAATTGGTTTAATCTCTTGATTATTATAAGTTGCATCGACTTCAAAATCCAGCATTGTAATAAAGTGTAAATAATTTAATTGTTGTTTGCCATTTTCTGTTTCTTAAAATGCAATCTGCTGTTGCGAACAGAATTTATTAAGATTGATCTTGACACAAGCTTCCCAGAACAATATAACTCATATTTGTTTTATAATGCCATGCAGATGGGTTATACCGTATTATAAAACGTAATTGGTATGCAACCTTCAGGAACTGTGAGAAAAACTGTGAGAAAATGGGAATTACGTGCCACCCATGCGACCGGTATCAATTATAAAACAATCATCTTATTATAGGAGATACGAATCGCGGTCGCCTAAAGCCGGCCCCGTAAACACCGTCACATTACCGACCCGGTAATCCGCTGCGCGTAATAACATCTGGCAGCAAATTGCTCAGGGGAATGAAGAGAACCCCGTCGCGGAGTAAACGCGTCTAGAATAAATACATTTTTGTAGTTTATACGATAAAATCATAACGAGTCGCGTTGTTCGGTACACCTCCGCTATTCATTTCCATATGTGCCGGTGATTATGAATGTGGCGTGAGTCAAAATTCCAAAAAAATTGTCCAAACGTCGATTAATTGTTCTAATAATGATATATAACGCAGTGAAAAATTGATGGAACTGTCGACAGTTGGCAATTTGTAAAAGAAATTAGAAATATTGAGATTCCAGACGAGTCATTTATGTTGGTTTCTCTGGACGTAACAGCTTTATTTACCAACGTGTATTGGACAGCTTTAATAGCATTCATGAAAGACTTCAATTTACTCATGAAATTGAAGTTAACTCAAAGTTGAATTTTCTTGACATTAGTGTAATTAAAGCAGGAAACAAATTTAAAATCAATTGGTTCCATAAATCTAGTTGGTCAGGTAGATACGTTAACTTCTACTCCTTCCACCCTATACAACGCAAAGTGGGTTTAATCAAAGGTCTGATTGATCGCGCGTGCAGTCCTACTATCTGATCCTGAATTTAGATCTGACAATTTGTTATTGATTAGCGATGTTTTGAAACGTAATGGTTATCCTGTCTTGCTCACATCCAAGATTATCAAGGAACGTGTTTTTGAGATTCACCACCCTTAGTTTATCGAAAAACAAAAAGAAAAAAGATTTTTGAGGACAGGACCAATAAACTGGAAAAATACCGTCGTTATTCCTTACGTTCAAAATATTTCTAACGATATTAAGAGAATATTAAGAAAGGTAGGAATTCACACAATTTTCAAAATATCACATTATTTAAGGGAATTTTTCCCCGCGATCAAAGATAAAGTACCATTGGTAAAAAAACTTAAATTTAGTTTATTCAATACCTTGTAAGGGTCGTAACCAACTATACATAGGACAAACGTCTATACTTTTGGAAACTCGGATCAGAGAACATAGACATAACATATTTTTTACCTCCAGCACAACACACTGCATTGACGAGGCATTCAATAGAGTTTGACCATGCTTTTGATTTCGAAAATGTAAAAATAGTAGAAAAAGAAGCCAAACGATTTTATTAGAAACAATTCACATGATTAAACATCAGAGCGTAAACCTTAGGTATAAAACATCTAAGATACAGTGGGTGTACAAAGTATTCGTACACCTTTTAAAAACTAATAACTTTTTTATAATTGTACCAAACGACCTGATTTTTTATGACCAATTAGAAGCATTAGTTTACAAACTGATATGCAGAAAAGATTTTCCAAAAATTACAATTTACAAGGTTGCAGGCAAAAATAAAAAAGACATTTTTTTAAACTTTTTTATTTGGGCCCCTAATAAAAATTTAAAACATATGTTTTCTAGATTCATGTCCTTTATACACATGTTGGAAATTTCATCGAAATCGATTGACGCAGGAAAAAACAACAGGCGACGAAAGATGTACGATTCTGTGGATTTTAAGCAGAAACTGATCAAAAGTCGTGGAAAACTACGATTTTCACCATTTTTAACCGCTTGTAACTCGTGTGTATGTTAATCGATATCAATGAAATTTTCAACATGTGTATGACTAAAAATCTGTAAAACATACATTTTAAATTTTTATTACGGACCCAAATAAAAAAGTTTTAAAAAATGCCTTTTTTATTTTTGCATTTAACCTTGTGAATTATAATTTTTGAAAAATCTTTTTTGTATATCATTTCGCAAACCAATGCTTCTAATTGATTATAAAAAATCAGGTTGTTTGGTACAATTATAAAAATGTTATTAGTTCTTAAAAAGTGTACGAATACTTTGTACACCCACTGTACTGCTTGGAGATGACAAGAAGGTCCCTGAGGAGGCGTAGAAGCAAGAGGGGTCTATTGTTCTGCATAGCAGTGTAGTGTGTGTGTGACCGCTTCGGCCAATAGAAGGCGCGCACCTTCCAAGCTAACCAATCGGGCGCGCATTCTTGTCTACGTCACCGCATTCCTTGCCAGGGACCTTCTTGTCATCTCTCAGCAGTACATGAATACGCAACATTACTGAACCAGTAATGTTTTATGATGAATTTTTCTAACAAATAAAATCTGTTAAAGGTTTAAAATACATCAAAAGTAGATTGAATGTCAATAATAAATTACCACAACTTCGTATAGTATACAAACAGTGGAAACTTGTTGCTTGGATATTTCACGGTTCATATTTACCGCCAAACATTGATTGGCCAATGGGTCGATCGATGTTTTCTGATCCATTGCCTCTTTAAATTCTAACGTTTGTCCTCAGTTCGTATATCACAGGCACGGAATCAACATGTGTTATAAAGTTGTAAAGAGTTTAAAATAATTTGTTCACATAGCAAGTATGTTTGTTTTTTTTTAGAACATTTGGTTTTTTGTGCGGAACGCAACATAAATTATACTTTATATTAATTTAATAATTGTTACAGACGCAATTATATGAAAATTTTTCTTGAAAATGGTCTAAATAGTGACCGAAACGTTGAAAATTTTGTGGTAATTTGCAAAATTGTTTAAGTAGTAGTATCAGATCGAACGAGTGCGCTGAAAACATTAATATACGGTAGTGGAAAATTGTATTGTATATTATACAGGGTGTCCCGAAAATCTCCTTCCTTGAAGAATAGGATTCTTGATATGTCATTCGAGGTAACCTTTTCCTTTGCGAAAATGCTCTACGCGGCTGTGTTGAGGAGTTATAAACCCCTTGCTGTATTTTAACGAGTCAGACTCGTCACGAAGATTCGAACGAAGTCTAACAAGTATGAATGTTACGCGTTTCCTTTAGAAAATAAAATAAAATGTGATTCGCTTGTAATTAATATGTAAGCATTAAAATAAATGTAGCCATACAAAAAATATAAATTTTCTTCCTACGACATTTTTGAGGATAAAGACGTCTTAGTCACTGTAACTGTAAAGAAAATGGTACGGCAAGGGGTTAACGAAAAACACGGACCAATCAGAGCGCGGATACCAGCTCGGCCAATCCGAACTCCGTGTGGTCCATGTTTTTCGTTAATAACTCTTTAACACATTCGCTGCCAAGAACGAGTTATCTCATAGGTCGAAGTTTGTGTTTAGGCTGTCATAAAACATTTTATCGCAAAAACCGATTACGATATAACTCGTATAATTAATAAAGCAATTAAAAATTATCTAAATTCAATATCTTTCCCATAAATACATGTTTTGTATTTTTATTTTAAAATTAATTAAAATTTGTTGGCGTGGTGGAACCGTTTTTGAAAATGTCGCTCGACAGCGAACGTGTTAACAAAGCCAAGGAGAATATCTTCGCAAAGGAAATGGTTACTTCAAATTACCTCGGGAATAATCAGCTCTTTCAAGTACAAAATTTTTGGGACACCCTGTAGGTTGATTCACTGGATAGGTCACAGCGTTTGTCAAATTGACGGAAGAGGATGAGCAAGGGTTGAAATTAGAGGTTGTTTCGATATCACCCTCGTGAGATGGAGTTTGTAGTCGGTCGGCTATCGGAACAGCTCGTTTCGCGCGTGGTGTCCGCCCGTATCCGCGTGCAATCTGCTCGCGAAAATAATGCCCGCTGGCGACGAAACATTTGGAGGTCGCGGGGCGCCGCGCGACTGGAATGCGTTGTAATTTACGAACACGGGGGAGAGGTCAGGCCGGTTCGTCGATACAGCAAGAGTATCGGCGAGAAAGGCAGCGTTGCAGACATCCAGAGAGCCTCTCTCCTCCACCTCCTTTCGCTGTCCCTCTGCCTTTTGTCGCACGCGACCGGCCGACTGTTATCGCGACATTCTCGCTCTCGTGTAATTGCACGACGTTCGATCGCCGAGGATCCTCGATCTTGAACCCCGAAGCGATCCTCCACAATATGGTAGGGTACACGTACAGTTACTCGAATTAATATTCGGACGCTCTAAAAAAAACGATAACCGTTCTAATATTGTACTATACGATTCGAACTTTTTTGGGAAGCTAGAGCAATTAGTTGACTACTTATTACTAAACAAATAATTGACACAGAGCTACAAAACTTACAAAAAACGTACTTCTTAAATTTTCAACATAGTATTTAGTATTTTTTAGTATTATTTAGTATTTTTTCTACTATTCCGATCAATTGTTATTTTTGAAAAAATTTCTTTTCACATCCTGTAGTAAACTAATTGCTCTAGCTTCCTAAAAAAGTTCAAATTGTATAGTACAATATTTTAAAAGTTATCGTCTTTTCTAGAGCATCCGAATATTAATTCGAGTCAATTAATACAATTTGTTAATTTATTTTTTCTTATATTGGTACATCCATGTATTTTAAAAAACAAAATATTTTCAATTTGATTGCATAGAATTAAGTGAAAATAATTTGTTTAATTCACGGTTCAATGGAGCCTCGATTATCCGAACGGTCCACATATGTGAACAGTTCAATTTAAAGCGATCTTTACACAATAAAACTGATTGTGTAAATCAGTAAAACCACTGTAACTGTGAGGAAGTAACTGCTCCATTTTCTCAGTACGGCAGTTAAGAAAGCGACGTAAAATAAATGAAAAGAAAATTTCAATCAGAAAAGTGTCACGTATATGTCGGCAAAAGTATCATTAAAAAGATCAATAGAACATGCTTCGGGCGGGACAATGTTTAGATTGGAAAAAATGTTTTAATTTCCGCCAGTCGATCAGAAACACAGGCAGCCATCTTTTGCCATTTTTTTGCGCCGTATGGTGTGCAACTGTGGCGATTCGTTTTGCAACGGTTCCGTTAATCACGCAGATATGCGCATCCCGTTCGGTTTTGCAAGTTGCACCGAATGCAACACGGCTTCGTATTTTCGATTTAATCTACTCGCCATTGATCACGAGCCGGTTGACATCGGTGCAAGAGTTACGGGGACGTCTTCATCATTTACACCGGCAGCGTGTTCGATTTTTTTTTCGCAAAAAAAAAGTATAGTAGTCAAGTTTGCCATGCTGCGTACATAGGCGCTATGCACATGCATGTATCAGGTTTGCTACATTGCGCTTGTATCATGTGTGTGCGTCGGTACAGCAGCCATTAGTTATCCCGTCGAATTATTATTCATTCGAGGAGCTTGCGTGTTCAAATGGTACGCGTAATGCTCGCTTTTTTAATCAGTGTGTTCTCATTTTTCACTGTTTTAAGGAAGGTGGAAAACTAGATGTAAGTGAATATCGCTGTCCAGGTTTTAACATCTCGCGAAACATTAAAATGCACAATTTAAATGTCCACTTTTAGTATTATTATTTGTCATAATTTCTCTATTGTACCTCTTTTCATCGACCAATCGTTTTTATTTATCACTAAACCTACCGAGCCTTAAAAGTAACTGGTACATGTTCCCTTATAAAAATGACAAGATTGATTTTATTTAGAGTTTGTGCGGTTCCTATTATAATATGTGCTCTACCAAAGATATTTATACATTCGATTCTTAGAAAATTATTTTTATTATTTCAATAATTGTAAAATAATAAATCTGGAACCGGTCATTTTGACCGGTGGTGGCAGGTTTAGTGTTATTATATCAATTTTACTTGTTCTAAAAGATTCATTTTGTGACTACAAAATTTTTCCTTTTAGTTTCAATAAATCGATAATCTATATACAGGGTCTGTCCCGAAAGTAATGCGACCACATTTTTTTTTTAAATCTATTAAACATATGGGACCAACCTTTAAATTTCTTTAAAGCGGGATCCTTGGGCGTCGACAAATTTTTTCCAGCGAAATTTCCATGCTTCGTATACTCTCTGGAACGCGTTTTTTGGAACCTCTCGTTGTACCCTCGTCACAGCCTCTTTGATGCGTTCCACGCTTTCAAAATAGCATTCTTTTAGCAAATTTTTAATTTTTGGAAACAAGAAGAAGTCGGCGGGAGACAACTCAGACCGTACGGGGGTTGAGGAAGTGTTGTGATCCAACTAAGAAGTGCCGTTTACTGTTTTCCCCGTGATCTACGGAAAAGTTTTGGTTGGAAGTACTCGACGAGGCTGTGACGAGGGTACTACGAGAGGTTCTAAAAAACGCCTTCCAGGGAGCATACGATGCATGGAAATTTCGCTGGAAAAAATGTGTCGACGCCCAAGGATCCTACTTTGAAGAAATTTAAAGGTTTGTACCCATATGTTTAATAGATTAAAAAAAAAATGTGGTCGCATTACTTTCCGGACAGACCCTGTATACAGGGTGTCCCAAAATTCGTGAAAATCCCGGAAATGAGAGGTTCCTGAGATCATTTGAAGCAACATTTTCCTTTGCAAAAATGTTATCCGCGGCTTGGTTTAGGAGTAATTAACGAAAAACACTGACCAATCAGAGCGCGATCTAGACGCGAGTTGGCACAGTCGGCCAATAGACAATTGACGCGCCGGGCCGACTGTGTCAACTCGAATCTAAGTCGCGCTCTGATTGGTCCGTGTTTTTCGTCAATAACTCCTAAACAAAGCCGCGGATAACATTTTTGCAAAGGAAAATGTCGTTTCAAATGGTCTCAGGAACCTTCCATTTCCGGGATTTTCACGAATTTTGGGACACCCTGTATAAAAAGAAAGTCTTGACTCACTGACTCATCAACACCCAGGCTAAACCCTTGGACCTAGAAAGCTGAAATTTTGCACAGAGGTTTCCTTTGTGATCTATACAAGGAATAATAAAAGATATTTCGAAATTCAAGCCCTAAGGGGGTGAAAAGGGGTTGCAATGTTTGTATGAGGAATATTTTATGTGTGGTCGGATTTGCTTGAAACTTGGCCTTAATGCTCTTTGATATAATTAATCAAACACCTATATCGGCATTTTAAAAAATTCAACCCCTAATAAGGGGGTGAAAAGCGATTTTGAAATCAAAGATGGCGACATGACATAAAATTAAAACTCTATAGGGGTGAATGGTGGGTTAAAAGGTTTTATGGAGAAACAATATCAACTTCCAAGGGCATTAAACGGTTTCCTGTGCGAGCGAAGCCGCGGGCAAAAGCTAGTAATATATAACGGTATCCTTGAAATTACAGTTAGGAGCAAAACTGATCACACGCACACTTTAAATCAGAATAACTTTTTTCTAAATGGGTCAAACGACTTCAATTTCTCTGTAAGGCTAGAAGAAATAGTTTAGGAAATGACGTCTAAAAAATATTTTGAAAAATGCATTTGGTAAACATTCTGAAAAACAATTGTAAAAATCAATTTTTGCTAACTGTATACCGATGGAAAAAGAACAACTGATCCAGAGATTAACCCTTCGACGGCGGAGTCCGGATCCATTTTGACCGAGAATAGTTTTGGAAAATTAATAAAATGTACAGTCGCTGCAAACACCAGAAAGACTAACGTATTTGCAAGAAGTGCCTACAGAAAAATGTTTAAAAAATTCATAAATGAAGTATCGAATTGCCCTAAACTTCGTTAATTGTATAATTGTGAGAATGGTCCGGTGTTCGAGTGTTGAGAACAACGTCAGCGAGACGCGGAACCGAAATTTCGCAAAGGAACCGCTAATTAGCGAACGCAAACTGCAGAGCTGGGCCGCTGTATCCGCATCGCGCGGGCCAGGCACTCTCGTGCTTCGCATGCCTTTCAATTGGCCGAATTCGCTCGGTTCGGCGAAGTCGTCGAAACAGAAGCATTTCGAGTGCGTGGAACAACCAAATTGAAAAGGCTCGCCGCGCGTCGTTTAATCGCCGAACGTGGTTGCATTTTGTGACGAAGGATGCACCGTTGCTGCAGTTCGCGCATTCGGCCACTTGCGTGGGCACACGAAGGCGATTCCCGCGCGCGATTCCTTCTCTCTCTTCTCGTCCTTCTCCCTTTGGCCGGCTTGATAAGTGCGCACCGCGAAAAACGAGACGCCGGATGTGACGTCACCGCGCGACCCCGCATATTTGCGTGCACAGCGCCATGCCAGCGCGATCACACTCTCTGTTGCAAATAATTCGGCTCCAGAGTGGAGGCTGCACGCAAATCCTCTCGCCAAAAATCTCTAACCATTTCACTATTATGCACTCCATTGCTCAACCCTTTCGCGTACCAAGCAGCCTCAGATACGTGTCACGTCTTGACCCATTGCGGACATTAAAGTAAAATATTGTTTAAGGATAGTGAGCATTTTTTAGAGTGCATTCAAAATACTCCAACTATGTGTTTCTTATACTCAGAATCTGCTGCAGCTATCAGCTTGAAATTTGAAATTGATAGAGCAACTACATATACAAAGACGTCTCACGTCTTGGACCATCGTACACATTCAAGTAAAATATAGTTTAATGGCAGCGACCATTTTTTCGGCACATTGAAAATGCTGCGGCTATCAACTTGGAATTTTGCCTTCTTGGATGACCAAGGTGCTTTTGACAACGTGAATAGTGATATTTTGTTGAACAAACTGGCCTCTGTAGGTTGCACTAACCGTTTAATTCGATTTATCAAATTTTTAACATATAAAACAGAAATATTCACAAGTTTGACAGGCGATGAAGTTAGATTTGTCTTTAAAGGTGTCCCTCAAGGAGGTGTATTAAATCCACTTCTCTATTTAATATATGTTTCAAAAATTACTGACAATTTGCCCAAAAATATTTGTGTATCTCAATTTGCAGACGACATTGCAATTTATTCAAAAATCTCCCCACTAAGAAAATGTAAACATATTATAGAAAGATCTATTTCCATTATAAAGTGTAACCTTCTTTTATTAGGTTTGGAACTAACAATAAGCCCACAGAAAACAGCTCTCCTTCGCTTTAACAACAAAAAGATCCTCCCTGGACAAACTGAAATTACAGTAAATGATTGCCTCATCAAATCTAGCTGCTCCACTCGATTCTTAGGAATAATTTTTGATTATGAACTGTCTTTCAAAATTCATTTATCCCATGTTCAAAACAAATGTACGAGAGCCTTAAATATCGTTGAATTTCTATGCGGAACATGGTGGGGTTCAGACCCAACAACATTATTAATTCTATACAAACGTTTCGTTCGTTCGCATATCGACTATGGGTGCTTTATCTATTTTCCTTCACGTAAAGATCTAAAGTACAAACTAGAAATAATTCAATTTTCTGCCATCAGATCGGCTTTAGGTTATCGTATATCTACTCCTACCAACATTTTATTGGCTGAGTCAAAGTTCCCGTTAATAAGAGATCGTGTTGAATTTTTATGTAATAGCTACTTGAGTAAAATTATTTCCAATACTTCCACCTTGGTCAACAATGCAATACATCAATATTACTCCAAGACTAGAAATTTTAAACGCAAGAGGAAAAGACTCGTACATCAATGTATTGATGATATCCCTATCATAAAAAGAAATTTAAAAATTAGTAACTGTTATGATATTTACCGTCTGGATTATAATGTTATTAGTAACTCGATCCCAATAAATACTGAACTTGGTCATGAACTTAAAATATGTAGCCATCCAAACTCCATATTACATAATTGGCTTTCAAACTGTGACTCATACGCAATTTTTACTGATGGCAGTAAAATTCCAGGCTCTAACTCTGTTGGATCTGGATGCATTGGTAAAGATTTAAATATATCAACCAAGAAAAGCATCCCATCTATTGCTTCTATATTCACGGCTGAATGCATTGCTTTAATTGATGCTCTTGACATTGCTCTTTTGGACACAACCCATAATTATAAAATACTTACCGACTCTCTCAGTGCCCTGCTACGTCTACAAACCTCAAAGATAAATATAATGATAAACTTCTACATTTACGAAATTCAGGAAAAATACTTTAAGTTCAAGAAAACCACATCGAACAACAGCAGTATAGAATTTGTTTGTATTCCGTCCCATTCAGGCATTGTTGGAAATGATGAGGCTGACGCCTTAGCTAAGTCGGCAACACTAGAACAAGCTGATAAGCGTATTGTCATTCTCTTTTCTGATTTACGGGAATCTTTTAAACACAAATGTAGACAAAGTACTAGCGATTTCAGAATGCAGCAGGGTCAGTTTAAGGGCAAGGAATACTTTCAGTATTATATTAGAGACGGGGTTGCACCATGGTTCTCGGGTAGGGGTTTATCACGACAATTTATTGTAACATTCAATCGTTGTAGAGCAGATCATTATCATCTTGCAGCATCTCTTTCACGACTACATATAATAGATGATTCCAATAGTAACTGCGGCAATGAGGTTCAAGATCTTAACCATATCATTTGGCAATGTACCTTGTTGGAATCACAAAGAGTTGATCTCATGAAAAAATTAAGGAAGCTCAATTTGTTTCCACCCTTAAATATCAGATCGTTACTTTATGAACCGAATATTCAGGCATGTTGTCTTCTTTTCAATTTTTTCAAGCAATGTAATTTAAAGATTTAAAGTTATGTACTTAAATGTGTTACTATATACCTAATGTGTTCTGCTGTACCTACATTACCAATGTTTAACTGTAACATGTATACTACTAATGTATAGCTTTATAACCCCCCATGGAGAGTTCCAATTAAGCTTTCAATAAAAAAAAGAAAAAAAAACTTGAAGTTGGTGAGGCTCTGTGTAGTTAGAATGGAATAGCAAATTATGAGTCCCATCGTAGTCGCGACAGAACGATTCAATCCGGTGCACAGGGTCCCAGCAACAATTGCACCACCAGCGATATTTGACCTACAATATTTGCTCTAGCCGGGATGCCGTCTGATTGCACAAACTTGTCCCTGAACCCGTGCACGGCGCTCTTTACTCTTCCCAGGGGCCGTGGACGATAGATGTGTGCACGGAGGAGAGCCGAGGCACACGGGACGAACTTATGAGGACCGCACATCGCGCCGCGAATTCCTGCGTCCCAGAGTGCGTGCTTAATTACCGTCGCCCGTTTGTTTGCCATTTCCAAAGTGACCGAGTGGCCAGACACACTGCCGGCGACAGCCGTTTTGTCAAATTTTCGCGAATTCCACGGATTCTAGCCGGCCTTCGAGCAATTAAACCTTCGTTTATCCTCGGGCAATTTTAGACCCCGAAAATGAACCTTTTTGTCATTCGGATCCGACACTAATTCATTTCACCAGAGAATTTACCATGTGCAGAACTCACTTTACACAACATACATACGTTGTATCGATTATTTCTATCTATTATTACGTAAGTAGTAATAATGTAGTAATAAGTATTCTCAATGGACCTTTAGGCAAATCCCCATTTGTATAAATTATTTAATGCAATACTTTGCAGGAATTGGCACATTGTTCGTAGGCACACGGTGAAAAATATAAATGTTGTCCGTACATACAGATGGATAAGACTTCTTCGTTGATGCGCTGCTATTTATGCAGTATTTCCATCAGAATAGTTTCGCCGTCGCAATTGAATTGTACAGTTCCGTAAATGATCGTAAAGCGGCAGGAAACAATATGATCATAAAACTGCAGCATGTCACACCGGTCGAGCTGCCAGTGAATATTAAGCTTCATCGCCGTTGCATTTTTACAAACGTCACGAACCCGCTGTCAAAGGATACGGAAGCCTTTTTGTCGTCATGCGACCAGCAGGAAGTTTCGGGTTGTTTCGATGATTCGAGCGTGGACGCGCATTCCTTTCTGGATTGTAACGACGGAAAAAGGGAAATTTCGATTTGAATTTTAAATGAAATGCCTCGGTGACCCGGCTTAATGTTTGGAAACGTGAGTACAGTTACCGATTAAACTTTTATAGGGCCGAGCGTTCTGTGAAGTGACCGTCGAAAATGTCTCAGCACGATAAAGGTGGCGACACAAAGGAACACAATTATGGTGCAGGTAGACCTCACGAATATTCCTAGAACTTGACTGTAAAATTCGATGAAATTCTGCTCGACAAAAAATTGCGAACAAATTCATGGACATTCTACCAAACAGCACACGTGACAGTGAATTACATTTCAGAACTTTCGGTTGCTAAATCGATTTATAAAAAATTCCAGGAGCATAAAATTACCGATTTTATATTGAAATTTTCAGAGCACCACGTTTACATTGTTATACTTTAAAAAAATTTTTTAGAAATGCATATTTAGTATTGAAATTTTTTATAAATCGCATGTTTGCAGATGTATTATGTAATATTAAAGATATCTTGGAAAAGCATTATTCAGATTTTATACTTTTAAAAAGTACAATGAAAAAGATCGATTTCTTCAACCAGCTACACGAGAATTCCAGCTTAAACAAAGAACCAAAACGCTGAAAGCCCAAACTTTCGGTGATAATTCCTTTAGGTCTCACACTTTCCCTCTGCAAGGGCTCAATTTTTCGCTGCCTGAGAATCCTCCGATTCTTTAATGCGCCCAAAGAGATAGGATAGAATTCGAAACAAGTCGGGGACCTCCTGCCTGGTAGGGTACCACGCCTACGTTACCTTTCAAAGGTTCGGTTCCTCCTCGGAAGAAAAATGTTCGTGAGCAGGTTCTTTTGCCAAAGAATAAATATCACTAAATCATTGCGTCGAAAACCTGTCCGACAATAAGCGAGCCCGCGAAATTGCTGCATTGTTGGGAAAATTTTCTTCTGTTCGACTAGCTCGGTAAACGGAGCCAGTCGGTGTCTCAAAGGATATGCAAAAATCCTCGAGAGGGAACATTCTTTCGTCCGTTGAACTTGTCGTTTTCCATTATCCTGTCTCCCGGTTTTACCTTGTCTTCGAATTTTATTTATTGGAATCCGGTGTCGATTACCTGCTTGCATTGTTGCGCCTCTCTGCGGCGCGGTGTCGCATTTTTCTTTTAAATTCTGCTCTCAAATTTTGTGGAGCGCATATTCTGCTATTTTGTCATTGACTTTCAATCAATCGTTTGTTGACTGCAAATTTTCCGAAGCACTACTCTTTACCGAATATGCTGAAAATAAGAAATAGTGCTGTTTTCGTCATAATTATATACGAGTTTATAAATCTACTGTATACTGTACTATAGATATACTGTACTATGCTATACATCTACTCTACATATACTATATTATCAGGGCCGGCGTGACCTTTTGCGGGGCCCGGTTCAAAAATTGTGCGGGGCCAGAATACACATTCAAATGCTATACTTAAATTTCACAATAAGGTATTATTTATTATAAGTACGAAGGATGTTACATATATTTTTTGTAAGATAAATATTACATAATTTTTCTCGCTTTTTCCGCCGCAAAATCTTTGATTAAGTCATCAAAATTGTTTGAGTTTGCTACTTCGCTTTCTATTGAAAGAATAGCCAGAGATCGGTCTTATCAAAATGGTAAATCGGTCTTGGCTTATTGATGATAGAAGATAATTTTTTATTAGTTTCAACCGCGAGAAACTACGTTCAGCTGTAGCCACGATTACTGGCGTAGTTAACATTATTTGTAACGCCACACTGTGGACATTACTCAACTTGAAGACACCGATTTTACTGACATTCTTACAGAATATTAAAAAACTATTGATATAGTTTAATTTCTCGTAAAAAGTACATTTCTCTGAAAACGTTCGGATTTTTTTATCTGAAATAGTTTCCGGGAATTAAGGACTTTATGGAGTACACTGAACTTTGATATGATTTTTGTCACGCCTTCAAATTGAATCATCGCTACTAAAAAAATGTCTTGCATCTGTTTATGGTATGATCATTCTGTAAAAAGTTAATCAATATCGGTGTTTTCTAATTGGGTAATTTCCTTAACACCTAACGTCCTCTGCACCCGTGTTGCAGACGTGACAACGTTTGATGTCAACATTAATGTCAACGTCTGCAACACGCTGCAACGAAATGTTTCAATGCAAAGACGGGAGAGAAAATCTTGCACTCATGTCAGTGTGCCGCAAGTTGTCATCGATTAGTGGAGTACGCGATTGCATTTTCCACACACACCCGAATATTCAATCTACTATACAGGGGGTCTCGCAAAATGTCTGATGAGTTTTCGTAGACCGCGGGGCCTTTCAAAACGCGAGGCCGGGTTCCGGCGAACACACTGAACCTGACTCGCGCCGGCCATGTATACTATACATATACTATACTATACTATACATATCTTATTTCTAAATATCCCTTAAAAAGCTATCCTTATTTTATTCAACAATTACTAAAAAAAGAAAGTTTTATCGTAACAATAATTTAGAGCTTACACGGTGGTGTTCCTCCTTAATGGATTGGAAATGGAGGGCGCCGAAAAACGACGCGAGAAAAATGTCTCGGTAACGAACGAAAGCGCGTCGATGCAGGTCCTTTGCAGGGACCGCTGCGCGCCGCGCCGGTGGGTGTGGGAGCGAATGCAATATTGTGCACCCACGTGCAACCACTAAGCCTATAACTCACGGGGCGCGCGCGTAAACACACGCTCGCGACAAAGCGCACCTTGGATCGGAACACCGTGAACCTTGAATCCATCGTTGGACCCGTACACATGCACGCGTCTGCATAACGTATGCACTCGCCGCGCGGCGGGATTGTCCAGCGAGTATGTGCACCGGTGTGCAGTGTGGAGCGTGTGCACCGGTTCTCACGCGATGCAACGCTGCCGCCACGAACCAAACATTGACACCACTGCCACACCGATCCGGATTCGTGGCGATTCCGGAATTTGAGAATGTAATTAGCCTGCAATTAGGCTGCCGGTCCTTGTGCGGAATGCGAAGTGTTCTCCGTTAATTATGGGACGCGGCGGGATAAAAATGCTCTGAACCAATTGTTGAGAAGAGCAGCTTCATGAAAATTGATAGCTTTATTAGGCTCTTAGTACTTTTAACGAATTGGGAATAGGGAATGGGGAATTGAGAAATTGGGAATAGAATGATCTTGAAGTTTTCTTATGTATTTTTCTTTGTTGAGCTTGATAGACATCTATTTCTTCCCTTAACCCTCCGGTATACTGTGCCGGAGTCTATTTTCACCGGGAACATCCAAATTGTCGTTTAAGTACTCAATTTGTAGCAATTAAACTAGCTGAATAGCTGTTTCATTGAAGATATCGGAAAGACTAATGTGTCTACACGAGATATCATCAAAAGTAAATTTTTTTTTTAAATTATTAATTAGAGCTGTGAACCGTCCTAAGCATTGCCGATTATATAACTATAAAAATCGTCCATTGTCCGAGGATTAATGATTTTAAGGGTCCGATACACCTGGGAAAACATTCGAGTTCAATGTTCTTATGACTTTGACTTTGAAAAATGATTTCTTACTTCGCACGAAGTATACGTCCATTGCCAAATGCGATGCGTTGTTATACTCACCCTTGGTTAATGATTTTAATAAGTTAAAATCACATGACATTTTCGAAACCATGCGGTAGTATATGTATATCATAAATATTTATATTGTTTTATAGAAATTACGTTTGGATAGTAGATATACGAGACAAAACGTGCGAATATGAGTGATGAGTAGAATACGGATTTTATGCATTTATGGCAAAGATCGATGGATATAATTCAAAACATTTAAAACATTAAGACAATTTAACAACGCCCACATGTTATTCTCGATTTATTAAAACTGTTGAAAATAGAAAGAAAGGTTTATATGGCTTCTGTGTCTTGCAATTTATTTAGTGATGAGTGAGTAAATGGAAGAAGTGACAGAAAATTAAGAAATTAAGAAATTCCGCAAAGAATTTCGAGCAAGCATAAAACGAAATGGTCATGTACATTGAGTAAGGCAATTAGTTTAAACATTTGATAAATACACGGCATCCACGCGTGCTGCTCTTATTGTTATCGGTAATAAAGCGAAGAGATTCAATTAATGGATTCCATTTGCTAGCTGCGGAATTCAAATAGTTATGAATGACTGTCCAAATAGCTGACGTCCATTTAATTGAACAAAATTGATGGTTTTCCCACGCGAAACCGCCGGATGGATAAACAGTTACTGATCTTATGAAGTATTCGAGGAATCATGCGAACAGAACGTTACTGGGAACAATATTATACTGGGCCGATCGAAGGTCCGTGTGTCGCGAGAGGCAGAAATCAAGAGAAAGAGAGAAAGAGAGAGAGGAAAGCCGACCGCTTAATCAGAATAATTCATTCAGTTACTTTCCTATGGCAACCACTTCCTATAACGCTAATTACGGTTATCATCGCAGTATCGTTTGCAGTATCGGAGGCGCGAATCCGACGCGAACAACCGCAATAATTTATGGTGTCACCTCTCTAAGGCGAATAGTTTATTTCCTTTTTCCTTTGGTTTCGGTTAATCAAAAACTATTTGCTTCAACCAGAGAGATTGCGTGTGTGGTTGCAGTGACGTGATAAGAAATCGTTCTGTAATCGCTCTCTTAATTGCACCGAAATTTCCAAAATCATTCAATGAAATTTTTCCTCTAGTCTGTAAATTAATAAACATTTTCATAGAACTTTGCAAGTTTTCAGTATCGTTTGTATCAAATTGTTCTGCATTATTCAACAAATTAAGTTTTTGGGTTGCCTATAATTGATAGACTGTGGATGTATATGCAATTTTTTATTTTTATAAAATAAAATCTTATTTTCAGTGGCAGTAGCCCTTATATGTCTGAATGAAATCAAAATCGTATTAAATTCCGTGAAATTTTATATTCAAGCATTTTTTGAAAATTTTCGGATCCCATAAATGCATAAAGATCCGCAGTTTAATGATTAAGAAAATGGTTAAAAATTTGGATGGACACGTTCTTGTTATTTTCATAGTTAGTTTTACTGCTCCGTAAAGTCAGTGTTAAGGGCTCACCTTAAGCGAGGAATGAAACGTGGACGAAAGTGTGTGGTCTAAACAAGATGGCCAACGTACACGTGTACGGGAAACCCGTTCGAATCGCGCAGGAGTATCGTGAAACGGGGTCCGATAAGGTTTCTTGAATAAAATTCGTCGGTCGATAAGGCCCGCGATCGCAATTCATTCATGGAGCG
Organism: Lasioglossum pauxillum; assembly: GCA_933228785.1. Classification (NCBI taxonomy): domain Eukaryota; kingdom Metazoa; phylum Arthropoda; class Insecta; order Hymenoptera; family Halictidae; genus Lasioglossum; species Lasioglossum pauxillum. The sequence goes on along the minus strand of OW121706.1, from coordinate 15,177,208 downwards.
CATGGCGGCCGACCACAGGACACGTTTATCAGCGGAAGATTAAGAGCGTGAAACGACAAAAATACAAACACAGGCGAGCCGAGCGTAGTCTAATTTATTTCGTCGGCCGCATATGGCCGGACATGTGAATCTCCGAAACTTTAAACGCGCGCATCGTCGAAAAAAATGATTTCAGTCAGTCGAAAACAGATACTTTCGCTAGTCGTGGCCGTGCTTTGTATACTTTTACGTTTAATTACTTGGAGCATCATGCGAGACGAAATGTATTCGATGCACTTGATCATGAAATGCGTCCTTCCTCTGTTCAATTTACTACTACACAATTGACCTGTAAGGAAAATACATATTTTGGCATTGGTTGCAGCACGTAAGAGTAAAACGAAATGAATCCTTTTAATTACAACGGTTTGTTAAACTTCAACATTTCTCAGGAAGAATAAATTCGATGAAAGAACTGAAATGGCTTGAAAATAAACTGGGAGTTCTCAAAGTGCTATGATAATTTTCTTATACTTCGAGAACAGTGTCTTCGTCGACTCGGCATTCCTGAATATTTAAAATAGCTGAATGAGTTTGTGATCACAATTTGTTATTATTTCAGCGTGACGTTATCGTCCAAGGCTAAAAATATCATTCTTGGAGATACATATTTTGCGATTCGCGTTATCGGAAGCAAAAAGCAGCACGCGAGCCATTATATTTGGTAATGTCTACCTCCAAACGGTTTACAACATTATTTCTTTGCAGAGAAACAGGTTTTCAACATTCTTTCAATGTTTCCAGGGACACGTTTCAATTGCTAGAATTTTCAAGAGGAAAACATATCTACAGTCGTCGACGTGTCGCTTAAAAAATTAAGGACGATTCAAAGTAGAAATTTTAAGCTTTAAAACGAGATTATTATTTCCTCATTTGTTTTAACAACAGTGTTTAAGCATTCATTTCTCGAGACTGGGAAATGTTCGAAACTTTTTAGGTCCACTGTTGGGGGGGCCATCTTTTGGGGGCCGTGTTACGTTATAAAAAATACCGCGCCACAAAAATAATTGGGTGTATCCCACAAAGATCCGCAATCTAGCAATTAGAATAAGTTCCACAAACTTGTTTGCTCTCTCTGTCTCTCACCTATCCAGGCCCCTGGAATCACAGCGGAGCAAGAGGAGAAGTCTGCAAAGAAGTCCCCGTGGCCATCATCGGCGGACGACTGTCCACCAAGATTCCTTTCCGGCCTCTATCAGAGCCGAATTGTTCGTGATGCCCCCAGCGAGAAATACAAAAGAGGAATGGCTGGGGGACACGTACGTCGAAATCGAAAGGGACAACCGGCGCAGCCAGCCAAGAGGGGCATTTAAAGTCATTTGTGGTACGTGACGTAATGCGTGGCTGGCCTGCTCTGCTGGTAGACGGGGAATTTAAGGGGAGGGGAGACTGATGTAGCCGTCTCGAGTAATCGATTCCTTCTGTTCAATCGATAGGACGAACATTCGGCAATATCGCACTCGAAATAAATCAGTGTTTAAGGTGCGATTCTAACGTCAATCGATAGTATGATTTTTTAAAAATATTCTCCTCGAAGCGTTTCGAGAAATTCGACAAACTTGGCGTCTTTTACCGTTTTTGGTAAAATGGCTGACCCAGGTGTCGGGAGCTGAATAAAAATCTTGCTTTCTTACAGTCAATGTATAAAAATATTGATAATTAGATTGCTTTATGCAATTTTCCATTTTTATAGACAAAGATTAAAATAGTGGACTGAGATAAAAACCTATCTTTGATGGGAACAGCCTTTGTAGATCTAAAACAAATAAAAATCTTACTGAAGGGTCATTCCATGCCAAATCGATCATTTTTTACAGGCACCATCGTCGATTTTGTTCTAAATGAAATATGTTGTAGTCCATGTGAAATTAGGGGGGGGGGTCATAATTTAAGTCATCATTTTGCCGGTTTTGAATTTTTTTAGAAATGGCAGGCCTTCAAAGTTTTCAATTTTTGCCCATTTCGGCGAAAACGTGGCTAACTTACGAATTTTTATCTCAGGAACTATTTGTCCGATTGAGCTACATTTTTTTTGTTTTATTCGGAAAGGACTGGGCTATTACAAAATAATTTTTTCAACCCGGACAATCAACTTTATAATGTCGAAAAATTTAAACAAATTCTTTTTTTACGTTTTTTCGATGATGGGGCTCAGTGATTTAAATTTTGAAAAAAATATGGTAGTATTCCTTGAACGAATAATTGATTGTCGGGGTTGAAAAAATTATTTTGTAATAGCCCAATCCTTTCCGAATAAAACAAAAAAATAGCTCAATCGGACAAATAGTTCCTGAGATAAAAATTCGTAAGTGAGCCACGTTTTCGCCGAAATGGGCAAAAATTGAAAACTTTGAAGGCCTGCCATTTCTAAAAAAAATTCAAAACCGGTAAAATGATGACTTAAACCCCCTAATTTCACATAGACTACAACATATTTCATTTCGAAGAAAATCGACGATGGTGCCTGCAAAAATTTGGCATGGAATGACCCTCAATTCTATGAAATTTTATATACTAGCATTTTTTAAACATTTTCATAAGCCATAAATGTATAAAGATCCGCAGTCTACGAATAATAATAAAAATATTAGATATACATGTAATAAAAATACATGCAGTATTTATAAAAAATATTTAGATGAAGAAAAAAATGATGGTCACCTTGTTAGGCTCCGAGAGTATGCGTATAAAAATACATGCAATATTTATAAAAATATTTATATGTAAAAAAAATGTTGCTTAGGCTCCTAGAGTAACATGCCTCTGGATGTCCAAACTAAGATCGGACATTTTAAATATGCTCGCGTACAGTGAATATTAGAAAAGACGTGGACGGTATTAGAAATTCTAAAGACGACGAAGACGTTGAAATTATTCACATGCAAGGGAACGTTAATAGTCTCGGCGGCCTCAAACTACATATGTAGTCTAAAACTAGTCCGCGTCGCCTTGAGATCGTTACAAAACGTTTCCAAGACAGAAGGAACAGGGCCAAATTATAAACGAAATTGCCGCAGTTGTTTCTCACAGCGAGGTTCAAGGTGCCACGGGCGAAAAACAGCTCTTCGGGGTCTCTCTCGTTTCGCATGACAAAAGTTACAATTTCAAAAGCCCGCGTCGTCTTAACGCTAACAGTCAGTCCTCTCTTTGCGCGCGAGCCACCGCGCGTTTGTCTCGGTAGGTGAGGTGAGCATTATGCTACGCTAACTTGAGATGACTGGCCATTGTGGAATGCGTTTCTTAGTATAGGGCAAAAATCGAAGGAGGTGTAGACCGAAGTACTTCGAGCCATAGGTTGTACAATTACGCTTATGGATTCTCGGGAAACCACGGCTATGCTGTAACACGTTCGGCTCCGCGACTATCCTACCTTGCGACAATGTAATAATTAGATTGCGAATTTTCTGCGTTTATACTAACAATAAGTCGATGCAATTTAAATGTAATAATCAAGAGATCGCAGGAATTTGAGTATGTCTATACAGTAGAACCCTGATTAACCCATATGGACGAGGATATACCCGAGAGTTCGTATAATGGAACACTGAATTAAATTGTTAGCTTCAACTAGTATTGGTTTTTGGTACAATAAACAATGTTGCATATGGATCGCTTTAGATTGAGCTATTTAAAGCTCGATGGGATGATAGAGACTTGAGGTATCGTTGGTTCGGATAATCGAGGTTTTACTGTACGCTATTTTCAAGTTTCTTGCAATTGATACAGACAAGTTTTATATTGCGTAAAAACCAGCAATCCAGTAATAATTTAATCGTTATTGCCCCTGCCTCCAAATAATTGGACAGTTTAAATGATCTATCAAATCTAGGTGCACGGTAGTGCACCAGCCAAGTTCTCGCACTACCTCCTTTTACACGAAACAACTCAGCCGTTTTTTAGAGGGTTATAACTCGGCACTGGAGGCAGATGGAGAGATATAATTTCGTATACTTGTTAAGTGCTATCATGTCTCAATATTGACAAAAGATTAATCTTCTAACATTAGTAGGTTCCGAGATATAGGACATCAAAAATCGCTAAAGTCACTGACTGACTAACGACAGATCATCAGAACCTTTTGGGTACTTCCCATTGACCTACAAGCTTGAAATTTGGTACATAGGTCCACCATAACAAACACTCAAAGGAATAATTATCAAAGTTTGAAATTTTTCACCTTAAAGGGGTTGCATTGAAAAAAACCATTACGAAATAGGTACGTAGGATAGAACATACAAAAAATGGCTGTATCTCGGAAACGGTGCGTCCTACCGCAAAAATATTGAAATTTTCAAAAGGCTCCACCCAAAGTATACATGGTATGTCCAACCATATGACGTATGTAGTCTTTTGATTTAAAAAAAAAGAACGAAAAAAACATACACGTGGAAAACCACGCGCGACAGAAGTGAAACTTCTTGCTTATTGGATGTAGATACAGATTTCAACAAAAATTGATGAAATCCCAACAAAAACATTCTGTAAATAGGAGCCAAGTTCTTATCGCCATAAAAAGTTGTGAGATCAAACAAAATACGGCCAAGTTCGTTAGCTTAGAAATACCTCGTGCAATACTGAAAAAAGCGTTTGTAAAAATTAATTTAAAAGAACGCTGCTTAATTTTTAAAGAGTTACATGGAGGGCTAAATTATTCAAACTTGGCCGCTACCTAACACCTTTTATGGTCATTGGTTTAAAAAATAACGGCCAAGTTTGAATAATTTAGCCCTTCATGTAACTCTTTAAGAATTAAATAGCGTTCTTTTAAACTAATTTTTACAAACGCTTTTTTCAGGATTGCAACAGGTATTTCTAAGCTAACGAACTTGGCCGTATTTTGTTTGATCTCACAACTTTATACGGCCATAAGAACTTGGCTCCTGTTTACAGAATGTTTTTGTTGGGTTATAACTGACATATCATATTGATTACAATATGTGCTTAGATAAAGAAATTTATCGAATCCATTTCTATGTAAGCAACTTCATAATTTCATTAATTGTATGATGAAAAACATAAAACCGGTCATTTGACCGGCAGTAATAGGTTTAGTGTTAAAAAGGATTAAACACCCTAGCTCATAATAGACGCCATTTCGTGAGACACGCCATTTTCTAACAGAGTGGGATTTGAAATAGGATTAAAAATGGCTGAAGATCGCAAGGGAACAATGAGACCAATGTCCAAGTACATAATATGGATGCCATTTTCTAACACAATAGGGTTTAAAATAGGATAATCACTGTAGGGTTAAACCTATTTGAAGGTTGGTCAATACAGGATTCAAAATGGTTGACGATCGCAAAGGAAACGACCAAACCAATGTCCAAGCACATAACACAGAGGCCGTTTTCTACCAGAATATGAATGGAAAAATAGTTGAAGCGGATAAACATCGAAGCGCTGCGCTGGAACGTTAGAAGACAACTTTCTCATGAATATACGACGCGCGAGGATGGATCGGTCGGCGAAAAAGGAATTCGGTATAACCGAAAAGATAAACAATAAGCGTAGAATGTGAATGGGAAAACGATCAGTCGTGTTTCTCGGAAAAGACGAGCAGGCCGCAGCGAAACAGGTGGCTTCTCTTTGGGTTTCGTGACGCGTTCCCGCCGGAAGATTTTCGAGCCAGGGTCTTTCGAGGAACTCGATTGGAACTTTAGACTAAGAAGGGTCGTGTTGGGGTAGGCGGCGCAGCGCGGCGGCTAGCAGTCGAATCACGAGGCGTTTCTAGGCTTTAAATCTAGCCAGATTAGTGGTGGGTAGCGCCTTTAATCTGGCCGCGTACCAATGAGAGCCCGTTAGAGACACTGGCCCGAACACGAAAATGAAAAAACGTACAAACAAAAAACGGAGGAGATGGAAAGGCATCCGCTTTAGCATTCCGCAGATCACGTTGCCTTGGGAACGATTTTTTCGTTCTCTTTCGTGACTCGATAGCACAATTTCGATCGGACGATCTTATCTCCGGCCGACTCGGAAAAAATGCGACGTTGCTGTTAGACTTTTTGATTCTTATCGATTTCCAGAACGCGTAGCTCAAAATTAACAGCGTGTCCCAATGGAGATTTTAGCGAGGTTTCGTGGAACGTATCTTCTTTCAATAAATTATATCTAAAGAATCATTTCATCATAATTGCTTTACTTGGTTACATTTTATTTATTTTTATTACTTGCTCACAGGTATAGTGAAAATAAAAATTTGTATTTTTAATATTGGAAATTGTACACTCACAAATAAATAGAGCAAAACTGTGTTTTACCGCGTTCTTTATTTTGTAAGATTTTTCTTTTTCTTTTCAATTGTCTTTATACAAATTGTTCTTTAGTTTATCTAGCCGATCGTGGCATTCTCCAAAAGATTATAATTTAAGAAAACTTTTTCCGAACATTCCCTCCGATCTCAGAATGTCCAAGTGAATACAACAAACAGGGAGCGAAAATAGTTCGACTTTTAATTATACGAGACAGAGGATGCCCAGATACCACATTCCGATAAGAGCAACAATCTCAAAAATTTCTCACGGAAGCTTTTCGCCCAGCCACTGCTGACCTGGCCATTGTCTTTTAAAGACTCGGAACGGCGATGAAGGCCCGACTAATTAACGCATCACTATTCGACCGAGCGTTCTTCATCCCTAGGAGAAGATGCAGTTGATGGTAAGGGAATATCTTCCATCGAGATAAGGTACACCTTTTTCCCGGATCATCTTTCAAATCGGCTTGGAACCCCGTGGAAGAGAAATGTGCACAGTAGGTACGTAGACGCGCAGCATGACTCTGAACTAAAAAATAAATTATTCGAACAATATTGGGTAGAAAGTTGGGTTTGTGCTGGGCAGAGTATGTGTACAGGGTGTATAGAAATTACAGCGAGATTCTACACCGTCTAGTGGAAATTCAGATGTAAGGAGCCGCAAAATTTACTTTAACTTTCAAGGTCAGAAGGTCAACAATTTGTTTTGACTGCATCGTGCTTTATACGTCACAAAGATTTTCCATTATCAAACTGATTCGAATCTTTTATTCATAATCGCTGAAGTTACTTGAAGCAATAATTATTGGAATTATTTAGTAACTGCCTTAATTCAAGCACATATTAGTGTAAAAATAGCAAACAATCTAAGTAAATTGAATGATGCAAATGACCTCGTCATCCCAATGGAGCCTCTGCCTTTAACTATAATATAATTTTAATACATATATTAATGAATGTATTCTAAAAATGTTCAGAAGTGATTTACGGGGGAAATAATTTTGGATGGATTTATAGGGTGTCCATAAACACTTCTAGGGAAAATATTTATTTTCGAAGGACCATGAGTACCTGCATAAGAATACAATACACTGATTCTTTTAGTAAACTGAAAGTAGTATAGCAATGCTCGTAAATTGTGTTTTTACTGCAGCATGTTCAACTTGCACATTTTCTCCAGAAACGCCCAGGACCCTCATGTACGGCATTACCCGGTAATGGGAAATCCCCGAACACGGGGATAAGCAGCGATCATGGTGGACAGAGAGAGAGAGAGAGAGAGAGAGAGAGAGAGAGAGAGAGAGAGAGAGAGGGGGGGGCCAGGTTTCGCTATAAAAATCAAGTGCGGCGGACTCGTAGGGTAACAACCCGTTAATAAATAAGTAAAGAGCCGGGACCAGTGGACGGAATGGGGGCTAACAAACGTCCGTGAGTCTTCCCCACCAGGATCGGGGGTCATTAGTGTGTACCGTCCGTGAACGGTTTCTCCGAAATGGCCAGGAGAGCCAGGGGTCAGTGGTTGAGGGAAGAGAAGTCTATGGTGTCCATGAGAGAGAAGCGAGCGACAAGGACGAACGACGCAACGCAGTCGGGCCTGGTCGGTTACGTTAGGATAGGTTGGATCGTTTGTCCACGGGGCCCAATAAACTGCCGGCGCTACGAGTCTAGGTTAGAATTCCTTGTTTCTTTAACGAAACGCGACGATCTCTCAACAATTTGTTATCGAGGAACCAATAACGTCGATCGAGCCGAAAGTTTGTATACGGCTTTGGTGCACTTTGTATGTGTAATGTTAAATGTTTACTAAACCTTTAGTAAGCAAATTTTTTACCAAGTTTTAAGTTAATACTTTTGTACAACCTTTCTATGTGGGTCTATTTTGAAAATTTAAAAATACGTTTTGTAGATCTGTGCGAATTAAATTTTGAAAATTTCATATGAAAATTTCAGCATTTTCTTCGAAACATAAAAATTATCTCAGAGAATTTCAAGAGAGTGCATAATTGATAGAGAACTAATATCAGGGTTCTAATTTAGATTTGATACTTATTGTTAGATTCAAATCAAGATCAACATATGCGGGGAGCCGAAGTAAATTTCTCGAGAGTATCCCCCAAAGATTTTCTATTGGGTGTAAATGTGGGGAATGAGCTGGCCATGTCAAAACCCTGATATTTGTTTTACCTAAACACTGCTTCGTGTAATTTGATGTATGGATGGCAGCGTTATCGTGTTTGATAAATGGAGTTATCGTGTCCAATATCTTCAATAAATGGTATTAAAATTGTGTCGAATAATTCTATATATTTTTCAAAATTCATTTTAGGAGTAATGCGACAGATTGGCGTCAGCTCTAAATGCAGCCCAGATCATTAATGTACCACCACCAAAGTTGCGACTCATTCTTATGTCTTTTTCTTTCGTTAAATCGTGCCAGTATTATTTAAAACCATCTGGCCCGTCTAAATTGAATGTCCTTTCATCAGAAAAAATAACAAATTCCCATCCTTTGGGCCAGAACATGTGTGTTTTTGCAAAACCAAGACGAGCCTGTTTATGTTCTGCTTTGACTGCTGGGTTCTCATAGTTACTGACAAATCAAATTCAACCCGAAGTTGTGCTGCACCTCTCAATTCTTTTGATGCAGATCTCATTAACAATGAATGCTGTCTCTTGCTCAGCTTTTGATTTCCCCCTTCGGGGTGGTTTTTGCCATAATCTTTTCCCAAATTGACGATTTATAGAGAACTAATATCAGGGTTCTAATTTAGATTTAATGCTTATTGTTAGATTTAAATCAAGATCAACATATGCGGGGAGCCGAAGTAGATTTCTCGAGAACTCGATAGAACTACATATCTCGGCCGCGTTCTTCCCCCGTCTTTACCCTATATTACCCTCTTAAGGCCGAATACCACCAATTTATCCCCGAATCATCCGGTACACGCCTCGACATAACTGCATACCAAACTTTCCCCCGGCGCGGTTCAAGCGATCTCCATCAACGGCCGCAATTTCCCCCAAATGCCGCATTATGCCGTGTACGATGGAACATGGAACGAGCCTGCAGCGATCCCCCGAAACTACAGCTCCATGATCTCTCGATCCCCCCGTGTTGCTGTGTTGCTCCCCCCTCACCAGTTTCAAAAAGAAGGAGGAAGCAGTCTGTTCATCTCGCGCCCGCATCGGTCTTCTTCCGTCGTCGCGTCGTCGTGACGCTTCCTATATTTTACAACGTGGCCCATCGCGAGCCTCGGTTACTGATGCGGGCAGGCTAAGGGGGAATCCCATTCACCAACCACGAAAAATCAATTTTTCCTTGATGCAATCAATACTTTGGGGAGACTGTATCCCGATGGACGGAAATTCGAAGCAGTTCTGCAGATATGTACAACCATTGAGACTTGTGTCCCCACTCTACCTTCCCCTTCTACCACGCTGTTCCCCCACGCTTCCGCCGCGGCCCGGTCACGTGACGCGCTCCCTCTCTATTGTGCATGTGTTCGGTACTGGTATAGAGAGGGTATCTTTTTCCCTGATCTGGCGACTCTGTTGTAGTAGATCTCATGGGAGAGGTACTTGCCGAAAATTTTACAAATAAGTCAACTATTGGGGCCAATGTAGTCCCTCTCAAGTTTATGCTACTAATTATTTAATGTGTAAGTATTAATAATATTCAGTATATACAGTTAGGAGCATAACTGATCACACACACTTTCAATCAGAATAACTTTTTTATGAATAGACCAAACGACTCCAATTTCTCTGTAAGGCTAGAAGAATTAGTTTAGTAAATGACGTCTAAAAAATATGTTGGAAAATGCATTTGGTAAAAATTCTGAAAAACAATAGTAAAAATTAATTTTTACAACTTTTTTAGCTAGGCCAATAACAAAAATTTAAAAGATGTGTGTTGGTCAACTGATATAAATTATATACGCTCTGAAAATTTCATTGAAATTGGTTAATTGGTTTACCAGTTACAAACGATCGAAAGTGGTAAAAAGGCCGAAAATCTTGAAAAATTGCAATTTTTACCACTTTTGATTGATAATAACTCGTAAACCAATTAATGAATTTCAATGAAATTTTCAGAACGTAAATGATTTACAGTGCGTGTACAAAGTATTCGTACACCTTTTAAAAGCTAATCACTTTTTTATAATTGTACCAAACGACCTGTTTTTTTATAATCAATTAGAAGCATTAGTTTACAAACTGATATGCAAAAAAGATTTTCCAAAAATTACAATTTACAAGGTTGCAGGCAAAAATAAAAAAGGCATTTTTTAAAACTTTTTTATTTGGGCCCTTAATGAAAATATAAAACATATGTTTTCTAGATCCATGTTCTTTATACACATGTTGGAAATTTCATCGAAATCGATTGACGCAGGAAAAAACAACAGGCGTCGAAAGATGTACGATTCTGTGGATTTTAAGCAGAAACTGATCAAAAGTCGTGGAAAACTACGATTTTCACCATTTTTAACCGCTTGTAGCTCATGTGTATGTTAATCGATATCAATGAAATTTTCAACACGTGTATGACTAACATAGATCTGTAAAACATACATTTTAAATTTTTATTACGGACCCAAATAAAAAAGTTTTAAAAAATGCCTTTTTTATTTTTGCATTTAACCTTGTGAATTATAAGTTTTGAAAAATCTTTTTTGTATATCATTTCGTAAACCAATGCTTCTAATTGATTATAAAAAATCAGGTTGTTTGGTACAATTACAAAAATGTTATTAGTTTTGAAAAAGTGTACGAATACTTTGTACACCCACTGTATATGAGTTGACCAAACACAACTTTTAAATTTTTATTAGTGGTCCAATTAAAAAAGTTGTAATAATCAATTTTTATTATTGTTTTTCACATTTCCGAACAAATGCATTTTTTCAACATATTTTTTAGAACGTCATTTACTAAACTAATTCTTCTACCCTTACAGAAAAATTGTGGTCGTTTGGTCTATTCATAAGAAAGTTATTCTGATTTAAAGTGTGTGTGATAATCAGTTATGCTCCTATCTGCATACTGTGTAAAAGAAAGGAGCACCCATTATAATGATAAGATATGTATAATGATAAACAATATCTTTATGTAGAAAAATTGTATTGTACAATGATTCATTTATTGCATTTAAAGTATCAGATAATCCGCAATAACACATATTCTCAGAACTATTAAATTAAACAGCGGTTTCTTTTACACAGTAGTGTAACTATATTTATAGATTTAGATGAATATTAATAGTAAATTAATATTCGATATATTATGAATATTTTATCTAGTGTCTGGAACAAGGATTTCTGAAACAATTGATTTCTGTAGACAACGAAGAATGGAGAACAAAGAGATATTAAAAATGACCGTCTCCTTTAAAGAATGAATTAAGGATATAGGACTCTAAAAGAACAATGTTACAAAACAGAAAAGTAGATTAGTTTAATGTGTATCCAGATCCAGATTAATTTTGTCTTCCAAGTGGATAATGTAAAAGAGAATAAGTAAAAATAAATATTGCATTTTTAATGATTTAGAAGAATTGAACATTGTCTTTGACAAGTATGGAGAGATTTGGAATGTATCTTTCTATTATATAAAATAGAAATATAAAATATTATATAAAATATGAGACAAGAACGAAATAGATGTTGGCATGAGCAAGGCATTGAATCATTAAGAGACATAACGTTGTTGCATGACTTGTACATAATGGTATCGAGTGGCTTGCATGACCGTAGCAAACAAAGAAAATTGAGCATGCGGACACTAACAGGGATCGTTAAGGCTTATGAAGCGTGCATTATTAATAGATTCGATAAGATACGCTTGACTATGCGCACTCCAGAACGCATCTATCGTCTCATCGACTTAAAGTTGAATGCATTTGCTAATATGCGGGCATAGTATCTATTGATTTTTGACCACTGCGGGCTCTGAAGAAATCAAATACTGTGCTGGGAATTTTTCCTTCCATTCGATCACATTTCATACTAATCTCAACCATAATTCTCACACTAGCGATCTGTCTATTGAATGGACGCTTCAGCTGCGTGTCTCTCAAAATTAGTATTCATTGCAAAATCATTATTGAAATTAATTATGTTCATTCACTCTATAACATTTTTAGATAGACATTTAGATGAACATTTTTCTTCCATTATTTAATTGATAGTCAGGATCGCAATATGCTATGAATAGACTGCGGATGTTTATGCAAAGTAACAACTGTTCGCATTGATTGCAAGACACAGGAGCCAAATAAAAATTTCTTTCTCATTTTAATTATCTCATTAACGTGAAACTTATACACTGGTGGCATTAAATCTTTTTCATAGGTCCACTGTTTTAAATTGTACACACCCATTTTTGTCATAAATGCATAAAATCCGCAGTCTGGTTATGAAATATCTAAACGTTTACAATTTATCGTTCGCCTTGGAAACTCATTCGACGCCGTGCTCCATTTTTTCAAAGTTTTCCCCTTGAAATCGTTGTTTGTGTATGAAATAGATGTGTATAGTGGCCAACCCGATACGTGTGTCCCAGAAATCTAATCTTCCAAATATGGGAAAAAATGCCTTGTTTATATAGCAAAGCAAGGAGCGGTCGAATATCAGAACCGCCGACCGCAGTTCCGTCGGACGCAAACTTATGGCATTTAAAAACCATGATCCAAGATACGCTGGGTATGCTCGCATTTAAAGATCCACTCCGATTCTTTAAACTTTTAAATCCCACTATCTAGTGCTCCATCCTGTTTTTGCGTCGCTAGTTGTCCATCTAACTTCTCAACATATTTCTGAATTTAGTATAACTCCATTACAACTAATTTCTGAATTTGATATTTTATCACATTCAATTTTTCAATTTCATCTAATTCTATAAAACTAATTCTATAAAATATTACTACAATCGATTTTGTAATTTATTCTAATTCTATTACAATTAGTTAATTTCTAATAGAAATGTAAAATATCCCGCTCAAATATAGGAATTATTAGATTACTTATTAAATTGTTCTAAGATCTACAGAACACCATTCTACACACTGTAGAACAACTTCCGGAGTAACTGTAGCTTTAGTACTCGTGGTCAATCGCGTGCCACTTTTAACTTCTCATAAATCACGACGCAGGTTTCACTGGGAATCATGTCTGACCGACACCAGCATTGACTATCAACGGCATTAAACGACGTCACTGTCCTTTCACTGATTGCGCTGTTTGGTTCGCGACCACACATCCAAATATTTACATATTTCTTATTGTTTCCTTTAACACTACCTTTAACATGAAGTTAGATTCGTGGCGAAAAATGCAGATTACATTTAACGAACCTGAAAATATTTTTGAACATATAATTTAGATACTTTATCTTGCAATAGTTAATTAGCAACAATAAATTACCTTCCATCTAATCAATTGCAATATGAAACACCTCTTTCGGTACTAAAATTTATCTTTTACAACCAAACTGGCCTGTAATCTATACAGGACATTAATCTAGTCAATAATTAGCAAGAATAAAGTAGCTTCGATTGTAGCAATAGCAAAATGAAACACCTCTTCCGATATTAAAATGTACCTTTCACAATAAAAATGGCCTTTAATGTATACAGGACATTAATTTCATTAATTGGCAGCAATAAATTAGCTTCCATTGAATCAATTGCAATATGAAACACCTCTTTCGATACTAAAATTTATCTTTTATACACGACATTAATCCAGTCAATAATTAGCAAGAATAAAGGTGCTTCGATTGCAGCAATTGCAAAATGAGACACCTCTCACGATATTAAAAAAATATATTTCCACAATAAAAATGGCCTTTAATATATACAGGACATTAATTTCATTAATTGGCAGCAATAAATTAGCTTCCATTGAATCAATTGCAATAAGAGACACTTCTTTCGATACTAAAATTTATCTTCCGCAATAAAAATGAGCTTTAACATATACAAGTCATTAATCCAATTAATTAGTAAGAATAAATTAGCTTCGATTGCAGCAATCGTAAGAAAAATGGCTCGATGACGTGCCTGCTGTTAAATTCAATATTTTCATTGCAACGCCGACAGAACAGATCCGCAGTCGACTGTTTTCTAATTTAAATGAGCGGCTGCATAGCTTCACGCGGCTGCGTATTCGGAATCGGCGGCCAGTAGTCGAGGAAAAGAAAAGGAGTGTTCACGTAGAATGTAGAAGATAAACGAGATTTTGGGTTGTTTCGTTGAACGGAAGAGACGTGGATCCGTCGGTGACACACGGGGGACACGCCTTGCATGAAGAACACTTGTGTCACTGGAGGAATGTGAAATCCAAACAGGCGGCCATCGCGGCGCAGGGTACGAAACGGTGTCTGGTAGTCGCTCACCGGAGAATCAACAAATTATCTGCTCGTTTACTCTATATAATTAACTTCGTATTGTGATCAGGGGAACGATGGACGTATGAACGTACGACTGTGTCTCAATCGTGATTCTACAGGGTGTTCAATTTCAGCTTACTAGTCTGTTTCATTTGTCTGATGTAGAAGAAGCCGAGGAGAGTTTCATCAAATTCTGGATAACGATTGCTGCGGTTACTGTACATTGTAATTTATCAGGTTATCAAAATATGGTTTCTTAATCATTTTACCGAGGTGAGAGTAACACGTGACCCTTAAATTCTTCTGTTTTCAGTGTTTCATGTTTCGCCTACTCATTTTTGTTGAAAACAGATAAGATCACGTATGAAATTAATTTCAACACAAGAATTTAAGATTTTTTGAATAAAAGGAGAGAATAAAAATTGAAACGACCTCTGCGCGTCCACATGGAAAAAAGATATCTAAAGTTAGGAGCATAACTGATCACTCACACTTTAAATCAGAATAACTTTTTTCTGAATAGACCAAACGAATTAAATTTCGCTGTAAGGCTAGAAGAATTAGTTTAGTAAATGACGTCTAAAAAATATGTTCAAAAAAATGTGTTAAAAAATTGATTTTTACAATTTTCTTACCTGGGCCAATAACGAAAAAAGATGTGTTTGGTCAACTCGTATAAATTATGTGTTCTCAAAATTTAATTGAAATTGGTTAATTGGTTTACGAATTATAAACGATCAAAAGTGGTAAAAATTGCAATTTTTCAGAATTTTCGGTCTTTTTACCACTTTTGATCGTTTATACCTCGTAAACCAATTAACCAATTTCAATTAAATTTTCAGAGCGTATATACAATAATTTATACGACTTGACCAAACACATCTTTTACATTTTCATTATCGGCCCAGCTAAAAAAGTTGTAAAAATCAATTTTTACTATTGTTTTTCGCTATTCCGACGAAACTCATTTTTTCAACATATTTTTTAGTCGTCATTTACTAAACTAATTCTTCTAGCCTTTCTTCCATTCATAAGATAGTTATTCTGATTTGTATTGTGTGTGTCACTGGTCAGTTATGCTCCTAACTGTACATCGGAAAGTTGTGACTTAAATGGGACACCCTGTGTAAATTGTGAATTAATCTTCAGTGATAGTCCAGTCAACGAAAAGTTGTAGAGGGAAATGGAAGGAACACAATTTCTAACTTTGGGTCTTTGTTTGGACTAGTGATGAGATAAACATAGTAAAAGTCCCCACTCCTAGAAGGTGAGCGGGGTGCAGGGGATCACGTAGAAGGTCCCCTTTTTCGGTTTTCCGTGTATATCTCGGAAACTATGCGTCCTAGCGATAAGACCATTCCATACAATATTAAAGCTGACAAAATGTGCCACAAGATTAATTCAATTCAGTTTTTCGCTATCTCGCATAATTTCCGAGATATCCACGCTCAAAGTTCACTAATTGTGCTGAAGCTAGTCAAGTAAGCCAAAAACGTGAGGCAAATATTTTTTTCACAATTAGTGAACTTTGAGCGCGGATATCTCGGAAACTATGTGTCCTAGCGATAAGACCATTCCATACAATATTAAAGCTGACAAAATGTGCCACAAGATTGATTCAATTCAGTTTTTCGCTATCCCGCACAGTTTCCGAGATATCCGCGCTCAAAGTTCACTAATTGTGCTGTAAGAGTTAGCTAGTCAAATAAGGGAAAAATTTCTTTTTCACAATTCGTGAACTTTGAACGCGAATATCTCGGAAACTATGCGAGATAGCAAAAACTGAATGCAATCAATCTTATAGCACATTTTGTCAGCTTTAATTTTGTATGGAATGGTATTATTGCTAGGACACATAGTTTCCGAGATATAAGCGGAAAACCGAAAAAGGTGACTTCTACGTGCCTCTCTGTAGCCCGCTCACCTTGTAGGAGTAGGGACTTTTAGTATGTTTACCTCCTAACTATTCCATACAAAGTCCCAAAGTTAAAAATTGTGTTCCTTCCATTTCCTTCTACGCCCCCCTTATGAGCATTCATTGATTGGACTATGAGATTGTTGTCGATTTGATGCGAACGACACGTTTCCTAAGGGTAGAAGGTATAGTTGGCTCGCTCGTAGAAGCGTCAACAGCCTATTCATTAGGCGCATCGTGCTCTTTGTTTCTTGCGTGGAGCTTTGCTCGTTATCAATGGGACAGAGCCATCGCATCGATAACGAGAAAAAACAAAAAAAGAACACCCATCGAGAGAGGGCGAGATATAATGAGTTATGCCAACGCGATAGAATGGAGGGGGCAAAGCCGAGCAATTATTGGCGCCGGCGCCTATGGTGATTATCATTACGCGTGTGCAACAGCCTCGTGGCTCGCGTATGTAATAAAGATTGCGTAAGGGAACGTCGTTCGTCGCTAATTACAAACGTAGTTACACGGATCGATGAGTGTTGATGACGGCGATGGGAACATTTGGGAATTTTTGTGTGAAAATCGTGCGAGACTCTTCGTAGAGATAGATCGATGAAACTTTTTTAAACCGAAGCTGAAATATTGTAGAATGAGAACAAAATAAGGACAAAAGTTGCCGAACCAGTTGTGACCTCGAACATCTTTATCAATGTTGGTCCTTCTTCAGAATGGGACGACAAAATTGTTGACGGTCGACATTTTGTAAAAAGATTGCGCATCAAGAGGTCAATGACAATTTTTTTTATTTCAAGCTGAAAGGTTGCAGAATAAGGGACAAATGGGTAGAAACAATTGCGAATAAGCCTTGACCATGAAAACATTTATTAGCCTTTCTTAAGAAAGTCTTGATTTGTCCAATCTGTGTGATTAGATTTATAATTTCTCTAGTAACCGTCGATGTTATCATACTTCGCTTTTTAATTTATTATTAGCGACTGTTGCTAGTGGAATAATTAATTAAATTGAGTGAAAAGAAAATAATCTTAAAACGCTTTTTTTTTGGGTATTCAATCATCGCATGTGATACTCTTATCACGCTTCTGGTGATTAAGGTTTATTTTTAAGTGAATACGATTGATTTCATATTTTAGATGCAAAATATAATCGTGAAAAAATGATGTTGTTAGCAATCGCTTCTAAACATTATTGTTGAGATTAAAGATTAAAAATCGAGCGCTGAGTGTTCTGTAATATGTCGTCAGAAATGAGTCAAGAAGATGGACAAACTTCACTTGAATGTGACAGAAAAAGGCACCGTTAAGTATATTCGATAAATGATAGAACTAGATTGTGGCACGGGCGCAATGAAAGCCCCCATTTTTACAAACAACGCCGTTAGAACTTCGTATCGAGCGCTCCTTTATCAAAGAGCAGCGGAAGTACTTATCAACACGGTGCACGATAAGCGCCAGTATTTCATAGATTTAGTTATGGGAGATCGTTAAAAGGGTGTGGTTATTTAATACCGTGTTACGGAGCAGCATCCCTGTCACGATACTGCAATGCTAATTACTCGACCCTACAATTTCTTTATGAAAGAAAGAGTAATTATCAACGGTAAAACAGTGTACAAAATACACGTTCACAACTTCAGAGCTCTTGCTCGATTCTTTCTTTGAAATTTATTTCCATAATATCTAGAGTGTCCTTCACATAATTAAAATCATTTAAGAATCTTTGGTAACTATGTTCCTATTAGGAGCAATGATTATGGGAATCTTTATACAAAATAAAAATGGACTGCATCATTTACAAGAAGAGGGAGGTATACATGAAAATTGATTTCTTTCTCCTCCTATTAGAAGCAATGACTGGACTGGGAGTCTATGCAAAATAAGAATTGTCTGCATCATTTACAAGAAAAGAGAGGTATACATGAAAATTGATTTCATTCCGGCTCGGCCGATGCTAGCGTCACTTAGGGACCAGCCGCGTAACTAAGCTGGAATCCGTCCGCTGCTTCCGCGCTCTAATTGGTCCGCATTTTTCGTTATTAACTGCTTGATAAAGAACAAAATTTTACTTCAAATGACCTCGGCATTCACTTCTACTTCAAGAAAGTACATTTTCATAACTTAGATTTATGTAGATCCACGAAAGGTACCTTCGAAATGTTCACTATGGCAAAGACAAACAACATAAAATTCACGACCTTTACCAATTTTTCGAAAAAAAGAGTATTTACACATTACTAGACAAAAATGATAAAAATGATACTAGATAAAAATGATCTGCATCGATTGTGGGAACCAGTAGTTAAATGAAAATTCATTGACACCCTTTAATAGTCGTTTTACGTTGAGAACAACATAACAATATTCTTGGATCTTTTATACACGCCTCAAAAGAATTAAGGGATCACTTGTGCGAACCCGAAAAATTGGCCCCACTTCACGTGAACGTAACTCCGTCAGAAATTGCCGTATCGATATCGTTAAACAATGGTTTGAAAGCCTGAAACCTCTAGCATTCAGATGCTCCGTTTCAAATTGTTGCTATGTTGGTATTTTACAAAGTTATAGCGAGATGAAGACAACATTGACGGTTAACAAAAATTTTGTACAATTTTGGAACATCACACGGGGAGCAACAAATTTTGTTGATAAATCGCGTTAATATCATTTGGAAGAGCTATCTTTCCTATGTAAATTGTGTGGTTGTTGAATATTGTGCGATTTTTTTATTCGAGTTATTGAACATTGAAGTTAATATGGGCTTTTCAATTTTAACTGGCTCCAGAAAGCGCAAAATCGATTTCTTGCAAAATCCTGAGATCGTAGACAAGTTTTGAGACCAGATTTGAAATCAGCGTGAAAAATCTACGACAAATGATATATAGCATCTTAAAAAAAAATTTTCCACGTGTGGTACTGGAGAAACCACATTTTCTTGAAATTCTACATGTTTAACGAATTTTCTCAACGTTAAAAAACGTTCGTACCATAATCTCTCTGTTTTTCCATATTCTGCAAAGTTTCAGCTTCAATTTAAAAAAAATTTCATCGCTCTACCTCATTTCTATCGAAAGTTCTTTGATTTTGAATCGAGTTTCGACCAAATTGCTGACTGCGGCGGTAGTGTATTCAGAGATGTCAGTTAACCGCTGTACGTGGCGCGCTAATTTCTGCGAAGCACTAACTTCAAACACAGCTGCCATAGGAAAAAAATTGTCGCAGCGAGATCATGGGGTACTCAATCAAATCGGCAGAATCTCTGTTTCAATCTGACGTTCGGATCATGGTACTACGATCATTTCTCGCCGAGATACAGCGAGTTGAAGGAAAAATGGAAATTGTGCATTTTTTAAGCATATTTTCGAAATGATAATGAAATTGAAAGAACAAAAGGAGTGCCTTGAAGAGAAAGAAACGCTCTTTCTATTGCTTTTTTGCACAAGATTCTACGATAATTTTTTCGCTTTCTGGAGCCAGTTAAAAAGCCGACATTTACTTCAATGTTGAATAACTCGAATAAAAAAAATCACACAATATTCAACAACCACACAATTTATACACGAAAGATAGCCCTTCTAAATGATATTAACGCAATTTATCAAAAAAATTTGTTGCTCCCCGTGTGATGTTCTAAAGTTGCAGAAAATTTTTGTCAACCGTCAATGTTGTCTTCATTTCGCTATAACTTTGTAAAAAACCAACATATCAACAATTTGAAACAGATCATCTGAAAGTAGAGGTTCCAGGCTTTCAAACCATTGTTTAACGATATCGATACGGCAGTTTTTCACGGTGTTATGATCGCGTAAAGTGAGACCAATTTTTCGGGTTCGCACAAGTGATCCCTTAATTCTTTTGAGGAGTGTATTTTTCAATGTTCTACATTAGTTATAGTTAATTTCTTAATAAATTCATAAAGACCCGCAGTCTACACACTACCCAGTGAACTAATCCTAACATCTCAAAAGAACTGAAACCTGCACGAAATTCGTGTGCTACGAATAGTTTTGACAGCCATTGTAGATCAGTCTAGTCACCGACATTCGGTCCAAGGCTACAGGAAATCCTCGAAGCGGAGGAGGTCCTTGTAAACAAGGATTCCCAATCGCGTTTAATTACTTCTACACCAAGGACAGCCAAAGTGATCTCGCAGGAGACTTGCTCAAACTTGCTCTCAACTCTTAGGGCCTTTTCAGCTTCCAGGTAGATCGTTGCTCTGCGGGATGCCCTTCAGCTGATCGGAGAAGGTATATCGGGAAGCGTATTCCCGTCGCGTCGTGTAGTAAATCCAAGCAGTAAATCCGACGGTAAGTCGAAGATCCTTTTTTCGGGTGAATGGCGGCGGTGCTGGAGAGCCTCGCTCTGGCATTGTACCGGTTTATTGTCGTTCAGCAACCCTTGAGGTTGCTCGCCCCACGGGGGAAACAATGTTCGGCCATTCTCGAAGAGGCTTCTCGAAGAGACAGGTACGTGGGTCATTAACGGTTCAGGTACCCAGGGCCCCATCAGCTGGAATTCTGGTTTCCCGTTCCAGGGTGAAACCAAACCCGAATCCTTTTAGTCCTGCCGCTGCTGCGGGCCCATCCCTTGTAGAACCCAGCCCGAAATCGTCGACAATGCGATGATTACAGTTCACGCATTTCGAGGTGTCCAAACAGAGTCTATTGCCGGAATTCACGGGTCGATCCACAGGAACTGTGATAGCCGTTTCACCGGGTAATGAGATCGACTTCACGTTGATTAGGGGCGCGGTGTCGCTTTTGTTCAATCGGAAACATCATTTCCGGCGTTCCCACCTATTTAGAAAGGGATCGCAGCTAATCCACTCTCCGTTGTTATACGTGGTTTCCCAGGTTATTGTTGCAGGAGTGGAGAATTACGCCATCTAACAATCAATTACAACGGTGTAATGGAGTGTTGGTTCTCTGATGGATCGGAAAGCCGCTGTGTACTATACTTATAGCGTGTACATGTATACTCTGTATCGGCTGACACTGTTTTTCGAACACGTCCGTTGCGTATCGTCTTCATTGCCACTCACCTCGCAGAGGTGAATCCGTGGGTCTACGACCTCTTTCCAAAATATTGTACGTTGTTGGCATTAAGGCTCGATCGTTAACTTTGGCCTACGTACATACCTACAGACATATTTATTTCTCGTTCCCTATAAAACTTACAATATTTCGTATACTTCCGACACAGGTCTAGATATAAAAATCGGAAGAAGCATCTTTAGAAATATGTTCACAAAAATTGATGACTAAGGCAGTAAATAATCCTAAACCTCATCAACTCTATAGTTCTAAGTAGTGTTCCTTCTCGAGAATTCGTTCTCGAGAATATCTCGAGAAATTTTATAATTGGTTATTTCTCATTTCTCGAGAAATTTAAATTTAGGAAAATTCTTATGATTCTCATTTATTTTATAACATATTTTCGGAAATGAACAAATACATACAGTAAGGAGCATAACTGATTCCACACACTTTAAATGGACCAAACGACTTCAATTTCTCTATAAGGCTAGAAGAATTAGTTTAGTAAATCACGTGTAATAAATAAGTTGAAAAAATGCATTTGGTCGGAATTGTGAAAAACAATACTAAAAATTGATTTTTACAACTTTTTTAACTGGCCCAATAACGAAAATTTAAAAAATTTCTTTTGTCAACTGATATAAATTATATACGCTCTGAAATTTCATTGAAATTGGTTAATTGGTATATGAATTATAAACGATCAAAAATGGTACAAAGGCCGAAAATCTTGAAAAATTGCAATTTTTAACATTTTTGATCGTTTATCATTCGCAAACCAATTAACTAATTTAAATGAAATTTTCAGAGCATATATCATTTATACCAGTTGACCAGACACATCTTTTGACTTCTCGTTATTGGCCCAGCTAAAAAAGTTGTAAAAATCAATTTTTACTATTGTTTTTCACAATTCCGTCCAAATGCATTTTTTCAACATATCTTGTCCACATCATTTACTAAACTAATTCTTCTAGCCTTACAGAGAAATTGAAGTCGTGTGGTCCATTCCTAAAAAAGTTGTTCTGATTTAAAGTGTGTGGAATCAGTTATGCTCCTTACTGTATGTCCTACCATCAGTCAATACATGCTACATTTTAATGTAGTTATTTAAATATCTCTGTTACTTGTGTGATTATACGAAATAATGTCAGAGGATAAATTTGCACTGTTCAATAAGGTGAATATAATGGCAAAATAAAAATTTTTTTGGAAATCAAATTTCGAAATTTTAAGGTCATCGTTATTTTTATTTAAAGGAGGTCATATAATTATTCTATATTGCTATTCATAAAAAAAGACAAATCCAACGATCATGTTCTATAGTTAAGGTAAATTTCACAATTTTCAAAATTTTCAATTTAAGTGCGCCACGTCATCATCCTTTTGTCTGATCGATCTCAAACTTTGCACAAATTTTTTCTCACCTAAACGAATGCTGGATAGTTGCGTGCATTGTATCTCGATAAAAATTGTTCTCCAAGTATAGCTTAGGTCCACCCTAATGTACATATTGGACAGGAATAAACATTGAGTTAATGTTCCCTGCGTTTTCGAGAAATATTATCAACGATATTCCAAATATCATAAGTTTTCCAATATTTTGTTATTTCATTAAAAATTCTCGAAAAATGTAGTCTTATTTCTCATTTCTCGAGAAATGAAAAATGTTGAGAAATCAGGAACTAGTTCTAAGGATTGTCTACATAAGAATGGATAGTAAGGAAACGATTTTTAATATTAAAACTGAAATGTTGCAAAATAAGGAATCAGAAAAGACTGTGTTTCTACCTTGAAAATACCTACTGAAGTTGTCCTTCAATAAGAAAAAGTTCAATTGAATTGTATGGTTGAATTGCTGGTCCTTTTTTATGGGAAAATTCTAGAAGTTTTGATAGAGAGAATTAAGGGCGATGACAGTTTTTTCATTGAAAGAGTGAGTTCATCCCTTCTTAAAAATGTGTATATATTGTAACGCGTGATTGTCAATGCAAAAATGTGTCCAATAAAAATATCAAGTTGCGCGAGCATAATCGCAGTCAGTGGGCCACCGTAGCTCGGGAATTATCTATGAAAAGGCTTCGAAGGTTGGATCGAAGTTAGCCTCGATCGCAGACAATCATCAGCGTCTCTGATTGGTCATTTATTACTGGGTAGAGTCGATGGTGAAACGCGCTGAAAAGTGACGTTTTCGCGTTGTTGCGAGTCGGGGCGAGGGGTCGTAGAGCAAACATCATCCATCCGGCTTTCGAAGTGATGCACGTGCTGCATTTGCTACATGTGGACAGTCTCGTACAATACGAGAGGCTGGCGCCACGTCGAGGCTTCGAGCAGTCGCGACGCCTAACCCTGGTACTCACTTATGCAATCGGAAGGCTCATCGAAGGATGCGACACATTATGCACCGACGTATAAATCATACGGTCAGGGCTGCAGGCAACGGAATTATCGAGCACGCCCACTTATGGTGCAGATAAGCCAAATAATGTTGGGCCAAGAGGGGCTCCTTGATCGGGAGTGTCGTCGCCACGGTGGCAGAATCGAAACCTCGATCGAATTGAAACGTGACGCAGAGAGGCGGCGATTATCGACAGTGATCGCTGGATAAACTACTCCGATAATCAATTAACACTTTCACCATCAACGCCTGTGTTCGTGGAGGTTCTCCTACACTTCAGCTTTTCCTTAAATCAATGAAATACTTACGTTCAGCTTTGTATTCTGTGTTATTTGTAAACCAACACTATTAGAAAACAAAATGATTTAATTTAATGTAATCATTGGGCTGCGGATCTTGACGCATTTACAGCAAAATTGAGTAGATGAAATCCAAAATTGTTGAAAAATTTTTTAAATTCAACTTTCTATTCCTTGCAACCAATACAGACAATTTTTATTTTGCATAGAGATCCGCAGTCTAGTAATCATAAAGTAATTACAGCTCGATAAAGTTTTAAAAATTGAAGACATTGCAGTGTACAGTGTACAGCATTGTCTCTGTCCAGCATTGGGTGCCATTATTTAGTGCAAGTCTGTCAACAGGATTTCTAATAGTTGTGTTCTGCCAACAAGAAATTTGAAAATCATCTTTTACGGGGCAAAATACTATAACAATAAGTTCATAGATATTTTACACAGAGCTACTGTTTCATTTTGACTTATTTTTCATCATACAATTAGTGAAATCCGCAGTCTAGCGATCAGCGTCAAACAAACCGATCTACGCCAATGAAGATACGGAGAAGATTTAAGAAACACTTGATCCAAGTGACCAAACTAGCAGACATTTTTAGTTACTTTCGGCGATGCTCGAACTTCAAAGATCGAAGTTCGCGCGGAAGAACAGTTTTTCTCGAGATGAAGCCGAGGACCGGTCCGATTTATTTATAAGATTCAATTACGCTGGGAATGCCGGATTTGTCTCGTCAGCGTCGCGCCCCTTTCCCATCAATTAATGGCCGATCAGTGGACCAAGATAGCTCCTTTGGGGAATTCTTTTTGGAATTTTTATAAAGACCTCGCCCGGGATTTCGTTCCCAGCCAATCGAGAGACAAGTCCCGCGCATTGGGCAGAAGCAACGCTGCCTGAGGAATGGAATGCCACTTATACCTTAACGGACCTATCCAGCGAACCTTGTAGCAAACTTGCGGAGCGGTCCAAAACTAAAAGAACTCCTGGACACGATAGCCCGTCGATAAACTCGATCGCGCTTCGTTACACCTGTTTCCAGGAACTGCTTCACTTTTGGAGGAAATGTGCGAACCGATCAAGAGAAGCCGCTGATGTTATTTAAATGAATCCGCCAGATTGAGAACCCTCGATGATGGTACCATTCATGGTTTCAAGAGACTCTAAAGCTCATCAGTTTTATCCGGTTTAATTGAAGATATCGCTGGATACCCTATATTGTAATAATTGCTTTTTTCCGTGGATACGTTTGCTGCACGAAATTCACGTATGTCCAAATTTGCCTAATCGTTCGTTTCTTAGGATAAAAGCATTTTATGCAACTGCTTAACGCGAATTTGTAGTATATGTATAAACTCGCCGCTATGTTAATTCTTGAAAAATGGAATATAAAATACAAACTGAAGTACAAGGATAATTTTTCTAAAATTTTTGTATAGTAATTTCAAGCTATTGTTAGTATTATGATATACAACACGTTTCAGATATTTATGAATTGTATAGTTTTTCAATATTTAAAGTGAAAATTTGAACATATTTTGTCGAAATCGTGATACGACTAGTTAATTGAAATTATTATACAAACATTTCGAAGAATTGTCTTTGTACAGTGGCCGAAATAATGATAGGTTCACTAACCGCGTTGGCTGGTTTACTGCTTCTAATTTTATTTTCGTTTTCGGAAGTGCACTGTGGCATTTCTTTTTATTTCGCAAGAATGTGTTCTACACATTGTGTAAGCAGTCAGTTGACTATCAACACTATTAGCGTAAAGATGTACCTGTTTCAAAAATACTTTGAAAATGATCGAGTACGAGATATGAAATAATCTTAGGTTCACGGAGAAATATTTAAAAATTACTACTGATAGAGCAATTTGTTGAACGTTTTTGTGTGGTAAGTACACAGATTTATGAAGTTTAAGAATTATACAAAATATTTTATGTTCGTTTAATATTATGTATTAGAGCGCAATGACACGGGGAAATCGTTAAATGATAACGAAAAAGCCCAAATTATTACTTTCCACAATATGAGTCTCTCTAACACAGAAATTGCAAGGAAATTGAAAAGCTCATTAAATGTCGTAAACAATTTTTTAAAATTAAAAGAAAAATACGACAGTAAAAAATCTACAGGTCATGCAAAAAAATTAACACACAAGGACAAAGATAAAATTTTTCAAGAAGCACAGCAAAATACGCTTAATGTCTCTAAAATAAAAATGAAATTATATTTGCCAGTTGGTGTTCGACGTGTACAGCAAGTTGTGAGATCGAGTGGAACACTTAAATATTCTAAAAAAGCGAAAAAACCTCCGCTAACTAAATTCCACAAGGTGGAGAAATTAAAGTCAGCAGAATATCATATGTCATGGACCGAAAAGTGGAAGACGGTGATTTTTTCTGATGGAAAAAGATTTAATTTGGACGGCCCAGATGGGTATTAATATTACTGGCACGACCTGCATGATGAAAAAGTGTAAAAATGACAAGAGTACATGGAGGAGAATGTGTAATGGTTTGGGCTGCATTCGGCTGAAACTGTAAGACTCCGATAATGTGGTTCCCTCCAAAAACCAATGGTGAAAAATATCGGGAACTATTGGAATACGTACTGGATGAATATGGCGACAAGATTGGTGGACCTAATTTAATATTCCAACACGATAATGCAGCAATACATCGTGCGAAAACAATTAAAAACTATTTTGAGAGGGTAAAAATTGAAGTTTCATCCTGGCCATCAAGGAATCCGGACTTAAATCCGATTGAAAATCTTTGGGGAATATTAGCACGAAAGGTATACGACAATGGAAAAAAATATAGCACTGTTTCAGAAATGAAAAATAGGATTAGAGTGACGTTGTCTGAAATTAAATTAGAAACATTATAAAAATTAATTTAATCAATTCCACACGGAATATTTGAAGTTATAAAACACAAAGGTGGTTCAACTAAGTACTGAATTATTTTTATCTTTTCCTTTTTTTAATTTTTTATGTGAAAATACTTGAACCTATGTTTATTTCGCAACTAAAATTCAAGCGTTGTAATAGAAAATTGGTAATTGACATTAATCAACATTGTGTTATTCAATTGAGCTGTGTATTTTGTTAATTTTATTAGATTGAATAAATAATAATAAGTAAAATCAAAAATACTGCATTAAACACAGCATTATGTCAACAAATTGAAGTGAACCTATCATTATTTCGGCCACTGTACAACACGTTTCAGATATTTATGAATTGCATAGTTTTTCAATATTTAAAGTGAAAATTTGTACATATTTTGTCCAAATCGTAATACGAATAATTAATTGAAATTATTATACAAATATTTCGAAGAATTGTCTTTATATATTATATAATATTTCAGAAATGGACATAGCGAGTGGATAAATTCAATTTTGGCATTATTATGAGACAACATGTATTAATTATTTGTTTAGTGTTAAGTAGTGGAATAAGCTTATCGTTAAAAAATCGAAGCGGATGCTTGTCCGAAGATGCTCTTTGCACTTGAATCCACTCGGAGAATCGATTGCTCGCAGACTCGCAGATAGTGGTATTCTTTGACTGCGTTGAGGATGTTTACTGAAACCGTTGCTAAATCTTCATTCAGTGAAGTGGTGTAGGAATGGGGACAGGAGATATCAGTGAATGGACTGATAAATTGATGCTCGTTTGCAACTATGTTGGCGACCACGGCTTGAGTGACACGATCAGTACCACACGAGCTCAACTTGCCGATAGCAGCAAATAGTTTTGGATAAGCTGTCGGTTCGTTGACACTCGGTGCTCTATGCTTTAGAAAGTTCATTATTAATTGTCATTTCAAACAAAATTCAATATAAAACTATTCGGACATATAAATATTGTCAAATGTGACATTTGAATATTTTTTTTAAGTTTACTATATTGCGTTTTCATTCAATCCGAATATGTGCTTAATCATAATTACTGAACCACAGAATGTACGAATTTATAGAGTATCAGAAAATATTTTTCATTCTTTAATAACCTTTATTATCCTTTAAGTCTTGTTCGAATGATGACTATTTAAATTGCATAACATATAATTTATTTGTTTATAAAATACGATTAACTTGTTTGTAAGAAATTCGTCCCTGAAGAGGTTATTTTACTTTAGGACTGACGAAGAAAATCTGTTTCACTCCAGTGTGTTGCAATCCAGATGGAAAATGTTTATTTCGCATAAAGATCCACTGTCTAATAATTACGTGTGTCACGATCAAAAAATCGTCGTCCGATCAGCACACGCAGCCCGTCTTGAACGAGCCCGTGGAGACATTGGCGTAGTGGGCGTGAACCGGTCGAAAAAAAAGATTATTTCGCTAGTTAAACACTAATTAGCCCTGAGCGGCAGTTCAGTTTGTCTGGCCGGGTCTTGCTGTAACAGAAACGGAGACGTTGATCCGTCGCAGAAGAGTCGCCTGTTCGACGTAACCGACGAATAATTACTTAACGAGTCCTCAGGTCACGGTGGCATTTTTGTGTTTGCTCTTCCACGCGAGAAGCGTGTCCATCAATTTCGGCGCGGTCCACGAAACAAAGGAAATTAAGGGAACAGACAATTCCCCAGAGAATTTCTACTCTCATCCCGGAAACCCTTAGCGGAGATAAAAGGGCACGTCTCGAAGAAATAAATGTCGGAAAATTACTTTCTCTCCGAGACCATGTCGATCTCTTCACATTTCCTCTCATCGTTACTCTGAAGCTATGTCCACACCGAAGCAACTGTGTCGCTTTTATTGCCTTTTCACTTTTTAATTAAAAAATAGAAAAACACTCACACACAACGGAGGTTACCTTTGAAAAAGGTTCAAAACTGAACCGAAACGTTAGGAAAGAACAAAAGGTTTTTGCAAAATTGCTAGATTTATTAATTGATCGAAACGGTAGCGCCGAAAGCATCATTAAATTAGATATTGAACATTTACGATCGACAATTGGGATTATTTTAGTAAGGAATAGTAATACATATGGCCGAGAGGTAAAAAATAAACTTATCTATGTAGTAATAAATAGAATAAAATACACTAATAATAAATAGTAATGGTAAGTAGTAGCATTAAATAATAGAATTAAATTAGTATTAGTAATTAATAGAACTAAAAAACAGGGATAATAAATAATAATAAATAAAATTTAAAAATAGTAGTTATGAAGACTATTTAGAATAAATGGCCGAGAGGCTAAAAAATAAACTTATCTATCTAGTATATGAATAAAATAAAAACACAATAAGAATAAATATTAATGGTAAGGATAAAAGAATACAAATACATATATGTAGCACAATAGTATTGAATAGTAATCAATAGAATTTTAAAAAACGGAACTAATAAATAGAATAAAAAATAATCAACAGTAATAAATGGAAATAAAAAATGAGTGAAAATCGTGAAAATTACTGCAGAACTCACAAACGCAACTAGTCCCACAGTAGATGGCACACAGTTGCGAGTTAACGCTTTCTGTGAATGTTGAGTACGGTATGCTAACTAAGGAGCCTGCTTACCGGCTTTTGTCAGGCGAAATTTGTAGGCCAGAGCACGTAAATTTCGGTAAACCCGTCGTCCAAGGAAACAAACAGGTTTCTGTTTCTCGGAGGTTTGCTCGATGAACCTCCGCGTTTATCAGCGTGAACCCGAAAACACTCGAAAATGTGTTACATCGCGATCACCGCAAGCCACGGAGATTAGATTCCTGTGGAAACGATAAATTCTATCTTTGCTCCCTCAGTGCAGCTCGGTCCTCGGGTCCGGCTGATATTCTGTTCGTGTTTGCCGAGGAAGGAAAAATTCGTCTCGCGACCTTCTAACACCGACGATAAAGACCGTCGGTCGCGTCGTTTCAAAGGACGTTGAAAAAGCATATTTTTAAAACCGCCATTCAAATCAACAATCGCAGGAGGACAGCATTATAAAAATCAATTTAACGCTAAACCTACCGAGCACTAAAAGCGACTAAAATGTCTTAGCTTTCCAGAGATTACAAGGCTCTATTTATTTAGATTTTGTGCAATTTTTATTACAATATTTGCCCGAGTAAAAAAATCTATGGAATCAATTTTCATGTAACCAACTTCACAGTTTCAATGATTGTAAAATGAATAATATGAAATCGGTCATTTGACCGGCAGTGGTAGGTTTAGTGTTAACTAGAGACCAAAATTATGCCGTAACTGCACAACGAATGATTGCAACTTTACGAGTAACGAGCTTATGGCAACGCTAAAAATATTCTTTATGATATTGATGTATATCAATTTAATTTTTATAATCTTTCGCCTTTTAAATACAAAAAAACTAAAACGTCTGCAATATTCTACACACATATAATATAATTTTTACAACTGTTTTCAACTATTTGTCTGCAAGAATGGTAAGAAAATTTCTGCAACAAATTGGAAGTGGATACTTAGGTATTCGGGTGTTGACATAAGGGTGGAAGCAGAACGGCACTTATTCAACTAATGTAATAATTGGTTGTGAGTGTCATTACAACAGGAAATAGGTTAAAAACGAATTGGTTTCATAAAACTAGCTGGTCGGGTAGATATGTACACTTCTACTCGTTTCACCCTTTGCAACATAAAGTGGGCTTAATCAAAGGTTTGATAGATAGAGCTATCTTACTCTCTGATCCTGAATATCGACCCAACAATTTGCTGTTAATAAAAAATGTATAAAAGCACAACGGTTACTCAAAAAATTTTATGTCAAACATCTTCAAGGAACGTATTTTTGAATTATATCATCCTCTTTTGGTTGAAAAACGAAAGGAAGATAGATTTAAAAGAACTCGTCCGATCAATTGGAAAAATACCGTTGTTATACCTTATGTTGAGAACATCTCAAATGACATAAAAAGGATCTTTCGAAGAGTAGGAATTCATACAATTTTCAGTGTACCACGTTATATTAGAACCTTATTTCCACCTGTTGAAGACAAGCTACCACATTTAGAAAGTTGCGATACTATCCAGAAATTTGAAAACCCGTATCACAGAACAGAAGCATAATATTTTCTTACCTCCACCACATCATACGGCTTTGACGAAACATTCACTTGAAATGTATCATAGATTTGATTTTGAGAACGTCAAAATTATTGACAAAGAACAAAATTTACATCAAAGGTTACTATTGGAAACTATTCGTATGATTAAACATCGCAGCGTAAATCTTGGGTATGAGACACCTAAGATACATGAATATTACGCAACATTGCTAAACCAGTAATGTTCTATGATGAATTTTCCAATAAACCTTACTTTTGTCATTATCTAAAAATTTTGAACTAGCTGTTTCTCACATACAATTAACTGTATGAAACTGATTCCAATAAAAGTTGAACGTTAATAACGATTTACCATCATGGTATATTCGTAAGAGTGGATTTAAGAACATACCATGACCTTTCAAATTTACCGCCTTATATCGATAGATGTAGCCTAGATCGTTTTCAATGCGTTCTCACATCAGTCTCTTGACAATAAGCATGTCCGACGCACGTAACACACGTGCCACATAATTATTATAAATTTATTTTCCTCAAAGCAAGTGAGTGAGTTTTTATGAACAATATTCCTTGTATTCAATCATTCAATAGTTTTTGAAATTATTATAACATATTTACTTTACAGGCGCGATTCAAATGAATCTTGAAAAGGATCCAAACTAGGACCGAAACGTTGATTTTGTTTGATAATTAGCAAAATTGCTTCATAATTAGTAATAAAGGATCGAACCGTTGCGCCGAAAGCATTTAACATTTATTAACAGCAAATACGATCGATAGAAGAAACATTTTTAATGTAATAATTTGTTTGTATCTAAGCAATATCAATTTTCACTTAGGTTACGTCGCATAATTTACAATTAAATCGATTTTATATGATGTAAACTGTAAACATAATACAGCAGCTTACTGTTGTGTTATACCGAAAGGTTACGACAACCATAATAATCATTTTACAAACGCAGAAAACTATGCGTAGGTAATTGCCACGAATTAGAGCTTGATTGCGTTATTAGTCGCATTGCTTATTGAACGCGACTGCATTGTAATGAGAATGATTAGATGCAATTTGGTCGCATCCCAGCAATCCTAACATTCCATTCTGTAGAATGAATTAATTCGTCGATGATCAGTATTGCGAAGGAATACAACGTCGATCATCCTCTCTCTCTCTCTCTCTCTCTCTCTCTCTCATTTAGAGATTGAAGACGCCGAAATATGCAGTTAAACATATGTTCCGGATAAACATTGATTACAAAAGCAATTACATAAGCGAGTTCACGTTGATTCCCGGCGGAATGTCATCTTAACCTTTAATTAGTATTCTTATCTTTATGGGAAACATAATGTCCAATAAATCCTTATCGCGCGCAATTGTGTGTAGACTCGTGCAATTTACATGATTGTTCGGTAATCGGTTTGTTTTATTGATTCGGTCTCGGTGGTTTTGTTGCGGTGAATATTGCGATTTCTTTATACATATACTAATCTTCTACTGTTTCGATAAGGGACACATCATTCCTATTTCGAGAGAGATATCATTGAACGCGAGTGACATTCTCCGCGGAACAAAATTATGAAAGTGAAACTCGTGTGGCCGAAATAATTCTACGTTTAACAATGTTGTTTTATTTAAACAGTTTTACGTGTGTTCAGGTTCTCGTGTGTATAGATCTGCTGTTGAAAATGTTTTATTGAACACGCGATCTATTTGTATTATTTACCGAGCGAGGTGGGCAGGACCTTCTTGTACGCCCGCATCCACGACCGCATAAATTTGTAAATGTAGCAGACGTTTATCTGACTGCATTATAGTTCGCTGATAAACAACGAACCCGCTCGACAGAAGATGCCGACCCGACCAGAAACCGGGCTTGCGACTACAAATGGCCAGAACAGTGAAACGGCCTGATTATCATCGGAAAGGAAGTTATTAAAAGTAGCATTTTAAATAAAGTTCAATTACGTCAATTGTATGAATCAAGTAATTAACAAATTTCAATAGAAATTAAGGCAAAACCGAATTAGAGAACGAAGAAGAACGTCATCTAGGTAATTGCAATCAATTTTTACAATATTAATAAATTGGGTATGAAATTCTGGAGAATTTTTATGGCTTTCAAAACTTAATCACCAGTCCCATATTGTCGATTACTATACTTTAAGCGTTTACGTTTCTAGTAAAATAAAAATTCATTGAGGTTCTCCGGATAATACTTAACTTATTCTCTGGAGAATAATTGTAAAAAAAGAAGAAAAGAAACAATTGTAGACACTACTACCAATTTCCGAAGGGAAAATCCCATTTTAAAATATTGTTTATGGTGGCAAGGCGTGCCTACGAGAATTTTTTCGAAAGGCGAAACAAAGAAGCGAATTGCACGGTCGAGATTCAATTTCTCGAAGGCCGCTGCAAGCTCGTTCAAAGCGATTCCTCGGCAGGGTTCGAAGGGGAAGAAGTTGCAAGGCGTATCGTAAAAGATGGGTAAGCACCGACCGGAACATTCATGCTCTAGTGAAATTAAATACT
Organism: Lasioglossum pauxillum; assembly: GCA_933228785.1. Classification (NCBI taxonomy): domain Eukaryota; kingdom Metazoa; phylum Arthropoda; class Insecta; order Hymenoptera; family Halictidae; genus Lasioglossum; species Lasioglossum pauxillum. Next base: position 15,143,296 of record OW121706.1, on the reverse strand, counting down.
AGCGCGGCGAAGGAGGGCTCGTATAGGGCAGCGTCGAAGCCATTTAAACCGGCTGGAGGCGAGGATATTCGCCTGGCTTTCCAGCGGCATAAATCTTCGAAGACGTGTCCGACCACGTGGTTGCAACAGGTAGGTTGGCCACTTTGTCGCAGCTCCGAGAGGACTGCCTGCACGCTGTTTGGGAAACACGAGTCCTATTCGTTCGTCAGATGATGGCCAGGCAAAGAACAACGCGGTCCCAACCTAGCCTGGCTCAACGACAACAAATCATACCGGGGATACGATTGTCACAGTTATGATAGAGACCTTTGCGACAGTTACGGAAACAATGTTGTAGTTCTTCTGTTCTGCTTAACAAGAATTAAGAAAAAATTCAAGGACGTTCTATCTAACATCACACACGGCTGTGAATTTCTTCCGAATTCAGATAATCACATTTATATCTTTATGGAAGTTGCGTCTTATTATGATTATTAGACTGCGGATCTTTATGCAAATTAAAACATGTTTGGATTGATTGCACGACACATGAGCCTGATAAAAATTTAATTCTTCTTTGCTGGTGGTCTTAAATCTTTTTAATACCTCCACTGTTTTAAATTGTACGCATAATCCCCAGTCTAATGATTACTAATGCGTACTTCGGATAAGGCAAACATGTTTAAAAACAATGGAAAATCTCCAAAAAATGCGTATTTCTGATAAAAGTTTTACAAATTCAAGTTCTATAAAAATTACCTAGTCAGATATTGTCGAAAACGATGTCCTCGATTTTTTTTCAAATTTTTATACAAAGTGAATCCTAGTTGATAAAATAAAAACACCATTTCTCAATGTTTCTTAGACATAACGCTGTTAAGTGATCAAATTTGTTTAAAAACCATAGGTTAACATTTGAGATACTCCTAATTGATGTCTGAAACTAATCTCAATACTTTGTTTAAATAATAGACTCATTAATGTTTCATATCTGCTCATGTTTAATGCCTGCATAAGATCTATGTACAATCTACTCATTAAAAAGTCTATTCATAGATTTATAGTAGGTCAGTGTTAAGAAACAGACATGAATGAGAATCTAAGAAAGATAGAAGATTAGAAACCGATTAGTAGACGCAGAACGAAAAATCCTCGTTGCTTTGTTATATAAAGCTGTAATAGCTACAGTGATTCGTTATAGACACGCCATTCATTGTAACCAGTTGGTTCTTTTAACCAGTTCGAAACACTTGGAGTACTACGTGCCGGCTAAAAATAACAGTAAAGCCTAATTAAGGTGAACTAATAGCATCCAGAGCAGCGAAAAGTTAATGAATGCGACTGACTATAGCATTTGAAATTTAAATTCCATTGATACGATCTGCGCTGAAAGTGAAGGAAAGAAAAGTTGGCGCTTCTAGTCAACGAGTATGACATGGTGTCTGATATAATTGCCGGACATGAAGCTGCAGGCATGACCAATTAGGTGACTTAACAAAATGTGCGATCGAAGACGCAGTCATTCGTTCACATCATCGAACACCTGATAATTCGGATAATATAACCTACTATAATGTTACCTAGCTGCAATGCTATATTAATTCAATGGTTAACAATATTCATTGATTTATAGAACAAATCCTGTCGCACAAAGTGCACTTTAGATCGAGCTGTTTATATCGCAGCAGTTTATACCATCGATTCGAATAATCGGCGAGATAGACAATCAAATATGCTCGGAATCACGTCACCGTGGGATTCGTTTTAATCAGAAAGATGTATCGAATAATCAAAATAAGACAAAAATTAGTATCGTCCCGAAAAAGGCGGGAATACGTTCCGAGTGACTTCGTAATTAAATCATTTGCTTCTACTTTCAGGTACTAGATATATAATTCTAGGGTGAAATACGAAAAATACCATTTTTTCGGCATTTCTATGTCGAGCGGGTTAAAAGGGGCCTCCCTTGATCTTTCCATGTATAACGGCTCGAGCATCGCTCTTTCTGGGGTTAATTGAGCCGGGAATCTCGAGCATGAATCTGGCTCGTTACCGTAAATCGAGGGGTTGATTTCGCAATATTTTATCCTGCGTGTCCTCCGTGGGCGTAACTGATCTAATCGGGGCCCGATCTATTATGCGAGCACCTAGCAATCGAGCATCTGATTAGTCGGTGTTCGGGTAGAGTACAACCTCTCATCCGGAGTCCTCGAGACCGTTCCGATTTAGTCGCTCGTAGTATTCCAGCGTAACACTTATTGTTCGGTAGTTACGACGTCGTCTGGTACGCGCGGTGGCAACATCCGGTCGCGTAAGTTCCACGTACGTCGACGTAGTAAGCGTGTAGCGAGCGCAAACGGGAGAGAGTAAGAGAGAGGGAGAGAGAGGGAGAGAGAGAGAGAGACGAACCCGCGGGTTTCGTGCACGAAGGACATTCCCACTCCTACACGGGCCGTTTCTTTCTCCCGGACCGTTGAAATTATCCGGCGGAAGTAGCCCTTACTTTCCCTATACACGCTCCAAGAATTTCTCAGTGAAACGAGGGAAGACGTAAGCTCGTTCGATCACGGCACGGGAACCGACGGCTCTGGATCTGATTGTCAGGCGCTAGCGAATCTCGGATTCATTCCTTCGCCTTCGAACCCTCCGTGCACGCTCGATGTTGATATGCATGGTGCATAAAACGCGGCCAGAGCTGCCCAAGTCTCGTGATAGAGGGTGATTCCTCTAACGTGACCATTTCGAACACGCCCAACTCTATTTTTACACGATTTTTAAAGAAAAAAAGATACACGTCGACGGGATGGTCCAATAACTTCGACCATCTTGAACATTTTCGTTATTTGCAATAATCAAGTTGTAGGTAGTTAAAATTGAATAAAGTGAGTGGTAGACCGTGGATCGCGATGCATTTATAGCAAAATTGAGTAGATGAATTCAAAATTGTTGGAGAATTTCAAACATTGAACATGTCGATACGTATATGATTTCTCTATTAAAATCATTAAGGGAAGAAATAACATTCAATCTGGTTTCTATTTCCTGCAATCGATGCAGATAATTTTTACTTTGCACAAAGATCCGCAGTCTAGTGATTGCTTTGTCCCTTTTGGTCCTACAAGTTCTATTGAAATCTGATTTACGCAACTATCACGACCAACGTTAGTTTTCAAAGGTGTTAACGATGTCTCGTTAGCAGACGAATTCTTAGAGTTCCTTATTTCTCGTCGCGTGTATAGCAGAGACACCTCTGGGAGCTAACTTTCGTTCGACGGACTTCCCGATCTTTCCCGACGCCATCTTTATCAACGTTCGGCGAGTTTCGTAGAATAGTATGTATGTAGTCAAGATTAATTTGTACAGAACTGAAAATTTGAATAGTGAATAGCGATGTGGAGCATTTCAGTGTCTAACACGAACGAATTAAAACCAGCAGGTTCGTAATTCTTCGAACTGACTCGAGCTAACGTGCTGCGTGTAAATGGCACCCTATGCCACGTCGTTGAACGTTCAACGTGGCCATCGTGCTCGAGAGAACAGATCCTTCGACAACCATTACAAACACTTCTAACAACAAATTATCGAGTCAAGTTTGCCGAATTAATTCGGTGAATAAACAGCTTTAACGTTCCTGGATCCTTTAATTATCACTGTCCAATACCAATTTTGTTCCACAACTACTGTTGAGTGGTGCTTATAGAGTTTTCCGCGCTGAATCCGAATTTGTGGTTAATTTTTTTCCTGGCCGCACAATTTTTGAGAAACATGACTTTGAAAGAAAAATATATTTTTCAACTTTAAACAAATATTGCGGTGTTATTATAAAAGATATTGAATTGTTCTTTGCAGCAAAAGATTCTGTAGACTTTCCCGAATACAGTGATATCCAATATTAATACATTATGATTGTTTAAACATGTTTAAACAATCACTAAAGGCGGAGAGACACCACTTTTGCACCAGTTTTTAAGGATATTTTTTAATTTATCTCAAAAAATAAGGGTCCAGCGGAAAATCGAACTATACCACGCGATAGAGCAGACTTTTATCTTGAGAAACCACCATTTCAAATTTGCATGGTCAACGTTTTTTTCAAACCAGAAAGCAAAATATCTTCGCCCAACATGAGTTGAACGCCTGTTCTAGCGGTAAGCGCCAATGGCGGCAACTCATGTAGGGCGAAGATATTTTTGCTTTCTGGTTCGAAAAAAACGTCTACGTTCCAAACTTGACAGGGTGGTTTCTCAAGATAAAAATCTGCTCTATCGAGTGGTCTAGTTCGATTTTCCGCTGGACCCTTAATTTTTGAGATAAATTGAAAAATATCTTCAAAAATTGGTGCAAAAGTGGTGTCTCTCTCTATTTTTAACGACTGTTTAAACACGTTTAAACAATCATAATGTATTAATATTGGATATCACTGTATTCGGGAAAGTCTACAGAATCTTGCTGCAAAGAACAATTCAATATCTTTTATAATAACATCACAATATTTGTTTAAAGTTGAAAAATATGGTATTTTTTTCAAAGTCACGTTCCTCAAAAGCTGTGCGTATAGGAGAAAATTTAAGGACAGATTCGGAATCAGCGCAAAAATCTCTATAAGAAGGACACAACAGTAATTAGAGAACATAAAAAGAGTTGAAATTTGTTGGACAGTGTTATATATAACAACATTATTTTTACATGCTTCTTATATTTTGTGTTCAGTCTTAAACTGAGTATTTCGTATATTTATTATTGTTTCGTAAAATGTCTGTATAAACTAAACAGGGTTTGTTCATATTGCAGAATTTTATAAGTAGTCGAAATAGTTTGAAATAACCATGCTAAACAGTTCATAAAAATTCGTAGTATTAGATAGGTGAAAAATAAGTGGTCAACGTGTAGAAGTATAAACATAGTGCCCCTCTATAGCGTCGCGCAGTGACTACTCGTTAGCGTCACAGTGCTATCCCCACCACCTCCTGGCTGAACCAATCGCGAAGCGACAGCGAGTGATCAGTCAATGAGGATAAGAAGATAAAAAAGGTAGAATTACCAAAATTAGTTCCGAACATAATTCTGTAGAATAATCTACGCGTGCAACACCTAATCAAGCAACCAATTCTACTACAAAAACAATCTGTTATATAACGTCGTAATTCAAGAACCTAATTAATTGTATAGTTAGACCACATTTATAATTCTGAGCATCTTGATCTTTGTAAGTTAAAAGAGAACATATTGATAAAAATTAACCCATTGCGCTACAACTCGTTTCGTGATTGTAGCGATTTACAATTCGTAATTCAGAATTTCATAGAAAAAGAAAAAAGTTTATATTTATTGTATGCTGATGTTTAACATAAAAAAGACGATGATGATTTTATTACGTGGTGCTCTACTAAAGATAAAGATATTTATACAATCAATTCCTATAAAATCACAAAAGTGAGATTGCAGTATCGTAACATAACTAGTATTAATCACGAGTCTAACTCGACATTGTAGGATAGGGCAGGGGATAATACCATTTTCCTTTTGTAGAATGTAATAGAAATTTGTAAAATGTAATAGAATGTTGCAATATTAGTATATAGTAGAATGTATTTGTTAGAAATTGGAGTACTCTAAGGAAATCATGAGGTTTAAAGATCCTAGTGGAGCTTGTGGAGGAAGCGTTAGAACGCCACGATCTCTGAGGCGGCGCGAGGCGCGAGACTGCGAGACTGCGGAGGTGACGACCCTGTGCTCGCTAGACGGTCCGTGGCTCCTGTTACACGATGCGAATCTGGCACTGGCGCCCCAATCAACTTGAGCTTCGGTGGTGGAGGGTCAGTCTTGTTTCACGTGACGCGCTGGCGCCGCGGTGGTAGGGATCGATCCGTGGTCACGTGACCGGCGGGATCGAGTGGTGGGGACGCACCTACTCCCCTTCGGGAGAGCCGACGTAGAAATGCAAGAGCAGCCGTATTCTGACCTGGTAAGTCGCCAGTGTCGGATCGTGAAAAGGGGAGTGTGACGGTAGGCTGTCTTGCATCGTCGTTGGACATTTAAATCGGCCGCAGGCTCTCTCTTTCTCTCTCTCCCGACGGAGTTTCTTATTTATTAGATTAACTGGTCCGTTCGAGGCGTGTTCTCCGCGAGAGAGGGCCCCCAGAGCATCTACTAGAAAAAAACACCGTCAAGACGAACAGTCAACGAGAATTTCGAAAGCCGGACCTACGTCACGTTCGAGAGAGAGAAAAAAAACACGGGAGAGACGACGTCGACGACACGGGACAGTGTGTATTGTGCGGATGAAAGGAAGCAGAACATCGTAACCGTCGCAGCGCTTCTCTTTTTTTGTTTTTCCGTTTTTCATTGTTTTTTTTTGTTCGGGCCGCGAGCACACGCGCGTACATAATATTGTTGTCGCGTAGACGGCCTCTAGGCGAGTGATACAAACCGGGAGTCATTGCCCGAGACCAAGGTCCTGTACGTGTCTATCGTATACATAGACACAGCGCGCAAGAGGCTCCGACCCCGTGCACGTGTACACATAATAATCACCCGGTGTGTACGTATATACCTACGATTGTATATATATACACGTAATATTTTTGTGTTGAAGTGTGTTTGAGTGTCCGGGCCGGCGAGAGGGAGAGAGAGCAGCGTCTTTCCCCGTGGCGGATCTGTGTGAACTCTCTTTCCACCGTATCTTTACGATCGATTCGTGCATGCTCTGTCTGGTCGCGCCGGCGAAAAACAGTTTGGCAACGTGGCACGTGAACAAAGTGAGACAACCGCGGCGGCTACGACGTAGACGTCGACGACGTCCGTGATCGAGAAACCGTGGAGGAACGACGACGTCCGATCCAGTGATTATTATTGACACACACGGAATCTTTCGATCTCTCGTAGTGTTCGTTGCGAATCACCGAGAGTCAGCGAGACAGGGAGAGAAAGAGCGACTGTAAAGAGGGACAAGGAGAGAGTGAGAGAGATATAGAGGAGGCTGTGCTGCAGCCGCTGCGTGTTCAAGAGGTTAGGAACGCGACACGGGGAGAACATGGATCTGCTGTGCTGCGAGACCACCGAGACAGAATGCAGAGCCTACGCTGATCCCGCTCTACTTTGTGACGACCGTGTCCTGCAGAACCTGCTGAAAACCGAGGAGAGATACGCACCCAGCAGTTCTTACTTCGAGTGTGTGCAGAGGGACATCTCCCCGCTCATGCGCAAAATCGTCGCCGAGTGGATGTTGGAGGTGAGTCCCCGTTTCCGGTCCACGTGTCGCCCTTGAATTTCCCGAAATTTCAACGCTTTCCCACTCTTCGTGAACGGTCCACCGTCCCAAGAACGTTCCTCGGATTTTCCACGATACATTTCGTAGAAAATCGAAGGGGATCCGTCCTCGGGTCACCCGGTGGATCAGCCCTGAATTTTACGTTTCAACGAGGGCAGCTTTTTCAGCTCGAGCTTCTTTTCCAGCGACACACGCCGATCGTTACTCTCCGCGGTTCTCTCGCTCGATATTGACAAGCTCGTGTTGACAGATTCTTCGCCCGAGGTACATCACGAGGCTCGATCTGTTTTATCGTACTCGGGTATTCGCTGGGGATTTTAACTTTTCACTTCGTTCGTACTATACCCTCTGGCGAAATCGAGATGATACTGCAAGCACTCTTCCCACGTTCTTGAAGCTTGCTGAACCTAACCGGTACTTACATTGAGGAGTACATTATTAGTCTACATTTATTCTTTAGGATAAATGGTAAAAACATTTAAAGAATTTAAGAATGTGTTGTCGACTTCATGAATTTATTGAGAAAAGGCATACATTTGATTCCTGGAATTCATACTGGTAAATTTTAATCCTGCATAAAACTGCATTCGTGTCAAAGATAAATACATACGTTAAACGATAAAAACATTTGAAGAATTCGAGAATGTGTTTCCACCTTCATGAATTTATTGAGGAAACAGACAATTTTTATCTTGCATAGAACTGTGCGTTTGCGACAAAAGTGAATAGGTTAAATGTTAAACGATAAAAACATTTAAAGAGTTTGAGAATGCGCTGCGTTGTCAACTTCATGAAATTATTAAGAAAAGACGTACCCGTAGCTTCTTAGGATTAGTACAGACAATGTTTTACTTACATAAAACTGCGCAGCCCAATTATGTTAGGGCATTATACCTTCAATTTTAAAATTTATTCTAGAAATTGAATTGAAAAACAACATTATCTATTAATTATTTCCATTAAATATTTGATTAATGTAGAAAATATAGAAGCTCAAAATAAAGTTGTGAATCTGCAGAAGTGAACATTTAAAATTCTAACATCATTTACCTCGAACAACGACAACATTGATCGAGCACAAGAGAATTTGTCGAATCTTTTGTTTCTCCTTAACACCGACTGGAATCTAATTTAATTCTGGATACGGTGACCGCGGCTTAGGGGTTAAAGTACCCTGAAGACGTTAATTATCGGCGACCAGTTACATAATCGCGCACAAGGGCCGCCTACGTGCAATTATTTGCATCAAACGAGTCACCACGGCCATAAGATATCGTTTAGCGTGTCCAGGGCAGAGAGAGACAGAGCTAGAAACCAGTCCAAGGGGTGGAGGAGTCGATTCGCGTTGGCAAATGTCACAATAGGATATATAGAATTTTTCTTTGGTCTTTTCGACCGCCCACGAGGCCACGGTCGCGCTTGTTTCGTAGACGAAACGTATAATTCCGTTCGGGCGATCGTTACCCGGCGACATTGTAGCCGAGAGTTCCGATACCGAACAGGTTTGAAACGAGCCTAACCGTCGTTTCGAGTTTAAAGTCGCACGCAACCGCCGCCGGCGAACGTTACGATTATTTTCGGACGTGGCGAGCGGACGTCACGGGGCGTCGAGACGCGCGCGTCCCTCTCTCTCTCTTTTTCTCTTTTGAGTTCGAGTCCCTTTAAAATTTAAAAAACATAGCCGACCGTTGCGTAGGTATTTACGCGTTTCGTAGGCCGCGCGTGCCTCTTCGTCCGTTTCACAGTCATTGACGAGGAGAACCGTGTCAGCACGATAAGCGAACGGTTACGTCATTGTGTGCCGTGCAGAACGGGTCTCCGCGCCCGAAATATTAATCATGGATTAATTAATATTCCCTCGGTTAAGATCGGAATGCACGGACCACGCTGAAAGCCGCGGACCTTGCCCGCCATTTTTGGGAACCGTTTCGTAGGTGGTCGAGCAATATCTCTTAAACTTCTGAATCTATTGTATATAGAAATTTAAACATTTCTTCTAAAATAATAAGATCTAAAATAATTCCATTCTATACGATTCTTTCCATTTTATGGACGTGAAATTGATGAAATTGATATAATACCTCATACAGCTTTTACATGTTTAGTAATTGATACCAACAAATTTAGTAAAAAACAATATTTTGAATAATCGTACAGAGCAATTTTTACTCTCTCCCTCTCAGAGTTACCACTCGAGTCCTAAGGATTAAATTTAAACTACTCCAATTTTATTGAAATTTTTAATTGAAGTATGCACCGTGTATTGTTGTGTTAGTGGAAACGATTCTGTTGATATTTCGCACGTATAATTCATTCGGTAAAATATTTTCTCTAACCGTAACAATTTAAAGGTCCACTCGATACGCGTGAATTTTGTTCGTGTTTCAGTTTTGAATAATATTCTTCATCATACAATATTACATCATTGATAAGGCGTATCAACTTTCAGATAGGTTTCCGAGGCTTAATTAGCTTTGGCAAAAATTATTTGTCGGCACGTACATTTTAGATGTTTTATTTTACGATTGCTAGAACCGTGCTTCAGTGCGAAGCAATTAAACAAATTAGTTTACTTCAGAAATTTTTCTGATTGTTTATTTCATCCGAAATGGTGTTAAAAAGTGGGTAGAAAATTATTTGTCGGAAAGTGTTTATCTTGGATACTTCATTTTACAATTGTAAAATAAATTAATTCATGTGAGACACTTCTGGTCATTGTTTATTTCATGCAAAATGGAGTTCAGAAGAGAAGGTAGAATTTGATAGCAAATTATTTCTCAGAAAGTTCATCTTAGATACTCTATTTTAAAATTGCAGAAACTTTGATTTAGTGGAAAAGAGTAAAATGAATTGATTCATGTGAGACACTTTTGGTCATTGATTTTATGCAAAATGGAGTTAGAGACAGAACAGTGTGATATTTGAACATGAATGGAGGTCGGCCTTTATCTCGAATAGCTATCTTCTATTCACGTAACGTCATACTGACTTTTGATACTATTAAACAGGAAAGGAACGAGTTCATCCGCGCACGATCTTATATTACCAAAGTCAGATACGGTGCCTCATACACGAAGTTCTTTACGCGAATTCTATGTGTGTAGATCGCATACAGTAGTGAATGTGTTGAAAAACGAAACCGGCCGACTTTTATTTTCCTTTGCTTATGCTTACTAGGCGTTCGGCTTATACGACCGTGGAAATATTTATTGTATCACACGGATCTGGTTATTGTTGGTGTTCGCAATTCACTTTTGCTTGCGCATAACGTACGGGAACGATTAAACAGTTATAAAGTAACCATTTTTACTCATTCTATAATTAGTTGAAGTCCTCGGTAACAAATACACTTTTAATTGATGTACTTTTAACGTACGGTAAGGTTTAGATAACACTTCTCTCATTGGGAAATATAATATTTTATCTGAAAGGTATATAAATTTAGATTCAATTGCAGATTAGCATGGATCGTGATTTGTATAAGAACAAAATTCTGTTTTACTTTGGGCTCCTGATAATTGGCTATAAAAATGCTAATTCGGGAAACATCCGCAATCTACTCATTAGGGAATTCAATGTGGCCACCTCGAAGTTGACGAATTCGAGTGATCGAATTATTTTACTATTGCAACAATTTTATACAGCATTTAGAATCTCGTACGGGATTCGTTTAGCTGTTCACGATAGGTTTGCGAAATAATTAATATAATAAATTCTGAGATCACACCTTTTCAGAAATGAAAAATGACGTAGACATTTATACTTGTTGAAGCCATTCCTACACAGAGAGAAGGACACAGAGAAAATTATTGTATATGTATATGTATAATTCGCATTGCCAAACTACATATGGTTAATATCTTGAATGATTAAAATACCAATACGAGAATTCAGAGTAGATGATAAAGCTTTGCCCTGAATGTTATAAATAGACTGCGGATCTTTATGCAATTATATACTTTCGAAAATTTTCAAAAAATACGACAGAATTTAGTACGATTTTAATTTACTTCAGATCTAAAAAGGCTATTGATTCGAGTTTCTTAAAATTCGTCTAAAAAAATTGCATAAACATCCGCAGTCTAATTATAAACAATTCCTCACGAAGTTTTCTCCGGGATGGAAATCGGAATATGTACTTTGTATTTGTACAAGTCAAAGTGTCAAATTCATTCGATGGACGCAGTCTACATTCTCAATACCGCGTTTCCGGTGAGAATTCGAAATTTCGATTTACGTCAGACACCGTCTCCGCGGTTAGGTGGCGACGGATTCCTCGCGTTCGGATCAAATTCCGCGATTCCACCGTTCATTTTCCCTGTCAACGTGACTGCCACCGGGCCCCGCTGACAATGTAGTCCAGCGAGAATGTTTAAATGCCTGTCTCGATGCGTGCCTCGATCGAAATGTACGCGTGTTTCGCGCGTTGACGCTCGCTTCGGCGACAAAGTATCCTTTTTCTTTCCTTTCTTCGTTCGTTGGCCAACGCGGCTAACGGTATAGTCTTTTTTTTGACCACCTAGATCGCTTCAAGCTTTCACGGACAGGGAAGATCGATATCGATCGTCGTTCGCGAATGGCCCCCGCAATAAATTTTAAACGATCTTTTATTCCCCCACGGGTGTTCGTGTTTGCCATAAATTGTACATACATTTTATCAATTGTTTTTCGCGATCTTGATGTTTAGGGTTATTTATCCATTTGTTTTTACATATTTCTGGAGGTTCTTGTAAATTTATTATTATCTCGGAGAGATTTCTTGTAAATACGTTATTGTTTTGTTTTTAATATAACAACCGTTAAATTTAACTTAATCGCCGGAGAAAACTTGTAATAAAATTATTTTGCTGTATTTTATACAAAATACCAGATCATTTATTTAACTACTTATACGAAGTATGAAGATTTATATAGAAACCATTATTTTCTTGAATATTACAGTGTGTGTTAAAAGCATTATTAATATTGAACACGAATTGTTTTTATAGCGTGCGATTCTTTTTCTTTTTCGTATGAAGGGAATTCGTAAAAATCGTAGGCTTCTTGATGAACGCAACATTATTTTCGCTTTCTGCAAAATAGATCACGGTCGTACGCGTGACTTGTTCAAGAACGCGTTAATTATGAACTCTGATTTCGCCGGCGCGCGATATAGGAACCGCTCTGTTATAATTCGCGTTCACGGTCGAAGGATCCTCCGTTCGATTGAAAAAATCGATCGCTCGAAGGCGAGAAGCTCGTGACGCCTGAGTCACACGCTTTCTAATGATGTAATTCGCGTTAAATTAGAAACCATCGCGCTCCTTCGCCGTGAATTAACGTCGCTTCGTTTCGTCATCGAGTTACACCGAGATATTTAAACTGGGGGAGGTTGCATGGGTCATTTAATAAATACCGATAAGAATTAGAAAACTAGGGAGAGAGAGAGAGAGAAGGGCCTATCTAATCTGTCACGATAAGTCTCCTAATCCTTATGTAATACAGTCCCGCTAAATCTCCGTTCCGTTACATAATTAATTCTGCCGATCGATTGTTAATATCTCGCGTGACACGTGAATCGTCGGATTGTCGGGGATTTAACGAAACGCTGTGCAGTCAATAATTAAAAAGCTGACTTTCCAGCTATCTCATTACCGCCACGAGGTTCTATCGCTACCAATAAAGGTCGCAGATAGCGAATCGATATCGGACCACGATAACAGACAGGACACACTGAAATCTATATTGTCACGATAAAACATTCCCGACAGAATTAAATCGAACTCTGAGATTTTCAGATTTATTATCGTCGATTCATACTTGAAATTAGAGATCGTGCCCACACTGAAGCAACGTCGAGCAGCTTTATCGACAAGACAAAAATTTGCTTCATTGTGGACGTAGTCGCTTTAAGCGATGGATTTTCGCTGTTAACGTAGCGATGTACCGTCAAATGGTCACGTATAATTGAGTCCTCTATCAGTCCACTGCGAAGTCAACTCGTGTGCAGAGAATTGAACACGTTCCCTCGTAAGTTCTTTGAACACAGTCCCCTACCATCTGCCTAGGGCAGGCTCGCGCGATTAGAGGTTCAAGGCCTAGCATATTCGACTGTCGATTGACGTTTCTGCGCGATTAATTGCACCGATCAAGAGTTTGTAAAGCCGACCTTGAGGATTTGTGTCGCAAGACGTTGACGTCGGTCTTTGAGACGTTTAGGCTCATTCGAGCACGATTGACAGTGTTCCGCGACATTTTACAGGCAAAAGCACATTCCAAATGGAGTAACAATAAATTCATTTGCAACAACCACAATCGTGTGTTCTTATTATATATCGAGAACACCCGCCCCATAAAATGGTACAAAAAGAAAAGTACTATTTGAATCCAGTAAATTCATAGACAAATTATTCATACCGACGTGAAAATGAATGTTTTCTTGTGACATATTCAAGTAAATACATTTTTATTAGACTCCGAAGTGTGCAGAGGTATGGAACGAGTCGATTTCGCTAAATTGCTTTCAATTTATTATACTTCAGTGATGAACGTGTTAAAACAGAATGAAATTGCATTCTTCTGTATTCGAATCTGAAGTATGCAAAGGGGTGAAACAACAAACTGTTCAGCCTTTTAAATTGCTCCAGGGATATGTTAGAATAAATTTGTTTGTGGCTCCTCTTCGTCAAAATGGGGACAGCATAGGGAGTTTCGTGGGTCGAAGAGCGTGGAACGAATTTCCAAAGATGCGAACGATAAAATTGCGCGTGGACTACTTACGATGGACACTCTTTATGGACGCGTGGAATAACAGATTACGAGCATGGAATTAGATTTGTCGAACTGCGGGACTATTATTGGCTGACCCCCGCGTGGCAAACACGATCCTAGGCCTGTTTCTTTGCGTTCCCCCGGTCGGGAATCGAGCGCGTCGTACGACGGATTAAAGTTTATCGAGCCAGATAACAATGTAGAAATCGACTATCTGAGCCCTCCCGAACCGTACGGATGTTCGACAATCGGTAAACAGTTGTTAGAAGCTGCTCGGCCGAAGCTTGATAGAGAAACACGTTCTCGAGGTATATCAACGAGTATACCAATAACAACTTCTGTTCTGTAGGAGATAAAACTAATCTGTGGGATGAATATTCTGGGGTAGTAATTTATGATATTGATAGGGGAGGAGGAGTTTTTGAATGGGGGTGGTTTTCGTGCAAAGAATGGATGCATTCTGTTGGACCCAGGAAAAGTAGATTCGATTTTTCGTAATCAAAGCGATACACTGTTTCATATCTTTAACGTTTACGCATTTTATATGGATCAATACAATTTTTTGTATATCTTCTCAGAACCAGAATTGTGCTTCTAGCTCCAGTAGATAGTTTGAAATCTATTTTCTAAATCAGGCCTGGCCAACCCAAATGGTTTCACGGGCCACTTTGATGACGCGTAACGTTACAGCGGTCCGCACTTTAGGTAAACATGCTTTTAAAAAATGTAATACAAATACAAAATGAATCAAACTTTATTGTTTTTTTTATTGGACAGTTGTAACCTCTAATAGGAGGTTATTCTGCAGATTATATTACATTCATAATATTACAATGAAAGCCTTATGCTAATGTTCCTGGCAATATTGGCTAATTCATCAGCTTTTTCATTACCATGAATACCCAGATGGGACGGTATCCAGTAAAATAGAATTTCATTGGAATCAGTATACTTTGTGCGTTGTTCATAAATTTTGTTCCTGATACTGAGTATGTAAGGGTTAAGGCGAATGTTAATAGGATTTCTAAGGGAGGTTAGACAGCTTAAAGAGTCAGAAAATATGATACAACATTGATCTTTGTTATTTATGGCAACGTCTACAGCATCCATGAGAGCAATACACTCAGCTGTAAATATGGATGCATTACTATTTACACTTCTTACTACTGATAAATTCAGATTGTGACATATGCAAGCTATTTTGAAACCACTGAAATGAAAGTCACTTTCCGAGAGCCAAGATTCAACACACACAAAAATGCCCGTGCCGATGAGGAGTTTAGGTAGATGTTCCTTTTTTGTCGAGATACTTCTTGGATTTCAGAATAGGATTTTAAGGTCTTTGTGGCGCAGACAAGCCATTGAAGTGTAGGCATTTCCGTTGTTAGTAGAAACAGCTGTCGGACGATTGGGATTGGTCGGAATCCATTGCAGGATCACCAGCAGATTGCAGTATAGGAGTTTTCTTTTTTATTCTGGAACACCTCGCTTTAAGAGATCGATCCTCTAGTTGGAGTTTCACTACGTCAATAATTTTAATCAAGCCTATTATATCGTTTGTGAATTTATCTCATAGATTTGAGTAAGAATCGTTTAAATTGATTGTAGTCTAAGACTAGAGATGAAGATGACCGACCAAATAATTATTTTGCTGGTAGTAATGCTTCTTCTAGGTTCTGTAACTTCTTTTCCGGAGATGTTACGTTGAGACTAGTATCGTCTATAGTCTTTGGCTTTTTAGCCTTAGGTTTTAAAAAATCTGCTTCAATTAATTTTTCCAGATTAGGTGAAGAACTATTTTCATTGTGATCTGAGGATGCACTATTCGATGATGGTTCGTCAATGGTGTTGTCAGAGGTGGTTGACGGTGGAGCGTTTCTCTTTAATTCTGTGTTCTGATGATTAATATTGATTTCCGGGAACTGAGACACTGAGTCGTTGGAAGCCGCGGCATTGTTGTCCATACTTGTAGTGATGTCAACAGTCGATTTCTCAATAGCATTGGGACATATCTTAGTATGTAATATGTCCTTTCTGTTTACATATAAAGCAATTTGTAGAGTCTGTACTGAAATATATCCAGTAATTCGTGTCTTCATAGCATATTTGTAAGGATTCTGGTAGAAGATGTTCCTCTTCTTCCTTGATGTAAATTTGCCGTCGAAACGATAATATGTAAGACCGACCCGGTTTATTTAAGCCGGCCCTAATGTAGCTAATTTGAGAGGCTAATGTTAACCCTTTACTTTTTAACAAATTAGCTATAAAATCATGTGGCATGACAGGACTGACATTGGAGATTACAACCCTTTTGTTTTTTTCCATTAACGGTCTAATTTTTTTTTAGTGAGCGATTACCTATTTGAATAACTTTATCCGATAACTTCTCCACTGAGGAGACACTGGATAGAAATATACATATCCTCCCACCGGAGACACTTGCAGACTATAGAACACGCATTAGATAACGTATTAGGTATTCACTTTATACACTGTACGTAGAATTGACAAGTTATTCGAGTACTACCTGTGCGGAGCGTAAATAAACACGTCTGCTCGCGACGACTGCCAGCCTCGAACTCCAAAAAACTTGATTGTTATACTATGATTCAATATAATTAACTCTCGAGTCTTGATGAATGAGACATTTGTTTATCCTTTCTTTCACTTAATTTTTGTAAATCTATATTTATGTCCGACGTTGTACATCTCAGCTGGTTTTCTAAATTGGCATCAGTTAATGAAGCACGTGATGAACTTTGTAAATTTCATCTTCGAAAAAAATGTTTCACATATGTGGATCCAAAAGCAGTTACAACTTACAACTCGTTGTGCAAACTATCTGAAAGCGGAATATCTCTCGGATGTGATATAAGTATTGTAAGAATTAAATTTTGATGTGGACGCAAAAATTTGTTTCATTTCATTGTTACACTGTAACTCAATTATATCAAAGATATCAAATATAGAACTGGAGTTCATAGTCGCACTTGCGCATTATAACAATGACACTTCGTTTATTTAATATTTTTTGTATACATACAACAAGAAACAAAAGTTTCAATAGAAATATAAAATCGCCTGGTGGGCCGCACAATTTAACATGGCGGGCCACATGCGGCCCGCGGGTCGCGCGTTGGCCAGGCCTGTTCCAAATGAACAGATCATTCACAGACGAATGTTTATTTTAGTCGAGCCAAATGAATAATCATTAAATGGGTTAGGCTTCAAATTGTATTTGATATTTCCATTGTATTGCTAAATACGAAAGTAGTGAGCTAGTAAAACTGGGGGCCCCAGTTTGTTTAATAGTTAACATTTGTAACAATGTAGGAGGCCTAAAAAATAATCACTGTGATCATTTTCGTTAGTAGATTGCATCGAGATTTTCTGTTTGGTAATGTTTAGAACGCCCCAGTAGGGATAACTTTGTATGTAGTCGCAATTGCTATGCGCGTTCAGCGCTTTTTGCAGAAGTTAGGATTAAGATAACGGTAGATCTAATTACGGAGCGGGCACATCTGCGGAACAGGCATCGCCTAAGCGCGGAGAAACGGCCATAAATCGGCACCCTCTGGGGGTACGGTTAGGGACAGCGGGTTCTTAGAAACGACCACCTTGGATTTCCGGAGAAAAATGCATTATCCTTCTCGGTAATATGACCGGTCCTTCACTGAAAATTTGTTGAGACAGTCGGGAAACGAATCTGGAAATTTGGGATCCAGATGGGAGGATGTTTCCATACCTGAATTCACTTTCACTATGGCGCGCTGTAAATCACTTTCTTCCTTTTACTTTCCACCGATGGACTTTATGTAGGTGCCTTGGTACATACTTCTAATTCCATTTTTTAACTCTTTGCACTCCTTTGTTTTATCACAGGAACCCTATGTCGACTCACGCTCGACATTTTTTGATTTTTTGTATACTGAAACGTCTGAAATTGAAAAATAATTCGGAATGTAAAGGGTTAAATCAGTTAGAAATTTTGTTCAATTGTTCAGAAGTATGCGCAAATCGGTAAGATTGTCAATTTTACGTGTCTATTCACCAGATACTAAAATCTACTTTTTCGCAGAGTTCATTAAGTCGAAGGGAACCGAGCGATAATAGCACAGTCCATCCACATCGAACGGCATTCAAATTTCTAGACGGATAATTGACGTTTCGACGCTCTCGTAGCGCATAAATAGCTCGAAATACTGAATAATAAATGGTTTATTATATTTGACGTGAGAAATGTTCGCGGAGACAAAGAGCGACCCGAACGAAATTATTTCAAGATATTTTATCGATCGCGGGAGACCCGTTAATTGAAATGAATGGCCTTTTCACTCTTTAATTTTAAATGAACATCAAATTAAACGTGCTCCGTTCGTTTCGGTTTCCAGACTTCCAGATCGCGGATATAGATTACTTCGATTTCATATGATTTCGCGCAGACGTGGCCCGAATAAAGACGTTTTAATACGATAACGATAGACGCGTTTATCGAACAGCTGCAAATAAACTCTGCCTTTCTGAATTATTTTACAATGGAAATCGAGAAATCAATTTAAGTCATTATCTTAGAAACAATTCCCAATAGTTAAACTGACGAAAATCTTTTGTAATTATTTCTTTACGAAACTTTCATCAAAATATTCGTGACAATTTTCTGATTGAGATGAGTCCCAACACGATATACTTCGGAGCATTTTCGATCGTGCACAATATGATCTATTGTGTCAGATGATTCCATGAATAATGTCGTTTTTATCTATTTCTCGACGAGAAAGTTAATGTACTTATCGGGAATTGCATAAACAAAAAATTACTCAAAAATAAACGCAAGTACATTAAAACTCAATCGCTGAAAAATATAGGTAGCAGAACGATATTGTTTATAAATAGAGTGAGAAAATAAGTGGAGTGTGATATTTATTCATAAAACACCAATTTTGCAAATCTAAGCTACAGATACGTGTCCGGTTTCCATCCCCAGGGCAACATTTCAAGCCTCGCCGACCAATTAGCTGCGAATAAACCCACATAATCTCGATCTGAACAAGATCCGGTAAACTGCAGGGTCTCCGAAGTATTCGTAACGTTAGTGGGCAGGGTCGGCTCCCCAATTTCCGGAATAGGGGTTGACCGAAATTTTCCACTGTGGGTTCACAGAAATGAAATCCCACCGGTTGCTTTTGACCGGTATGCGCAGCCATACGAAACGGCCTGGCCGGTGCCTCTCTGTTGGTGCGGGGAACTTATTGACCGTGACCAACGTTTCTACCCTTTTCCAACACCCCTTCGCGTAATTGCTTCATGACGCGCGCACCACGACCAATTAGTACCAGCGACTTAACGAAATAATAGTCCGCGCCCTATCATCGATTACACGTCGGTCTTCGAGGGTGCCTGGCTCTACGTCCGCTTCTAACGAGAAGTCTGAGCAAAGTATACGGAGAAATACTGATCTCGAGGTATGGGAAAAGTTCGGGACCGAAATGTTACTTATATCGTGATGCTGTTCTTCCATCTCTTACCGCTAGCTTCGAACGTGGAAAGGAGTAGCGAGTAAACAAAAGATTGATAAACCTTCGGTTGGTTTTAATTTATTTGTTTATGAAACTTTTATGAATTGTGTCGTGTTTGGACTGATTTTAATCAGGGAAATGTTATGAGTAGACTGCCGATCTTTACGCATTTATAGCAAAATTGAGGGAAAATTTCAAAAATTGAAGATGTCAATATATGATTTCTCATCTATTAAAATTATTCAGGGAAGAAATAACATTCTGTTTGGTTTCTATTCCTTGCAATCGATACAGATAATTTTTATTTCGCATAAAGATCCGCAGTCTGATTTACGAGTATTCGGATAAAATAGAATTCATTTTTAGTTACGAATGGGACAAAATAAGAACTTTGAGTTTGAAGGTTGCGAATTTTTCGAAAAATTACTGAGAGACTATGGATTTATATTTCTGCTAACTCTTTAAATGGTTCGTTTAAATTGAAAGAAGTTTTGGAACTCGACAGAAGTGAATTTTATTCGAAATTCGAGCTGAGAACCGCAGGCATTCCATTGCACGTCAGAAGCTCGTTACACTCTTCTTCAGCATCGACTCAGTATCGATTGTATCTTCTCCTTGAGAACGCTTCGAAAACAAAAACCGAGGTCTCCGACCTATGCCCCAGGGTGATCGATTAGCCAAAGCCGCGATGTTAACTTTTAAAAGAGGAAATCCGGTCTGTGACACACCCCCACACGTCCTCCTAGCTGTGTTCTGCACTTGTTCCCAGAAACCAGTGTCCCCTTCGCCATAACGTCAATGCTGCCTCAGAATTTATATCATTTAAGAATTGTTTAACGAACTCGATATTTATCGTCGTATGCAGCGAGCGATTCTTCCCCTAATTCGTATTCAAAAGCAGTGAGCAGATTTTCCAAAAGGAAGACGTGTCCAAAATAACGAAACGCGTATATCCACCAAAGAGGTATATACTCTACCCACGAGTATATTATAAATATTTAATTACCTGTAAACTTCGACCATCTCACTGAAGCAAAGACAATACCAATCGGTTTTAACAGTCTCGACGAAAATTGGCTAAACACCGGGGAGCGGCGTTAATTAGTGCTTCGTATTCCTGAAGTCTACCATGGATCTCTGTTTCCAGAAGCGCAGGTAACACAGCAGAGCTCGCATTCCAATCGACGAAAGCCCAGGTACACAGTGCCCTAACAGGCACCGAGTGCCTTAAGCGTGGGCTAGAATAAGAACTAAAGGGGATAAACGCACCCCGGGTCGATACATTATTAATATCAACCTGCTAGGTCCTTTTTAATATTTCGTTTGTGTACCGATATGGGTCATTCATTCCCGAGCCTGACTTTTTCTTGTTTTAGGCTTTGTGCAATTTTAAAAATTTTTGATTTTTTCAAAGTGAAACATTCACCATCGTATTCGTCTCGTTTTTCTAATTGAAACGACCCCAAACACAATATAATTCCGATCGCAATTACTTGCGCAGTAAGCGATGTTAGGAATTCGTGTACCTCTACCGTAAATGTGAAGTCCGAAACCTCAGTAGCGTGGTGTCATTGTAATCAGAAAAACGGGACGAATACGATGATTAACCGCTTGCCGTATTTTGACGTGCCAGACTCGTGATGAAGGCTCTTAACAAAGTCTAACAAATATGAATGTGATGAAATAAAATTTGATTCGACGATTTGATTTGACAAATAAATGTTCTCTTTTCTTCTACGTTTTAACCACTGTAACTGTAAAGAAAATGGCACGGCAAGGGGTGAAAGATTCATTGACGAAAAACCAAAAAAGAGGAATTTTGATTTTCGTCCTTTGTTGCCGAACGCCCGAACCCCAGCACCCCCTCTCTTTTTCTATCGCTATCATCCACTACAAAGAATATAGTAGCTCTTCCAGAACTGTCGCTCGGCAGACTCGACGATACGACAGTTACGGAGAGAATACTGTATTAGTTGAACAAATCAGCCAATGCATACGATGTTCAGTTGCGGAGGTCCGAGATCGACGATTCTAATCTGTTCGATGATCGGTGGCAGGTATGCGAGGAGCAGAAGTGCCAGGACGAGGTCTTTCCCCTCTCGATGAACTACGTCGACAGGTTCCTCTCGATCTGCCCGATCAGGAAGTCGCAGCTGCAGCTGCTGGGAACTGCCTGCCTGCTTCTCGCCTCGAAGTTGAGAGAAACGGCGCCGCTCACAGCCGAGGTGCTCGTCTTCCACACGGACAACTCCATCACCCTGGATGACTTATGGGTAAGTGCACCACCTTTCGCTCTTGTCGTATTTCCTGTTGGGACTCGAGATGGGGGCGAGCAATTAATAGCAACCGCTGACTGTTATGGATGATGCTGCCGGAGGATCATAATGGAAGTCCGGGAACAAGGACTTCATCCCAATCCTGATTTTCATGAGATCTCCTCATCTTTCCTGGCTTGGGTAGTTAATGTGGATTGACGAATTATTACTTTTACGAAGACGAACACGACTTTTAAGAAGTTGTATGTCACTCTTGTACTACCACAAATTCTTTATACTTGCTCATTGGTTTTCGAACGAACAAATTGCGATTACTGAAAACAGTAGAAACTATATATAGTGTTTCCAATGGCTTTAATTTACAAACGCTTCTCGAATTTGTTTGAACGCAGAGAACGATATGGTAAATACACTGTACAACACCAAATTTGTTTCCTAATTACTGTTGGGTCCTTCTTATAGAGATTTTTGCGCTGATTCCGAATCTGTCCTTAAATTTTCTCCTATACGCACAGTTTTTGAGGAACATGGCTTTGAAAAAAATACCATATTTTTCAACTTTAAACAAATATTGTGATGTTATTATAAAAGATATTGAATTGTTCTTTGCAGCAAAAGATTCTGTAGACTTTCCCGAATACAGTGATATCCAATATTAATACATTATGATTGTTTAAACGTGTTTAAACAGTCGTTAAAGATAGAGAGAGACACCACTTTTGCACCAATTGTTGAGGATATTTTTCAATTTATCTTAAAAAATAAAGTGGTGTGTCGCCATGTTTAGTATTCGGGAAAGTCTACAGAATCTTTTGCTGTAAAGAACAATTCAATATCTTCTATAATAACATCACAATATTTGTTTAAAGTTGAAAAATATGGTTTTTTTCAAAGCCATGTTCCTCAAAAGCTGTGCGTATAGGAGAAAAATTAAGGTCAGATTCAGAATCAGCGCAAAAACTCTATAAGAAAGACCCAACAGCAATTAGAGAACATAAAAAAAATTGAAATTTGTTGGACAGTGATATTTGAGATTAGTAAACAATAGGTATTTGAGGATCTGCTTCGAGAAGAACGACCACAGAACCACAGATAGTCATTACAAATACACGAACCTCGCTTTATTATTACCGATAAAATCCTATTGGTAAACATTATCAGCTTCCACTTTGCTTTAATGAAACGTACCGAGCTTATCGTTAATTGTGTAGTTTGTAGACGATAAGTTCCAGGTATACTGGTACCCTGAGTAAGTTTTCTGGCGATGAGTTACGAACTTTTGTTTGAGAGTTTTGTCTGATAGAAAGAGATATCCTCTTGTGACAGAGATTCACTGTTTATGAACAGCTCACCGGTCTATGTACAATTAGGAAATACAGTTCATTGTAAAATCTCAATATGTGACAATATGTGAATATGATATAATCATTGTGATGATGTTATCTATCAGAAGAAAGAATTATTGAATTCCTTCAGAGTAGAATATTATTTGTTTATTAAATACCAGTTTGGAAGTTAGGACCTGAAGTTGGAATGACCTGGAACATTAAAAATGTCTACGATGATCAAAATTGCACGGAATGTGGGCGATTTATCAGAAGAAAAAATTGTGGATTCACAGCAGAGGTTTGGAAGGAACACAGGAAAATGTCTCGGGTGGAAAAAACCGTGAATTTTGGACTATCGATCGCGATTTCGAGCCCGAGAAATTTATCGAGCGTTTTATCACGATATCGAGTCAAGTGTCAGCTGGGTCACGCAGCCGGTTGTTCGGTGAATTTACTTTTCCCGTTAATATGTATCGCGCTGCGTATCGATCGTGCATGGTAATGCCATGAAACTTTCATAGGGAAAATTTACGGTACAGTAACTCTCCCGTGGCCATTTGGCGAAATCAGTGAAACGGAGCGCTAACGTTTTTGTTTTCCTGTCGGCTCCACGTGGCCATTATTAAATGGCCCAAGTCCACTCCAGTATCAACGATAAACGTAGAAGCTATCTATAGTCTTATCGATCATCACATGATTCAGCGTAGCTCGTTATTCATAATTAATTCTTTAACAAAATTACCTCATTTATTCTCGATTTCTTTAAACAATTCTCAATTTCAAACTTCTGAAACAATATTTTATCTGTAATTCAGAATCCTCTTCTCTTGGAAAATGTGATCGTTTAATTGCTAATTTAATCGTCGCGAATTTATTATTGTGTCAGACTTCAACTTTGATAAATTAGTTGATATCGACAATGTTGCTGAATTAATCGAGTGATCGATGGCTCGAAGATTGTTAAAATATTCGAACGCGTCATTCAAATGTTTAGAGGTGTTCTTTTGTTAGGTTTTTCTGGCAGTGAATTCATAAAAATTGGAATAAATGTTGGGGTCTTTGACGGAAATTAGAGTGTCTCGGAAAGAGAAATAGCGTGTTCGTTGAGGATACGATGTTGATCGGCTCTCTGTGAGTCATGATGTCACGAGGAAACTGTCGGATAGTTCGCTGAAAATAGTTTCGGAGGGCCTCAGGTTCGATTTGTGCGACTGGAGGCGTCACTGGGGGCGTTGGAAATTGCAAAACCTTGTACAGATCTGATTTATCGAAAACAGTTGTCCTCTTCCAGTTTATGCGACGTCGTCGATGCGTCCGTTTTTCCGCGTGTTGCATCGATGAATCTTGAGTTTCTGTTAACACGGTTACCGGGAACTGTTAAACACGTTCTCCGATGTATTCTGATTTAGTATGAACGATTTGCGTGTCTTATTGGCGTGATGGGAAAATTACAGTGTCGAGTGCTCAATCTACTGCAATTTCATTTTGTTAATTCTTCAGAGAGATTCTGAAGTTGCTCCGAAAATAATTTACTATAGAGGCAAAATTGCTCTGAATATCATTTATTTTATAAGCAAAATTACTGTAAAAATTATATCCTTTAGTGGCAAAATCGCTGTAAAAATGATTTCCTTTAGAGAAAAGACTGCTCGAAAAATTCTTCACTTCTTTCGTTTCACGAGTCTGAATTGGTTAGTTTGGAGGGTTCGAGTGTGAAATGAATGGATCTCTCGATCCCTCCACCGTGCTGCCGTATTTTACACTGACATATTGGTCACAGAAATTTTTTGAAATTTTCGTGCCTCGAGGGTCTCAATGATTCGAGAATAGAATTATTTATGTTAGAGCGCATAGACACAACTGTGTGTGGCCTCTGTTACACAATTCTGTTGATTTTTTTATGGTGAGACACGTGGACGGAGCTGGTGACTCCGTCTATTTTCGAATCACCCGTTTTTCCAAAATAAATACGGTATAACTGCAAAATGAAAACGAAAATCATTATTATTAACATATTTTATCGTAATCCATAGCTGTTAATATAAAATCTCATATTATAGTTTTGACACTCGTTCATTCATGTTCCACTTCAAAAAAGATCAACTTTTATTCTCGTAAAACATACATAATCTGAAACTTTCGAGCTGCAGTGTATCATTCGGGTAACCGAACTCCTACTGCACCTTTTTCCCGTCGCAGTTATGCAGTTCCGTCGAGCACGTGACTCATCATTGGACTGTGGACTTTTATGCAAATAACACAATTTTATGAACTAGTTTGCAGAAAGATTTAAATACAAACTTCTCCTTTCGTTGCAGATTTTATTATCGTAATGCTAATATGAAAAGAAGAATGCCGAGGCGTTAAATTTCCTAAAATGGTTTATTTTATTGTTTCGAGATTTCACGATGTTCGAAACCACAGCTATAATAAATTTAGACTAGTTAAAATAGAGATGGCATGGTTAAGTCGGAGGTCGCTCGGAAAAACATTCGAAAGACTGTCGAACGTAGAGTGTAAACGAAATTACAACCGATCAAATTCCAAACTCCCAAGCACAATAACCGCAAAATTCTCTGGAAGCAGCACGGTTACTTTCTATCCATTACGAGACGCATAATTCGCGCGTCGAAACGGCATGGCGGCACTGGTGTCGAGTAACAAATCGCGGGAGCATATACCGCCAGGGAAACCGGAGTGTTTCGCAAATAAAGAATCGAGCCGAGCTTCTGCTCGGTTCAGCTCCGCTCTGCTCTGCTCTGCTCTGCTCTGCTCTGGAAATCGAGCCTTCTAAATACTTCCTCGCGAGGAAACCCAGGAGGATCGATGGCCAGTGTCGCGCCACGAATTCCCCGCTTTTCGAGAACATGAACGCGTAAACCGGGCTCCCCGGGCAAACAAGAGATAGCCTAAGCAAGCTCGGATAGATAACAACTCTGATACCGGGGAGCGTTATTTAATTTCCAACCACTCTCGGCTCGCTCGATCGCGGCACCTACGTTACTCCGCTTTTCACCTAACTCGCCTAATAAGGGTGGTTTACGCACGATTCCGTCCGAATCGTTTATCAACCTTCAGAAAGTCAATTCTGTTGTGCTCTTTAACCTCTGGCACACTAGCGCATACATACGTCTGTGCAAGTTTATTTTATTTTTAAAATTAAAATTTTTTCGACGACAACGGAATCTTTCGACAATAAAAAGAAAATATCCCCGGAAGCGCTAATAATACTTTAATCAGACATTACGAGTACATGAAATTCAAAACTCTTTGGGAAATTTTAAAAATTGTAGATGTCAATATATGATTTATCCTCTATTAAAACCATTAAGGGAAAAAATAACATTGGATTTAGTTTCTATTTTTTCATTTTGTATAAAGATCCGCAGTCTAATTATCACACAGGATGTCCCGTTTAAATCGATCCTCTCGAACATCTCCGAAATGATTTATCCTACCGGGAAATAGTTCAAGAATTCAATTCAAGAACAAAATAGCTAAAGAAAAGTTGAATGGTTTCGGGTGGGGTATAATTTGCTGTCGATAGCTTTTTGTAGGTGCAGGCGTAGAGGACATATGAAGGTCAACTTTATTTTTTATTGTATATCTCGTCTTTCTGCTTTAGAAAATTGCTGAAGCTAGTCTGTTTTGAAAATATCAGGGATTGGTAAAGTTGTACATATTTGGGAACAATGCAGGCACATCGATAGATGGAGTGGTTTTTGGATTTTCTTAAATATTTTATGTATTCGTTCGATTCGTTTCCTTGTCAGAAGAATTTAACGACATTTTAAACGTATTTTCGACTTTTTAAATTGATTGGGAAAGAAAATACATTTTCATTTGGCTTCGGGTTTGTGCAATTATCTTGAACAATTTTTATCTTGCATAAAAATCCGTAGTGATCTCTCTCGCTCATGGTATCAAATACTCTGCGCACACCGTTCCACAATTTCAAAGTGCCCTCACGGAAACATCGAACATTATCTTCATCACTTGCTCCTAAACGTCTATTTCTAGCCTACCCTTATCTTCCTCGCCTCTTTCTCTCTACCCAGAGCACATTTATCGCGTCTCTCTCTTTCTCTTTTTAACCGTCTGTTTCTCAATCCGCTGTGTCACAGAAACTTCCACTGAGAGAGTCGCTGAAAAAATCCTTTGAAGTCTTTAAGAATGTGGAACGAAGACGAACACGATGCACAAAGACTGCGAACATAAAGTCGATGCGACACGTCTTAATTATAGTACGAAATTGTATTAAATTAAACATTTCTTCAACTGGTAGTAAGGTAGGGGACAGCGATGGGAGCGATAGAAGTCATTAAATATGTTTGGCTTGAAAATCTCAATGCAGAAACGTATATTATATTTTACATACCGTGAAAACCAATTTTCTTCGTGATAAATATATCGCACCGTCGCAAGAAAAGTGACACAAGTCAAAAAATGGCAATATTCAGGTTATGTAATTGAAAAATATGTATGAAGTGCCCCAACATGCACGAAAAGCGTCACATCTCTATCTCGCAATTTATCCACCAATTTATCGGGAATTTAAAAGAAGCTTAAACTATTTCAATCTAGCAATTTTGCGAAAAACTATTCTTCTTTCCTAACGTTTCGGTTCGGTTTTGTATTATATATATATATATATATATAAATATAAATATATAATATAATATATAATATAAATATAAATATAAATATAATATAAATATATATATATATATATATATATATATATATATATATTGTCTTGTAGACGCACATTCGTCCTTTGAAAAAGGTTCAAAACTGAACCGAAAGATTAGGAAAGAAGAAAAGTTTTTTTTTGCAAAATTGCTAGATTTACTAAGTGATCGAAACGGTAGCGCCGAAAGCATCATTAAATTAAATATTTAACATTTACGATCGATAATTGAGATTATTTTAAGTTTTATAGTATTTTTTAAATTGATTTCTCTGAAATGCTGCATTTTTGAGTTGTGTCACTTTTACTGCGGAGGTGCGACATAATAAGAGAAGCGTGGATTCGCCCCCTCATTCCTGTGGTTAATATTTGTGGTTTTATTGCTAAATTAGAACGCTAACAATTCGACATTATCACCATCTGTACGTGTGGAAAGCATTCAAAACACAGTAGCGGGGAGAGGGAGTAGAGGGTCGGATAATCGTCGCGTAAAACAGTCGAAACGTTGAAAGGGTAATTGCTGTTTTGGGGCCAATTTCGTCGCCCCTGCAGCAATAAACTTGTTGCAGCCGGTTGTTGTACCCCGTGCTCGTCGACTCGTGTAATAAAAAGAGAGAGAGAGAAAAAGCAACAACGGGAATGGCCGTCGACTAATCATTGGAAAATAAACAGGAAGGTGCTAGCTGAGGGCGTGATGCACCTGCACCACGCGCCGCTGGTATGCACATGCACCGGAACGCGTGCAACAGGCACGAAAAAAGTTTATCGATCGACACACACATACACACATCGGCTGAAATTACGGAGCACGATGGCGACCCGGAAATGGGCCTTCCCCCGCTCCGATAGGTCGTTGATCGGTTGTAAAAAGGGCACAGGGGGCAGATTGACACCCCAAATTATTACAATTTTGCCCACGGAGTCGCCGACTTTCACGCTTGTTCGAAACTTGTTAGTGACTCGCCTATCCCTGCCTCGTTTAACCTATCGACGCGATGGCCGGGTCGTTGGCGACCCGACTGAGGATTTAGCCGCTCGCGTGTACCCTGTAGATAATATGAAAATTATTAGAAGCGTCGGGATGCCTTACTTTTATTTCTAATAGCGACTGAAGTTTGATTTATTTCCTTTTCCAAAGTTAAGTGACGTTTCAATCCGACATTTTTCACATATAGACCAGCGCAAAAATAATGGCGATGCTACTGAATTTTAAAGCTATATATATTTTGCTTTCTTTGCCAATTCGAGTTAGACGTCGAATGTTGTACGATGAACTTGTAGTTCTCTGTAAGTTATTATTACTAGTCGACGAAATGCAGTATGCACCGAGGAAGATGAGAGCAGCAGGTCCGGCGGGGTTTCTCGGCTGTTGCACGTAAGAAAAGGGGTGCGCATTCAGAGATGCAGCTGCCCGGGGCGGCGGAGAGGTTGCCGGGGCCCGGTGCAGCCCTGAAAAGGGCCCAGGATACCGTCGTCGACGTCGACGACGGACGCACCTGGCCCTCACCTGCTCCCCTCCTCTCTGGGACTCTCTCGCAGCGTGCACCGTGCGCGCTGGGCCAGCCAGCCGGCCGGAATTCACCTCTATGGATATTTTCGCGTGATCTAATGTCAACCACTGCCGTATCCTGTGGGCCCACACATACACACACCGAGGAAGGGGCCCACTTGTGCAACCTTTCCGCGAGTGCAGTTTTAAGGGCTCGCGATCCCTGAGAAGGTGCACGGCTTCCGGTGCCGGTGACGATTCTTTCTCAACCGGGAGGAAGCGATCGGTTCAACCCCCTTCGTGCACAGACATCTTTGTTCGCCTCTGTGAACCTGTTTCTCGGACACCTTGAACGTTTATGTTCGATTGTAATGGCAACTGCACCCCAGAAATGCTTCTGCAATCTTGCGAATTTCTTTCTGTACATTATTGTTGCTTATCGCTTCCTGTTACGGGAAGGTGTGTGCATCGGGTCAAGATGGTCAATGTGATCTTTCTTCATACTTTTCAGTAGAGCTCCCAAAGAAAACCCTCCGTGGTAAATTTCAGCTCGGCACCCCCACTACAAGGGTAGTTGTAGCGGAGCACGGTTTGATAAATTCTTCTTTCCGGAAACTTCAAAATATGTAATTGAAAATTTCCCGAAAAATGCATATTAGTCCAGTCAACGAAAAGTTGTAGAGGGAAATGGAACACAATTTATAATTTTGGGTCTTTGTTTTGACTAGTTAGGAAGTAAACATATTAAAAGTCCCCACTCCTAGGAGCGGGATGCGGGGGGCTTCAACTTCAAATGCACGTAGAAGGTCTCCCCTTTCGGTTTTCCGCTTATATCTCGGGAATTATGCGTCCTAGCGATAAGACCATTCCATACAAAATTAAAGCTGATAAAATGTGCCATAAAATTGATTGCATTCTGTTTTTCGCTATCTCGCATAGTTTTCGAGATATCCGCGCTCAAAGTTCACTAATTGTGCTGAAGAGTTAGCCATTCAAATAAGGCAAAAAACGTGAGGCAAAATTTCTTTTTCACAATTAGCGAAATTGTATTCGAAGCTTCGAATACAATTTGTAACTATTATTCATCGAATACATTCACGGCGAATACAAAATTATTTAAATAAAAATCGAATGAAACATATTTTTTTATTCGAACCTTCGCATAACGAATAAAAGTTATGTATTTTTTATCCCAATCGGTATTTGAATAATTTTAATGGTTGGTTAATGGTTTATTCGTTACTCCATATCGTAGTACAGAGATGGCGTTTTAGAGCCGAGGCTCTACTTGCCCAATTCATGCCCGTCAATACATTTCAAGTGGTACAGAAGTATTTAAATACTGCCCAACTCTGGTTTTACGGATAACAGTTTTACGAGAATTCAGTATCGTCAAGAACATTGTTGTTAAATTTTTGTAGATTTTTCAATAACGAATTTTTACGTTCTGGTGTGAAACGAAGAAAAGAACCGCTTTTGTTTGTGTTAACGCGTTTAATGAGATAGCTCTGGTCGAATACTCGTTTAGTATGATCATGTCTTAAGACGACTTCCTTTCGACGAAACTGCGGACATATCGGACGTCCACTCGCGACATCCGACACGGTGCTCGTGCGGATACGCACCAGGTGCACTCTAATTGCTTTGACCAGCGTCACCTGTTGATCTTCGGGGATCGGGGCAGTAGCGATCGACTGGTTTGCGGTGCTACGAAATTGTTATTGCAAAAGTTGATGCAACTTTCTTGTTGTTACAAGTGGTTTTCATATTTTTATTGGTTGGTTATTTAGAAAGAATAACATTTCTTGAGAGTGTGTACATTACGGGGCCCGCAGACGCGCTTCTGCGTGCAAATTCGAGGACGGCCTGCTGTTTACAGAGTGGGAGAAGGAGCAGCTGTGAAGCTTGACCCCTTCTTTTCAGCTTTTGTCGTATCAGGAAGACCCTTTAGACTCGTCCCTGGCTTCGGCTTGTGTCGATCGAAATCCTCAAAGGCAGAGCTCGGTTTCTCGAAACCTTGAAATCAGCTTTTCCCAACCAAAATTCGAAACCACCATCCGCGGCGAACATGCCATCGCTTCCTTAATTAAAAGGGTATATTGAAAGATGATCTTATCCAAATTTTTCAACGTGCAACAGCCTGAAATTAAATTAATCAAACTTGAAGGTACAAGACGCCACAGTTACGCGCTTAATGCGGCATTGTGCTTCCTATAATTAAGTTGGTTCCGTCCTTGAATCCGTGCACTCGTATTCTACGATTGCCATAGAAAATGTTGCGCGTAACAGCAATCCGTAATATTTTAAAATCAATTATACATTCCATGTGTAGACTGCGGATCTTTATGCACTTATGAAAAAATTGGTTGGGTGAAATATGAAACAGCAAAGATTTTAAAAATTCAGGGAATGTTGTAATATTGCTTTTAATGTAACAAAGTCGTTTAGGGATGAAATAGAGATTTTTATGTTATTGCTGCTTTCCACAATCAATGCAAAACATTTTTATTTTGCACAAAGATATCCGCAGTCTATCCATGAGTATTATTTATTCTTCATAACTAGACTGTGGATTTTTATCTTAGAAATTTCTTTCTCTAATGATTTTAATCAATTCGAAGAAATGTGTAGGAATAATTCTTTCGCTATTTTCAAGATCCGCAGTGTCTAACAATGTACATCAACAATCTGGACAATCTGTACTCAGTAGACTGCGGATCTTTATGCAAAATAAAAAATGTTTGCATTGTTTGCAAGACACAGAAGCCAAATAGATGTCCTTAACTGCTGCCCTTAAATCTTCTTAATTCGCCCACTGCTTTAAATTGTACGTGCCCATTTTTGTCATAAATGCATAAAATCCGCAGTCTAGTAATCAAAGAGAGCCAAAGAAAATTAGACAAAAATATTTTCGCGATTGGAGCGCAGATCTGAAACATGATCCTTCAAAATAGCTCGACTCTCTGGAGGGTGCAAAGCGGAATTTCCAGTTAAACGCTGACACAGCCGTGTCGGCGATAACCGAGGCAGCACGTGCGGCTATGCGATCATGTTCGAGAGCCCGAAGGACACATCGTTCCTAATCGAACGGCGCGGCTGGCGGGCAGGTGCTCTCTCGGTGTGTCCTTAGGTGTCCCGGTTCCACCGAGAAACTCGGCGCGATCGCGTGGATCGTGGATCGTGTGGATCGTGGCGAGCGTGGAATGATTAACCGTAACCGAACTATCGCGTGCCTCGCCGGTGCTTTCTGCCTGTTATCGGCTAGAACGATCACAGCTCGAACGGCTCGACAACATCCGCGTCGGCAGCAGACTATATCGGGCATCCCGAAGTCGCGGAATTATGCGTGACAAGCCTAATAATCGACGAAACTCGGCTAGGAAATTAATTGGTAATTAATAGGCGACGTAATTGCGGGAGGAAGGGAGGAAAACTACCCGGCTCGTTAATCCCGCTTATTAATAAGGGAAACGCGACAAGATCTGCATAGCTAATGGCAAGGGGCAGCTGCTGCGTCCGACGCGATTCGCCGACGCGTTCTGCGGGACAATAATACCTACTCTCTTGCCGCGCCGTTTTGTTCGATACGTTGTAACTCTTAGCTAAGGGTTAAACTAACGAACGAGTAAGGGTTTATAAAATGCCAGAAATATTTTCCTCTTGAAACTACAATAGATTTTGTGTTCGAGTCTTTGAGTTAAAACTGTTGTTATATATTATTAGTAGACTGCGGATCTTTATGCAAAATAAAAATTGTCTGCATCGATTACAAGCCACAGAAACTAAATAAAAAATTCTTTCTTCTTTTAATTATTTTATTAGGCTGAAACTAATACACTGATGTCCTCAGATCGTTTTAATATGTCTACTGCTTCAAATCGTACGTGTCCATATTTCTCATAAATGCATAAAATCCGCAGTCTAATTATTAGTTTCAACTTTTTCGTGATATTAAGAAAGGAAACCTATTTTTATTCTGACCCAGTTCGATGTAATCGAGGCAGAGCAAGAGGTTCGCAAAAAAGTAATTTCGGTATTTTAATGACGGAATTTTAATGAACAATAATGAATAAAATATTTTCCCTTTTATTCGATGATTTATTGCCAAAAAGAAGAAATAAAAAAATAATTTAATGATTAAAGTTGATTGCTTGAATAAAAAAAATTGGGCTCTATGTCACCTTAAAATACCGAAAATGCTTTCTTGCCAACCCAATACATATACAGGGTGTTAATTTTAACTCGAGCATATAAATTATGTCCGCTCACAATGAAAGTAAGAAAAAATTACCACATAAATAGGTTGTCCATGGTTTTAAAGCTCGCATCTGATAGTGATAAAAAATCAATTGTTACTTTTGTACATCCTATTTAGTAATTTTTTCTTACTTTCAATAGTAGCGAAAATAATGTAGTTGCTCGAGTTAAAATGAACACCCTGTATAGAGCAAAGTATGAATTAGACGGTAGAGTAAAATATAGAGATGTATAAAATTATAGAGTAACAAATAGAGCAGAAGGCATATTGCATAGTATTAGACGTATAGAGCAAACCAGGCATGAACTTTTTCAATGCAATAATTTTCTCGCCATGTTTACGGAATATGCTAGATTTATGGGGCCAGTAGCTCTCCCGTATGCGCATCGAGGGATCCACAGAACGACCTCGGTGTGTTTCTTTTACACGAGTCACGCGCCACGAGAAATTTAAATGTCGGCCCTCGTAGTAGAAAACGCGACAGACATCGGCGGACAATGGAAAAACGACGGGAAAAGGGCCGGGCAAGAAAGGAAACGGGAAGAAAAAGGCGAACAGGTGGAAAGCACCACCTTTGCCGTAAGTTTTTACGATTCGCGTGCTGGCTCCTAATTGCGATGGCAGATGGTCGGGGCCGAGCCGGGCCGGCTGGTTGCATCGATGCACCGCGTCGCGTCGGGTGCACGGCCGCAACGAGACCGAGAACAGATTACTTTTTCTCCATTAGAACCAGAAAAAAGTGAAATAAATTTAAATTAGTCGTTTGCAAAACACGCGCAATCCGCATCGTCACATACGCGTGACGATCTTGATCACAGAAATCCTTTGTGCGCCGAGTCGAATTAACTTCACGTCTCTATTGAAATTTTTGTTTGCCCGTAAGTTGCATCTTCAGATGCAGAAGGTTCAGAAATCCTTATGCTGACTTAATTTTCAGATTTTGTATCGGTAAATAAATGAATTCGATGTCGAAAACTGTTCATAGCTTGGTAGGATGAAATTGAAGCGGAGACTAATTTTCATAGAGTTCAGTTACGAAGCAAGTATGTATTAGTTGCTCGAAGAGCATCGGCGCGTCTGGCCACGAACGTCTGAATCTACTGCGCGTGACTTTCACCGAGCGTAGACCAGGCGTAGCACGAATTCATCATTACTGAGCGTTGAATTACTATTAACACGTTGTCGGTACGCGGATAGCCTGTAATTCATTTAGTTATAACAATGTGCCACCAGGAAAGTGAAACGTAATCGTTCGAAACCGGCAAAAACGGTGTCTTAAAGATCGACGCTGTGAGGAACAAGCTGCGAGGGCAAGCTGCACACAAGACCGGCATAGCAATCTATGAC
Organism: Lasioglossum pauxillum; assembly: GCA_933228785.1. Lineage (NCBI taxonomy): Eukaryota > Metazoa > Arthropoda > Insecta > Hymenoptera > Halictidae > Lasioglossum > Lasioglossum pauxillum. The sequence continues at coordinate 15,108,393 of OW121706.1, read as the reverse complement.
ATAGCAATCCTGTTTTTGCAAAAGAACGACGACTCGTTCCGCGTCCGTGCGCCGATCCAGCCGGCGGCCTTGTGATTTGAAAAATTATCGTGCGGTCTAGCTGGGGCCGATTCCTCGGCCTCTATTTTCATTGCTGCTTTGTGCTATCAAGCTTGAAGGAATCTTCGATGGAACTTACCCGAGGAATTAAATACCTTTTAGCACTTCCGTCATTCTTGCGGTTTTTTAGGCACTGATGTATTCGTGGGTTTTAGTCGGCTCGTAAAAAATTTCTGCTATTTATCCTTCCGAGAGGGGAATCATTTTTGCGACTAGGATGTACTTATATGTACTAGGATTACTTATATAGACTGCTCTATACTCTGCTCTATATTTTACTATATAGATTGATTTATTTATTTTATCTTCATATTTTATTCTCTACTCTTCAGTCTAACCTATAATCTCCTCGTCACTCAGCTCTATATTCAGCTCTGAACTCAGCTCAATAGTTTACTATACAGACTAGTTTATACTCTACTCTATACTAAATTGTATACTTTACTCCATACGAGCTATATTCTGCTCTATATGTATTTTACTGTCTTATACATACTGATTTATACTCTACTCTGTACTAAAGTCTACACTTTACTCTACGCGATCTATACTTTGCTCCAAATCACTGTTACCAAATGCGAATGATAAAGTTTTACGTTCGAGCAACCCACTCGGAAGTACGATCGAACCACGTGTTTCGCGTAACAGGATCGCAAAGGTGGATCGATTCGAAGCTGAGGTGGGTCGCCTCGTAGCCGTGAAATCTTAATTTGTTCGGTAATTACTCAGCCTCCAAAGGCGGAAAGGTGTGCCGAAAATATTACCGGTGCGTTATCATCAGCACATGCTACCTGTCGACGACATTTGCGTTGTGCACCTTGCGGAGCCGGGTTGACCAATGAACTCTTTTCTTTCTCTCTCTCTCCCTCCTCTTCCTGGACTTCTGGCCTACCTTAAAGTAGCCGCACACGTACGGCAGGTGTTCTTCGTGGTTCGTGCCAGGTTTCCGTTCCGACGGAACTGGGACGAAACGATCGCTGAAAGAAAACCGGGAATTAAATCGATCCCCTAAGCCCCGTGAAATTGAATCCATGGTGTTCCCCGGCTTTTTAGCTTTCGGGGCATTTGTCTCGGCTTCCGTCTCTGGGACACCCGACGCGAAACACCTCTCCTCCTTCTTCACGATGGTTTTTAATGGAAACTTTGTTTCGTCGAGATCAACGCGATTTCTCCCTCCTTCCTGCTGGATCGTTTCGACACTGTGTGTGTGTTTCACTTTCGTGGGACGTCGACCGTGGAAAAAGACATTTTTTAACAAGAGTTGACACGCTGACTGTCACGCTGTCCTGTTTTTACCGGCGACACTTTGTTACAGTTTCTTCAGGGCAGATCAAAGGATATTAATAGACTGAAAGTTTTTGTGCTTTTGTATTTGAAATTGATGCAGGAAAATATTTGAAGAAGTTTAATGGGATAGTTAAAATAGTAGATAGCTTCTTCAGAGTAGGATAGAACCATTAATACAGGACAGACATTTTTTGCAACGCCGATTTCTGCGAGAGTATGAAAGTCTGTGTCTGGTTCATTTAATGTAACTTTTAAATCATTCAGTAGTTAATACCCTTTATTTCCTTTATGATCTTTAATCTCTCATTTAAATATAACTTTCTGTAATAACTGAATGGACGAATTCGTGGCCGAGAAAGTGGACATTTCGGAATTATTTCGAAAATTGCGTTCGCTTACGGATAAGATCGCGAACTATAATTACTGAAAGGTTTCATGACTTGTGTTACCAGAGTTTATATCCTTCCTCCGAATACTGTTAACTACAGTAATTTGCATTCTTCCGAATTAAATGCGTGTTTATCGGCAAATTAAATTTTTTTCCACGGACTGCATCTTGTGCGAGAAGCGAAGGTTGGTTAACTTTTGCTTTTTTTTGTTTAAATGGACAAGTGTTGGTTCCGGGGAATATTTCCAGTAGTATTCGCAACACGTAGCTCGTTTCCTTTCACCAATTTATCGATCATTTCCTGGATATAGAGTGCCGTAAGGTCGGGCCACGGCAGGTGCATCCTTTTTACCGAGCATCACGTGCACAGATCACGTGAAAAGTTATTTTTTCTAAACGGTGCATGTCTTTTGACATTCGAAAACATCTGGGAATACTAATTTTCTGCATGATTTTTCTATATATCATGTAATTGTCCTCTCTAGTCCTATCTTCCTATTTCTAGTTTGAGTATAATTTGCAATTTAATATCAGTTTATAAGGATCTGCAGCAATTTGTGCAATCGCATTTCTTATTCACAATTTCCCGTTATAATTGAGACCGTTTTTGTTATCTCCGTGATCTGTCGTTTCATATGAAAGGAGTTAAGCTATCCGACAGATATCCGGCAAAACAAGACGAAAATAAGACGAATCTCAACAAAAGGCGATAATTATTTCCATTAGTTACCGTCAGCGTTATAAATTAAGACAGTCACTGGCGAAACCAGTTTCCACACACTAGTCCATCCAACTTTCAGTGCTACAATAACTCAACTTATCACTCCGTCCGTATTTTATCCGATACGAATTAATTCGTGCAAAAACGACCGGTCTTCTCATTCGAATGAATTCCAAAGTACATCAAATTCCCTCGGCTCTCTGAATTACTCTCTAGTGCCTCTAATTTAAAATACTAAACAAAACTCGCCTCCAAATCACTTTCAAACTAAATTTAATACGGGATTTAAATAGGAGACCAGCATTAAAACTAACCCTAAGGTTGTTTTCTCATTTTCATAAATTTTGAAGGTTCGAAAAATTCTCTAGGCATTTCTAGATCACTTTGCCACCCCTAATTTGTATACCGAGCAAAACTCACCACCAAATCACTTTAAAAATAATTCAGTATGAGACGCATACTAAAACTTCAGGTCTATTTTTTTATTTTCATAAATCCTGAGATTCAAAAAATTCCGGAAATTCTCTGACCCTTTCCAGATTGCTCTGTAACTTTCAATTTGTACTCCCGAAACCAACGTACTCAAAATCATTTTCAAAATAATTTAATACGAGGCATTAAAACTAAGAATGGAACTTTTTATTATCCATTGCGTCCGACTAAATAAATGCACGGTTTGACATACGATTAAACCCGGAAAAATGTACTTGACTTCGACCACACTTAAAGTGAAACTTTCACGAGTTGCAACCTTCCAAGCAACTTTCCAGAACGCTTTTCCTTCGAAAAATGCAGTTAGAATTTTTTCTACACATATACGAATCTCCTTGTTTTTCCTAAATCTCCGATTTCTCTTCTATCAAATTTTTGCTGAAGTCTTTGTTCTCATCGAATCCACCTTGGTAGTAGGGACTCACAAATCACCAACCTCTCGGTCCATGGTCCATCGATTTCTGCTACAGAGGGTAACCTACATAGCAAGCCTCGTTCACCACGATCCGATCTATGTATCCCGGTTCGGTCCTTCAAGTAGAACTTTCTCCAAGCCGTTAGAACCGCGTTGCCGAGAGCACAGCCGAAAAAAAACACTCGGCACCGGCTTTTGTCGTTATGTAAAAAGTCCGAGAAAGGTGGAAAGAGAAAATTCAAACACAATAGGACCCGGGAGGACGCGTTCCTCGAGTGCTGTGGATGGCTGCACGGTGCCTGATTCAGCCTATTTGCCTATTGTTCGAGGCGTCACGGGAGTCGATTTTGTCGGCGAGAGCACAGCCGACTATTAGAAATAGTTCCGAAGTGGGGCCGGTGACCAGCCCGAGACCGTGTAAACTAACTTTTCTGGATTACACGTGCAGGTTATCGACGGATATCCTACCGAGTCCCGGCTGGTTTCGAAGTTTCACTCGCCATCTCAACCACTTCCTTTCTACTTTGGTTCTTGAATTGATCTGCGGTTATCAAAGAATTTTTGGAATTTTTTCGAACCTGTACAAGTCACGAAAATGAAATGAAATAATCAAAAAGTGGTTTTAGTTTTTATTTTTGTTTGTGTCACATATTAAATTATTTTAAAAATAATTTAACGGCGTGCTTTTCTCGGAGGTGTTAGCTGGAGGTATCAGAGTGATCCAGAGGTGATCAGAGAATTTTTTGAATTTTTTCGAACCTGTACCAGTCACGGAAATGAAATAATCAAAAAATGATTTTAGTTTTTATTTTTGTTTGTGTCACATATTAAATTATTTTTTAAATGATTTAAGGACGTGCTTTCCTCGAATTTTTTGTTGAATATTTTTTCCTGTACTTGATTGTGTATTAAATTATTTTACAAATGAATTAACACTGAATTTCCCTAAAATGGGTAGCTGCAATTCGAAAAATTTCAAAGATTGAAATAAAACTAAATAATATCAATATATTGATTTCGACTTGCTATAAAGGAATTGAAGAAAGAAAAACATTTCTAATTCTATAAAGATCCGTGGTGTGCACACGACAATTTTCAACTTGCTAGATTCTTATGAACCTCTGATTATTGTCTCGGCTTTTAGAAATTTAAATCGACTTGAATTCGTCTCGAAACCGACTTGGAAATCGATTCTCTTAGGGTCGACGACACGTTGGCGAAGGTTCGACCACGTTTCGTTAATGCCTCGCCATTCACCGGCAGGAATTTAAACGGCCAGCGTTCTTTTTTCGTCGCCGGTGGCTTTCTAACGTCCATTTAAACTCGTGGATGGCGCGACATGATCCCGCTACGCATCGATAGTAGAATGAGTCGACCAAGAACAGACATGGTTCGTTCATCCGATACGGAGGGCCACCGAGAGAACTGAACCGAAGAAGAATAAGAATAAGAAGTAGTAGGAGGAGTGGCGAAGGTTTTACGAGTCGGGAGCGAGCATCAGATGGTTAATTTGCGTAATGTTCAGTGTTCATTGTCGCGCGAGGAACAATCGCGCCCGGCTCTCCGGCCCGCGAAAATAATCGTTTTACGAGCGAACGGGAACGAATTCGTTAACATTTCGTAACCCGGCGCTACTCCCAGGAAGCGTTGTATACGCACACAACCTAAGTATTCTTTCGGGCCCAGCTACTTCGCATTATACTGCAAGAAATCCATTGTATTCCGTGATTTTTTATCAACCGGAAGGGATGGAGACACGCGTCGCCTGAAACTTGTACTTAAACCAAAGTATCGGAATCATTGCAATTTTACGGCCCGGAATCGCAAATTAACTGTTTCGTTATACGTGCTACTCAAAAAGGTTAAGAACATTTAAACAGCTTCTTTTTATTCTCGGTAAACTGCGAATTTTTCATTTTAATCATTTATTTTCTGATGATTCCTTGTATTTTACGGAGACTCCGGATCTTTATGACAAATCATTTTATACATCACTTGTAAAGCAATGGGACCGAACAAATATTTGTTTCTTCTTGAATCATTCTGATAAGTTGGTTATTCGTATTCACATGAAAATTTGTAATGAAAAATTTATTCGAATATGTCGTACAAACATTGTCTTTCTGTGAAATAATGTCCCAATATGAACACGTTATTTATTTTCTAGTATACAGCATATTAAACAACGATCCCAAAATATTGTTTTAATTGCTACAATTCACTGTTACATCCAATCAAATTCAAAGAATAACACGTTCGAAAAACGTCATGCCAAAAACGAACAAAAACGAAAAATTGTTTTGCAAAATCGTGACGATAATTACACCCCATAAAAGTCTGGGAATAGTTAAAAATTTCACAAACAATCTATTTAACATGATAAAGGCGTGCCACCATAAAATTAATTGCAGAAGGAACGCCAACAATAATGAACACAACCTCGAACCAAATAAAAAATTATTTTACAAAATTTGGATGATAATTACACCGTATAAAAGTCTCGGGACCAGGTAAAAATTCCGCCAACAATCGCAGGAATCTGCAATCAAAGGATCCCGATCGTCCCGTTATCCGGGCCGCTGATCTATCAATCTCTTCTCGAATAAAAAGGCCTTCGAAAGTATTATGTTCGTGTTTCTCGGAACCCGTCAGCCCCGGGGTGGGAGGTGGCAGCCATAAATCAGAGGCGGTAGTGTTATGTCGATCGAGGCTTGAGATTCAATAACAATAACTTCCACGAACCGAACCGAGCCGAGCTGACCCGAGCCGCTTCCGCTTGCTGCTACCTTATTACGTCAGAATTTGTCGCGAATGTCGCGACCGACCGATGAAAAGTTGCCTGCTCGCGTTTTACCCCCACAGTATTGTGTTTGATCTTCCGTGAACCGGATGTGCGTAAATATTGATCGAGCCAAGGCCAGATACGAGAGAATCGGCTTTCTAACTTGGAGAAGCAACAGCCGGCCGATTCTTCTCGAGACTCTGGCCTCGAGTGTCGGATGTGACGTACCCTTGGAACTTGCTGTAGTCGTCAGATCGAACCACGTGTTGAAACTATGACCGTGGCTGTGCACGAGCCTAACCGAGAGCCGCCTGTCGGGCCTAACCGAAATACGATCTTCTCAATGGAGGATTGTCAGGAATTTCTGTGCGAAAATCTTCCGCTATGGCCTCTTCGACTTTTCTGGTGAGTCCTTTCTTCTAACCTCTTCAGGGTTGAATTTTATCAAATGGGAAAAAAACTTGTCTTATTCCTCGTACCAGTCGAATCAAGCTCGTCATGAGGATCTAGAAAATCGAATAAATTTTATATTAATTTAACTTCCTCGTTCTTCGAACGGAAAAGAAATTCTAATCATTTTAACCGTAAAATATATATCGTAGTGCAAGAGGTTAAGTTTCATTTGATTATATAATTACACTGCGGATCTTTATGAATTTATGGTTTCGAAAAATGCTAGAATAGAAAATTTGACAGAATTTAGTGCAATTTTCATTTATTTCGAATATCATTTAGAAATAAGCTTTATTTAGAAAAGATAACTTTATTTAGAAATAAGATTCTATTTTATTGCAATTTCTTAAAATTCGTCTACAAAAATTGGAAAATACTTTCGTAGTTTTTGTCGTTATTGTTCCTTTATACTCGGAGTAATTTTATTTGTAAAACACTAAACGTACATGATCTGATTTTCCTTAATATTACATTTATTAATGTCAAATCCGTGGAGCAATTTTATACATTTATAATACAGTAGTGGGCAGCAGTTGTAGTCTCACTTTTTCAAACATGCACTGTTAAAATAATAAATGAGAGATCAAGGGGAAAGTAAAATTAGCTCCCAGCAGGAAACGATCCCTTTGAAATATAAAACCCTTGAGGACCCTAACGCACTCAATATGAATCTTAATTACGCTTTTCCTCGACAGTCGTTTTTAATTTCGTCGAGTTGGTTAAACTTAATTTCGGACGTGACTCATGTGGGCGCCCGTAGCCCAGGTACACACGGTGCATTGACACTTTCCAAGAAGGCCCGAGTTCGTTTCGGCTTCTATATAACGATACTGTGAACATTTTAATTTCCTCACAATATTTTTTTTAACGTCTATCGCTCTTAGTACTGCATCAAATTCGGTCGTTCAATGTTTGAGGGACTGTACATACGGCTGATATATATTGTCACAATTAAAATTCTAGGAAGTAGAAGTTGAAAATATAATTCTCCTTTTAATAAATTTAATAATTAGACTGCGGATTTTATGCATTCATGATAAAAATGGATACGCACAATTCGAAGCAGTGGTCATATTAAAAAGATTTAGGGACATCAGTGCATTAGTTTCAATTCGATAAGATAGTTAAGAGAATAAACAATTTTTTATTTGGCTCCTGTGTCTTGCAATCAATGCAAACATTTTTTATTTCGCATAAAGACCCGCAGTCTAATAATATTCTTAAATTCTTCTAATATCTTTACAATTTAATATTGTACCTAGTCGTTTTTGCTACAGTGGGTAACGAAAATATTCGAACACCCTTTAAAACAGAATCACTTTTTTATAATTGTATCAAACGACCTGATGTTTTATAATCAATTAGAAGCATTGGTTTATGAAATGATATGCGAAGAAGATTTTCCAAAAAATTATAATTTACAAGATTACATGCAAAACTAAAAAAAGCATTTTTTTGACTTTTTAATTAGGGCCCTTAAAGAAAATTTAAAATATCTGCTTTGTAGATCTATGTTAGTTATATACATGCTGAAAATTTCATCAAAATCGATTAACATACACACGAGCTACAAGCGATTAAAAATGTTGAAAATCGTAGTTTTACACGACTTTTGATCAGTTTCTGCTTAAAATCCACAAAATCGTATGTCTGTCGATGCGTGTCGTTTTTTCCTGCGTCTACCGATTTCGATTAATTTTTCAGCATGTGTATAACTAACATAGATCTACAAAACTAGTATTTTAAATTTTCACTAAGGGCCCTAATAAAAAAGTTAATGTAACCTCGTAAATTATAATTTTTTGGAAAATCTTTTTTGCATATCAAAAATCAGGTCGTTTGGTACAATTATAAAAAAGTTATTTTGTTTTAAAGGGCGTTCGAATACTTTCGTTATTCACTGTATAAATGCGTTGAATCCGCAGTCTACAGTGTAAAAGAAGTAGGACAAGTATGTTTATAAAATTGATAAACAAAGCAGTGAATATAGTACTGAACATGATCGATTATAAAATTGTAAGAATGGTCGTCCGAGGGTTAGTTGATTTTATAGTGCGCGTAGAGTGGTCGTGTAAATATTCCGGTGTTCGGAAATACACCGTGTGTTTTCGTAATTGAGGAAAAGGGTGTGTCGACAGTATTATAAGAGTTATGAAGAGGAAAGTTCTCACGAAACGAGGAAAACCCTGACAAAGAGCAGAACACCACGTGTGCGTCTGCCATGCCGCGAGGAATCAGTAGTCGTTGCCAGTACCACGTCAGACACGCACGATGAGGTCACCGTCACGTCGCGTCGCGTCGTTCTTCACCAAAGTGAACGTAGAAACAAGTCGGACAAGGTTGCAACGAGTTCTTTGGGAACCTCCGCCATGCCGAGGTCTCTTCCATATTTTATCCAATTAAACATTGACGGGATTAAATGGAATAATTCATCGTTTCCCGAAACACGTACACACAGAAATTCTGCAGTGCACAACTCGTTCCGTTCCTTCTACGAACTAGGTAAACTATTTTCCAGACGGTTTCGGTTAATGCAGATTTCTGTAGAAGCATCTCTCTGGATTCTTTAAATGGTTTTGAATTTGAGCTACACCTTCTTGTATGCATAATTAATTATTCTTGTCTTGAATGTTAATATTATTGTTAACTAAAATGTTTTCAATCAGTTTTATAACAAAATCGGGGATCTCATTTCGGAAATGAATTTATGATCATTTTAATAAGCGACAAATTATTTCGATTACAAAAGACTAAACGAAGAATTTCAGATTCGAGATTGCTATAAACGAGGCCAATAACACTAGAAATTAAACTATTAAGAAATGTAACGATTTCTCAGAATTTCAACAATGACATCTTTCTCAATAAAGTTCGAATTGATAGGATGAACATTAAATTACAAAGTTTCGCATTGTATTCGAGGCATTAGCGACTCCACGGGCCTAAATTCGAAAGTTTTATTCTCTCTTTGGAATTTGACTTGCATATGTGCGGCACAAAGGCGGCGGGGAAGGCAAAGATAAGTTTTGAAAGAGCTTCAAATGGCCGAGCAGCAGCGTCGGGGACCTAATTAGTTGGAGTATAGCCTAGTCGCATGATAATGAATATCACTGATATTTCTTCTGGCTGGGTGGAGCATCGGGTAGAGAGGTAGAGAGGGGGGGGGGGGAGAGGAAAACGAGAGATACGTTTCACGGTCGTAGAGAGGATGCATATAAGCACATGTACAAATAGAAGTCGGCATTCGAAGCAGATGTCCCACGGGGTTTCTGGAAAAGGAATCGACAGCAGGACGAACGTCTATGCATACACGTCCAAGGAACAGAGCTTCCATTCAGGATCCTAAGCAAATATATGCATGGGAACTTGAAAAGCTTCGACAAGTAGAAGAAAATTGTATTCCCATTGTGCGACGTTACCAAACGATATGTAGTAATAAATTTTTATAGTTAGATTCAATAGCACGAACAATTTACTAACAATACTAACAATCAATTATTAAACTGCAGTTTATTGGAACAAGATCAAAATATTCCGAGGCTGTTGAGAAAAACAGAGATATCGAATAGAAATTGACTAGTTTTACATTTCTTAGTTTATAATTGAAGAAATTTGTTCATTCAACAAATATATTGTCATAAACATTTGTGAGCTTGACAATGAATTTTCGTATAGTTTCAAGGCAGACATGTTGTTGGGATGGTAATAGATACATATGTTGCTGGTTTATTGTTAATATCGTACATTATTTCATTCAAAAATTGTGATAACAAAACACCCTACTTGTCTGAGACGTACCTGAAATCGTGTTTAGAAAGACATGCAAATATTAGCAACAATTTTGTTCCTCTTTCTCTCATAAAAGTCTACGATCGTACTGTAAAATGTCTGGAGAACGTCTGAAAAATTGTTCGTGATCCTAAAATTGTCCAAGTCACATAATGACAAAGATCGAAGTCTGAGAACCAAGAGGGTTGTGGAAGGGTGTTTCCAGGACCATGAAAGGGTTGCAGCATCTGCGAACACACGTTCCACACAGCCCAGTCTGCCGCACTGTCAGTAAACCTGGGCCAGTTTTCCCAAGGATGCTGCATCGGACAGTGTAGCTAAGGGAGAAAGACGTGTTCAGGGATCGATGGAATGGAGTTCTGAGGGACGGTGGAGCATTTCCACGGTGTGTCGTCGTGTCATAATTCATCGAACGACCGATAAACCGGGCAGAGGAGGCTGGAGGGTTCTTTACGTGCGAAAAAGGACCCGGGCGTGTATACCCCTGTAATCGGAGCAGATGTCCTGGTGGCGGAGACGGTTCCTGGAAGTAGCGTGGGCCAGCGCAGCTATAGATGGCTACTAGAAGGACCAGAAAACGACCCCTCAAGCGCCGTTTCGACTCTCATCGTCTCTCCCCTTCTTTCTCTCTCTCTTTCTTCTCCTAGGGTCCTTCCTCTCCCGGAGAGAGAGAGAGCATGCCTTGCGCCCATGGCGGGCAAAGAATGCGCGGACGGTGATTCTGCTTTTTGTTGCCAGTTACGCCGGGAGAAGGAGCTCTCTCTTTCTATCTCCCTCTCTCTCACTATACCCGGCCTTTGTACTTTATTTTTAGCCGGAATGGTAAACACCTTGCTCACAGGCGCCGCCCTTCGATCCTGCATCATTCTTTCCCCTCTTTCTCCTGCGAACTGTGGCTCGAGATACTCTTCCTCGTCTTACTCTCTGGCTGCTTCTTCCTCCTTGTCTTTCTCTCTCTCCTCCTCGCCTTCTTCCATTCCCGTCGGCTCGTTTTCTACCTTTTCTTCTCACTTTCTCTTGCTCTCCTCCGTCGCACGATTCTATGGCCCAACACCTAACGGGTGACTCGACGGTTTCCGAAGGGCGACGATACTGCCACCTGCGCGGCTGAGCGATGAGGCTTCGGTCAACGGTGCTCAAACCGTTTCGGTACAGGTTCGTCGCTTTTCTCGGGATTTTACGTTTTAATGCAATTGCTTCGAACAGTTTGGAAAATACCGACCCTCGAATGGTTAATCTATGATAGCGAGTCAAACTCATGATGAAGATTTCAAACAAAATCTAATTTAAACAGTGGCTTTATTTTAGGAAGAAATACAATTCTATTCTTCGTGACCAATATTTAAGCATTGAAGTGAATGTAGAAGAACAAATATAAATGTTCTGGACAAAATTATTGACGGGGTAATAATTTCTTCTAACGTCAAGTTGTTAGATTTCTCTACTATTTCTCTACGTTGGAGATATAATTTTTATGAATAGACAGTGGATCTTCGTGCAAAATGAACATTCTCTACGTGAATTGCAACACACTGGAGTGAAATAGAATTTTGTTTTCTTTCTGAACCCCTTCAGCGATTAGAATTTTCTTTGTAGTTCGTAATTTCCTAAAAAGGGAGAAAATTTATAATAGAGAAAATTAATATAACTGTACATTAACGAAACCAAGTAAAACATACATATATTTATTAGACTCTCTTCAGAATCTTGATCACGAGTCTGACGCGATATTGTAGGACAAGGGGTTAATGTGTTTGACAGGATGAAAATAATGTGACAGTATTTTTTAAATTCTTTCTGACACACCCGGTATATATCGGCCTCTACCTTCTCGTTGCAGGCCACCTCCTATCGATTCCTCATTGCGAACCAGATAAATCGGACCCTCGTTTCTCGGAACCGGCCAGGTAATGGCAGGGACGTAACCCTCCGCGTTTCTTCTCCCATGGAAAGCTATTGTCCGTTAGTCTTGTTAGCCGTTTTCGTCGTAGTTTCTCGGTCTGTCTAGAATTCGGGCCTCTCAGGTCCAGCAAAAATTGATTGCGGCCTGCCGGCCCGTCCTTTTCACCAACGGTCCTTTTCGGCCTTCTGCTGCTCTCGCAATAACCGATCGAACGATCCTAATTCGGTCTCGTCGAGGACAGAAAACCAGCGACAAAATTGTTAGGTTCTCGCACAGGAAATGTCCGATTTGAAAATGCAAATGTTACGAGTAGACTGCGTAGGTGTTTATACATTTAGGAACAAATTAGCTGGGAAAAATATAAAACGGTAAAAGATTAGAAAAATCTAATATTTAAAAAATTAAATTCCTACCATGATAAACTGGATATACCGGTTACAATCGTGTCTACTTTGATTAACAGATTAATAAATTTGTTACAAATCGGACATTTCATGTGCTCCAATCTACTAAGTAAAAATTAAATTTCTGCCATGATAAATGGAATACAGTACCGATTACTTATCTTTAAATCAAAATTGAATTCTACTTTGACTGATAGGACTTATTTAGGGCAAATAAGGTTTGTTAGAAATCTGGGTCACACAACCGCACGAAAATGGCACCTATCTACAAAAGAGCATAAAAAAGGGATCGAGAAGATATCGATGGAAAATTGAAAAATATTAGGTTCAAACATTTGGACAGGCAGAAATATATACTAGATAGGAATTCTTCTAATAGATAAGGACTGCAAATATTGAAGCGAAGTGGGAAACTAGGAATGGCCCTGAACGTGCTCGACAGCCTGAAAAACATCCGATCGAACGGTTTAGCCGTAATAACAATATTACATAATGATGTTAAGTATACAGGAAATTATGCTAAACGGAGGATTGTAAAATAGTGTAGCTTCTGTGTGGCAGAGTCGCTATAAAAATAGTTATACAAATTCTGTCGTTTATTTTAACAAGATTATGATAGCGAGTTGATCGGGCTTCGAAGAAAATTACTATAGCTCATACCATTTTTAATAGCATTTCTCCTCGCGTGGGCCAGCTGTCGCACCGATCCACCCCCGAACGTCATATGGACGCCCGAAATTCACGACTCCGTCATTCATCGTCCATGGAAAGCGATGGATCTCCGCGAGAGTCCTTCGTCATTATTATTAATAACTGTAATTATTACGCGACCCGCTATCATAGCGCGCTATCCGATTTCACACGGTGTCTTATCGCGCAACACATGTCGCGGACAATTTGCCAAGTGTCACCGACGAGAGCAAAATGGCAATTCGAGTTCGATGAACGCGATTCTGTGCGCCTAATTGTCCCAGGAAAATTGCCAGTCTGGTTCCTGGGAACCGTGTAAATTAACAGGCGAAGATGATAAGTAGGATTTTCTCTTACATCTTTTATTTACCAAATTTTTAAACACTTGTATTCAAAGAAGCTGAAACAAACAATGCCACAATATAGAGTTCTATCCAATTTTTTGTTGAATCAATTTCTAAAAATTTGTATACTAACAAGAAGAAACTAAAATCAGAAATGGCACAACATTCTGTTCTGTCGAATCTTTTATTCAACAAATTTTTAAACACGTGTATTCAAAGAAGCTGAAACAGAAAATACCACAATATAGAGTTCTATCCAATTTTTTGTTGAATCAATTTCTAAAAATTTGTATACTAACAATAATAAACTAAAAATCAGAAATTCTGAAATAGCACATTCTGTTCTGTCGAATCTTTTATTCAACAAATTTTTAAACATTTATCTACAAAGAAAGTGAAATAAGAAATGTAATATAAAACTCTATTGTAGTACAAAATTTGCCAGTCTGCTATACTCCATTTCTCAATATCATGAAAGAACAATGCAGGACACAAATAATCAATTTAGTTCACCTTCATTATGGTTTAAAAAAACATTGAAATTGATTAAGATTCATGCATATGGTTAAGCGGCTTAATTCCGAGGATACGCTTTCATGAAAGCAGTTTCGAGTGACAATGACTCGAGTAAATGGTACCAGGCCCGATAGATTATCATTATCGAATAATTTGATTAGGTAGACGTGATTATTATGCATTTAATCCGAACCAATGGCGATAATAATAAAGGACGGCGTATCGAATCCTGTCAGGTGAGACCGCAGAGGGTTAAATTGCACGTGGATCACGCATGCACGTTCGTTGCGTCATTGGTGCGTGCGCATGCGTGTACGATCACGCAAGGTACGCGTACACACGATACGCACTACCGCAATAGCATGAATACCCAGTGGTGTATCTAGTCTCATAGACTCCCGTCTTCAAATAAATTTATTCGCATACCTTCCACGTTCATTATAAATTTAAACAATGTAATATTTATTTTAAGTAAATATTTCATATATTAAATTTTTATATTAAATTTCTACATTTTTATATTAAATTTCTATATGAATAAAGGATAAGAGAGAATCAAAATTCCATGATCAAAAACATCTATGATAGAAAATAGCACTTCAAATTGCTCGAAGAGGTTTTTAGAAATTCTTGATTGATTGTGACCACTTTTAATCAAATTGTATTATTGAATATAACAGATAATTGTTTAGCTGAATTTCTATAATAAATGAGATAAGGGACATTTCTGATTTTCAGTGGCAATTTTTAATTGAACATACATATTTATATATACTCGAATATAACATATGGTTTTCTATCTTGATTTCTACATCAAGATTTTTTTGAAAAAAGTGTTTCGATAAAGATGTTGTGTGTAACTATCCCGTGTAATGGAAATGGCACTTTAAAAGCTTCAAGCAGTTTCCAGAAGTTTCTGATGGAGAGTAGCCGCGTCTTCTCATTACTTTTCCCACTTTCTTCCCGTAGAATGCGACCATTCCGGACTCCGGCGATTAGCTTTTCTATTCTCACTTTGTCAACCGGTCCGAACCAGTCCGGGATTTTTGAAACGGCCACGGTATCATCTTCCTGGTGCCATTTTTCCAGTGAACGTACCTCGAGCTATTGCTCGCTGTGCCTCGTGTTCACTGATTCGTTTCGTTCGTGTACTAATATCGATTAATCGATTCGTGATATTTGTTTAGCAATGACAAATTAAGCCTTCATATTCGAAAGATAAAAACTGGTGCTGAGAGATTAATTAAATTCACTGTATTCACGAAATTCAAATGACTGACAGGGCCAATTAAAACATTCTGCAATTGTCACAGCTTTAAACAAAGAAGTTTTTCATTCTTTTATTTATTCATTACTGGAATTACTACTTTATTTAGTACCTAATATTTAAAAACACTTTTATTATATATCTTAGACTATTTTAGTAGAAAATACCTTTACAATATTGATTGAATATTATCTACGTAGTAGTACCAATATTAATTCATTAGAAAAATAGAGCACAGAAATTTTCCCAGGGACAGATATTCGCAAATCTGTTATAGATTTGCAGTTTTGTCTATTATCGTTCAAGAGTATTGTTCTTCGGTCGGTCACACGCAATGCAAAATGATCAATGCCGTTAAAGTTTGTTGTGCTAATAATCTAGCTAGCTAGCTAGCTGGCCTCGGAATAAATGTGTCTCGTTATGAATGAAAATTTTTTACCTCTTTAGCAATACAGAAACATCTGGGACGTGTCATACATAATACATAACACCCAATACATAATTCTTCGTTCTTTACCCTTTCTTACGTGTTTTTGTACATTACAATATGTTCCATATTCCACCATTTCGATAATAGTAATTACTACACACGATTAACATATAAAAATTGGATTACCAGCACTACATGATATATTCATTTAAAATTCTTTTCGTTTTCACAAACATCGCATAGATAAATATTTATAGCGATCGCTCTTCTTCGTTACAATTTTTCTTTCTTAATTACCTGTTAGTGACTGAATGAATTCGGACGATAATGAATTAATACGCCGCGGATTTTATGCATTTGTGAATCATTTTTGTCGCAATTTTCTTCATCATTTTGTTGAATTGGTTAGCTAAAATATATTAGCCTCGGCTCGCTAAAATCGCGAAACGAAGAAAGAAATTTCTGCGCGACTCCTGTTGCTTGTAATTGACAGTAACAATTTTTATTTCGCATACAGTTTAGGAATCTATTAATTACGTTACTGTTCAACCCTTAGCACTCGAATGGCGACTCTGAGGCGCCACTAAAAGTTGCTGTACCATTATTCAAAATATTGTTTACGTTATTAAATATTAATAATTACTAAACATCTAGGTATTGTATGGAGTATTCACCAATTTCGTATCCATCAAATTTAAGAAATCATAGAGAATGGGAATATTATTATGGAAATATTCTTGGTTGGAAGAAATGTTTAATTTTCGAGTTAAAATATCTCCGAGTGCAAAGGGTTAATACATACAAATTGGAAGGGAAAATTATGTTTCAGGGGTTTAATCGTCTTCTTTTGTTCATTGATCAACGGCGTGGCGCCTACGTTCGATGTTACGTCCCTGCTACTGCTTACATACTTATTACAGCACCCATAGCTTCGCACCTGTAGACATATCGTGCGTGTAGAGCTCGAATATTCCACGTCTGACGGTACGCTTCTTCCTCTTCTTTCTTTTCCACCGTTCGCCTCGACTTTCTCTCTCGATTTCATACCCGATAACGCGTATCGGGCCGGTAGAAAGCTAGCAGGAAGTTCGATTCAATGGTAATAAAACGATATCGGCCCTGCGGTGATATTCCGTCGCGTCTACCCACTTCCTCTGTACCAAGGCAAATTTCTATTTTTCTATTCAACAGCTTCGAACAATTTACACAATTATTAGATCATTTACTGACACTGTTTATTTTATTCGAACTCTTTCAAGAATAAATTATATATTCTCTGCAATGTGGTCAATTTACAAAATTATAATTATAATATGGATAAATCCATTCTCGCATTTAATTTCTTTACTTTATTCAAACTCTCTTTTAAGGAAAATTTATATATTTTCTGAACTGTGCTCTCTGAAATGACATTCATTGTAATTGGATGGACTGGTAATTTTCTGTAGCAGTTTTTTTATTGATTAAATAGCAGTTCTTTTTAATTGAAGATGCACAGTTTTGAAACGTGAAAAGCTTTTTCTCGGAAAGTGTTAGGCACATTGATACTAAATTTTAACTGTGGATTCTTCATCAGCGGGTAGATGAATCGGTATGTGTCCTTTTGTCGTGGACTGCTTCGTCCGTTAGTAACAATAACATTCAGTTAAGAATTAGGGGAGAAGTCGAGACACGTGCTGCACAAAATCAGATATATATTAACCCTTTGTCGTACTTTGACAAGCCAGACTCGCGATGAAGGTTTTTAACAAAGTCTAACAAATACTTTGAAAATTTCATTTTAGATGAAATAAAGTTTGATTCGTTTGTAATCGCAATAGTTAAGCATTCAAATAAATGTAGCCATACAAAAAATATACATTTTCTTTTCCTTTCTACGACATTTTTCTGCACAAAGACGTTCTAATAACGAGGTCTGTAAAAGAAAAGGTATACGTCAAGGGGCTAATACAGTGGTTTTTAAACTTTATCAAGTCAGGGAACACTGACGTGATTATATGAAAAACTTGCGGAACACCAATACATCAATGATCCAAAAACAAACAAAAACATCCCGCGTGGAAATAAATATATTTAATATATTCCCCGGAATTTCACGGAACACTTGCAAAACGTTCGCGGAACACCGGTTAAGAACCAGTGGGGTTAATATAATTGAATCGAAAAATCATGCGGGGAAACCGGCGAATCCACAAAGTCACGATTTCTCATAGCACGGTACTCGCATAATCGTCACAGTGGTCAGTGCATTCCGGCCTCGAGAACGGGTCCTCGTGAGAACAGGCTGACAGTCGAAGCTCCGATCGAGGAAAAATCAAGCAGAAGAAAACAGGATCGCAAACAAACATGACGAAAAAAGATTCCGCGAGGAAAAGAGGTAGATAAGAAAAATGGAAGAGAAGAGGGGGAAAAATGCAAATGCTCGAGTGCAACCGCGTTGCATCATTTAACAGGGACTCGACACCAGATATTCCAAGGCGAAATAATAAACTCTCGCGAGGGAGAGAGAAAGAGAGGAGAGCGACTTGTCTTACCGGGGCCCGATCGCGCGGCAATCAAGAAAACCGCAACGACGTTACTTATAAATAGTAAAGCAGCCTCGTATCTCCTCGGATCGTTGGCCTCTCACGCGGAATCGTTACGTTTACGCTCGCGTACGCAACGTACCGTGGCAGAGCGTAGAAAACCCTCTCTCTCTCTTTCTCTGTCCCTCCCAGCGGACGCACTCACGCACCGTCACGCATTCCGTGACGAGAGAGAGAGTCCTTCCTGCGAGACCGACGAGATATTACGCACGGCCTCTTCTCCGGCACCACTCGTCTTCGTCATGCGAGCCGCAGACTGTCTCCCTACCGATAAACTTCGCGTCATCAAGATGAACTTCACGTAATATTAAATTCGTCTCGTTCCATTTGTCTATCACCCTTTTCGTTTTACACAATCTTGCCATTATTATACTTGCCGCTGGTGCTGGAAACTTCATTCCCTCGCCGGAGGATGTACTCGATTTTTATGGCGCCTTCCGAGGTCTTCCTGTGGAGAAAGTGTAACAGCTTTTACGTACAGAGTTTCAGGATGTACTGACGCATGTTGCGGTAGCGTTTATAATTTAATTGCATTTTTTCTCTGAATTTCGGTCGGTTATAATTAGACAGCGAATTTATACATAAATCATTCGTTACCGAAAGGATTAACGAAGGTGAAAGGTTGTATTAATTCTTTTACTTTTTCTGCCATTCTAAATTTTACTATTGGTATTCTCTGATAAATGCATAGAAAACACTTACGACTAGATGTTATCGGAAGGGAGTAGAAAATTATATAGGAAACATTAAAAACGAGTTAATGGTATTAATATATTACTTCCACTATATTAAAATTAGTAGTGAAAAATCTTGATTCGGCTCCTGTGTCTTACAATCGATGCACAAACAATTATTTTGCATAATATAATAACATTCGTACACTAATAAATTGTCGTAACACGGTTCAACAAGTTTGTGCGAGCAGTGAATGGAATTACAATATGCTAATAAACGAACCAGCGAACTATGTATTTAACGTAACGTACATGTAACGCAAACGATGATCAAACAACGACTGACAAATGTTCAAACAAACGCTTCTTCGTGCACACCCGTTTCTTTATCCATAAATTTTGGCCTCACACTCATTATTAGACAGCGGATCTTTATGTAAAATAAAAATTTTCTACCTGAATTGCAACAAACTGGAGTGAAATAGAGATGTATTTTCTTTCGTAATATGTTTAATAGGCTGAAAATAATATAACAGTACTTATAAATTTTTACTGTTTTAAATTACACGTTCTCATTTTTGCCATAAATGCATAAAATCCGCTGTCTACTCATTACGTTTCATTTTTGTTCTCAACACACATGTCCACACAAGGTTCTCTGTCAAGCTAACAGTACAAATTCCTTTTAACACGGTGTGGCCGTATTTGTGCGTTAATTGAATGAACAGTTGTCGTCGAAGAAGATATTTGTTTATCGGATAATATCCCCGGCATTCCCCCACTGAAATCGGAGATCGGCGACCGCGCGTGATCGAACAAACGAAGTATGTATTAGTCGGTCGCGTCCCGGCTATCGTTTACAAGACCACTGGCGGAGAGACTCGACTCCTCGCCGCGGAAAAATCACGGCTATACCACTGCGCCGGTCTTTGTTTCATTCACGGCGCGCTGCGTGTCGCGTTACGACGCGTGTTGTACGCACGCACTCGAGCGTGAAGCTCCACCCTCTCAAGGATAAGAGGTTAATCGAGGAGGTGAGGCAAGAAGGCAATAAGATAATATAATAAGATAAGAATAAGATAAGAAGCAATAAGATTAAAAAAATGGTTCGAGTGGGGAAAGTGTGCGGCGACACAAACTCACGAGTCTCCAACTATGGAATTCTCAGTCGGCGATCGCTGCTTCAGACTTTTTAGTTCGCCTCCCCTGGGAAAAACAGAAAGGAGACTTCCAGAGAAATATTGTTAGGCACATTTTGCTGCAAGTATGTCACGTACGTTTATCGTTAAATCATTTTTTTTATCGATTTCGCACACAGTTTATTGCGATGTTAACACTAGGTTTACGGAGCTCTAGAAATAACTATTTCTCAAGTTTTATTTTATTAATTGTTAACCCTTTGCACTCGGAGCTATTTATCTGGAAAATTAAACATTTCTTCCAATCTAGAATATTTCCATTCCCTATGATTTTTGAAATTTTATGAATATGAAATTGGTATAATACCTCATACAATACCTGAATGTTTAGTAATTGATTAAATATCTTGATTAAATATCTTGATTAAGTATCAAGATTAAATATCTTGATTAAATATCTTGATTAAATATTGATTAAATATCGATATACACTCCCCAAAAGAACTAAGGGATCACTTGTGCGAATCCGAATAATTGATCCCACTTTACGTGATCATAACTCCGTCAAAAATTGCCTTATCGATATCGTTAAACAATGGTTTGAAAGCCTGAAACTAGACGTTTCAGAAGCCCTGTTTCAAATTGTTGCTATGTTGGTTTTTTACAAAGTTATAGCGAGATGAAGACAACATTGACGGTTATCAAAAATTTTGTACAACTTTGGAACATCACACGGGGAGCAACAAATTTTTTTGATAGATCGCGTTAATATCATTTGGATGGGCTATCTTTCCTGTGTAAATTGTGTGGTTGTTGAATATTGTGCGATTTTTTTTATTCGAGTTATTCAACATTGAAGTAAATATGGGCTTTTTAACTTTAACAGAAAGCGAAAAAATTATCGTGGAATCTTGTGAATCTAAAAAACCAACATAGCAACAATTTGACACAGATCATTTGAAACTAGAGGTTTCAGGCTTTCAAACGATATCGATACAGCAATTTCTGACGGAGTTATGATCACGTAAACTGGAACCAATTTTTCGGGTTCGCACAAGTGATCCCTTAATTCTTTTGAGGAGTGTATTTAATAATAGAAACAATATTTTTAATAATGGTACAGCAATTTTTAGTGGTGCCTCGGAAGGGACAACTGAATGGTTAATTTTTATTCACAAATTATTGCATAAATTTGGTAAATAATTTCTCAGGAGGCACCTTTACAATCTTAATAATCGCAGATTAAGAATATTAGAACCCGTCATTTTAACGGATCCCGTAAACCTAGTGTTAAGAAACAAACGTGGACGAACGTCTGTTCGAATTTATTTGCAATCAAGCGTTTCGTACGTAGTTGTTCAAGAACTCTTGAATGATCAGGTGTTCAATAAACTATGACGGTTTGTTTATAAACTACGTTACAACTCTAGCAACCACTTCTCAGTTGTATACTTCGATTAGAAATACTGTCGAAGCATAACGTCCACAATGATTTGTTAATTGAGGTAACATTGGGATTTAACAGCACGAGAGGTTTCCGGATAATTTTTGGAGTGGGGCAATTAGACGTGCCGTAGCCCCACGTCACGCTGTGTGTTTCGTAAGAGAATTTCACAGCCTTGAGCGTCGTACCCACCGAATTCAATGGACATTTAATCATACCGAAGGACACGTAGTACTACGCGTAGTATGGCCGCCGTGTAATTTCATGGTCGAGAGAAAACGAGGGTACTACGACGTACTCGAGCGAGCAGCGCATCCGCGGTTAGGCGAGGAAACATAGTAGGGAGCCTGTGTGTGCGTGGAAACGTGTGTGCGCTCCGGTGATTGCTTGATATACACGCGAGGAGGAAACGAGCTCTACCCGCTGGAATTAAATGGACTTTTTCTTGGTCGATGTGTTTAACATATAACGAACAATCTGTTCAAGCAGTGGACGGAGTTATCAATGTTTATAAAAGAACCATGATTTTACAAACAAAACGCTCCCTCGTGCACGATCATTTCTTTATTTCGTTCAACCAAATTCGCTTCATACATTTTGCCCCTCATTGAGACACAAGTACAAAAGGTCACTTCGCTGAGACATTGTTGACTTCTAGCCACTGGCTTCGTGTAATGGTGTCCCTATCAATTCTATTACTTCTAAATCATCAACTATCAACTATCAATACTAAATACTTCCACCTTCTTCAAAGAAGAATAGCTAGACGCAATCGAACAACTCTTAACCAGCGTATAGAGTCCTTCTACGGTGATAATTTCAAGATTGAGCCAATTCTATTCCACATTTTCTTAAACAAAGTCGTTTATATATATATTTTAAGCACGAGCATTTTACATCAAATTGGTCGCAAAATTCAGAGCTTTCTAATGATAAAAAAGGAATGTTCAAAAGAAATGGTTATAAGGATACAATACAAGAATTACGAAACAAAAGGTGCGAATTTAGTTGCCAACCTAATATAATGGGTGCACGTTGATAGAAATTTATCTCGGAGAACTTGATGGTCGTGTTCGATATTTATTAGAGTCTGTTCAAAGTCTTCGTCACGAGTCCGACTCAATGTTACAAGGAGAGTTATACCGTTATAACATCGGAACAAAAAATCATGGGACGATCATGCTGGGCTCATTCCAAAGCAGTTTTCTATTTGTAAAAGTAGAATCTACTTTTTCCTTTCTAAAATCTGTTCACCTTCAACCGATCCCCCACAGGTATTCCAAATTTTTTTAACGCATCAAAATCACTGTGGATTTAAAAATTGAAGTCTCCTCGGTGCAACGAGCTCTCACAAATTATTGTACGATTTCTTGCAGCTATTTTATTGACCTTTCACGTTAGAAATGTACAATTCATGAAGCGAATCGAGTGTAAGACATGTCTATTTGAACTTCCGGTTTTATGTAGATAACGATGCAGTTGCAAATTATAAAGTTTTATTAATATTTGACTGATTCTCGTGTTAAGCGAGCAGTGCGTCGAATTTCCTGATAACGATATCGAACACGAGCACGCCGCATGTTCTCGGCGTCTATCATATTTAATATAAAGGTATTCAAGATGGCCGACGAGGAGGATATCCTGTCTGTCCAGCGAAGAAGGTGCTAAGTAGCCTGTGCAGACCATTTATTAGCTGCGAGCCGCTGGAATATGCAACGAGACGAAGCTTTTTTAATTACATCGTTATTATACGGCGCCGGGAATTCATATTTTTAATAGTTCCGAACGTTTTATTCGTTTTGAAAGTTGTAATGGTTGGATCGTTTTTCGGAATGTTTTTGTTACAAATCGTTGTCTTTGAAAATTGCAAAGCATATCAATTGGCATAGCAAATCATCATTTTCCTTATCAGGATTAAAAAAAAACATAAAAATAGTAATGATCAGAACCGGTATTGTGTATTTATTAGGTTGGCAACTAAGTTCGCGACCTCCACATTTTCACGAACAAAGCCATTTATACATATTTTGTAAGCACAAGTATTTCATATGAAATTAATCGCAAAATTCAGAGTTTTCCAATGATGTACAGTTCAAAAGGAATGATCACCGAATGTGGTTATAATGCTACAGTAAAAGAATTACGAAAGAAAAGGCCGCGAGTTTGGTTGCCAAAGAAAGTTTTTCATCTATTTGCAGGCACAATTAATGTAGTAGTAAATCGTCATTTTCCTTATCGGGGTAAAGCAAGATAAAAATAAATTTTCGTTCCACTTTCATAGTTTCAAGTTCGTCAGCCACCTCGAATCATTCGACGAGCGTGTTACAAAAATAGATCCATTTCCCCGAAAAGCTACCCAGCCTAGAAACCCAGATAAAAATCAACGGTTAAGGATCACAGACGAACCTGGCCGGGGGTACTATCTGCGTAATCTCGTGCATGCATGTTCCCACGCAATCCCGAAAAACCTACACGCTATCGCTATCTAAAACGCGTTTCTTTTCTACGATTGTTACAGAGGTGGGAACAGTTGGTCGTCTCGAAGCTGAAGTGGGAATTATCCGCAGTGACGCCCGGTGACTTCCTGATGCACATCCTGAACAGACTGCCGATGCCTCGTACCTGGGACCCAGTGATGGTCAGGAGGCACGCGCAAACCTTCATCGCCCTCAGCGCAAGAGGTGAGAATCAATAGACAGCTACCAAACATTCTTTCATATTTCATGCATATGGGACGGATGTACGTGTGGTGCAAGCCATGGAAAATTTGGGTATTGGCTACGCGGAGTATTTAACCTAACTGGACCATCTTTCACCCTTTGCAGTGGTAGACTCCTTTTTTCAGGATTACAAGGGTACGGGACTCGCCTTCTCATTTCTCGATAATACAAACACAGGGTTCTCCAGTAGTCAAAAACGATAGAGAAAAGACCGATCTCCCTCAAAAGTCCCACTTTTTTCGTTTACGAGGCGTAATTTGTATTATTCGTAAGCATACAACTGCGCATGTAGCTGTTTTCATAGCTAAATCGAGAAATGAGAACGCGAATCCCGCACCATTGCAATCCTGGAAACGAGTCTTACCCAAGGTAGTTTCGCAATCAGTCAATACTATTAGGAATTATCAACGGCGATTACGAAAATTTATACATGTACATCGAACGTTGATATATTCAAGTTGGACAAAAACCGTCGATTATTCAAACGTCTATCTCCCGTAAATGTCGGCCATAAACGGGACGAAAGGGAATTCTAATTCGTTCTACTTTCGTCGATTATGAAATGGTTATTACGGTGGAGTCGAGTTCCGCGGCGCGTCGTAATCTTCATAATACCGCGTGTGACCGCCTTGATAAGGGTAATGAACGAGAAAAGGAAATTCGTGCTGTATTCTTTTCGCTTCTTTACGCATCAGCTGATTAACGTGGAATTTACCGCGAGCTAATCTGTACAATTCTAAACTGCGTTCTAATTTTAATCGCGGACGGTCGAATATTTTAAAAAGGTTACCGCGAGTCAACGCCATTCCTTCTTCGCGTAAAATAAAAATCTTTTGCATCGATCGCAACAAACAGGGGCCAAATAAAATTACCATTGAAAAAATAATTTCAACAAGATAAATATTATGTCGACCTTCTTAAATTCTTTTAACTCCTTTAAAATTCCATGTTTTTGCTTTTGCTCTAGTCATTATTGATTCCAATCAATTATTATTCTTATTTCAAGTAATTTTAAACGATGTCAAATAGTTGCTCTCTTAAAATCAATGTTTATATTCGACTATTTTGTCTCGAATTTCAACTTTTAAGGGTAGAAAGACATTTTCCCTTAAATTTTCATATTTTGCAGATAAAAACTCCATCGGAAAAAATGTATTTCGTTTAGAAAGCGAAGGGTGCTCCAAATTTTTGTGAAACACATTTCTATCGATTTCCTATTTTCTACAATCAACTCGCACACTTTTTATTTTGCGAAAAGATCAGCCTATATAATGTGTCAATTCCGGGTGTGAACGTGTAATAATTACAACAAAATAATAGCCGTACGGTTTAAATTGTTCGTGGACTATATGCACCGGCGTACATCAGTGTTTTACATTTCGATTAGCGTGGAGAATCGATCGCGATGGCCGAGTAACGTTTTCTCGATCTGGTTTCGGCCGCGGCGATTAGAAATTGTAATCGTATTGCGGGGTGGGGCATGCCTCGTAGTAAACGCGGTTTAAAATGCGATTCTTACGCACGGGTCCTTCATTGTCAGCCTCGTTAGAACCGTGCCACGGCATCGTAAACAATCGGGGGCGTTGCATCGTTAACTCGCCGCGGCGCGGCGTTAATGAATATGCCTGCGCTGTCGTATAATGCACCCGGCGCAGCGGAAACCATCACGTAACTACGTCGAATCGATTCCCCGTGCGTTTCTTTTCTTTTCGTTTAATGGGTCATGCACGCGTCTAATTATGCACGGGCCGTGCTCTCCAACGAGAATGAAGTAACGAAAGTGCAAGGATACGGTTATTCGGACGCGTCTCTTTCTCTCTCTCACTCTTCCCCCTTCGACGTCTTCTGCGCTCGAAAGGAAACGGCGAAAATATTCTTCGGTTTGCCACCGCGGCGGTTTTTAACAACCGGTTTGTTTGGGTAAATTGGAAACGGTCGAAAACCTGCATGTAAATGGGGAGAACTGGTTCCGGACGACACAATCAATATGGACGAATTAATCGAGAACGTAAAACTAATCTTCCCGCACCAGACGTTATTAATTAGACTGCGGATCTTTATGCATTTATGAAGAAATTGGTTGGCCGAAATATAAAACAGTAAAAGATTTTAAAAATTCGAGAATGGTGTAATGTTGCTTTTAATATATCAAAGTCGTTAAGGGATGATATTAATTTTCATCTTATTCCTGCTTCGCACAATCGATGCAAAACATGTTTATTTTCCATAAAGATCCGCAGTACTAGTTCTAATAGTAATGGTTGACAAAAATGCTCTTCAAGTTGGATTTGTGGATTTTAACAACAGGTTTGTTCGAATCAACTTAGGGTAGTCGAATACCTGCGTTTAAGTGGGAAAAATAGAAACAAATTAATTGATCCTTTATTTGAGTAAGATTAATCCTCATTGGTTCAATCGTCATTGAATAAAATAGTTGTCGTATAATTTTAGCGTGACCTGCATATAGGACAAATTTTCTTTGAAATTCCGATCAATTGCAATTTTTCCAACATTTTTTTACGTAGTAAACTAATTGTTAGAAAGAGTCCAAGTCGTGTGGTCCAACATTGCAAAAATAGTCATCCCACTGTACAGACGTATCTTTTTCTTTGGGACTGTTAGGTTAGGCACAATCTTAATGCAATATAGTTAAGTGAGGGGGATATACGTTATGGTATTGAAATTTTAGGAAGGGTGATATTAAAGTGACAAGGTCTGGATTTAGGATATTTTAATTAAACTAAACTCCAGAGATTCAATTATAGGTTAAACCAATTTCATACAAATACCGCGTAATAAAGAAACCGTTCGAAAAAGGAGTTGGGCGTATCAAGGAAATCAGTCGGCAATTTGGCTCCGCTCCGGAAGTGTCCTGTTAAGGCAAGCTTGTAGTTCTGCGACGGTTTGTCGAGGTACAGAACATTGCGGTGTCCTTGTCGAGACCAGAAGTGCGTGGAAGCGACGGGGTATAGAAGACGAAGATGAGAGAAAGAGAAAGAGAGAGAGAGAGAAAAAAGAGAAGAGAGGAGAGCCCCCAGAGCACGTTCGTGGAGAGGTTCAGAGACCTTCCGCGATTCAAGGAAGCGGTTGGAATTCGTGGCGCCGTTTGCTTCTCTTTTCGCCGCTGAAAAAGAGGGTCAAACGACTCGAACTGGGCCCCGGCGACTACCTAGTTTGGCTCGTGAGAAACAATCATCGCCGTTCCGCGGGCCTGGCCGGGCCCGAACCGGGCCCGCTTCTAGCCTCTCCTCTTCTTCTTCTTCTTCTCCTTCTTCTTCATCTCTCCGGAACCACCGGAGCCGACCAGACGACGAAGGACGATGGTCCTCGCTTTTTCCCATTGACGGTTGTAATAACAACCGACTGGCAGCGGGCAAAGAGGGATTTAAACGTGTCTCGATTCCATCGTGCCGGGCGCCCCTTCTTCCACTTATTCCTTCTTCTTCTTCTTCAGCTGTGGCTTCTTCTACTCCTTCTTCAGCTCCTCCGGCGAGCTCTTCTCAGGTTTTCCAAGGAGACCGAAGAATTTCTCATTTTTCTTACTTTGAGCACTACTTCGGAAGAATCTCGAATTTTGGTAATTGTCCGTTGACTTCTTCTTCTGTGGCAAGTCTTCTACTTCTTCAACTTCTGCGTGGTTTCTTCTAATTCTTCTTCAGCTCCTCCGTCGACATCTCATCTGGTGCGCACTGTTTTTGAAGGATCTTGGATTTTGGTAATTATTGACTTCGTCTTCGTCGTGTTCTTCTTCTTGTAGCTCACCTTCTTTGGCGAGCTTTTGCGGGATCGTTTCTCGAACCTAATTGCTTCCTAACAAGTAGATTGTTCTGTACGGGGAAGGATTTTGTTGTAATTGTATCTCATTTTGTGTTCTCGATTTTTCTGCTTTTGAACACGAGTTCCCTCAAATTGCAGTAGCCAATCAATAGTAGTACGAATTTCTGTTCATTATCCATTTAGATCTTTATATTAATCGTTTTTGTTGACTCACTACGAATTCTAAAATGATGAGTAAACTTCTGTGACAAAAACGATACCACCATGAATCTATTATAAACATGAGCTTCATGATCCACAAGTCTAGTACATATAATCAATAGACTGCGGATCTTCATGCGAAATTAAGATATTTGTTTTTTCCTCTAATAACTCCAATAAGCTGAAGATAATTGTTTTCATGTTTCATATTTCACCTACTGATTTTTCTTGCAACTGTATAAAACCCGCAGTCTAGTAATCAGTCAGCAAACCCCCACTCACCCCACCAACAAAACAATGCAATCATCGAGCCTATCTCTGTCGGCCGTCCCTTTATCTCGGCCACAAAGGGCGTGTTCAGGGGTGTTCGTACGGCAAACTCGTCTTCTGGGAGATATAATTTAACAAATCCTTCGAACCGGGATTCGTTATTTCGTTGATATCGTCGGTTGTCGGTGGAACTGTCATCCTCGGTGTTGCGACGACCATTATTGTCCGGAACAATACTAAAACATGTCGTAAAACATTAGTAAGATTACGCACAAGATTCTTTATTAAATATTATTAAATATGAAAAATTATTGCTAAAACCACAGCATAACATCGAGTATAAAACTACAGTCAACGGCAATAATAAGTGGACACCCTTAAAAATTGCATAACTTTTTAGAAATTGGTTCAAAGGACTTGAATTTGTTAAAGATGTTAGACCGGCTAGTTCGCTAGAGAATAAGTAAACAAAAATTTATTACGATTGCAATCGGTAGGAATTATACAAAATTTAAAAAAATGATGTTTTGTCACGAATCACACGCTGCGAATATGCACATCGATTTCAGCCTCAGTAAAGTAAGATTCTCGATAAAATGGGGTACCTTGAGCACCCCGCAGAATTTTGAAAAATTGGTATAATTTGATTTTGAAAAATAAATGTATAACATGTGTATTTCTGTATATTTTGTAACTCGTAGGCCATGTCCTGGAGTCTTTTTGTCCGGAACAGATTGTTTCGGTACATTCCTGCCAGTATAATTGCCTCAGGGCTCTGCTACCTTATCATCGTATCGCATCATTGTCTAGTGAGATGAACGAAATATTGACGATAAACCTCCTAAACGTTAATGCGCGCATCAATATGGCTCCAACCAATGCGTTTCAATCAAAATTTCTATCAATATGTATGCTTCAATATATTGATCAATGCGTTTAAACCCCTTCTAAACGTTCAATATGCCCTTTCAATGCGCCTCGTCAATATTATCGAACGTCTAGGGGCCGCTTTAGACTGAACATTGAACTCAACCACCAAAGCACGAAAAACAACAGGAGACATTTAACCAAAAGAAAGACGATGGGAGTCCAAACGATTTGAAACACGGGCCAACGGTTTGCGAGCGAAATGCAGTACGGAGAGGTTAAAAGCTTCTAATTGATGTTTTTTTCCTTTTGTGGCCATACGATCGATCATTTACGCGTGGACTTTAATAGAGCCCCCTCTCGTTCAGCGTTCGTTTCGAAGACGTTTTCGCGCGAAAGAATCGCAGAGTGCAGAAGTCGGTGCGTGAATTATCTCGACCGTTGGTGATCGATCGATCGATAGGGGTGGTCCAGAGTGCTCGGGGAATGTCTTTGTTCGATAATAATTCCTCATGCACGGTGGTTGAAGGACGCGCACCTGCGCTGGAGCGAACTCTCCGCAAATTTAAGAGCGGCTTCGTGGAATTCCGCTCTTAATGGCTTTATTACGGCCGTGTCCGTGAGTCTCTCTCTCTCTTTCGAATCCTCTCGGGGGCCCTCGGACATTTTGGTTGCCCGTAGAACCTGTTCCCCATCTTTCCATGAATGAATAGTCGGGGGCCCGGGGGTTCATGAAAAATCCGGACAAAACGCGTGTCGAGACCCATCTTGCCGCGCCGCGCGACTAAGGCCTCGGCGAATATATATTGCTGGCATAAAACGATGAATACGATATCGCGAGCACGCACGACCGATGATTGCCGCGTTCATTGTCGACACCGGAGCTCTCCTCGCTTTTA
Source organism: Lasioglossum pauxillum (assembly GCA_933228785.1). Taxonomy (NCBI): domain Eukaryota; kingdom Metazoa; phylum Arthropoda; class Insecta; order Hymenoptera; family Halictidae; genus Lasioglossum; species Lasioglossum pauxillum. Next base: position 15,077,837 of record OW121706.1, on the reverse strand, counting down.
CGATATTTTTATAGTCACCCCGCGGCGAGATTGCATCGCCGCACACTGTTCGAACTGCTATGGGAGTCGGCAGAAAATTAATAACTTCTAAACTAATCCGTTCTCGACCTAAGACCCTTCGAACGTTTCCGAAGGGCAGACACGAAGGTATATCGATTAATCGAAACAATTGATCTCTTTTTTTATCACATGAACACCACTTTTCGCACGAATCGCACGCATCATCGCGTACAGGCAAAATGGCTAGCGTACAGATTACGATTCCGACGCGGAACGAGAATTTACCCGTGAAAATAGTTCATTACAATCGGCAACTTTTGCCAAGTTTTATGATCGCGACATTATAACAACCAAAGAAGAACATTTTTCCAAAGCTATTCTTAACTTACAATAAGGCGGGTTAAAGTTGTCTTTGTATCGAGGTTAAGTTTTTGTTTTTTATAAGCAATAGCCGTGGTGTTATCTACTCTAAGCAAAATATCACAATCCATTAAATCTTTTGCAAAACACTTAAGTTCAAAAAAGGCAACTAAGAGTTCTAAACTGTTAATATATAATTGTTGATCCGTCTCATTCCAAAAACCATGAATTCTTTCTCCCTTACTGTACGCCCCCATCCTGTTCGGGACGCAACCGAAAAAATTTCTAACTGGGACACGGTTTCCTGATAGGATTGAATGTTGTCATAACCTTTGTTTTCCACCTCGTCACAAATGTGTCACAGTGCGCAGTCGCCGTATTGATAGCTAGATTGACGAGATTATTGAAGCGTATTGACGGAAGCTTCAATATTATTGTCAACCTACATTGACAATATCATTGAACGTCTAGGGGCCGCTTAAGAGCTTTTTAAACGAGCGATGCCAGCTCTGTTTAATTTTTTTTATTCAGCAATTTTACTTTAAATTCATTTCACTTTCATTTGATCGTTCGGCAGGGTGTACATCCCTTGAATCCCTTTATTTTGTCATTACTAGATTTGTATGCAAAGGAAAAATTGTTTGCATCATGTTGCGATTAATTGTAACAAGCAGAATCCAACTAGAAGTCCCATTCTTCCTTTTGTAATTGTAACAAATTGAATCCAACACATCGACGTGTTTAAATTCCTTTAATTCACAAGTTAATTTACATATTTCTGTTGAAAATGATTTTCGTCTCTGCCGAAGAATTTCTTCTTGACGGACTTTCTTGGCCTTGCCGAGATCCGTCCTCGCTTCACCCTCACCATTTCCGTTTTTACGCGTTTCATTCTTCATTATTCTATCTCGAGTCCTTCTCTTTTCATCTTTTCTTGGGCTTCCTTCGGGCTTTGCTTTGCTCTTGGCCGGCCTTTTTTCAAGCCACTTCTCGTATTCCATTTTTCTTCTTTCTTAGAAGCTCTCTTTTAATTTCTCTTCTTCTGCTCGCCTCATTTTACTACACCTTTTTGCCTCGCCTTGGTATAGTCTTCAGCATTACCGGCGTCTTATCCTTTTGCTATCCTACCTTTTCCCGTCTGAGCTCAAAGAAGCGTTTCTCTGAATCTCTGGCTCCTTAAAATCGAGCTTTCAGAGTGCCAAACCTAGCAGACTTCAATCAAAAGTTTTTAAAAAGATTTATTCTTTGAAACGCAAATATAAACTAATATTATTAGACTGTACATCATCTTTATTATAGCTGATGCTGCTGAATAATCTTGCAATTTCTTTGGAAAAATTTTGCCAAATTAGACTAAATAAAATAACAGACATTCAAGCCAGACAGTTGCAAACAATTTATTCTTCTATGTGTTCAACCTGTTGAAAAATTTTCTATTAGCAAACGGTCCATCCAAAACCCATCATCCCAGGCCAGGTCATCTTGAAAATCCTCGACCCTCATTCCAGAGTGCCCTAAAAGCAGGTCAGCTAACTACACAACTGTCTGACGATTTAGCAGATCGGCCAGCGCCGACGAGTAACCAGTCAACAGAGGCGTTAGAAAGTCCGAGTTCGCAGTTTTTCAGCGAGAACCGTTAAAGAGCCTGGGTTCGAGGCCTCTAAGACAAGTCCTCGCGAGGCCTGGCCTAATTGCTCGGGCCCAAGGTGACAAAAGCATTCACGCTCGAACTTCTAATCAGAAGGGAAACGGCCTGTTGTGTTTGCTGTCGGTAACCTTTGGACTTCTGGGCCCCCTGTTCTCCGATATCAGCAAGGCTCCAACGCCGTAAATCTGGTCCCTGCGAACCGGGACCCTTTTCGGAATCTACCTGCGAGTTTCTATTAGCGGATTCCTCGGGGATCTAACGTTTACTGTGGTTTCGACCAAGAGAATCGTTACGAACAGTCCAGCAATTTTTAAATAACTCGTCCTCTATTAGCCAATTAATCCTTGAAGCTAGGTTAGTTTACTAACTAATTTTTAGTTTCAGGGAATTTTCATTGTGGGACGTTGGAAAAATGTTTTTGAGTCCCCATCGAGATCAATACTCGCTAACCTCATTATCGTAAAAGAGGAACAACTTGAAGAATCTTGAAATACCTCGTCCTCTATCCGTCTACCGCATTTCCGGTTTCGAAAAATCGAACTTTAGTGGTACAATATGGCCAGTTGAAAATGCAAACGCAACTTCGATTGGATCGTAACTACCAGACAAAGGACAAAGAACATTGCGGCGAGACTTCGTTGGTCGTCAAAACGACTTTTGTTGTGTTAAAACGACTCATTGTCAGACGGATCTATTCAACATCTGTTTACGATAGCGGGGAGCATGTTTTACTATTGCTAGCACCTCTCGAGGAGACATTTTGTACTCGAGCTTCAACCTGAAACTTTTAACCCTTCGGTGAGAGGGGTTGGAACTGGGAAAACCGGATTATCCGATTTCGTTATGCTTTCCCTGGTTAGAACTGGGAAAACCGGATTATCCGTTTTCGTTATGATTTCCCTGGTTGGATCGTGTGAACGAATTCTGGGAAAAAATATCGGTCGCTTTATACTGATCCGGAGCAATGTTAGAGAATTTAGTTAGTGTTTACTTACTTGTGTAACGCCTTAGTACGACAGTAATGGTATTTTGGAGTTATTTAAATTGAAATATCTCCTGAACTACTAACTTTTCGACATACATAGGTTAGTACTTTTTCATAACGAATGTCCAGCTGCATCGATTGATGTATTAAAAAATACCTCATTCCATTTAAAAAAACATCGATAACCTTGAAATCTCATAAAAATGACCTTGAAATTTTTTTTCCCTTACACCGTTATATGTGGCCCTTCAAACAGTGCAACTTTGTCCTACGAAGTTTTTTTGTACAACGAAAAGTAACGGAGATATTGAGCTGTTCAGAGTTATGTGGGCCACCCTGTATAATAATTCTTGCAGCATGACTGCTTGAATTAAAATCTTGAATTGAAATCTTGAACAAAAGGAATGTTTACAGTGTTGTTAATGAACTAGAATAATTCTATGAATCGCTTTATATAAATAATAAGTTGTAGGTTCTGTGTTTGATCTTGACCATAACATATGATTGTGTAAAGAAGTTAATTACATGGCAGTAAATATACAATGAATAGTGAAACGAATTGTTTAACTCCTTGCTTGAGGCATCGAAGAGAATCTACTAAACTTTAAAAAGCCATAAACACAAATAAAATTTTATTTTGTTGCGGTCAATTAACCATGGGAGAATATATAAGGGAGTATAATGTATTATACAATTGTGTTTTCTCGTTGTGGGCAACTCGTTTTAACCATCGTTCGCGACCTTTTTGTTTCCAGAGTACAAATTCTCGATGTACACGCCGAGCATGATCGCGGCTGCGAGCGTCGCGGCGGCTCTTCATGGTCTCGATTGGACTGGGAAGAGTGGTTACGGGCTGGCCGGCCTCCTCGACGAGCTTACTCGCATCACGGCTATCGAACAGGTTTGTCCTCTTGATATTATTACCAGGCGCTCCTTTAAAAACCCTAGTGTAAGATGCTGGTGTCAAGGAATAGGTTTAATCGTACCCTGCGATTCGCACCCGGTTTACGTAAGCAGGTTTCACCCAGGATTTTCTCCAACCTGCATCTTAAGTATTATACCAGTGTGGTAGAAGATCTTCCTTTTCAAAAACAATATTTTATCATTGCTTCTCTTTGGTCTATCTTCCTGTGGTCTATTCATGTCCATATAAATGAAGGATAATTTAGAAAATAAAACTTCATTTCCGATCCTGCTTATTCACGTGCGGTCGGTGTACAAATTTGAAAATGTTCCTTTTCAAAAACAATATTTTATTATTGCTTCTTCTAGGAAAATTATGATTTCTCATAAATGGCATGTTGTCTATCTACGTTCATATAAATTAAGGATAATTTACAAAATAAGGTGTCCAAATTTGAAAAACTTCCCTTTCAAAAACAATATTTTATCATTGCTTCTCTTTGGTCCATCTTCCTGTCGTCTATTTATGTCCATATAAATGAAGGATGATTTACAAAATAAAACTTCATTTCCGATCCTGCTTATTCACATGCGGTCGGTGTACAAATTCTGAAAACGTTCCTTTTCAAAAACAATATTTTATTATTGCTTCTTCTGGGAAAATTACGATTTTCCTTAAATTACATTTTGGTCTATCTTCCTGTGGTTTATCTGCGTTCATATAAATGAAGGATAATTTAGAAAATAAAACTTAATTTCCGATCCTGTTTATTCGCGTGCAGTCGGTGTACAAAATTTGTTCGGTGATAAGAGAGAGGGCAAGATATATTCATGGAATTAGAAGTTAATCTTCGACCTCGAGATCGATGATGTTTCCCACGAGTGACTAGTCGCTGTTGGGAAGCGTCGATGGTCCCGAGATCATGAATGAGAATGCAGGTGGCTAGACAGAGTTCCTCGGAAGAGCTTCCTGCTTCTAAATACATGCGGCCCAGCGCAAAATATTGCGCTCGGCAGGCCGTGGACCCCATGCCGAGCCATTCACGCGTGCACTTTATTCGCGCGTTCGCTGCATTATGAATGTATAGTCTGTATAATAGTCTGCTACTCTCTGCTCTCTCTCTCTCTCCGCCCTCTCCGTCCCGCCTTTTTTCTCTCTTTCTCGCTCTTGTGAACATGTGCCCGACACCTGCTACGGCTCCTCATCGGGACTTTTTGCGCGACGTCTTGGCTGGATTCACGAATGAGCCCTCTTCGTATCTGTCTCTGCGAGATCCCCTTCAATGGTGAGGACGCATTCAATGACTTTCGTCGGGTCCTCTTCGTTCCGCCGAAACGACTCTGCTTCGTCCGCACTTTCACGGCCACGTATTTCATTGTCGAATCGATCCTCACGCTGCTTTCAGCCAGAGATGTCGGAAGAAACAATAGGCCTGGCAAGAACAATTTTCTTTTGAAATATTTTACAATACTCGCACAAGGGCTCTCGACGACCAAAGATGAACTGCTTTTCTGAATTGCCAGACGATCTTAAAATTGTTGTCATTCAAAGATTAGAGTACATTTGGGATCGTCGTACAAGTTCAAAGTTTGTTTTTATAGTAGACCCCTTGCCGTATTTTTGAGCGAGTCACACGGAGATTTTAAACAAAGTCTAACAAACATGAATGTTACGCTTTTCTTTTTAAATTAAGTAAAATTATATTCGTTTATTATCATTATGTAAGCTTGAATATAAATATAGCCATGCAGAAAATATAAATTTTCTTCTCTCTTCTACGACATTTTTGGGAACAAAGACTGTTACTCTAAAGCAGGCCTGGCCTACTCAAATCGTTTCCCGGGCCACTTTGATGACGCGTAACGTTACAGCGTGCCGCGCAATTTAACATGGCGGGCCACATGCGGCCCGCGGGCCGCGCGTTGGCCAGGCCTGCTGTAAAGTGTAAAGAAAATGATACTGCAAGGGGTAAAGCCGGAATAGCTCCCTGAACACAAGATTGAGTGCCAATAAGATGTTTGTCCTTAAAATATCAGGGTACATTCGTGACCACCTAGCAAGCTAAAACTTTAGGTGATACATTTTAGCATTCCCTCGCAAAACAATGAATATTTTGAAAGTTCAAGCCCAAAATAGCTCCTCGAAGACAAGATTGAGTGTCAGGAAGATGTTCGTCATTAAAATATTAGGGTATGTTCGAGATTACCTTGCAAGCTAAAATTTTAGAACATAAATTTTAGCATTCCCTTACAAAACAATGAATATTTTGAAAGTTCAAGCCCAAAATAGCTCCTCGAAGACAAGATGGAGTGCCAGGAAGATGTTTATCATTAAAATATCAGGGTACATTCGTGACCACCTTGTAAGCTAAAACTTTAGATGATAAATTTTCGCATTCCCTCGCAAAACAATGAATATTTTGAAACTTGAAGCCCAGAATAGTTCGTCAAATACAAGACTGACTGTCAGGACCTAGCATTGACCTGATATTTTGAATTGCAGGATTACCTTCAAGGCTGCCTGGAGCAGATCGAGGAGATGGTGTCGCAGGCGCACGTGGACGCGGAGGCCGCAGCCGCGCATCAGGTGGTGAGCAGCGGGCCAGTGACGGGGGGACAGCAAAGGCCTCTGGGGGACGAGATGACCAGCCAGGAGAAGATCCTGGAACACGAGAAGGCGGGCACGCCGACCGATGTGAGGGACGTCCATTTTTGAGAGACGCCGCTGAGGGAAACTCTGGCCAGGGTGACTCTCTGCTGAGCCTAGAGGCCGGGGATGAACGTTTAGCCAGCAGCGACGACGACGACGACGCTGAAGAACCCACGGCCACGAAGAGGATCAAGCTAAACAATGAAGAGGACGGACAACGCGTTGAACTCGAGCGAAACGAAACGCAGACGACAGACTCCTAAGAACAATGTAGCTCGAAACGAACAGAGTAAAGCTCGATATCCATCGTGAATCGTCGGCACACAAACAGAATTTTTGGTTTCCCGCAGCGGAAGAGAAGAGAGAAAAGCACAGTCGATGAGAGAGAGAAGAGAGAAGGGAGACACCGTCGATATTTTTTAGTTCCGTGATCCCGAAGATCCACTCCGTGGAGTCCAACGAGAACACAGTTCATCTGAACCACGGGACCCGCGTGTTACGTTTATTTTTTTGTTTATTATTATTTTTTTTAAATCCGAGGGTCTAGAGACGATCGTAGTCCTCGCGGCGAGAGTTTTTAGTTGAAAAAGGGAGGAAGAGAGTGAGATAGTTGTTCGGTGATTAGTTTTACTCGAGAGGAGTATTCGCAGCGTCCTGGATCGATCATGGTCCCCGTCGGATCGATATATTTCTACGCACTGGATCTCGTTGTTATTTAGTTGTACAATCGAGAGAGATCTTGTTTGCAAAACGAAGACGAACCGCTGTCTCAAAGAATATCTCGAATCCGCCTCGAATCATGACGTACAGGTCCCAGGGACTTCTCCCCTTCCTTTTTTAATTTTATGCTCGTTCGACGATGCCGATCGACCGTCGACGGAACACGCTGACCAACACGATTTCTTTGATCGAGGATCGAACTCGAGAACCCCTTTGATTAGGATTAGAGAAATTCGAGAATCGGAGTAATCTTTTGTTCCGAGACGTTCTGGTCTCTTTTCTGGAAGAAGAGAAACTCGGAATTTTTTCGAGCACGATGAAAATGTCAGCGTAATTGCTACCTGTCGTAATACTGCGACACTCGTGATCAAGTTTTCAGACTTTCACGTTCACGGCGACTTCTCTGTCGGCTTTCCAATGATTTCTTGGGAGAGGGTTGATCGATCGATCGAAGAGAAATCGGTTTTCTGAAGGAAATCAGTGCTGCGGAACATCTGTGCTTTATCAAGAGCGCGTTTATGTTTGTTTCGGATCCTCAACTGGTCAGGCACACTCTGTGAAACTTCGCATTTCGAAAAAACGATTGTATTTGCTGGAAACAAAATTTTCGAAAGCCTTCGTTCGATTTGGTCCTCTTATTTTGAAAGAAAAACAAAATTTTAGTAGCTTCGTGCGTTAATTCCATTTAATACTTTACAAGTCGACTATGGATTTTATGCATTTATGACAAAAGTGCGTAGGTGAAGCATGATACACGATTTGAGAGTACCAGTACGTTATCACCGACTTATCAAAACCATTCCAAAAGGAAACGATTTTTTTCGTTTGTTTCCAATAAAGTAAAGATCCGCAGTTTCTTACAAGTTTCTATATTCTAGCGTGCCGTTCCTCCACTTTGAGAAGGACGCCGAAACATTTAGTAGAATAAGAAGTTCCACAGAAAACGACCTCGGCAGTTGAGAGTTAGCAAGAAAGTCGAAGAATAGACGAATAAAAATGGCGCGGTCATTGAAGCACTGCGGCGAGGGTATAAAATCAGTGTTCTCGATGACGATTTCGACGGCAACGAATAGAGCAGTGACGGCGGAGAGGAAACCGGAAGGAGTCGAATGGTGGCGTGCTGTTGGGGGAAGGCAATGCAATACGCTTTACGCATCTATTTCGTAATAGAATTATACACTTAATTTTTAGCCGGACGACTAACGAAACTTCCACGCCGAACGCGATCGCGAAACGAGAGGAGAGAAACAAAGAGAACGTTCCCTATCCCTGGACGAGGGTGGGACAAATATGTGAGGGGGGATTTATTAAGTTAATTAGTATCCCCCCTAATAACAGGTGAAATATATACCGGAGAGAAAGACGAGAAAGAGAGGAAGAGACGAGGAGGTGCGAGAGAAAATTGTGGAAAATACGAGAAAAAATGCACATAGTCATGTCGAGTCACTTAGTGTTTTGTACATAGGTATATATATGAGGAAAATGAATATATATATATTATTATATATGCACATATATATGTATACATATACATATATGCACGGGATATGCGTGCGAGGGCGAGAGAGATCGTCGAAAGAGAATGTAAACCGTGAGGTTGTGTGTAAACGAGAATTTGTTAGGGAGAGAGAGAGAGAGAGATCGAGAGAACGAGAGAACGAGAGAGGCGTTGTTAGAGGATAGAGAAACGGTAGTCCCTTTTTTGTATCTACGCTAATTGTTTATCCAAATAGTTTTTCGCGGGACGGCAACACGCGGCCCATCGCTTATTCCAGTCGGTTCCTAAGGTCGGCCGCGACTGGACCTGTACTCTAATCGCGGTGAGTACATGTGTGTTCGTATGTGTGAGGTACCGTATGTGTGCATACTCGCGCGTGTATAAAATTGTGTGAGAAACGGACGGAGTTGAATGCTTGGAAGTGAAAGCTCGGAAGTCATTTCTTTGACTTGATCATTGAAGATTCATCAAACTTGATAGTTGTTTGAGTCGAGTCTAAAAAGGAGGAACAAAATTAACACATCTGTGTGTGTTCAAAGCGTCCCGTCGCTATCTGCGAGGTCCCAAAACTTGTCCAAAGATTCTATGGGACCAAAAATCGACGTAGAGGAAAGCAGATTAGTAGATTGCTCAATCTGTGCTGTAGAGAAGAGTTAGAAACGAGGTTTTGGCTGATTAAGATGACAGGCTTGACGGGCCTGTCGTTGTTTAATTGCTCGACGTCCATGAAATGGCAAGTGGTTCAAGGTCTGACTTTGCCCTAAATTAATCCATGAGAACAGTCGAAGATCTAGGCGTGTATTTATCAGCCAAATTCTTCCCGATCAGAGAGCAATGAACGATGCGACAGTCAGTTCTCGAAAACAGCCTCCCAAGCAGTCAGCCTTCGTCAAGTTATCGCGGCTGTACATATGTAGGTAAGCTATACGAGGCGTACATGATTAAGAGTTAAACGCGTAGTCCATGTAAGCGACACGTAACGTTGCAAAGAGACAGAAACGAGGAGGAAGCGAGATAGTTAGGCGAGAAGCTTAATCGTGGACGGATCCAGCCGTTTCGGTGCGACGGACTGACGATGTATCCTGTTCTTGAACCTCTTTCGCGAAGCTTCTGCAGGATCTCTGCGATATCGTATCTTTATGTTTGACTAATGTTTGATTGTTAACGCTTTCCGAAGCGGCATTCACAAATTCTCGTATCTCGATAGAAGAGGAACGAATCGAAGAATAATTCTTGAGCATATTCCAGAGGTCCCTGCGAAGCTTTTGATCCGCGCGAGTAATAAGAGGTTCTCGAAAACACACCAAAAAGATTGCATACGATTATAGAAGATTGCGAACACTTGGCACCGGACGCAACCGAGCCTCTCGAACCACCGCCGTAACGCCTATACATTGCTGTAATCGTTTTTAATAATACGTGCGTTTATACTTAAGCCGCTGAATTAATCGTAGAGACGTGTAATACTTCGACCAAGGAAAAATGTAAGACTGAAGCAGCTTCAGTTCTCGCGTAGCGTAATCGAGAGAGGATCGAAAGTGTCGCGGTGGTCGAGGCTCGGCCGTCTGCAGACGTTCAGAAAAGATCGAAGTGTACGATCATCCAAAAAAAGAAAAAAAATGAAAGAAAGAGAAACGACGCGGATGAACGGAAGGGAGAGAACGAGAATAATTAACTGTTAGTACTTAAAGAAGCATCAAATAGGGTAAAAGATAGGGACGGAGTTTCGGGGGAGGCCGCGTTCCTCTTCGTCTTTTGCGTCGGAGTCGAAAGAACGTCCAGGAGGAGCGCGGTCTCCTGGCCGGCGAGACTCGTATTTCGCATTCCGACTAACAAATGGGGAATAGCCCAGTGCCACAAAGCGAAAATAGTTAGTAAACATACTCTTCAATAACCAAATCTTAGTACAACGTAGAGATCGAAGTAATATAAACCGTATCATCATCCACCGGCCGAGTACGCACGGCTGACCATTTTCTTACTTGTACTACTAGTGCATGCGTACTGTAAACGCGTTCTGTGCACACGCACCTATTTTACACTGTATATTATGTACCTTGAAAAAGCGGGGGACGAGCGAGAGACGGGGCCCACCGACACGCGCTCGGATGCAAAATGTGAATTCATCCCTGTTTTGATATCGTTCGACGATGTTCGACGACGCTCGACTACGTTCAACGGCGTCTCGCGACGTTTGCCAGAACGTTTTCGTGATTATCGTCACTGGCATATCCAGTATTTTATCGAATCGAACCGCGATCCGAGATATTTGATAGCGTTCAACCATGTTTGATAATGTGCTACTTTCGTTCATTATTTTTTGAACATGGAGAACATTTGTTCGATATCTCTTTGTCTCTTGTTCAGTAATCTTTCGGTCTTAACGGTTAAAGATGTCGTTCGATCAACTCTGATGGGAGAGCCTTCCAATTATTTTCTAATCGGTTACAACTAATTTTGCGTTGATTTCGTTATATATTTATATCTATTATTCCCCGTTTGTTTATATTACGTGTTCGATGGTAATATCATTATTAAGCTTGACGTTTGCTTATTTATTTTTGTCTTGTTCTCACGAAGATGCAGATGAGCTTTTCGTTTTTAAATATTTGGCGCCTGTGGAAAGGCGAATATTTTCCTAGATTAATTTAAGAGCTAGATTAATCCAAGAGCCTATCCTTCGTTCGCATCCGAATTCATTTCGATCGAGCAACGATTTTCTCGAATCTCGGACAAGCATCAAAGTGGAAGAAAATATGAATGCAAATATTTTTAAGTTCTCGGCGCCGACTATGCGACCCCGTGTCTCCGCCCCCGTTTTAGCTTTGTAAGGACACAACGAGCTTGCGTCACCCTTTCCTTCCTTTCACCGGCCGAACAACAATTGTAACCATCGCCAATCGTCACAGCGAGTTTTCATTTGGTCCAGCTCACGCGCTGGACCCGACTTTTCGATTGTTTTCCTCGTTCGATGCGAGTCACTCGATTCATTCGAGCAACCAGGCGACGCCATTGCTTTTCTTTCTACTGCTTCGATCATCCGCAAACAAAATACTCTGCGTTCTTTTTAGTTTCTCGTCCGAAAGTTCATTTGTTTTTCCGTTAATCACATGCAATCCAGACGATTGTAGATGAATCATTCTGCCGTTACACACTTCGCAAAATGGAAGTGCAATGGCGTGGCGTGGCGCTCAAAATAATCACCCTTTCGACGCCAATCTAAAATATGTTCTCACGAGCAAATTTAACTGAAAATTATTCAGCTCCCGGTGGACGGGTTCAGCGTCGTCGAAAGGGTTGAACGCTTTCAATGCTGTCTGAAAGCTCATGGCAGTCTCCATAAACACGTTCGCTAGCATTAAAGAAATTGAAATTAATTCTATTCGTGTCGTGTCGAGAATTTATCACTTTTCTATGTGTGTATCAGCAGACTGCGGACTTCTATGTAACATTAAAATTATGAATGTCAATCGCAAGAGGCCAGATAGAAGGGTATTTCTTGTTTGAATCATTCGAAGGAGTTGAAAATAATGTATTGATATTCCTAGATTCTGTTGATCGTTTTTCTGCTTTGACTTGCACATACACAATTGTGTCCTGAATACATCAAATCCGCAGTCTAATTATCAGAAATTAGGTTACATTTAATGAAAAGCGGTAGCGAACGTATTAGTAGAATTAACGTTTTTTTATTGTTGCGAGCTCTTACTGAGACAATGTTAACTCATTACCGACCGGTGATTACTGCATAATCTTGAAAAATCTATGGTACATGGCTAAACACTTTTTAATGGAACCTGCAATAGCAACAGCAATTTTCATTATAAACTGACAAGTCATCCTCAATAACGTCATCTAATAGTTTCATTTGAGATTGTAATGTAATAGAAAATTTCTATGCTTTCTTTTGATACAATACAGTGATTATTGAAAATCCTATTAATAGGCTTTTCGGTAGGTAAAGTGTTAACAAATGTAGAGTATGATTGATTGAAATTATTAGTTAGGAGACCAGCTTCTAAAATTTGGAGATTGTTAGTACAGCTGCCACGACAGCGAAAGCACGAAGCTGATTCACTGCCAATTACGATGAACAAGTGCTCGCATCGCTTTTGTATGTTATTATATATATTTATATATATATATATATATATATTTGTTGTATCAGTTGTTTTCCCGATTTCCGAAGCAACGCAATAGTAATACCACTGATATACCTCAGGCACCGCATATTATACACCGCTCGGAACAGCATGTTTTTCTTGTATAGTGTTTAAACCAGTCGCAGTTGAAGGAGCGAGTGAAAGAAAGATAGAAAGAGAAAACATGGAAAAGAAAGAAAGCGCTAGGGAGGCGAGAAGAAAAAATAGATGGAAAAAAAGACGATAAACGAAGCAAAACACTTATGCGTTACTTTTTAAACATAGCACGTAAAATAACTTTTTAATCGGTAGGCGCTGGAGGTTGCACCGATATGCGGCTGCAACACGATGCAACGACATTGTACATATCCCCCGTGCGTGGTGCGACGCACAGTCGATTGAAAAATAAAGTATTGGTATTTTATACGGACAAACAATGATGCGATTCTTCATTTACCATTATTTCGTCTTATTCGTTACATCTCAAACACGACCCTTAGCGAACCGTGCATTTTCCACTTCTTATCATAAATTCTATTTATCGAATCATTTGATCCTTTGTGTCAGTCAATATTGTCAAAGTAATATCACAGACTTACGATCAGTACAGACATTGCATGCAATGCATTTTACCACGTTTTTATTAGCTTGCTTTCTTGTCTGTCTGTGTCTGTTTGTTCGGTACAAATTTTGCAATTGATTTTAAACTAACTGCTCGATGAGCTAGCAACTTAAAATTTTAAACATAGCTCAGAACTAGATGACAATGCAATATTAAAAAAAAATTTTTAACAGTATGCGTTTAGGAGATATAAACTATTAAAAATTTAACCGTTACACCTCCCCGCGCGACGATCGGTAGTACCCACTCGGTTCCCACTCTGACTCATCCCCGCTCCACTGAACTTTACTATACTTTTCAGTCCGTTTTAAAAACGTGGTATTTTAAAAAAATTTATTTGTATTTAAATATTTCTGTCTACGGTTCTGGAATACCGACCCTGTAGAAAATGCCCTAGTACGACAGCGGACTCTATCGAAATGCAACACGAAAGCTGTGTGCCTCAGAGGAGCTAGATTTTACAGTGTTGTCAGTCTTTCTGAGCCAGTAGTTACGTATGCAGACATTTCCGCTGGTGACTCTTGATCCTTCCGGAGAAATATGTCGAGACAGAGAGACTATTCAAGAACATACGGATTACTCAAAATCGGAGGAAGCTACGGTGCTTGCAGGCAACGGACCAACCGAACCCTTTTCGCACGCGGCACCCGATGGTGAAACAGACATCGGCTAGTCCACTGGATACACATGCAGCTATCCGTTGGTGCAACAGACATCGGCTAGGCTACGTGTGTAACCAGCCAACCCTCGGCTCATAACACAGTCAACATTCTTATTATAAATGAACATAACTTATTAGAGTTGTACGATACAAACATTTTATGTATAAATCTGCAAGGAATAAATAAACACAACGTAATGTAAAAGAATATGTCTGCGTATGTACTTATTGAACCACCAATTTTCCTGAACGTCCAACTGCCCGTACGCCTTTGAAAAACAACCATTTTCAGCCGTCTGACTTGTCGTTGAGTTGTACTACTGAAATTCCAGATACCTCCTTCGATATCATGTTCTAATACAAATCATAATTTTCGAAAAATTTTCGGAATTTTTCGTCCGTCTGGCTTGACGTTGAGTTGCACTACTTAATTTTCTTAATTTTTCGAGCGTCTGGCTAGTCGTTGACATGTACTACTGAAATTCCGGATACCTCCTTCGATATCATGTTCTCCTAATACAAAGTTCAATTTTCGAGGTTTTCGAAAATTTTTCGGAAATTTTCGGCCGTCTGGCTTGACGTTGAGTTGCACTACTTAATTTTCGGAATTTTTCGAGCGTCTGGCTAGTCGTTGACATGTACTACTGAAATTCCGGATACCTCCTTCTATATCATGTTCTCCTAATACAAAGTTCAATTTTCGAGGTTTTTGAAAATTTTCGACTATTTTTCGACTTTCTACTAGGAGAACATGATATCGAAGGAGGTATATCCGTAATTTCAGTAGTACAACTCAACGACAAGCCAGACGCTCGAAAAATTTCGAAAATTAAGTAGTGGAACTCAACGTCATGCCAGACGGTCGAAAATTGGCGAAAATTTTCGAAAATCTCGAGAATTGAACTTTGTATTAGGAGAACATGGTATCGAAGGAGGTATCCGAAATTCTGTAGTGCAACTCAACGTTGAGTTAGGCGGCCGAAAATTTTTTGAAGATCGTAAACTAATTATTCTCTTATTACAAAACTTCTTTACTTATAATTGTCGAAGATGTTAATCTAATTGTGCTATCGCATATTCATGTACTGGGTGGAGGAGAAAGAACACATTAATTGTTGTAACTGATATTCTTTATTTTTCACCAAAAGATTACAATATTAAAGTATCATGACGAGATGAGGCGAAGGTGTCTGACAGGACTTCGATGACGTAGGTACGGATGTCCATGCGAATACGAATGTACAGTAAATTCTCTATAAACGCGAAAATCTCTTCACGATAAACGCGAAAGAAATATCCCCTCCAACTTAGCACACAGATCTCGGCTCGGTATATCGGTGTGAACCACTACTAACGCGACGCGGAGAGTCGCAGTCGTCGGCACAGTTCAAACGCCCGTGAGTCATCATAACGTTACATCAACAGTCTATCTTCTTTATTTTCCATGATACTGTTATGGGACATTCACTACCTTATTTCTGGCATTTTTCTGATTCAAATGATACCAAACACGATCTAATTTGAACTGAATTTAGTGATTTAATTGACAATGAAAGTTTCGGGCGCAAGGAAGGATAGCGTATGTGAAAGAAAGAGACGCGGAGAGTCGCAGTCGTCGGCACAGTTCAAACGCCCGTGAGTCATCATAACGTTACATCAACAGTCTATCTTCTTTATTTTCCATGATACTGTTATGGGACATTCACTACCTTATTTCTGGCATTTTTTTTTATTAAAATGATACCAAACACGACCTAGTTTGAACTGAATTTAGTGGTTTAATTGACGTTATATACGCACAACCGAACACCGTGTCAAGTCACGCGCGTCGCTCGCTCCATTACAATTTTTTGATAAGAAACAAAATTAAATAAATCTTAAGTATATTACTTAAAACAGTTCAAAAACTACAAAAAGTGTGTCTTTTCCTGACGGATGTAAACGCTTCAATTCGATAGTTTTCCTTCGATGGTATTTAAACTGTAGTGGTTTAAATGACGATGAACGTTTCGGGCGCAAGAAAGGATAGCGCGTATAGAAAAGAAAGAGACGCGAAGAGTCGAAGTCGCCGGCACAATTCAAAGGCCCACGCGTGGTCTCGCTTTACATGCGCTGTCCTTCTCTACGTTCGGCTCGGCCTTTGCAGCTCGAAAAACGTAGGGCCAAGATCGAAAAATGCGAAGAAATCCCCCCGAGGCGTTCGCATTTATAGACAATTTACTGTATTTAGGTAGCTGCTCTCCTGGCAGCGGCAGCTAATTTTTATTTGAATCAGCGGAACCCTCGTGAAATAACGTACTCCGTACCGGAATCCTAGGAACAGAAAAGAACACAATTAGCACACGATGGTTACGTAGACATTGCGGAAAGTGATAGAACGATAGTAGCACGAGGCTCAAAGTAATATTATTCGCGTTGATACAAAAAATCAAACAAACAAGCTTGAATAATATGTTTTGTTCTGAGAGGGTAAGTGATATTGCAAAATGTTATGGAAGGGAATAGGTTTGAAATGATCGTGGATATTAATTTACAAGATCTTTATTGAAGATCTTTCAATCTTATATCTGGCATGTCTTACACTTTACTAAATTGTATTACATACTTGTAATACTACTTGGAAGATACTAGAAGTTCTTACAAGTAGAGGAAATGTAATACCAATTGTCCAGGTCTCACTGGTCTTCTGGCTCCCTTTCTTACAACGACGGAATTATACTAATTCACGCAGCTATGTCGAGTAATAATTGCGGAGAAGTAGTCTCCGATCCCAGTGATGTGATTTTTACCCACCGAAACTCGCGCATGCGCGGCCAAGCAGTAGCGTATCTACAATGACGCAGCCGAGCAGCCAGGGCCCTGACGCCTTAAGGCAGTTATTCTGGCGGGAATGTACCAGTGTTATTTCCTTGTTTTATTATGTATTCTTTTGCGTAGTTATTGCAGTGCTCTTTCCCTATCCCATCTTCAAAATAAAGAATAAGTTTCAATTATAAAAGTCTGCGTGGTGCTCAAGCTACCCGATTTCTTCGAAATAGTTACGTTACTGAGGCTGAAATGCCGCGCATGCGCGAGTTTCGGTGGGTAAAAATCACACCACTGTCCGATCCACGGGGGACCAAAGATGAGAAAGAATCTCCTCAGTGGCCTTGTAAGGCTGGCAGCGGTCCAGGGTATCTGGATCTGATCCAGGCTAAAGTTGATGTAGGATCTGATCTAGGCTAAAGACGATGTAGGTTCTGATCCAGGCTAAAGACGATGTAGGTTTTGATCCAGACCACCAACGAGATACTATCATAGAGGAAATGAGAGTGCTCACGCCCGGGGTTTGGCTGTGCCGCTTTTGTCTCCACATCATGTTTAGCCTAGAACAGCTACATCATCTTTAGCATGGAACAGAACCTACACCATCTTTAGCAGGAAACAGAACCCACTTTACTGTTATTAAATCTGTGGCATGGATCAGAACTATCTTTAACCACCGATCAGATGCTATTATTTAATAGTTAATATCATTTAATACTATCTGGTCGGTGGTTGAAGCTAGTTTTGATCCATTACACAGATTTAATAACAGTAAAGTGAGTTCTGTTTCCTGCTAAAGATGGTGTAGGTTCTGTTCCATGCTAAAGATGATGTAGCTGTTTTAGGCTAAACATGATGTGGAGACAAAAAAAGCGGCACGGCCAAACCCCGGGCGTGAGCACTCTCATTTCCTCTTTGATACTATTAAAGACTGCCAGCCCCTGTGATATTCAGCGGACAGGCAAGTGGGCACGGGGATAACGTGGAACTTACAGTGATCTGAAATAGCACATCGCTAAAAGTCCTAAATAGTGCCCAAAGTAGTGCCAAAACATTGTCCGAAATACGGCGGAGAATGTAACATTTAATAATAATCGATATGGTTTCGTGATAATTCGCATTCTCACCGATGCATCGCGACGAGAATCTCCTCAGTGGTCTTCTTGTCTGACAAAATGCCGTCGGTGGCCTTCTGTTTCTTTGGATGGAGCCAGAATATATTAGGATAGGGAGCCCTCTAGGGAGGGCAGAAGAAACACCGAAATATTCGGGCGACACGAACTCCCATTTCCCATAAGGCTGGCAGTCTTTAATAGTATCTCGTCGCGGTGTCCAGACCAAAGATGATACAGGTTCTGATCCAGGCTAAAGATGATGTAGGTTTTGACCCAGGCTAAAGATAACGTAGGTTACAGACCTTAAGATGATTCGACCAGAGGACAGCACTGTACCGGGAACAGCAAAACTCGGTCGTGAGCACTCTCATATAGTCTTTGTTATGGGTAGACAGCGGATTTTGTGCATTTATAATAAAAATGAGTAGGTATAATTCGATACAGTGAAAACATTCGAAGAATTTAAAAACACTGTTATATTATTTTCGATCTACTAAACATATTAAGAAAGAAAATAAATTTCTATTTCGCCCTAGCTGGTTGTAAATCAGGTAGAAAAATTATATTTTGCATAAAGATCCGCTCTCTAGTCATTAGTCCAGACAACGAAAAGTTGCAGAGGGAAATGGAAGGAACACAATTTTTAATTTTGGGTCTTTGTTTAGACTAGTGAGGAGGTAAACATACTAAAAGTCCCCACTCCTAGAAGGTGAGCGGGGTGCAGGGGGGCACGTAGAAGGTCCCCTTTTTCGGTTTTCCGTTTATATCTCGGAAACTATGCGTCCTGGCGATAAGACGATTCCATACAATATTAAAGTTGACAAAATGTGCCACAAGATTGATTCGATTCAGTTTTTCGCTATCTCACATAATTTCCGAGATATCCGCGCTCAAAGTTCACTAATTGTGCTGAAGAGTTAGCTAGTCAAATGAGGCAAAAATTTCTTTTTCACAATTAGTGAACTTTGAGCTCGGATATCTCAGAAACTATGCGAGATAGCGAAAAACTGAATGCAATCAATCTGATAGCACATTTTGTCAGCTTTAATTTTGTATAGAATGGTATTATCGCTAGCACACATAGTTTCCGAGATATAAGCGGAAAACTGAAAAAGGTGACTTCTACGTGCCCGCTCATCTCCTAGGAGTAGGGACTTTTAATATGTTTACCTCCTAACTAGTCCAAACAAAGTCCCGAAGTTAAAAATTGTGTTTCTTCCATTTCCCTCTAGGCCCCCTTATTATGATAATTCATTGACTGAACTATATGGGCATAGACTTATAGAGACTCCATAGGTGAGAACTCTAAGTCTATGGTTATGGGCTTTTCTGTCTTGACCTCGGGGGATCGGGGGGTCTCCAATTCTCCAGCTCTAACAATAAGAGTCCCTGTACCATTTCGGTGTCGCGCCCAATGTTACCGATAGTTTGCGGATTTAGTACTAAATATTCTATACAAGTACTTCATTTTTACTACGGGAGCAGAGAGAGAATAGGATTTGGACGCTAAACATGTGGCACGCATTTTTGAACGATGGAAATAGTATTTATGAAGAATGTATTACAAAAATACGAAATATAGTAAAGTCAATTATAGTTTATTACTTATGCAATTATGTCGTTTGAAATGTACTGTGTACCAAGAAAGTATATGTGAATTAATCACTCAGTAATTGCTCGCTGATGTTTGACATCTGTTCGATACGTGATCTGTTATCAATCTGTTTTCTACTTTGTATAAGGTAGAGATAAAAGTTAATCTCTCGTTATCGTAAAGTAATAAACACTTTCCCGAGAAGAACCAATTAGGGGATACTTCAATTTTATCGATATTGCGACAAGTAAGTTATTAGGAGTTTATTATTAAATTTTCTTTAGATGAAAGAAATCGTGTTCAAGAGTTTCATTTAGCGCAACCTGCACATACCATATCCTATTTAAGAGATTCATAATTGAGAGTCTGTGAACAATTCTTTTTAGTTTCGAATAACGTAATCCAGTAATTTCTTCCGCGATTTTTATATAAAAAAGAATGGTCAGCCCCACGTTAAATACAGCACAATCATAAAAAAAATTTCTGAATAGGTCTCCGGCAATTGTAATAATTAGATAGCGGATTTTTATGCGTTCATGACAAAAATGAGTATGTGTAATTTCAAACATTAAAAACATTAGACGAATTTAAAAATACTTTTATATCATTTTCAAGTTACTGAACATATTAAGAGAAAAAATAAACCTCTATGTCAGTCTGGTTTGTTGCAATTCAGATGGAAAATTTTTATTTTGCATGAAGGTTCGCAGTTTACATACAATTTTTGTCAAACGGTACACATCAATTACTGTTTAACTGACTGGTATATCAACCGTCCAGAACTTTATATGAATGCATTCTTGAGAGATGCAAGAGTGGTGCATCGTAAACTGCGGGAAACTGGTATTCTCAGACTGCACCAAGGCCTCTCGCAGTTTTGTTTCACTTTTCTCTATACGTGCCGAGGTGAAACCGCACAGTTCTTGTTTGCAGCTGTGCAAGGTGCAATCGCAAGTTTCAGTTTGCAAGGTTCTTTACCTTCCCGGATAATTTATGTCGTATCGGACTGCCGAGTATATTTCCAGCTTACGTTCATGCGTGGGAGTAAACAAGGGACACTTTTACAGTGTTTTTACAGTCCGTTTCACATCGAATTTGATCGCATCAAGTACACGCTCCGTCGTTCGTAATTATTCTCGGTAGACTTTGAACATTCCAAGCGCGGTATGCTGCCAATTAGTCGGACCGATTTCATTAACATTTTTAATGGACTTTAGCAATTTAGATTACCTATTCGATATTGCAGTCATTACTAGACAGCGGATTTTATGCATTTATGACAAAAATCAGTAGGTGCAAAACATTTAAAACATTTAAAAATACGGAGATGGTATTTTCAATCAATTAAAATTGGTTAAACAAGATATAAATTTTTGTTCAACTTCGTTTTCATGCAAATGACGTACAAACATTTTATTCTGCATAAAGATGTTGATTATACAGTTGCTCAACCTTGAATCTTAGAATCAACTGAAATCTATTAATAAAATCTACCATTTTTTCACCATTCCTACCACTGAATTTGTTTTTTAAACATTCGGTGGAACAATCTAGGTTAGTATTCCGTTTGGTCTTTCGATTGCGTCAGGAATTCAGAAACAGACCTGTTTGTTAAGTCAACAAGGCCACCAGCAAGTAATCTCGTTAATTCATAAAGCTTCGGTGCAGTTTAATTAATAACATTAAAGACAGTGATTTATACAAGTTTATGGGAGTTTTCGGTGTTTCAAGAATATTAACTTCGTGTTGGGAAAAAGTTTATGACGCGACAAGATTTTACTGAGAATCGTGACTCGAAACTTTCGAACGATAGCGTATACATCGTACAATTAGAAACAAGTTTTAACAAGAAAATCAGTCCTTTGAAATAAATTTGTTCAAGGGACGTATATTGACCTACAATGAACCACAGTAATATTCGGACACTTAATTTTAGATCATACGTCTTGAATTTTGTTGTGAAGTTAGAACAATTAATTTTCTACGTGACGTGAAAAGGAAATTTTGAGAAAATTGCAATTGATCGGAATTGCAAAGAAAATGATAAAAGTCGTTGTTTACAACTTTTTCATTCATACATATCCTGAAAATATCATCAGAATCCCTAAAATCTGTTATAGGCTGAAAATCTTGAACAACTGCAATTTTCACCATCTTGAAACGTTTGTAGCTTATTGCAGCGTTAAAATTTTCAATATAGGCCCACATGAAAAAGTTGTGAAGAACAATTTTTTATTTTTCCACGTCTTGTTAAAAGTTATCAACGAAAAACACGAACCAATCAGAGCGCGGCTACAGCGAACGGAGTCCAGTGACAGGTCCCGCTTAGCGTGGCGTCGCTGATTGATCCGTGTTTTTCGTTAATAACTCCTAATCAAAGCTGCCGCCGGCGACATTTTTGCAAAGGAAAAAGTTGTTCAAAATGTGTAGCTATATAACATATTTAAAATCAAATTTCATCAAAATCGGAGAGGAGTACCTCTTTTTAAATAATTACAGTTTTTTGCGAATATCTCGGTAACCGTTCATTTCCGCAAAATAATTCTTTCGGTTTCGTACTACCCTCCCCCCCTCACCATCGCGTTGTCACTGTACTATACCATCGCCAAAAGATTATTCCATTGAAAAATTTGAGACGGGGTGTAGGGGTAATCCACGTAGTGAATTATATTAGACACCGAAGTTCGAAAAGGAAATTAGTATAAAAAAATGATCAGACCTTCCGCCAAGAGAAGCTGGTAGAAGATGGAGGTTCCTTACAAGCTTACACATCTTGTACCAGCTTACAGTTGCCAGTAAGGTTTCATTTCCTTCATGGTCCCGCTGTGTTTACTACCCCATCACATCGTCATCTTCAAGTACACGTGTAATGGACGACATTCAGCGCCTCTAAGCCATAGAGTACCGCAGGCTTCCGTTTATATCCCTAATTCGGAAGATAAGTAGAGCGTAAACCACTATCGAAGATGAACGAGATCAGATAAATTGCGTCATCGCCATATAATCAATTTATTATTACCGTGCTCGTAAAAAAGGGATAGCATTTTAGGTAATTCCGGCTGTGCGGTGGCTGCCGTGTAACGCTTAAGGAGTCCCCTCGTATCTTCGTCGTGAAATAAAAAGGGGTGCAAACCATCATCGAGGGTGGGCGAGCCTGATAAATTGCACCATCACCTATCAGATCACGTGGCTGAGGTGTTGCGAGCTATTATGTCACGGGGGGTATCAAGATCTTCTTGTTGGCATTAAGGCTGGATGCTCTTGGGCGTTTCTAGACACTATGGGCGCTGAGAAATCTATTAGAGTATGCTTCACTTGATAACGTGATAAGTGATAACATATTTAGTGTAATTCTGGGTTCAATTAGGATTAGAATCTTTAATGGAGGATAAAGTTCTTATTTATACTCGGAAATATTCACTGCAATTTTAAATGTTATATCACTCGTGGTTCGGAGCAATTACTGATTCTATCAATATTCAGATAACCATTTGATAGGGACTCTACATATAATTAATGAGGTCCATAACTGTTATTGGAGATCTCGGAGTTCTAATTAATACTTGAAAATATTGAAATCTCCAATATTAAAATTTCAGTTAGGATTTCGAGTAATTTTAAAACACAATAGAACATCGAGTATCTGGGTCTCTGATGTCAGAATTCACTATCGTCTGAATACTTTCCATAAAGAATTAGTTTGTGTTAAACCAACCCATACGCTGCACGGTTTACTGAACACTTCAATAAGGATTAAGTTCAGCACTGAAACTACACTCCACAAAAGAATTAAGGGATCAATTGTGCGAACCCGAAAAATTACTCCCACTTATGTGATCATAACTCCGTCAAAAATTGCCGTATCGATATCGTTAAACAATGGTTTGAAAACCTGAAACCTCTGGTATCAGATGCTCCGTTTCAAATTGTTGCTATGTTGGTTTTTTACAAAGTTATAGCGAGATGAAGACAACATTGACGGTTAACAAAAATTTGGTGCAACTTTGATTATAAATTGCGTTAATATCATTTGGAAGGGCTATCTTTCCTGTGTAAATTGTGTGGTTGTTGAATATTGTGCGATTTTTTTTATTCGAGTTATTAAACATTGAAGTAAATATGGGCTTTTTAACTTAAACTGGCTCCGGAAACCGAAAAAATTATCGTAGAATCTTGTGCAAAAAGTAATAGCAAGAGCGTTTCTTTCTCTTCAAGGCACTCCTTTTGTTTTTTCAATTTCATTAACATTTCGATATACCAGGTGTTTCTGAAAATATGCTTAAAAAATGCACCATTTCCATTTTTCCTTTATATCGCTATATCTTGGCGAGAAATGATCGTAATACCATGATCCGAACGTCATATTGAAGGAGAGATTCTGCCAATTCGATTGAGTACCCCATGAACTCGCTGCGATAATTTTTTGCCTATGGCAGCTGTGGTTGAAGTTAGGTCGAAGACAAATTTTGAGACCAGATTTGAAATCAGCGTGAAAAAAACTACGGGAAATGATATATAGCACGTTAAAAAGAAATTTTTTCCGCGCGTGGTACTGGAGAAACCACATTTTCCTGAAATTCCACATGTTTAACGAATTTTCTCAATGTTAAAAAATGTTCGTACCATAATCTCACTATTTTTACCAAATTCTGCAAAGATTCAGCTTTAATTTAAAAAAAATGTCATCGCTCCACCTCATTTCTATCGAAAGTTCTTTGATTTTGAATCGAGGTCGGTCCAAATTTTCCACTGTTGGCCAGTGCGCATATTCAGAGATATCAGGCAGCCGCTGTACGTGGCGCGCTAATTTCTGCGAAGCATTAACTTCAAACACAGCTGCCATAGGTAAAAAAATTGTCCAGCGAATTTATGGGGTACTCAATCGAATCGGCAGAATCTCTGTTTCAATCTGACGTTCGGATCATGGTATTACGATCATTTCTCGCCGAGATATAGCGAGTTAAAGGAAAAATGAAAATTGTGCATTTTTAAGCATATTTTCAGAAACACCTGGTATATCGAAATGTTAATGAAATTGAAAAAACAAAAGGAATGCCTTGAAGAGAAAGAAACGCTCTTTCTATTCCTTTTTTGCAGAAGATTCTGCGATAATTTTTTCGCTTTCTGGAGCCAGTTAAAGTTAAAAAGCCCATATTTACTTCAATGTTGAATAATTCGAACAAAAAAATCGCACAATATTCAACAACCGCGAAATCTACACAGGAAAGATAGCCCTTCCAAACGATATTAACGCGATTTATCAAAAAAATTTGTTGCTCCCCGTGTGATGTTCCAAAGTTGCACAAAATTTTTGTTAACCGTCAATGTAGTCTTCATGTCGGTATAACTTTGTAAAAAACCAACATAGCAACAATTTGAAACAGAGCATCTGAAACTAGAGGGTTCAGGCTTTGAAACTATTGTTTAACGATATCGATACGTCAATTTTTGACGGAGTTATGATCACGTAAAGTGGGACCAATTTTTCGGGTTCGCACAAGTGATCCCTTAATTCTTTTGAGGAGTGTATGTAATTGTTGTATTATCCGAACAATCATGATCCACTAATTAGCACGGATAATCGAAGTTCTACGTAGGATCTGTAGCAATTTTAAAATATTGAATTCTTCAATATTATTTCGGTTACGATTTGGAGCAATTTTAAAATATTGAAATCTTAAATATTATCTCAGGATTCAGAGCAATTGGCTCCCCTAAAATCAGGGACTCAAAGGACGAAGACAGACTTGGTAGCAAGGTTACTTGCTGTTAGGCACATTTGCCTACTTGACCATTGAATCCAATTTTCAATGGAATTACGATTCAATGATCCACGTCTATACTCCAATACATTGATTGCAATCTAAATTGTGTAAAAGAAATACCGTGCGCTGTTACGTACTCGTGCAAGTTTGTCACGCGAGGAAAACTTATCGTTCTTCGAACAGTATCATGACAAACAGCTGACCTACGACGACTCGCGCTCTAAGGCCAAATATGTAAAAAACTGCTGACAACTGTGCGAGCCACCGTTCCAATTCAAAGGTTTTCAAGAGCAGCAAGCGTTCGCACTCGACAGAGAATAGTAATAAAGCATATCTTCATCTTACACGTTTCGATCTCTCTTGAGCAAACGCTTTCAATCTACAAATGTAAAGAATAATGACATTCATGGCTGACCAATGTGTTACCCAACGTGTTAAAGGCTAACCAGCGAAGATCATGTGGACTCTTCAATAACACTTTCTACTTTCCAATCGTATATTGTAAAACTCATTACCGTCTTCTGGTTGCAAGGTAGATCCAACTAAAAAGAAAGGATACTGTCATCCACAGTCCACCCACCAGGTGGTAGCCAACGTGTTAAAAGGCAACTAACAAAGAGTCTATGAACTCCTCCATCCTCAAGGACCCTTCTGCTTTCCAATCGTACATGAAAACCCATTATCGTCTCCTGGTTGCAAGGTAGCAAGTAGATCTAAAATATAATGAGAATACTGTCATCCACAGCTGACTAACGTGGTAACTCAATGTGCGAAGAGCCAGCTAGCAAAGACCTATGAATTCCTTCACCCTGAAGGACACTTCCTTCAACCGCACATTACAAACCCATTACCGTCTCCTGGTTGCAAGGTATATCCAACTAAAAAAAAAAAGGATACTGTCATCCACAGTCCACCCAGGTGGTAGCCAACGTGTTAAAAAGCAACTAACAAAGACCCTATGAACTCCTTCATCCTCAAGGACCCTTCTGCTTTCCAATCGGACATAAAAACCTATCATCGTCTCCTGCTTGCAAGGTAGTAAGTAGATCTAAAATATAATAATAATACTATCATCCACAGCTGACCAACGTGGTACTCAACGCGCTAAGAGACAACTAGCAAAAACCCTATGAATTCCTCCATCCTCAAGGACTCTTTCTATTTTCCAATCGTACATCAAAACCCGTTATCATCTTCTGGTCGCAAGGTACCAGATAGATCCAAAATAAAACTAGAGGGCTATTGTTGCTCGCTCGCTTCGCTCGCTCGCGAGTAGGGTTGTTTTTGCTCGCTCGCTTCGCGAGCTCGCGGGTAGGACTGCTCTTGCGAGAGGGTTAGTGATACGCATGGCTAGTAGGGCCTACTGATATTAATGTTTTTTATTTGGTGTGTGACTCTCCAAGAGTCACACAAAGAACTTCCCGATTCGTTACTCCTTCGCCAACATCGCTAACATCGTTTTTTTTTGTACTTTCATCGATATTCTCACAAAATGTATTCTTGGGAATAGAGATGATAAATTCACTGTTGCATTGGAATAACTTTCGATTATTCCAAGCGGTAACATTAGCATCAGTTAAAAAAAAAAATTTTTTTTAAATCTAAAAAAAAATTTTTTTTTAAATCTAAAAAAAATTAAAAAAAAATTTTTTGTAATGTAATTGCGTTTGGTTCTTTGGTGGAAAATTTTCGTCCTCCCTTATAAATTGCATTGTAGAATCAACTCTTTTCGAAAAAAAACTAAAAAAACTAAAAAACTACTTGACCAATATGGACCAAAATCTAATCAGCTCTAAGTTACAGCGGGGCACATCGATTGCATCATTCGTCATCCTGATCGCGTTGTTACTTTTTCTGAAAACGTTAACGAAAAATTTGATTACATAGAAACGGCCATACGCACACACACACACACACACACACACACACACACACACACACACACACACGAACATTTTGCTGAAAATAGTCTAAAATGACTGCAATGACCATGAAACGTGAAGATCTGCTAAAAAATCGATTTTCGATTTTCGGGGTAATTACAATAACTTCCCTATAAAATCGGGAAGTTAAAAAGAAAACTGTCATCCTCAGCTGACCAACGTGGTACTAAACGTGTTAAAAGCCAACTTAGGAGACCATGAATTCCTCCAGCCTGAAGGATACTTCCTTCAACCGCACATTGCAAAACCCATTACCCGTCTCCTGGTTGCAAGGCAGATCCAACTTGAAAGAAAGAATACTGTCATCTACAGCTGACCAACGTGGTACTCAATGTGCTAAGAGTCAACTCAGCAAAGACCCTGCGAATTCCTCCGTCCTCAAGGACACTTCCTTGAACCGCAAAACCCATTACCGCCTCCTGATAGCTAGATAGCTGCAAGGGAAGTGCAAGGGAACTGTAGATTGAAAAAAGAATAAGGGGGTAGATGCTGGAGAGGGGAACCGGTACGCAGAAACGAGGGTTGACAAGCGCAAGGTTGTCGTACTTTCCGCCGGTTCGTTCGCCCCTTTTCGATTTAGCTGACCGCCAACGTGCCGGCTCTCTCGGTGCTCGGATGCATTCAACAGGTACCTATACAATCGATGTGTGTTCGCGGCGCGGTGGTATTCCCCGTCGGGCACTCTTGTTGTGTTGGTATCAGTGATCCGCGCTTCCTTCGAAGAGACGCTTGCGCCGGTAAGGCAGACCCTGTGCCGTTCCATGGCCACCGGTTCGTTATTAGTACGCCGCCGGCCGTCGAAGCTGGACGATCTTTCGTCGCGGGTCCGATCCAACCGGATCGCGTTAGTTTTGTTTACGTGACCGGCACACTTTTTCCCGGCCGTGGCTGCACAGTGAAATCAACCGGATCCTCTTTCTGTGCCCCCCTTTTTTCGGTTCCTCTCTCCAGGGACACGTTGCCGAACTGTGCGTCGTGATTCAGTGAGAATTTTTCGTTTTATATCTTTTTTATTCTTGTGGGGACTGCTCAATCCGCCGTTCTGCGAGGTGGAACGTTTTTCGGGTCTCTATCAGTGAGAATTTTTCGTTTTAGAAGATCCTCTATGGTCTGCGGATGTGCCCTCTGTTTCTGTTTAACGTGCTCGGTTTTCAATAGTTCTGGCTTGTCCTATCAGTCAGAATTTTATTTTTAAAATATACCATACACACTTTGTGGACGTTCTCTTTTCTGTTTTCGGGTCTGTCAGTGAGAATTTTTCGTTTTAGAGTATCCTCTATGGTTTGCCGATGCCCTCCTTTTCTGTCTGACGTGCTCGGGTTTCAATAGTTTTGTGTGAGGGACATTTTTTCGCCTCTGTCCCATCAGTCAGAATTTGATTTTTAAAATATATATCATATACACTTCGTGGACGTCCTCCGTTTTGCTTCACGAGTCCTGGTTTTGCCGAATAGCTTCGCGCAAGGGGACTCTTTCGAACATGATCTGTCAATGGGAATTTTTGTTTGTAGATACCTTCTATGTTCTGTAAACGTCCTCTTTCTTTCTGCTCGTGTGTTATTGCATAGTTGGGGGGACACTTTTGAACACGTCTGTCACGGAGAATTTTTCTTTTTAAAATACTATATTACATATGCATTTTGTGGACGTCCCTTTGCCTGTTCGATGTGTTCGCGTTTTATTGGAACATTTCCAGGCATGATCTGTCAGTGAGAGTTTTCTTTTCTTTAGAATACCTTCTCCATTTTGTGAATGTATACCTTCTTCGTTTGACGTATCCGAGTTCTGTTGATCAGTTTTGAGTGAGGGACATTCTCGGGCATGTTCGGGCCAAGTGAATAGTTGCTTCGTTGTTTCGTTGGGGAATGATCGCTGATGTTGGTGAGTAACTTCTTCCGGAAATGGTACTTGTTCTATTGATGGTGTTTGGAAGGGTCTTCGATTGATGTTTTGTCTTATGGGGTAGTCTTCTTAGAAGATCGTAGTGAGGGTGATGATGATCGTGTCGCGAAAGATTGGTGAGCTTTTTGAGTGGTACAGGTGAATGATTTCGAATTGAAGCTTTTTTTCTTGTAACGGTGAATTGATCCTCTTGTGGGAGAGCATTTCAGGCCAATTTCGATAGTGAACGTTTATCAGGGATATTAGTCTCCACGTGTACTTTGACTGTGATGTGTATATTGTCACAGAAAATCGTAATTTTAATGAACGACACGTGGAACGTTGATTCTGTTTTTAAATCGGAGTGATTTTCAAGAATATTTATTTGGAAGAACATGATCCTATGGCAGTGTACAAATATGTTCGAATGATCCAAAAATTTCAAAATCAGAGTGGACGCAGGAAATGGCAACCATGTAATCACGTGTGAACGCGGAGAAACGATGTGCAAAGATTGTCGTGTCACAAGTCAACAATTGTGCGAAAGATAATTTCGTGCAGTCTGAACCTTGCAGAAAGAGATAACATTTGCTGAATTAAAACGGTCTCTCAAATTAATAAGATCAATTTTTCAAACATTGGAGTCAACAGTAGAAAAATTTTCCTACGATCTATCAAGTAAACTAAATTTTCCATAAAACTAGGATCAGCACTATAAAAAGACTTTCCTACTATTTATTGATAAACTAAATTTGTCAAACACTAGGATCACAACTATAAGAATTTTTCTACAATCTATCAAATAAACTAAATTTTCCAAAAAACTAGGATCACCACTACAAAAATTTTCCTACAATCTGTTATGTAAACTAAATTTTCCAAAAAATAGGATCACCACTATAAAAATTTTCCTGCAATCTGTTAAGTAAACTAAATTTTCCATAAAACTAGGATCACCACTATAAAAAGACTTTCCTACTATTTATTGATAAACTAAATTTATCAAACACTAGGATCACAATTATAAGAATTTTTCTACAATCTATCAAATAAACTAAATTTTCCAAAAAACTAGGATCACCGCTATAAACATTTTCCTGCAATTTCTTAAGAGACTAAATTTTCCAAAAAACTAGGATCACCACTACAAAAATTTTCCTACAATCTGTTATGTAAACTAAATTTTCCAAAAAATAGGATCACCACTATAAAAATTTTCCTGCAATCTGTTAAGTAAACTAAATTTTCCATAAAACTAGGATCACCACTATAAAAAGACTTTCCTACTATTTATTGATAAACTAAATTTGTCAAACACTAGGATCACAACTATAAGAATTTTTCTACAATCTATCAAATAAACTAAATTTTCCAAAAAACTAGGATCACCACTATAAACATTTTCCTGCAATTTCTTCAGAGACTAAATTTTCCAAAAACTATGATCACCATTATAAAAATTTTCCAAGCACTAGGATCAGCACTATAAGAATTTTCATACATTCTGTTAAGTGAACTTAATTTCTCAGACACTAGGATCACAACTATAAGAATTTTGCTACAATCTATATGTATCAAGTAAACAAAACTTTTCAAACACTAGGATCACCACTATACAAATTTTCCTACAATCTGCTAAGTAAACAAAATTTTACGAACATTAAGGTCACCACTATAACAATTTTTCTACAATCTGTTAAGTAAATTAAATGTTCCAAACACTAGGGTCATCACTATAAAAATTTTCCTACAATCTATCAAGTAAACTAAATTTTCCAAACACTAGGGGGATCACCACTATCAAATTTAAACTAAACAAAATGTATACTAAATGTAATTGCGATCTACATGATGTAATAAGGTCACAACTTCACCTAGTTTTTGTAATAATTTGATCACGATGTATGAGAAATAAAGAAAGGAGTATTTCCAATGCAACATTGTAATTTCAAGAATTGTTAAATAAAAAAATGAGGACCCGATCATCTGACCAGGTAGTATGAAATAAATTGATTATGTTTGCGATTCAATCGAGAACCAACGTGTTCAAGAATACTTGATCTTCTGATGGAGATAAATGGAGCAGAAATTCCTCAGAAAAATTAAAGAACGAGGTCCGCGGAGAAAATTTGGCGCACAGTTCGCTCGCGAGAGTTGAACGACCGTTTAGGATCGCTAGATGTAAATCAGCTTCGGTATTCCTCGTTCCGGGCGTTATTGCAATTTTCCTGCGCAGCGATATATTTAAATATTCGAAGAAACGGCGCGGCGCGGCGGCGAGGTTAGGTACCGCGGAAGAGAAATCGTGCCGCCGACGAGCGTACGCTATTCGTATACAAATTTAACGAAGCACGTTGAAGTTTGCCAAGCGACGTTTCGCAATCGCCGAAGACACCGATACTCTCGCGTCTCTGTCCCTGTACGTTTCTTGAACGCAAATCCACCGTGTCAGGCAGGCTTTTCTCTTTCTTCCGTTTTTCTTCCGCGTTCCACTTCTTCCTTTTTTCCCTTTCGGAACGTCCCCGCGCTCCCTCACGCCCACCCCCGCCACCGTGTATCATTTATTAACTCGTTCCTCGTTTTCCGTTAGCTGTTCGTGCACTGTTTGAGGCGTGATGCGTACCAGACATACCAATAGATCCCCGAATTTCCGCGAGAGCAATTAGTTTTTTCGCTCGAACACATTTTTATATTGGTTTCAGTCCTCGATTCGGGATGTGGCGCGATCACCTGTCCAATTAAAAACGGAAATTCTTTCATTTAGATGGAAAATGAAACGATTTCGACGTACGTCTGTGTGTATATGTTTAAATTCGAATCTGATTGCTGGAATAAAAATACGGATTTATACAAATAGAGCTGTCGTTCATGTTTTATTCTAGGACGTTGGCAGGTTAGTTACGAGTTGATACAAACGAACTCTAAGTTTGTAAGAATTATAGGAAGTGGCTCAATAAATTGTTTTATTGGTCCACACATTTTAAAATTAACATTTAGTCTGCTAAATAGAAGGACATATTTTTAAATAATGAATTGCAGAAAATATGTCGATCAGAATAATTGAAATAAGTGGGTTCAGTATGTTCATTTTATAATTGTTGATATCACAAGAATACTTGAAGTGGTTAAATAAATTGTTTCATGTGCATATGTATTTTTAAATTAGCATTTAGTCTGCTAAATAAAAGGACATATTTAAAAACTGCATTGTCTCAAAATTTTTAAATAATGAATTGCAGAAAAGATGTCGATCAAAATAGTCTAAGTTAATGGATTTGGTGTGTTCATTTTATAATTGTTGATACCACAAGAATACTCGAAGTGGTTAAATAAAATGCTCTATTGACACACATTCCGCAGCAAGAGTCGCTTAAAGATGGAGACAGATTTACTCTGTAACAAATACACGTGCAGATGCATTTTCAAATTAGAATTTAGTCTGCCGGATGAAAACAACAAATTTCCGGACAGCGATGTTTCGAAATTCTTGCATGACAAATTTGTTAGATGTGAATTAAAACAAATGGGGATGTACACTTTTTATTTCAGCGGGGCGCAGATTTGCTGGCGCGCATGCTGCGATAAAAGTCACTTGACATTTTCCAGTGTATTTTTGGAATTTAGTTAGAAAATTGAATACGATTCGCAATCGACTATCCCATTGTTAAAAAATATCGCCAGGAAGCGGACCAAGTAATAACCGGGAAGTTTTAAAATTTGGTTAAACGAAAATTGAGATTGATTCTCGTTGCGTTGGTTGCAGCCGGGCGAAATATGGGGAGAATTATTCATATCAACATAACAAAATTTCTATACGAGAAAAAGGAAGGAAGGAAAATACGGGCTAATTGGTCGCAGTTAAAAACGCATTCGCGCGAATAATTTTACTGATAGTTACCAACAAATCATTAAAAAGACCAGAAATATCCTGTAATACTGTCAATAACGCGTTGAAATTGTTGATACAAATCGAGCTAATAATCTAGAATTCATTAAGCTCAAACATTAATTCCATCGCAAATTAACTGTGTGCTTGTATAATAACGATAACACACTCCCCTTCGTTCAAAACTCCGAATCCGAGTCGAGTGGCAACAAAAATAAATCCACTAGTCAATTAATACGTGTCGAGAGCTAATTCGATCCCGGACAAATATAAAAGGGCAGGTGTTCCCCAGAACGATTTTTAATGAACACTCGTTGCATTCGAAACGAAAAACCCTTGTGTATATTTGCAGTAAAAAACACGGACAATATGGCTGCGAAGCGAATTAACACGTTCGATACCGGCGCGGCGTTACACACATATAGCCACGATTTTATGGTAAAGCAAATCCAATTATTATTGCTCATGTCGTTATGCAACATGATAGTCCATAGCATGGTCTAGGAGAAATTTCCCTGTATACAGTGGGTGTAAAAAGTGTTCGTACGCCCTTTAAAGTTGGGTAACTTTTTTATAATTTTACCGAACGACCTGATTTTACCACGTTTTTTTATAATCAATTAGAAACATTGGTTTACGAAATGATATGCAAAAAAGATTTTCCAAAAAGTATAATTTACAAGATTACATGCAAAAAAGGCATTTTTTAAAACTTCTTTTATGTGGGCCCTTACTGAAAATTTAAAATATATGTTTTGTAGATCCGTATTAGAAAAAAGAACGTTGAAGAAAACGACACGCATCGAAAGTTATTTGATTCTGTGAATTTTAAGCAGAAACTGATCAAAAGTCGCAAGAAACTATGTAGTTCTTGGGTAGGTCAATCCATTTCGATGAAATTTTCAGCATGTGTATAATTAACGTAGATGTACAAAATATATGTTTTAAATTTTCTTTAAGGGCCCAAATAAAAAAGTTTTAAAAAATTCCCTTTTTACTTTTGCATGTATCCTTGTAAATTATAATTTTTGAAGAATCGTTTTTGCATATCATTTCGTAAACCAATGATTCTAATTGATTATAAAAAAATCAGGTCGATTGGTATAATTATAAAAAAGTTACTCTATTATAAAGGGCCTACGAATACTTTTTACACACACTGTATGTATTTGTCTAATTTTTCGTATTTTGTATAATAAAATATTATGAATAAAAACATAATAAAAGCTGTCTGCATTGATTCCAGGAAACAAGGACCACGTAGGAATTTTTTATTTAATAATTTTAATTGGAACTGACACGAGGAGATTTTTCTGTTTGTTTAATAATTTTAACAAGTTGGACCTGACATCAATGGTATTATAAAAATAACAAGATTAAATTTATTTATATTTTGTGCGATTTTTACTATAATATATACTGGAGTCAAAAAATGAATTCAATCAATTCTCATGAAAACACCTTTACAATCTCAATAATTGTCAAATAAAAAATCTAAAATGGGTAATTTGACTCCTCGAAAACACATTAAGAACGAGAAATGTTTGAATCTCGTTCGCGAAACACGCAATTCGCGAGATCGTTGACGGCTTATCTGCATTATCGCCGCAGAAATAAAAAAGGCAAAAAATGATTGATTATCGTTCGGAGCAAAAGTCAATCCCGCGTTGGATTGTTAAATAAAAAAAGGCGGTCGCGATAGCCGATGCTTGGATTAATCAAAAAATGCACATGTGTCGATAAAATTCTGAGAAAATGTATTTTTAAAATTTTCAATATACATAGGCCCACATGAAAAAGTTGTGGACAACAATTTCACTATCTTCTCTGTAATTCCGAAAAATTGCAACTTTTTCGAAATGTTTTTTCCACGTCTTGTAGTAAACTAATTGTTCTAAAAAACAGCCAAGTATATTCCAATGTTAAGAAAGTTATGGTCCTTTTTACGTTATGTTATGGGCGCGATTAGCATCATTCGAATTTCAAAATCGAATTAGATTGCGTGTTACACAACGAATTGGCCAGGCGAGGATTTTGGAAAAAAGTGGTGCAATTTTTATGCGACTATCGTTGAGCATTCCGTGTCTGCGAGATCGCAGCCGACGATTTAATCCGACGCGCGAGCCGCGAGGATTAAAAAAATGATTACGCGATCAGCGAAGCCGACAACGCCAGCTAAATCCTTTAAATCCGCTAACAATTAGAGAGCAACGGGAGACGCGATTATTAGAAAATCTCTTTGATAACGTAAGGCTGCTCGTTTTTGCTCGAAACCTTTTCATTATTAAAGTGGCTGCGCTGCAAGTCTTGCGTCAATATAATTTGATGTTTCGTTGGCACATTGTGTAATGTACAAATGATTTTCTTAAAATGAGGACGCAGGGACCACTTATTTAGTAAAGTTTCGAGAATCTTTACGGACACTTGTGGCAGTTTTAATTTTACATAAAATGTTTGACAAAGACCAGCAAGATTTTCATTTTCCTCAAAAATAAAAATATTTTCTATCAACCTCAATTTCACTATTGTCTCGATACTTTGTCACGATACTGAACTTTGCACGCGTGGTAAAATGTTTAACAAAGTCCATCAAAGATTTTCATTTTCTTCGAGCTACGATATCAATAAAGTAAAAATATTCTTCATCAATTTCGAGTTCAATAAATCAGGTTGAAAATTATTGTCTCGCGTCACTGAACTTTGCACCTAAAATATACTTCGCCAGAGGAAAAGGTTAAGAAGACAAACAAATGGATTGTTGGGATGATTTGTAAGGAGCGCGTGCGCATTAGCGGAAGATAATCTTTAATTTACGTTGGTACGCCTCGAGAACCGATTCGCGTTAATTATCATAAAGCTGAAAAGGCTGGGAAGCATCCAACGACAGAGAAAGAGAAAGTAAGAGCGAGAGAGAGAAAGAGAGGGCGTAAAAGAGAGGAAAAAGCGGGGCAAAGGAAAAGAAAAAGAAAGTAATTTAGAAGTTCCGTGATTAATGAAGTAATTCGTTCTGAGTAAGAAGTTGTATTTCATTTCGTCCGACTTCCGTTCTTTGGCCTGAAATAATCTCCGCGGAAGAGGAGAATTATGCGATGATTGTGACGAAAGGAAAGGAGAGGAGAGGAGAAGAAGGGTGGGGGTTAAGGTCCTTGTAAAAAGTGCAAATCTGCTCGATAAGGGGATGGAACACGTTTTTTTCGCGGATTTATTTCGCCGAAAATATACGATCGTCTTTGCAGTTTTTTCTTATTTTCGTACACTTCTTCTCTCTCTGTTCATCGGTCCGGGATACACAGGGAATTCATTATCTTGTCCGGAGTGGATAGGATGAAGCGGTAATTAAAAGCAAACAATCTATCCCCTGATCCTCTATTTTTAGAACATTACTATTTCCGGAGTAGTTATTAAAAGAGGTGGTTAAAGTGGACGAGGTGGCGGGCAAGTGAGGGAAAAGAAGAGGAAATTACGAGTGTTGGGGGACCTGCGATGTGCAGGAAAAAAAGTGTGTGTGCACCTGTTAATAAGAACGTGACCAGGGTAACCCGACGACGATGACGGAAGGCGGACCGAACATAAGTGTGAGTAACTCGACGGCACTTATTCTTCCTGCGATTTTAAATTAGCCCGGCTCAGCGGATTTTCAAATGTTGTTGCTTGCGATTAGGAAACACGTAGGCACACGTGAGGGACTGAATTCTTTTTTTTCAGTTCACTATAATTATATTAGATGAATTGCTACGCATAAAAAAAATGGGTAACGTTATCATTAAGCATTTGCGAAAATGACGATTTAAACTAGAAACACACGAATACGATTACGTTTTATTTAACGACAAAGGTATTTATAGATGACTTTATAGATGAAAATTGAGTCCCATTGAAATCACCAACACAAATTTTCCCGACACGGTTTTCACCGACAATAGCTTTGATTGACAACGCCTTATTTGATCGACAACGCCTTATTTGATCGACAACGAATTTGATCGACAACGAATTTGATCGACAACAACTTAAGACAACCGCAGTATGTATTATCATTAGATTGCGGATGTTTATGCAAAATAAAAAAGTTATGCATTAATTGTGGGAAGCAGGAATAAAATAAAAATTGATTTCATCCCTTAATGACTTTATTACATTAAGAACAACATTACGATGTTCTTAAATTTTTCTAGTCCTTTACTGTTTTATATTTCACTAAACCAATTTCTTCATAAATGCATAAAGATCCGCAGTCTAATTATCATACAGTATTATCATATGTATTAGCATACTGTGTCTCAAGTCGTTGTGGATTAAATTCGTTGTTGGTCAAAATCGTTGTGGATCAAATTCGTGGTCGGTCAAAATCGTTGCCGATCAAATTCGTTGCCGATCAAATTCGTTGTCGGTTAAAGGCGTTGACAGCCAAAGCTATTGTCGGTCAAATCTGGAATCGGTGAAATGTTGTCGGTGAAAATCGTGTCGGGGAAATTTTTGTCGGTGATTTCCATGGTACACATGAAAATTAAAGGAGATTAAATTTTCAATTTATCGATCGAAGCATCCAGGAACAATGTAAAAATCCACAATGTGTAGACGATCATCTAATATCTAGATCTAAATATTTTTATCATTTTTACAGAAATATGGGTTAGATTTATGATTAATGAATAAATCAAAGCAGTAAAGACTGCCAACGACTCGTAAAGACCGAGCTAAATATTCATTGTTTCCAACACTAATCTCGAACACACTGAAACAAATGAGCACACCGAAAGTGTCCTTTCAATTCGACGATAGTATTCGACACTCCAGATTTTCCACGTAAAACGAAGAGAATTCTCGACCAAATGAAACACATTAGGATTAGGACACGTTCGAAGAGGAAGACCAAACGACGTTAAAATGACGCAAGAAGTCTCACACAAAAGTCCTTTCTCTCCAGATAAAATTGCGTTTGGAACAACAATCTACGTCAGCATCCTAATGCTAGTAAAATTAAAAGACAGTTCGAACCAGTACAGAGTGGAACCCATTTCAAAGTTCGACCTCAACTCGCAGTTTCCCCGTAGTCCTTCGGTTCTCCACATCCTTCAACCAGGATGTTGACTTCAGCCCCGGCGTCTCAGCTTCTTGTTGTCCGCTCGTTCGTTGTCGTTCGCTCTTTATTCCCGGAAATCTGTTTCTCTCTTGAACCTCGAGTTTTTTCTCTGGGTTTCCCACCCCCTCTCCTCCTCCTCCACTTCTCTCCTTCCCACTCTCCTTCTAGGTTTCCCCGCGAGCCACTAGCAATCCCCCAAACCGGTTTTTCTAGGTTTTACGTCCGCGAGTGTGCCGCACAGTCCGTGCACGTTTTTCCTCCTTCGAGTCTTCCCTCGCAGGTATCTCTTTGTCTCTCGCGGAGATTGAGATTGAATAATTGAAAGGCACCGAGTGGGAGAGAGGAGAGAGGGAACACGCGAGTCCATTTTTCCTGGGTCTTCCGCGGAATTAGCGGCGCGGTGTCCCGAGTCGAGCGCAATCTTAATTACGTCGGATTTATTATTGAAACGTGTTTCTTTACCCGTTTATCCCGGCCCGGACTGGGTCTGATTGTTTCAAGATATACACTGAACCCCGTCGACTTTATTCACGTTTTTATTACAATTTCTCATTCGCAAAAGGTGAAAAGTGAAATCCAAACGAAATTTCGAATAGCAAATTTTTAAGGAAAGACTCCAAATTATCTAATCTAGGTGCACGGTAGTGCAGCAACCAAGTTCCTCGCACTACCTCCTTTTACACGAAACGACTTAGCCGTTTTTTAGAGGCTTGTAACAGGGCCCGCTCTAGCGGTTACGACGCCCCGGACAAAAAAACAAATTGTCGCCCCTTAAGAACAGTGGCGCACCCAGTATTTATGCACCGAGTTAAACAAAATGACCTTTTTTTTTAGCAAAAATATCTGTCAACGGTAGCCTGAAATTTTTTATTAATTGGGTATTTAAAACATCAAACAATATTTTTCTCACACTTACAGCCAAAATGACGCCCCTAAATTTTGCCGCGGGAGCAAACGTCCGGATTGCCTCCCCCCTAGAGCGGGCCCTGATTATAACTCGGCACTGGAGGCAGATGGAGAGATGTAATTTCGTACACTTGTTAAATGCTATCATGTCTGAATATTGACAAAACATTAATCTTCCAACATTAGTAGGTTCAGAGATATAGGACCTGAAAAATCGCTAAATTTGTCACTGACTGACTGATTGACAGATCATCAAAACCTTTTGGGTACTTCCCATTGACCTACAAGCTTGGTACATAGGTCCACCATAACAAACACTCAAAGGAATAATTATCAAAGTTTGAAATTTTACACCTTAAAGGGGTTGTATTTAAAAAAAAAATTACGAAATAGGTTATGTATGGAGAAAATGAAATATGCCGCTTTTCCCATAAGGAACTGTGTAAATTCCGGAAAGAATCATCTGCTCTCTTCAAACGTCCGTACAGCGCCATTCGAGGTAGTGGCAAAAAGCTCAAACTGTTGGATTACGATAAGGTAGAAAATGACACTAAAATTATAACAAAAAAAATCTAGGTAAAGTTGGGTTCTAATTCGCCGGCAGAGTGTTAATCTTTGATACCTACTTGATAATTGATGAAATTTCAACAAAAATTGATGAAGTCCCAACAAAAACATCCTGTAAACAGGAGCCGAGTTCCTATGGCCGTAAAAAGTTGTGAGATCAAACAAAATACGTCCAAGTTCGTTAGTTTAGAAATACCTCTTGCTATACTGAAAAAAGCGATTGAAAAAATTAGTTTAAAAGAACGCTATTTAATTTTTAATGAATTACATGGAGGGCTAAATTATTCAAACTTGGCCGCTACCTAACACGTTTTATGGCCACTGGTTTAAAAAGTAACGGCCAAGCTTAAATAATTTAGCACTCCATGTAATTCATTAAAAATTAAATAGCGTTCTTTTAAACTAATTTTTACAAATGCTTTTTTCAGTATTGCAAGAGGTATTTCTAAGCTAACGAACTTGGCCGTATTTTCTTTGATCTCAAAACTTTTTACAGCCATAGGAACTTGGCTCCTGTTTACAGGATGTTTCTATTAGGATTTATGATTACTGTGGATCTTTGTGCAAGATAAAAATCGTTTACATTAATTGGAAGACGAAGAAATTGGAATTCTCTTCGTAGTGTTTTTTTTTAAATCTGTTGACAGTTTTAAATTCTTCTAATCGGTAAGATTGCTTTAAATTACCCTCATCCATTATTCCCATAAACGCATAAAATCTAAAGTCTAATGATCAAAATAGAACCTGCGACGACCTTCTTTCGTTTCTACGTGACTATTACCCCCACCACTAGTCCGAGAACCTTGATCGAGGTTGCAACTAGCGAGCTTTTAGTGCACTCAGATTCTAAAAACGTATTTATGGGTATTCAATATAAATGACTGAAAATTGCGGTACAAAAGAATATTTTCCATTTCAAGTTTTCTTGCGTATGAAGCATTCGTTGGAGTTGGAATAGTTTCGAGTGTAAAGTATTAAAAAATACGAGGTACTGAATCCTCCCAGAGAAAGTTTCACATCATTCAAAATTCAAAAGCAAAAATAAGGAGTAAGTCAAAGATGATAACTGGTCTGCGGATGTTATGCATTTATGACAAAAATGAGTAGGTGTAATTCAAAACAGGAAAGACATTAAAACAGTTTGACAATGCCAATATACTATTTTCAACATATAAAAATCATTATTGAGGATTTTTACGTAGCTCGTATAGCTTGTTATTGATGAACAAAAATTTTATTTTGTATAAAGATCCGCAGTCTAGTGATAGCACTAAACCTACTGAACCTTAAAAGTAATTGGTACACGTTCCCTTGTAAAAACGACGAGATTGATTTTATTTAGATTTCACGTGCTCTACTAAAGATATCCATATAATCATTTAATTGGAAACAAAAAAAACTGGAACCGGTCATTCTGACCAGTGCTGGTAGGCTCAGTGTTAAAAAACGAACTGAACCTGAAATACCTTCGTGTTCGCAATGCGAAACAGTTGGGCTGGTTAACTGGGAACAGTGTATTACTCATCGTTGCGCCGAACAAATGAGCATAAACCCAATTCGGCACGAGGTTATTCGCGCCCCTGGGAGTGTCCATTATCGCGGATGAAAATAATATTCGCGTAAATACATACGAGCAAGGTCCGAACGGTTATCCTTTTAGCTGGTCGCGTTAAAATCGACGCGCGGGTGCACGATAGCAGTTTTTAATCCGCGGATAAACCAAAGGATCCGGGACAATCGGACGTTCGGTGATACCGTGGGCTCGCGCGTGGGAAATTACCCAAGTCATTTCCGGAATTTAACAGGGCCGTAAGTTCGAGCCGAACGAGTGGTTAACGACTGGTCATTCGAAATCGTCGTTGATTTCGAGGGATCTTTGAGGAAAATCGAGCAAAGTAATATCAAGAGTGACGCTCGGTCAAAACATGAATTCAATCGATCAATAATGAACACCTCCTTCCACACACACACACACACATCCTTCATATAAATATTAGATGATTGCATAAGTTCGTGCCCGATTTAGTACTGAACAGACTGTACTACACGGCGGAGTGTAAAAGAGAAATTATATAGTCACCATTATTTTATACAATTAGAGCTTTATTAATCAATTACAGTAAGCAGCATAACTGATTCCACACATTTTAAATCAGAATAACTTTTATATGAATGGACCAAACGACTTCAATTTCTCTGTAAGGCTAGAAGAATTAGTTTAGTAAATGACGTCTAATAAATCAGTTGAAAAAATGCATTTGGTCGGAATTGTGAAAAACAATACTAAACATTGATTTTTACAACTTTTTTTAGTTGGCCCAATAACGAAAATTTAAAAAATGTGTTTTGTCAACTGGTGTAAATTATATATGTTCTGAAAATTTCATTGAAATTGGTTAATTGGTTTACGAATGATAAACGATCAACATTGGTAAAAAGGCCGAAAATCTTGAAAAATCGCAATTTTTAACACTTTTGGTCGTTTATAATTCGCAAACCAATTAACTAATTTCAATGAAATTTTCAGAGCGTATATAATTTATACCATTTGACAAAACACATTCTTTGAATTTTCGTTATTAGCCCAGCTAAAAAAGGTGTAAAAATCAATTTTTACTATTGTTCTTCACAATTCCGTCCAAATGCATTTTTTCAACATATTGTTTACACATCATTTACTAAACTAATTCTTCTAGCCTTACAGAGAAATTGAAGTCGTTTGGTCCATTGATAAAAAAGTTGTTCTGATTTAAAGTGTGTGGAATCAGTTATGCTCCTCACTGTATAATTTCTCTTCAAAATTTAACCATACAATTTTATTTTCAAATCGGACACAAACTTATGCAATCATCTAATAAGTAGCGAACACCATTTGATCGTAAAATACCAGAAACAAGTAGAATTCTACCCAGACGTAGAATTTAAAAGTTAGTTGGACCCAAAAATGATCAAATTGCGCAACTCGTAAACTCGAAATGGTCTTGCAAATTATTGTATGCAATCTCGATATCAATGATAATGTTTAGAATATACCAATCAACGAAATAGTAAGTACCATTTTTGTTCTGATGATTGAAAAAGGAACGGAAGTGAACACGTCCTCTCAGATCCTCTTCTTGCGGGCAACTTGCGCAGTTGAGTCCTCTCCCTAATCCTGGGTCCTTCGCACCAAACTCCTGCGGAGTGTAGGGGAAGTTGGAGAGATTAGGGTAGGAGGGAGAGTATCCTCGCAGTCACGATAAGTCATCGTATAGCAGGTCGTTGAATTCGTTCGCCTACAATATAATGAAATTAAAAATACCCAGTTGCATTAAAAGATATGACAGGGACCTTGATTTTTTTGTTGAAAATCGATTTTTTTTAATTAAGAAAATTGCAATTTCTTGTCGGTTAAATACTGATTAACTTTGGTACGAAACACTTCTCTGTCCGACCACCCGAAGGGGTTGAAAAATCGTGGGGACTAATTTACGCCGCATCCTGTATACATAAATAAATATAAAATACCATTTGATCGTAAAATACCAGACATATGTAGAACCAAAAAATAACTAGAACAAAAAAATAACTAGAACAAAAAAATAACTAGAACCAAAAAATAAGTAGAACCAAAAAATAAGTAGAACCAAAAAATAAGTAGAATCGAAAAATATGTTGTTACGTATGCAGACGCTACCGTTGGTGACTCTTGCCCTTCCGAAGATATGTGTCGAAACAGAGGGCCTATTTAAGAACAAAGGGCTTACTCAAAATCGAATCATAAAGGGGCTCTTGCATGCGATATAACTTGTAGGAATTCATTGCTAATCAGAGGTAGCACGTGGCCCCCACCATCGCTAGATCTGATTTTGGGTACTATATAAGGGTATGGATCCTTCCTATTTAGTTGGGTTGATTCAAGTGAATACGCGCAGTATGTACCGTTCCCCGTCGAAAGTCAATTCGCGCTAGATCGGTTGTTAAAGTTCTTGTCTACCACTCTGTAGTAGATCGCCCCCGCATTTCTCGGTGCGTCAAAACTGAGAGAGTTTAGTCCGCGAGACCGCGACACATTACACTAAACATTTGTATCCAACCTTTTTCTATCAACAATATATTATTTGTATTACTCTATTCGGAGTTCAATCCCATTAGGCATATTCCTTTTCGATCTTCCAGTAGCTAGTATCCTGTGACGATACACCTTACCGCTCGAGGTGTATCTATTCAAATCAATAAGTTACGAGACAACGGTACCACGACCCTATCCTTTATAGTGGCGACCCAGTGGTGAAATAGACATCGGCTAGTCCTCGTGTACACCTACAGTGGCGACCCGGTGGAGAAATAGGCATCGGCTAGTCCACTTTTCCATATTCCACACACGAGGCGACCCGGTAGTGAGATAGACATCGGCTAGTCCTACGTGTACCTTTATAGTGGAGACCCGGTGGTGAGATAGACATCGGCTAGTTCACTCCTATGCTCCACACGAGGCGACCCAGTGGTGCAATAGACATTGGCTAGTCCTATACTCTATCCAACAAGAGAGCAGTACCACGTGAAGACCAGTTTTCGTTCGTATTTGCGCACCTTCGCCCTAATTGGTTCAAGAAAGTGGGGAGTGGATAGTGGAGTGAGAGATGATAGGCTCGCTGCCCCTCCAACATCTTCCAAGCTGCGCGCAACGGTACTGCTCTCTCGTTGGATATAGAATACGTGTACCTTTCCTAGGCCCAAGATATCTCTAACATCCAAACTCCCCTCGGTTCCCGCATCGCTGCCTGTACCTTGGCTCGTAACAATGTAGAACCCAGAAGTACCGAAGTTGACAGCGGGGAAGAATTGCCCGGGCCTGACAGTGGAGGGAACAGATACACTGGTGGTGGGGACACTGGTCGTGTAGCGGGGAAGAAGTTGCCTAGGCCTGCTCTACATAAATAAATAGCAAACACCATTTGATCGTAAACTCGTAGAAACAAGTAGAACGGAAAAATATGTAGAATCTAAAAATATGTAGAACCCAGAAGTTACCCGAAGTTCTGCCAAAGCAATCTTGCAAATGGAAAGGAACTGTCTCGGTAAAGTTCGTTTGTAGGTCGCGACAAGAT
The DNA here is from genome assembly GCA_933228785.1 of Lasioglossum pauxillum. NCBI lineage: Eukaryota > Metazoa > Arthropoda > Insecta > Hymenoptera > Halictidae > Lasioglossum > Lasioglossum pauxillum. Next base: position 15,033,013 of record OW121706.1, on the reverse strand, counting down.
TGTTGCAGCATTATCCGAGCGATCATTGCGATCGAGGCGAGGAACGAATGGTGACAGTGGAACCGGACGACGAAATTGTGTGTGTAGTTTGCGACGTTGGGAAACTTTTGGCAGAGGAGCGTATGGGATTTAGGTTTAGCCGCCTCTACGGATCTCACGCGCATAGGCAGCGGCCTGGCCAAGTTTATAGGATAGCCGGGGCGATACTATGCATCAGAAGTTTGTATCTCCTCGTCGATTCGTTACGGACGTGTCTAACTTCGTCCGTCAATAATTCAAAAGTTGATAACCGATAGTCACGCGAGACTGTCACGAAATGTCATGCCCGCTACGTTTTTACGATCGAGTTCGATCGAGAGACGCGGCGAAGGTCGTCGAACAGGAAGTGCGAAGACTATGGTTGTCCCTTGGAATAACACAGCAGTCACGCGATACTTCGCCGGGGAGAACCTTGCCGGAAAGTTTCAGAATTTGAACAGAGAGGAATATACTTTCTTGCTTCTGTTCATTTAGATAGCCTGCTTATTAATTTTAATAACGGGAAATAATTTATGTTTCCTCGTCGAGAGAGTTCATTTAACAATCTTTAACGACGCGAAACAATTTTTCTCCCGTCCAAGAGGATCTTTCGATCGCCTATTAATTTTAACGACGCTAAACAATTTCGTCGGTCGTTAAAAATATGTTCTTAACGACTCCGGATGCTTGGATGTGGCTCTTGATGATTCCAGTCACCAACGGTGGTTCAAAAATTGATTTTATTTATTCGCTCGCCGTCGAGGCAGATGTAATATTGCAGCTCTTGAAAATCTTCATACAAGTGAGAGATATTTCCTTCTTTTTATGAAACTTTCATAGATTATTTCTTTCAAAATGTCTTTTTCAACCTGTGTTAAAAATGTTTTTGGGCAAAGAGACACCTGAAATTTTTATTCTGCTTCGTTCAGCTACATTTGCCACAAACGAACAACAAATTCGTCGCTAGAGGATTTTATGCATTTGCAATGAAAACGAGTGGTTGGAATTTGAAACAGTAGAGGGATTAAAATAATTTATAAAAACGAGTGGGTGAAATTTGAAACAGTGGAGGGATCGAATTGATCGAAATTATTTTCAACTGATCAAAATTATTTTCAACTAATCGAAACGATCGCAGAAAGAAATTTCTGCCTGTTTCTTCTAATTGATGTAATAATTCCGCATGAAAATCCGCGGCCTAACTTTTTGCATATTCCGACGACGCGACGCGGCAGTTACAAATTACGACGTCTCGTTGGTTTTTAATTTCAACGGCGGCTGTGAAAAAAGCTGAGCTGCTCAGCCGTGACTGTAAAGTTGATACGATTGTGGTGGCATAACAGTTGAGCGTGTATGGACGTAGTTTTCTAACGAGGTGTTTTCATTGGGGATAAACAGAATCCGCGGCCATTCATTATCGCTTTATCTAAACCTCGCGCACCGGGTTCGAGTGCACTTCACGTCGCCGCATGCCCTCTTGCACAATGGAACCGGCACGCAATTAGCCAAGTGTCGCTCTAATAAGGATTTGTAGGATAGGTTAGGTCAAGCTAAATCGGCCTGTTTGCCGTTAAACAGGTGGACGTCCTGCCACAGCCTCCTGTTTCGACTGTTGGCCTCGAGAGCTCGCATCATGATGAAGAGTGGCCTTTAAACCCATTCGCGCCGCTCAAAATTAGTTAACGTTGAATTTGAATAGGTTTAGAGGATCCGCAACCGGAAATGCAGAACACTCCCGTCTCGCAATATCCACCATTTTCGCAACAACTCGCAGAAATGTCCATTCTTACCGACGCGACGTTCACGTTATACTTTTTCCATTATGTTCTTCATGCGGCTTCACAAGGATCAAAGGAGGTACCGAACTTTTTAATATGTACTGCTTAACCCGTTCGGTCACGAATTATTTCTAACTAAGCAGTTCTTTCAATGAAATTATGATTTTTCAGTTATATAAAATATCTTCGAGGACAATATGAGACAATATGAGTCTAAAATACGATTCATGATCGTCATGTTATTCAACCACATCTAAACAAGATTGGATTTGTTGTTCTGAATGCCACAAATGGCTCCATCAAACATCTACAATGTATACTAATATTTGTAACATGTGTGCTAGAGAAAAAAAAATGAATTGAAGTAGGGAGAAGAGTCTATAAATAAAGGAGTGCGTCTATCCCCAACTAGGACTGCATCTAGGGATTGCACCCCCGCAAAGCGGGATCCCGCAATCCCGCAGAATCCCGCGTCATATTTTGGTCCCGCATTTCGTAAATAGGCGAAGCAGAATCCCGCAAATTTTGCGGGACTATGCGTCCCAAAATTTCGCGAATGGCGACGCGCACGAAGAACTATTTCGATGGCCTGTCATGAAGATATCGACAAAACTTAAAAAAAAGAGATGATTTCCTTTGCGAGCGATGGCAAAGAGGGGAAATATTTACGTATTGGCTTACGACTATTTTTTAACTATTCGACCTTCAAGTGTAGAGGCTGAACGAGCTTATCCCGCTGCAGGATATATTTTTGTAATGACTTGAGAACCTAACTAAAAGATACGACAATTAATAGACTTTGCTTTTTACGATCATATTTTCAAAGTTCTACAAATTAAAATTTGCTTTTATAATTTTAACATTTCTCAGATTTTAATTTACTTAAAATTATAATCACAGACAGGTCGATTGCATATAGTTCGTTCTGAACAATTTTTATAGTTATTTTTAAGTTCTAACCAACATTTTGGTAAAGGAAAAAATTCTTCCGATTCACCTCAGCAATTAATATACAGGGTGTCCCAAAATTCATGAACTTCCCGAAAGGGGGTGGTTCCTGAGACCATTTCAAGCGACGTTTTCCTTTGCAAAGATGTTATCCGCGGCTTTGTTTAAGAGTTATTAACGAAAAACACGGACCAATCAGAGCGTGACCTAGATGCGAGTTGCCACAGTCGGCTTGGCGCGCCAACTGCCTATTGGCCGACTGTGGCAACTCGCGTCTAGGTCGCGCTCTGATTGGTCCGTGTTTTTCGTTAATAACTCCTAAACAAAGCCGCGGATAACATCTTTGCAAAGGAAAACGTCGCTTGAAATGGTCTCAGGAACCACCCCCTTGCAGGAAGTTTACGAACTTTGGGACACCCTGTAGATATACAAGGCGAGGCACCTGAGACTTACACCGAAAATATCTTCGTTGTTGTTAGATTTATTGCCGAAAATCTTGAAAATCTGCAATTTCTACCATCTTTAAATGTTTGTAGCTTATTGCAACGTCGACCGATTTTGACGAAATTTTCAGAATATGTTTAATTGGCACAGATCTACAAAACGCATTTTTTAAATTTTCAATATAGGCCCATATAAAAAAGTTAACAATTCAACTTTTAGCATTTTTTCAACAATTCCGATCAATTGCAATTTTTGAAAAAATTTCTTTTCATATCCTTTAGTAAACTAATTGCTCTAGATTCCCAAAAAAGTTCAAATCGTATAGTACAATATTAAAAAAGTTATCGTCTTCTTTAGAGCGGTCCTAAACTTTTGTCCACTAGTGTATATACATTTCAATTCTAGTTTGTTTTCCAAAAAGAGATTTATTTTAATTTAAATTTATGTAGATTTAGATTTTATATGTATTCTGTTAATAAATTTTGACTAATATGATTAAAGATGATTATCTCATTAAGTAAAATTTGTTCCTTTATTAAACATATATTAAATTGAAGACCCAAATTCTTAGTCCCGCGGGATCCCGCGGGATTGAAATAAATCCCACATCAACCCCGCGGGATTGAAAATGGCGCGGGATTGCAATCCCTAACTGCATCTAATTAACATATTAATATAAAAGTTTAACTCATTTAACGTTATATTTTATTAAAGAGATTTAAATACACAATTCAACTATACCTGTCTACACTTTCAATTTTTTTTCATAAAATTTTTACATTCTGTCAAGAAAGTACCGGGAATGGATCATTTAAAAAGCCCGCTTAAAGGGATTGTTGAAATTATTTTTGTCGCTAAGTTCGCACAACTGTCCTCTATACTCACACGGAGTTTGAGCGTCACTTATCATTTAGTTTGTTTACAGTGCGCCATTTTGTCAGTTCATCTCAAGTGTGTTTTGCGATTTTTGCAAATTTTCTGCAGAAACTCAATCGCGTTAAGGTCGCTGAAGACATGTTAGAACGAGTCAATTCCGACCCCAAATTCATAAAACGCATTGTAACTGATGATGAGACATGGGTTTACGAGTTTCACATGCAAACCAGTCAACAAGCTTCGGAATGGCGCCTTCCAATTGAGCCGAAACCGAAAATGCACGTCAAAGTCGATCAAAAGTGAAGGTGATGACAGTTTTTTTCGATTACCGCGGTGTTGTGCACTCTGAATTCTTGCCACAAGGTGAGACAGTAAATAAAGAATATTATCTGAGCGTTATGCGACGTTTGAGAGAGCAAATTCGTCGAAAAAGATCAGATTTGTGGAAAGAGAACTCATGGATTTTTCACCACGATAACGCACCATCTCACAAGGCTATCATTGTGAACGAATTTCTGGCCACAAACTCAACAAATCTTATCGAGCAGCCACCGTATTCCCCTGATATGGCTCCGGCCGACTTTTCTCTTTTTCCAAAACTCAAATTACCACTTCGAGGCACCCGTTTTCAGTCGATAGATGACATAAAAGAGAATTCGCGACGAGTATTGAAGTTGATTCCAAAAAATGCGTTTACAAAATGTTTTGATGATTGGGTTATTCTTTGGCATAAGTGTATTATTTCGAAAGGGGCCTACTTTGATGGCGATACAATAAATTTGGATGAATAATACATATTTTGTGTTTTATTGTCCAATTCCCGGTACTTTTTTGACAGAATGTATAAACAGAAAACAAAATGTGGTGCATCTATCCCGAACTTGCCCTACTAAAATCTGCATCGAAAACATAGAATACGGACTGCAAAATATAAAGCATGAAAAATAAGATAAGATAAAAAGGAAGCGCTGGCGAAACTACAGATAGGTTTTAAAATTTATGCGGATACAAACGAAGCTATCCACGACGGGATCCCGTACCATCTCGAGGAACTGTCCGGACATTGATATTGTTCATTTATTAAATTAGTTCGGCCGCATACAAAGCGATTCTTTTTTTCTTTTCTCCGTGGCTCAGCTCTCATGGGGTGGGGGTTGAAGTTTAATCGAATTTGTTTGTTAGAGAAAGTAAGACTCACGTTGAATTCGGAACCAATTCTTCGGGACTTCTTCCAGTTCGAACCGACCCGTCGCTCGTTCCCGGGAACTTAAATGAGGTTTTGTGACGGTGAATTTTGAGCCCGACTTTCGAAATCTTCCGTAGTCTTGCCCGCTGCCGTCGCGCGGGTAACGAATTTAGCCGAGGTTTAATTCGATTCGCTGGCTATTTATTCGCCTCGGGAAACGTTCGGTTAGTTTTGTCGTTTAGGAAGAGCCGTCGCAGACTGGCGTGACTTAACACTTAACAGGCAAATTATTTCGTGGTGAACACTTTTGATCACTTTCGATATGCATATTCATCCACTGGAGGAGGACTACAAAGCGATTCATTACCTCTTATCAAATTTAATATGCATTTGCCAGGTAATAAAATATGTATGAGCTCCCAATCATTTTGGTTCTACGACGTACCGCGCGATTTTGGACGAGTAAGGTGCTCGGGCGGATGCTTCGGTATTGAGCTATCCAACAAAGGTACTAAATAGAAAAATTATTGTCAATAATTTGCTCATTTATCCGTCCACCTAATTGTTACTGTTCGTGTGTTACGAGGATTCAGTTGTTGAAATGATATGGGGGGGAATTATAATGTATCACGGTTTCCTTTTTTGAGAAACTGCCTCTAATAGACTTAGAAACATTTTCTATCAAATTCTAAGTCGTCTAATTCATCTCGAATTTGGAAAGAAATGAATGTTTCAGAAGATCATCCAATTTATCTCGAATAATAATTTTTAACAAATCTTCTATATATCTATAAAGTGCCCTGAACAATTTTCATCGATTTTTGTCAGTCACGTGGAACTTGTATGTGGAAATAAAAATAATAAATGAATAGAATAGCATCTAAAAATACGTCTGACAATGTACAAAATACAATATGTAATTTGAATACGTTTCTTTCCATTTTTACATGATGAGAATCGAGAATATGTAGATTAATTGATCTGTTGCTCTTAAAAAATGAATTTAAACTTGAATGGACCTCTGTACAGCGAATGAAAATGGCGTTCGCATTAGCGAAGCATCACCCACACTTGGAGGTGAGAAGTTCGATTCGGTGGGTCGTAATTATACCGTTAGAATGCGAGGAATCCAAGGACAGTATGCTTTCTAGTTGATGCAACGAGGTCACGAGTTACCCGTGGCCCGCGAATCCAGGATTAAAATATGTAGCAAGTTCGTAAAACTAGACTGATTATGAAAAGGAATTTCCATTGTAAATTCTGTTTATCTTAACTTCCGAGTTCTGGCTCCGCTTACGGTGTTCTCGGTGGCCTGGAGCAGAAGCAAGAGAGGTAGCGAAAGAGCGCGCGCGCGCGCGAGAAAGAGAGAGTTCTGGTAAATTCCGTGCTGTTTATTTCCCTGCAATAGTTCGTATCGCGTACGCAAGTAACGAAGCGGGGAATTTTATCGAAGAGAGCCAAGCGAAACGGTAAAAGCTATACAAAGTTGATGCGAGAACGAACTGAAACGCGGCATAAAGCTATTTATCGTTCCGTTTGATCTTCAATTTTAAGACCGAACGGCCGGGAACACGGCTCTCTGTTTCAAGATCACGAGAGAGAGAGAGAGAGAGAGAGAGAGATCACGAGAGAGAGAGAGAGAGAGAGAGAGAGAGAGAGAGAGGGAGAGGGAGGGAGAGAGAGAGAGAGAGAGGGAGGGAGAGAGAGAGAGAGAGAACAACGAGCCAGCAGTGACGCGGAATAAAAGTGTTTTTGGTTCACGGAGTTATTAGTGTGTTTATGGAATCAACCAAAATGCAGGTTCGTTTTTCACCGGGATCAAACAAACAAAAATAACGACGCTAATGCGCGTCTCGCTGAGAGAGCATTGCCACGACGACGCAGTGTGTAATCATCCGAATAACAAATTTCTATTACCTTAATGCACGCAATTGTGTGTTGAACGGGGTGAATTCAAAATATACTCGCTTCTGAAAAATATAAAGAAGCATTTTCAAGATGGAAAAACCAACCAGAAGCTAGTCCCGATTTTTTAGTTGTTCACGTGAACACATTTTAACCCTTTGCAGTCGGAGCTATTTAAACTGGAATATATATATGGAACTTCTTTTTGCAGGGTGTAAGCGTTAAGTGGTTAATTTCGCGTCATGGAATTTGCGACAGAAAAATGCGTAACGGAAGTGATGTGGATGGTTAGCTCATCCGCTTTCGAGCGGAGCCGCGAGAACCGTCGGGAGACGTACATTTTCTTAAATATCGAGAGATGTAGGGTTCTTATAGAAAAAGTTCGAGACAACCCCGCTAGCAGCGATACATACAATGTCAATGCAGCGTTTATTATGTTAAACCATACGTTTTTAAACACACAGTTTGTCAAATACAGAAATACAAAAGCGAGGGTTCTGTGACGATACATTTCCGTCACCGCGTGTCCGTCGGTCACTTTCTCGGTAATCGGTAATAATTTATTATTAAGGGTGTAGAACTGGCTTTGACCTCGAAATTAGTTTGAGCTCCGTCCAGTAAGGGAGCTGGGTACATTTTCTACAGTCATTGCATCAGTTAATATTGCCGGTAGACACATATGTACACGAGGATTCCAAGGGTCCGGGTCTCGACGAATTTCCTCTCTCTAATGCACATTCTGGACCCGTACGTAGATAAAAGATCGCTAGATAAAAGATCAATCTAGCGCGAAAGTATCCTAAGGTGGCCTATTTTTGCGTTTTCGATGCGTAATTTGCATTATTTGGCTGCATGTAGCGGAGTCGTGGGTGTGCGACAGTGCTGTCGCCTATCGTGGCTGTCAAATGATATGCGACAGCACACATGCTGCCGAATAATGCGAATTACACCTTGAAAACGCAAAAATAGACCATTTTGGGATACATCCGCGCTAGATTGATCATTTATCTAGCGATTCTGACTACGTAGAGGCCCGAAATGTGTATTAGCGAGAGGACAAACGTTGCATGCCGGACCCTTGCAACCTCGTGTACGTAGAAGTGTCTAGCGCTGTTTAGATACGGTGGAGGGCGATAATATAGGGTATGCCCAACCACATGACGTATGTAGTCTTTAGATTAAAAAAAAAAATATACGCGTGGAAAACCACGCGCGGCAGAAGTGACACTTCTTGCAGTCTAGTAATGTTTAGAAATAAATTAAGATTGGAAATGGTAAATAATTCTAATGAAGCGACAACAAGATCAGGAACAACTCTCGATGCAGTATTTGCAAAATGTTTAGAGAAAATTGAATCAAGAATATTTATATTATATTTTTGCTATCACAAGTCATTTGTTTCAATGATAGAATCATAGAAAAAATAACGAACGATCAAAATTTGCTACGCAAAGGAGAGCGTATGGTAAATGCAATCAACAATGTCTCTTTCTTTCCCATACGCTCTACTTCTTTTTATAATACCTCATGCAATACTTATATGTATGTGTAGTAATTGATAATATATCAACACATGTATATCAACAATATTGTAAATAGTGGTACAGCACTTTTTAGTGGTTAAACAATTACCATGGCTTGTTATATGTCTGGAAATCGGACACGAAACAGGATTTCGACGTATTAAATTGTTCTGAAAATAAAAATGTTTAACGTCGAACACGATTTCCAACCATTCCACTACCTTTATTGCCAACACACAAACAGAGGAACACTTCGATCAAATGTTGGTTGCGGAAATCTGTGAATTTTGGGAAATTTTTGCGGTCCGATTTTTATTTAAACAAATCAATCGATCTGACCGATTCCCAGCTTTTACCTTTAATCGCATAACTTTCCGGTCAATGAAATCGCCAGCCGCCTGCGGTTCGGTTCTAATATTTCTGTATCCGTTCTACCGTAGCTGGAGCCCGAATTGGCAGGCTGAATCCAAAAAACTAGTTTCGAGATTTTTAATCGTTGTCGGGCAAAAATTCAAGCGTGGCCATCTGCCGGTAAAAAAGTTCCGGATCGCATGCAAATCTGATCGAGCAGGGTTGCCAACGCTGACTCTGAACCGTCCACCGGAAATGGCGGAGAGCACTTGTGCTACAAAATTCGTCGGGGGTTAGGTTTAAAACTGGGCCGCGGGAGCGGTGGCTAAAGACGCGGACTTGTAAATGGAAATTCGAATAAGGGAGGTTACGACGGGTTAGTTCACGCGCGACGTTTCTATTCCGGAAATTCCGTTTCGGAGGCAAATATTCCGGATATTTCACTGATAGACAGTTCAGCAAATAGTCTCACCGCCTTCGCGCACTCTCTCTCTCCCTCTCTCTCTCGCTGCTTCTCTTCCATTCTCCCTCTCTTGCCTGGTAGCTAGCTCCCAGATGGAGCAGCTACACCCGGATACATAAGCTTCGGGAGTCAGCCGTGGAGCTGTACAAGATGTTAAACTCAAGGAAGATGAAAGTACAAAGTCTGCTCGTGACGCGAGTTACTTCAAACGCCACGGCTTCAAGTTGGCTCGGTTGATGACAGCTTTGTTGAGCCGGGATCGGAAACTGCGTGCAAAAACAGGCCAGCGCACGAACCGAACCTCTACGAATTTGCGACACGACCAACCCTTCTCTCCCAAGCAGATGAATTTTCACCCTGTGGGTAGTTTCTCGAAAATGGGTGGAGTTGATTCTAGAAATTGTCATGTGATCGATTAAACCAAGGTCGCATTTAAGGCTCGCACTATTTTACACAATAAGAACAGGGATAAACGAACGATCAGTAGCCTTGGCACCGTAATTCTTCAACTTTCTGCTTTTATACATTAGATAATTTGGTTTATGATAATAAAAAGTTAAATATACTTTTTAATTTATTATTAACCACCGTTTGGTAATAAGAGAAACCATTAAATGTGTTGGGTTTACCGCAATCGACTAGAAAAATTGTAAACAGAGATAATCATGAACAAAAAGATACTACATGAATTTCGTTTGTTCCAATGCAATTTAAAATTAGTTTTATGTGTTGGGTTTACCGCAATCAACTAGAAAAATTGTAAATAGAGATAATCATGAACAAAAAGATACTACATGAATTTCGTTTGTTGCGATGCAATTAAAAATTAGTTTTAGTCAGTCTTTTGATCGAAAAGGTCACGGACCTAATGTACAACACTAGTCTGCAGATTTGATGCATTTTTGACAAAAATCAGTAGGTGTAATTTAAAACAGTAAAAACAGTAGAAGAATGTTATTGAACGTATCAGATGATAGCATAAGTTCGTGCCCGATTTGCAAATAAAATTAAATGGTTAAATTTTAAAGATTTGGTTAAAGATTGGTTAAATTGAAATGAAAAAATGGTTAAATTTTCTACGATTGGAAAAGAATGGTGACTATATGTATAATTGATTTATAAAGTTGTATTCTTTAAAATTTAACCATCGAATTTTATTTTGCAAATCGGGCACGAACTTATGCAATCATCTGATATTATGAAAAAAAATTAATTTCTATTTCGCTCCAGTTTGTTGCAAACTGGAAATTTTTATTTTGCATAATGATCCGCTATCTTTATACCACTAGTCTGCGGATTTTATGCATTTATGACAGGTGCAATTTGAAAGAATAAGAAGATTAAAGGAATTCGATAATATAGATGCATCATTCCTAGGTTATCGAACTCATTAGAGAAATAAGAAATTTTCAACTTGGTTCTTGTATGGACAAGGAAGTCCCTACAACAAGCATTGTCGTCAGACGAGGGGTGGGAGTACGAATCGAGGAGACAGAGAAAAAACGCGTCACGTGACCGGGCCGCGGGGAAAGCGTGGTGCATAGTGTGGTAGAAGGGGAAGATAGAGCGGGGACACAAGTCTTGCCCCGGGGACCTTTTTGTCATCTGACTACACTACATATAATCTCAAAACTTTAAATTTAGTGGTCCAAGCATAAACAAAGGTGTCGACCCCGCTACCAAATATTTATTTTGCATTAAAGTAGTCATTTCATTGAATAGAACTTTATTTATAGTGGAGTCTTATAAAGTTCTGAAGGTCGAATAAATGATAGTGGCGTTCATGTCTCTTTTCTTCGCATCTAGAGTGTTCAGGGGTCTATTTACTATCAAGCATTTTGCGCAACAATATCTATTGCGCAACATGATTGATCGTGAATGATAGTGATTGACTAATTACGCAACCTGTTGTGTAAAATCAGAATTTCCTGATACTTTGCGCACAACAAACGGCTTGCGTTTGTATTATGTTGTACTGTGAATGGCAGTGTCGCACAAATATTGTCAGACGAGTCTCATCACTACGGAGTGAAAAATTGATCAATAGCTCAAATTGTGTCAATGTGAATACAATTTGAATTTGCTTAACATCATACTGCACGATAATTGTTGCGCAAAATGTTTGATCGTGAATAGGCCCCTTTAAGTTCTAAAAAATCCCTTTTTTATTTTTGCATGTAACCTTGTAAATTATAATTTTTGGAAAATCTTTCTTACATATATCATTTCGTATACCAATGCTTCTAATTGATTATCAAAAATTAGGTCGTTCGGTAGAATTATGAAAAAGTTATTAATTTTTAAAAGGTGTACGAATACTTTGTATACACCCAGTGTATGTTATTAATTTTCTTTAAACTTTGAGAAGGACACATAGGCATACAATAAATGTAAATATTCCTTTTTCTTTGAAATTCTGAATGACGAAGAATTTCTAATCACTGCAACCACAAAATAAATAGTAGTGCAAGTGGTTGAGAATGGATTTCTCTACTACCTACAGGTATCGATCGGTCTCTATTAAAACACTTTTATATTTTTACCTCCAACTAAAGTCGTAGTTCACCATTGCATTATCGCATAAAGTAAAATTCTTTATATAGAGCTGGGATAGAGTCGATTAACGAAAGTCGAGAGAAAGACGATCGTCGAAACGGTAGAAGAGAAGTCAGTGTTATCAATAACACTCGAGTCGCCGCGCCGGTTGGAATTGAACGCTACGCCACTGAGTGTCTTACATAAAAGCCCCAGGTACACGTACCAGCCTGTACATGTACATACGTGGCCCGGCACACATGCGCGCGTGTATATATGCAGCACTATTTCTTCGAATTTTGGGGTTCGTCCAAATTGGATCTCGCGTATTTAGTGGAACGACCACGACTCCGGAAGGAATTCGTGGGCTACGCGCGTTACACGTACACGGGGGTCGCGGTTCGTGCACGTGAACACCAGACTACAATAACAGCGAAAACGAATGACGATCCTGTTATTTTCTTCCCGCGAGAACCTCTCTATCCCGTAGTCTCTTCCTCTCTTTCTCTATCTATCTGTCTATGTGTAGCCCTCTCTTTATCTCGCTTTTCAGCAGTGATCTCTGCCCGGCCGTGAAGTAATTCCAAGTGATTCCGGAGTGTTTCCATCGAATTACCCGATCGTGCTTTCTTGTAAAGACGCGTCCACACTACGGTGATCCTACGCAAAATTACCAAGTTTGTCCCTGGTCGATATGGTGTGGCCAGGCTTTCAAAAGTTATGATACACTCCTCAAAAGAATTAAGGGATCACTTGTGCGAACCCGAAAAAATCATCCCACTTTACGTGATCATAACTTCGTCAAAAATTATCGTATCGATATCGTTAAACAATAGTTTCAAAGCCTGAACCCTTTAGTTTCAGATGCTCTGTTTCAAATTGTTGCTATGTTGATTTTTTACAAAGTTATACCGAGATGAAGACTACATTGACGGTTAACAAAAATTTTGTGCAACTTTGGAACATCACACGGGGAGCAACAAATTTTTTTGATAAATCGCGTTAATATCGTTTGAAAGGGCTATTTTTTCTGTGTAAATTGTGTAGTTGTTGAACATTGCGCGATTTTTTTTAATCGAGTTATTGAACATTGAAGTAAATATGTGCTTTTTAACTTTAACTGGATTATTTTGAAAAATCCTGAGGTCGTAAGTAAATTTTGAGACCAGATTTGAAATCAGCGTGAAAAAATTTACGGGAAATAATAGACTGTTACAAACAAATTTTTTCCTCTCGTGGTAACGGAAAAACCACATTTTCTTGAAATTGTGGAAGTCTAATGAAGTTTTTCAAGATTAAAAACCGTTCGTGCCGTAATCTCCCTATTTTTCCCATATTCGGCAAAGTTTCAGCTTTAATTTAAAAAAAAAATTCATCGCTATACCTCATTTCTATCGAAAGTTCTTTGATTTTGAATCGAGTTTGGTCGAAATTTTCCACTATGCGGTGGCGCGGCGCGGCGGTAGCCAGCCGCTGTACGTGGCGCGCTAATTTCCGCGAAGCACTAACTTCAAATACAGCTGCCATAGGTAAAAAATTGTCGCAGCGAGTTCATGGAGTACTCAATCGAATCGGCAGAATCTCTGCTTCAATCAGACGTTCGGATCATGGCATTACGATCATTTCTCGCAGAAATATAGCGAGTTAATGGAAAAATGAAAATTGTGCATTTTTTAAGCATATTTTCAGAAACACCTGGTATATCGAAATGTTAATGAAATTGGAAAAACAAAAGGAATGCCTTGAAGAGAAAGAAACGCTCTTTCTATTCCTTTTTTGCAGAAGATTCTGCGATAATTTTTTCGCTTTCTGGAGCCAGTTAAAGTTAAAAAGCCCATATTTACTTCAATGGTGAATAACTCGAATAAAGAAAATCGCACAATATTCAACAACCGCGAAATCTACACAGGAAAGATAGCCCTTCCAAACGATATTAACGCGATTTATCAAAAAAATTTGTTGCTCCCCGTGCGATGTTCCAAAGTTGCACAAAATTTTTGTTAACCGTCAATGTAGTCTTCATGTCGGTATAACTTTGTAAAAAACCAACATAGCAACAATTTGAAACAGAGCATCTGAAACTAGAGGGTTCAGGCTTTGAAACTATTGTTTAACGATATCGATACGGCAATTTTTGACGGAGTTATGATCACGTAAAGTGGGACCAATTTTTCGGGTTCGCACAAGTGATCCCTTAATTCTTTTGAGGAGTGTAGATTAGGGTGGACCTTAGCTATACCTGATGAAATTTTTTTGCGAGATTTTTTTCACGACGCCCCCCAATATTGTTCCATTTCATAAACAAATGATATATCCAAAGTTTTAGATCAATCGGACGTCGGGAAGGGGTGGCGCATTACAGTGGACCTTAGGTATACCACGTGAAATTTTTTTTTCGAGATTTTTTTTACGACACTCCCTATAATTGTGCCATTGGGTATGGAAATAATTTCTGCAGAAGATGAAGTTGATCGGATAAGAGGAAGACGTGCCACAATGACGTTGAAGTTGCGAAAAACAACAAATATTCCCATTCCTATAGAATTTCATGTTTTTCGCACATTCGACGTCAATGTGGCACGTACGTCTTCCCCTTATCCGATCAACTTCATCTTCAGCAGGAATTATTTTCTTACCCAATGGCACAATTTTAGGGGGTGTCGTAAAAAAAATCTCGCAAAAAAAATTTCACGTGGTATACCTAAGGTCCACTGTAATGCGCCACCCTTTCCCGACGTCCGATTGATCTAAAACTTTGGATATATCATTTTTTCATGAAATGGAACAATATTGGTGGCGTCCTGCCAAAAATTTCATGGTCGAAAAATAAGGTCCACCCTAGTGTAGATATTATATCGCCGCCTGAATGTAAGAACTAGGTAACTTGAAATTTGGGCATTTTGAGTTATCTACTTCGTATTAAAGAAGAAATCAAATAAAATTTAATGTAAAAACTGGGTAACCTATCAAAGTAATCTACGATATCTTGTGAGCTCTGTTCAAAGTAGTTAAAAAATAAATACAGATTTCTATTTATGTTAAGTTAAGTAACTTACTTAAGTAATAACTAATAATTAATTTCTATCTTACTCGAATTTGTTCCAATTCTAGTTATCAGAGAATTGGCTCGAATTGTATCCTGCCTTTTTCATTGAAGGAGAATAGGGGAAGCTAGAATTTCGATGTTCTGAAATTGCAAGATACTTGCAACATACATTCGTAGCGATTTGTACCAGTGAATGTCATTTTAAGCAATTAATGTTTGACGAACTTAACCTCGGAAGTGAATAGTTAAATTAATAGTTAATGTTAATGGAAGTTGCGAATATTACTGCGGATATCCCTGGAACTAGTAATTTCTACTTAATAACAATGTTTTTACTAATAATTAATACTAAAATAATAATAGACACTTTGTGAAAGCTTGCTTCTAATATTTCTCATCTACGATTATTGAGATTGTTTTCAACAGATTTTTCTCTCTGTATACATTTAAAGAAATGGCTAAATTATTTTTATAAAGTAATGCAAAACAGTCAGTTTTAGTGTCGCGCAAACCTAGTGTTAAGTCAATGAAAACATTCTCCCGTGGTGATCAAGCGCCTTTGTCTATTATTCTCGAACAGTCCGAGAGTGTTCGATAAAGCATTTTTCGCAGCGAGCGTGTGGACGCGGCTTAATAATCCGGTTGTTTCGCTTTTGTTAGTGGGATTGGCGGCAGAGTAATTGCCGGTTCGAGAGGAAAAACGGTGGATAACAGTGACGATAGGGCGAAGGGACGAAGGGGGATGAAGCGGGTAAGGGAGGCCTCGCAACGTCGAAATGGACAAACAATTAGGCTTCCGGCAATCGAGAGAAACAACCGTGGTCTTCATTCTGCCTGGCGTCGGCAAGAATACACCGGCCGGCGCGGTGCGGCGCGGCGGCCGCTTGCTGTTGTTTCCCGTTGTTTCGCGAGAGTGGACCGTAGCCGGACCGGTCCTGGACTGGTTCCGAGGATTCAAAGGGCTGGGTCAACCGGACACGAAGACTTCGCCCGTCGGAAGTTGGTTCTGGAGGAGTGTACCGTCTCTGCGCAGACTGCAGAAACTTCTCTCTGACGGAGCCGATTCACCTCTGCTTTGGATTCTTGAAGAAAGACCGACCGGACCAGCGAGTTTGCTTCTGGTATTATAAACAGCCGGCATGAGGACATGGGATGATAGCTCCGGGGAACGTAGTTTGATGTTGTTTTATTGTGATACGACCGGTGACAGGCACCGGACTTTAGTTTTCTCAAGAAACACGCATCGACTCCCCGGGACTCTCTGTCTTCGCTCAGCGAATTTCTATCGGACTCGAGGAATTTCTAACGTATCGGAAAATGAGGTTCATTCTCTCTTCGAATGTGATGGATGTTATTTTTTATGAATTTATTTTAATTGTGGGTGATCGGAAAAGATAACGTGCATCGGAACAGTTCGACGTTAATTGGAAACGCGAATGTAGTTGAACTCTTTTTATTCGAGAAGAGAAGTATTTCAGCTTGTAAAAGGACTTGATACCTGAAATGAAGCATTGAATTTTTTAATTGGGACAGTTGATTTTTTATTGGGAAATGTCTCAATTAAAATATTCCCTTTCTTTCATTCCATCTCGTTGGAAGAGATCAAACATTTCTATTTGCATGGAGGGATTTGCGTTCAGAGCTAAGCAGTTGGCGAATGATAATTTGATTGGCAAGTAACAATTTAATGCGATGAAAACTCTGGTTTGACATGGAAAATAGGTAGCCTTAATGATAATCTACTTTACTTTAGTGCTCATTGTAATTATCCATTTGGTAAAATGTACTGCGGATCTTTATGCAATTATGGCTTTTGAAAATCTTCAGAACATGCTAGGATATAAAATACAACAGAATTTAGAACGATTTTAATTTATTTCAGATCTTAAAAGGCTACAATCACGGAAAATAAGATTCTCGTTTACTCTGCTTTCTTAAAATACGTTTACAAAAATTGAAAATTGCATAAATATCCGCAGTCTAGTCATCATATTTTTAGTATACCTGTCTATGATAGGGGGTAGATATAATTTTAAAAAATTGTGGCTGTCAGATAATCAATTGTCAAAAATCTGTCAAAAGGATCTGTAATAGTTTGGAAGCTATGGCGCCATTAGAAGTTAATTAGAAAGCTTCGCGAGATTAATAGAATAGGAAGTGCGCGAAACGTGGGTTTCGAAGATTCATCAGGAAGTTATTATCATGTTCGATGGAAAGGACTTCTCATTACAGCACTGAATGCTAGATTGTCCACACGTATTCTCCATGAAAGCTATAAACTTTGAGAGCTTGAGCAATTAGAGATGATGGAAAAGTATACCTCTAGAAACTTGAACGTTTGAATATCAGGTAAATTTATATTATGATCGGGAACTGGGACGTTCGGGTCAATCCACAGGTTGAACATCCAGAAAATTAATTATTTGGGAAGCACTGGGAAATACAAAACTGGAAAAATGTTCAGAACTTGGATTTTCTAAATGTTCTCCAATGTTCAAATTGTGAATTACCCTGTGAGCCAAATACATTTAAAATGTAGTAAAATGCTTCAGTCTTTAGATGAGACTGTTAACTTGAACTATTGCAACATACAAGTACTTGAAGAATCCACAATTTAAACATTGGAGGTCTTGCATACTTAAAAGATAGACAATTTAAACAATCAAATTAATTTGGTTCATAGAAAATCCACAGTTTGAACATGAGGAGAACCCACATTGAGAGACCTGATTCTACTTAACACTAAACAACGCCCTATTTATTTAGATTTTGTGCAATTTTTATTACAATATGTGCTTGGATAAAGAAATTTATCTAACCAATTCCCATGTAAGCAATTTCATAATTTCAATGATTGTAAGATGAAAAACATACAAAACCGGTCATTTGACCGGTAGTGGTTAGGTTAACTTAAACAAATATTTGGCTCGTAGAAAAATACGCAGACCCCATATTTGAGTACTAAAACTGTTCAAGAAATGCACAGTCTAAGCACTGAAGAACACGAACACTTAAAACTTGCCAACCCATTACAACATTGAATAATTTCGGTATCGAGAAACTTGGTAATGACAAACTGCCCTAGTAAACTCTTCAACACCCAACCCTCGTGCGTCCTGGTGAACCTTTAACCCGGGTAACACTTGAGACAACGAGCACAAGCAAGGGCCAAGCCCATATACCCTTCATCAGTACCCAGCGAACGACCGAGAGCCTGCTGCGACCAAACTTTAGTTTGCGCGAAATGGTCGCGCACTTTTCATTTGCTCTCGGGTTCCGAGACACAGAGTACTTGGTCGGTCCATAAAGGAAAATGATAATCACTCGGCCGGTGGAAAAAGGACGGTCGCCAGTCGGCGTTAAGCCGATTCCTGTGTATCGGAAACCGATGGGGGAAAAAATATATTTGCAGGTTCCTTTTGTGCTCCGGCGACCTAATTCCAGCGTCCAATTCGCGATACCGTGCGCACACGATCGGCCCCGATACCTGTTATTTGTTCACCCCTATGATGTGCCGACCCTCGATGACTTTTCCCCTTTAGAAATCAGCCCTTTATCCTTTCGCCTCCAAGATTCCAGTGAAAATACAGGAGGAATAAAATTTTACACATTCAACAATTTTGCACTATTTGATCGGCAAATGTCTTTTAACTAGACCGTGGATTCTGTTAATCGCAATGAAAAAAAAATTATCGCACAAAAAAAGGTGGAAGATTATAATAATTGTAAGTATAAATTAGACTACGAATGTTATGGATTTCAATTAAAAACGAGTAGAGGTGAAATATCGGACGAATTTAATATTACTGGTGCATCATTGACAATCTATTAAAATTACCAAGAGAAGAAATGACTGTCTAGTCATAATGCATAAACAAAATACAAAATAATGTCAAACGAATGTTTAAACGAATTTAAGAAAGTCAATAAGGAAATTCATGAAATTATAAACCGATAAACATTTCTGTTTTTATATTTTTAAAGTGCAATTGTTCCTGCTCTCCTCTACGATTAAATCATTCCTGACACAGTTAATATATTTAAGATTATTTATATGCTACTGTCAATAAATTCGACTCGTTCCTAAGATGTCGAGAGATGTTCACGATTGCTCGATCATTTCGAAGAATTGTGGACCGTAATCAGGCAGCGTTTAATATTATTACTGATCCTCAGAGTAGGTCTAGAATATCTCGATTGCTCGAAAGTCCTCGAGCATTGTCCTCTCGCGAGATAGATTGCTTTTAAACGAGATTCTGAGATGCGTTCGACATTCATAACAGCGTTTCTTCCGGTAATCGAGCGCGACAAAGAATCCCTCGACCGCTGTCAAGCTGTCCCGTCGGTTGATTTCAAGTATACCGATTGGAATTTCACGGGGAGACGGTATAAAGAAACTTTTTAAATATACAAGTATTACGACGGAAGCCCGGCCCGAAGAGATAGTTAATTGATCGAGCTCGGAAAGGTTCGTTGACTTTTCAAATCGGAGAACGGTAGATCGCGTTTGAACTACCACTACTTCGTTATGGTTTAACCCTTTTGTACTTGCACCCTGAAGTGAATATATTTAAATATCGGTTCTTTATAGGAGATTTTAATTGATGTTCCAAATTAAAATCCGTGTAAGTGTGCGATGCGATTATACGTACAGGTGTCTGAAATATGTTATACTTTTGAAACACCCTGTAGATCATGTTTTACGATTAATTTTTCGGTGAGGTTTGTGCACTAATTTTCGTTGAGTTTTTAGGTTTTCTGATTCGGTTGTTATTCTTTAATTGATCTCGTACGATTTTATGCAATCTTCTTGAATAATGTTGATTAAATCGGGTAGTGAATGGGGATTTTTATTCTAGTGAATGTTGTAAATAATTGACAATAATTTTAAATATGCATTAAGTTCAAGACGTAATGAAGCAGAGGAATGGCGATCATTTCTATGATTTCTACATTATGTTCAACAGTGGACTTAGGCCACTTTCAAAATAAAAATTTGTATCATTCTATTAACCAGCTAATTTCCTTTTTATAAAATCTTTGTGATTTTACATATATTATTTACAATTTGCTTCTGAATGAAAAGATAACGTAGAAATGTAAATATTGAAATTGCTAGCTTGATTTTTCCCGAAAATGTAGGAAGCAAAATTAAACGATAGATTGCGAGTAAATAAGTCGTTTCACTCTCGCTCAACGAATCAGCTCACTCCAATTTAACTGTAATTCCTGCAGATCTTCCTCATTCGTATTTTAAACTCGTTTAAGAGATCGCAGTTAAATCGTGAAAATTTTATACGCGTATAACGAAAACTAAATCCTGCAATGTTAATCCTGCAAAGTTTTGAGATGGAAAATTACATTCGAAGATATATCTGGGGCAACAGAGGTTGAATTATCACAATTAGCCAATTCGGTTGGATCCTCGTGCACCACTCACAGGAAACCGTGGTAGAAAAGGTTCAAATTTCATCGTCCTTCGCTGGCATAACATGTCCATTTTTTCTTTTAATAAAATTCAAGCAAAGAGCCCGTCAGTCAGCTTGATACGATGCGATATGCATCGGCCACAGAGATTCGAGCTGTCTCAGCGTTTTTCAGAACTGTTCTCCCTTTTTCCCTCCCTCTCTGTTCCTCACACCCTGTTCCCTCCCTGGGCGGATCATAAAACCCGGGTCACTTCGCCCCGGGGGTCCTCATTTAACTTCTCATAGAGCAATCGAGCAATTCGAACGTAATAAAAAAGGCGGCAACTTTCCGTGCGACTTGAAAGCGAAACGGGTTACTAACTGGAATACGGCAAGAAAATACGGGCCAGGGGTTGAATGCAATTGTGGAAGGGATGGAATCCGGCGAAAAAGGGAATCGAATCGAACCAACGATCGGTCAACAGTCCGCTCGAATTGCGAGAGATAGCAGAGACCCTGGCCAGGGTTGATAGGGTTTCAGAAAAAGTCGTGTCGACAAAACTAAATAACATTTAAACAATTTTTCTGTATGTTTATAGTCGGCATTCTATTCTCTAACAATCGTCGATCATTTAAAACGGGAAATGTGTTTGAAAAATATTTTTTCTTGGACGGTATAGAATGTTTCAACCCTCCAATCTGTGGAAGGGGTTGTTAAGAATTTTCAGCCGAACAGATTCGCGGATTAGAGTTCTAATAGAGGACTCTAAACTGATAGTGCCATTTTTTAAATACGCCAATGCAATTCTTTAACTAATTCATCTTCTTATTCATCCATTAAAAATAACAATAAACACGTAGCGATGCATTTTTGATAAATAAAAATCTGTGGATTCGAAATTTTAAAAATGATAATTTTGTAATAAACTCCAATAAAAGTGAGATTTTTCATGTACAATAATTGTATCTATTATATTTAAGTGACGCATGAGCAAAGATAGAAGCGTGAAAAAATATCAGGCAGCCGGACACGCTAATGAATGCACCGTTGAAATTAAATGAACTCTGGAAATACAGTAGTGTTGTTCTTGTCGCGACGAAAATGGTCGAGCTTCATAAATTGTTTTTTTACTGATTTTACTAATTGTTGCCGAGCTCCAGCCTGGAAATTCGAACAAATTGGTTCGATTGCAAAGCACGGCCACTAGAGATGGTGTTTAATCATCTATTTAATGAACGACAAAATATTTTATTTCGGTAAAAAGTGTCACCCATGTTCGTATTATGAAATGTATAAAATATATAATTGCAAGCTTGACGCAGTAAACGTATAAATACCGACCAGCCACGGTTCGTTTCTCGTTAAAAGAATACACAACTTCATTATTTTTCAATCACGTTCGAAACGTTCAGGAACACTCTACTCCGCAATTTTTTTCAATTTTCCATTCTGTTAATTGAATCTTGTAAATGCAATTTCACCGACCTGCAGCGCGAAAGTAATTTTTCGATTATTGGTACGTTTGTTACATTCGATGGTGCTCAATCAATGGCGGAAAAAACTTCTCGTACTATATTTAAAATAATTCTGGACTAAATGTAATTTATTATTAACTTAGCTACGTTCAGATTCCTGGAATATTAATTTTCTGTGTCATTATTATATCTGTGTAATTACTTCTCGACAGCTTTCTAATATCTATTCGCCAAACAAATAAATCATCCGAAAGTAGTGACGAGAAAAACAAAAAGCCATCTATTTACCCCATTTCCTAAAAAATTCTATTAATAATCTGATTCTTCCAGCATATCGAGCATGTTCGACAATTTTTTCTGAATTTTCAGTTGCACACTCTTGTCGTAAAAAATGAAAACCCCGAAAAATTGGAAGAAGTTAATAAAAAGATAAAGAAAGAGTTTTAAAACCCTACACCTCGCCCGTGAGGGTAGTTACGGGGAACAGATAAAAAAACCGGGTTTTTAGCCCATTTGAACGCGTCTGAAAACCACGTGTTCGACAATTTTATCACACTCTGGTGGTAAAAAATCGAAACCCCCGAAAAAATGGTTAAAAATACTGGTTTCGTGTTGTGGAAATTATCAGGACAGCTTTCTAAATTAATTCGTGGAGATCCAGGACTCATTTGAGAGGCGGGATCCTAATTTTTTACACCGCCTCGTAAACAAGAAACGAGCTTACCGATGGGACGGCCGGTGATAGCGCGCGGACCATGCCGCGGGGGTGGCAATTTAACTTGTGGCCACATCGGTGAAATCGCGTGAAACGTATTGTCGTTTTCGCAACCGGCTAGAACGCGATAAATTCGTCGGGAAGTTTCGCGCTTCTTTCTTTCGCGAGTCCGGCCAAAAAGCTCGCCGAAAGAAAAATGGTTTCCTGTCCGTAACATGACGTAAAAGAGCAACTTAATCCCGTAATATTCGCCCGCGCTGGCTTGGTCTGGTCGGTCGGCTGGCTAGGAGGGAATTAATCTACCAAGTAATTAGCGATCCCACGCGAAAAGGCTAATAAAAACCGGCCGGAACAGATTACCATTAAATGGCGGCGATCCGGCTGTTTATGAAAAAATTTTTTCCCGGTTCCGAGAGCGACAAGGGATCCTGTTAATTGCGTCGGGAGCGCCCCTTCAGCGCTCGGCGATTTCTTGCCTCGCGAAACTTCGCCGGATGTCTCCCGTCTAATCCTTTCGAGACGGATTTATTTTTACACGCGAAAAGCGCGCTTTCCAATAATTATTTTCCTCGGGAACTTGTCCCTGAAACAAACTTCGCTATTGCATCGGTCAAATATTTATTCCGAGCTTCTCTTGGCCTTCTTGACAACAGTTATCCGAAGGATTTTCGCTTCATTCTCCAACGAAATTGTGCTTCGTTGTTTTACGGTTTTGAGAATGAAAAGAATTTATTCAAGTCCTTTAATTAACACTAGATTTACGGAGCACTAAATATGACTATTTGGTATTTGA
This sequence comes from Lasioglossum pauxillum, assembly GCA_933228785.1. NCBI lineage: Eukaryota > Metazoa > Arthropoda > Insecta > Hymenoptera > Halictidae > Lasioglossum > Lasioglossum pauxillum. Next base: position 15,009,548 of record OW121706.1, on the reverse strand, counting down.
TTTTTACGTAAAATAAAAATTGCCAATTAAATTAATTGAATAATTCCTCAAAAAATGTCTAGTGATAAATCATATAGTCAGGCTGTTTTAATTAATAATGCATCATTTGCATTTCAACGAGTCAATGTTTAACCCTCATCCGTCCCTCGTTTCACGAACTAAATCTGTCCCTCGGTGTCAAATTGACTCAGTGATAAAAAAAATCGATAAAATAACAAGTCAGACAGTTACTTTTCGAGTTTTTTTTCATTGAAATCGATGAGTTGACATTTAAATCTTAGGTTTTTGCAGTTATATGTTTCGCATTAAAAAAATAAAAGTCACCAAGTTTCAGACAAATTTACCTACAAATAACAGAACAGTGTAACTTATTTCAGGAAAACTGTGTCAAATTGACACGAGGAACGGATGAGGGTTAACGTGTCTTAGGTGCAAGTGGTTCGTGAAAATAACGCGTTTGACGAATAATAACGTACGTCATAGATGAAAACGTCACTGCTAGATTAGTATAGTATGTCTGACCACAGGCAATCCGTGACCCCTTGGCGTGTGATTTCTAATCCGCGTGACATTTCCAATTTTACCCTTTGCACGATTTAAACAGAGCTTTCTATGCACGTTTATAGTCTTAAGCGGTCAATAATGCCACCGCTTAAGCGAGTGGTTAGAAAATATTTAATTTTTTGCTCAGTGCAATTTCTTGTACAAAAATTCACGCACAATCTGTTTTTTACATAATTTGTCTTTTTATAGAGCAGCTAATAAAATTTTTTCTTCTTCTTTAACAATATTGACCAATCCAAAATAATATAGTCTACACTCCGGGACAAAATGATAGCACATCGTCTATTTTTTCTCATTTGATAGAATAAAACTGGAGAAAATGAGTATTTTAATATGTCAACATATTCTGACATGCCTGTATGTATAATGTACTGAATATAATCGACACAACATTTACTTCAACAGAATTCTAGAAATGAAGACGTAAATGTTGTGGTTCGCAAGTAGGACAAATTGATAGCACATGTAGTAAATCTACGCTTTACAGTTACAATGAAGCACGCGAATTGCGAACATCAACCTCAGAACATAGTTGATAAAGTCCGTGATATTATCTCGTGTTGTGTATTTGTTTACAGAAGGCGAAATATTATCAAAAATGGGTCAGATTGAACGCGTGTGAGATTCACACTATAATAAAATTGGAAGAAGAACTAGGTAAGACTTTAGAAACCCCCCCCCCCTTCCTTTCGACATGTGACATACGTCATTCTATTCGTTTTGACATGCTGAACACAAAATGTAGGTGTCATTTTTGGCTGAAATGAATAGTTTTCGAGATATTCGCAAAAAACTATCGCTAATACTGTATTGAATTTTTCGTATTCCTCCACGCTCTGCGGCAACGTAAACCAGTCCCGGCGCGGCGTTTGTTTACATTTTGCTTCTAAACATTAGAGAGAAACCAGGGTCTTTCAATTTTGATAGACTACACCTGAATTTCCGTATGCGTGGTCGGGCCGGCCTGACGGCCGGCCCTCTCCGCCCCCCACCTAACCTAACCTAACACGCACAGCATGGACGTGCACGTATACACAAAATTCAATTTGTAGTAACTGCAGTTTTTCACGAATATCTCGAAAACTATTCATTTCAGCCAAAAATGACACTTACATTTTGTGTTCAGCATGTCAAAACGAATAGAATGACGTATGTCAAATGTCGAAAGGAAGGGGGGGTTTTCTAAAGTTCAGCCAAGAACTATATTCAGTGACGAAAGTAGCAAAAATTATGAATAGAAGTCTAAAAGTAGTAATGAACCCCTTGAAAAATCGGGAAAACTATGGTAAAAAGAAGAGTTCTGGACGTCGCAAAGTCTAAGTGCCCGGGCACGTCGTGCAATACTAAGAGCAGCATCGAATTCTAAGATGACTGCAAGGCCAATTGCTCAAAGTGTTGGTGTACATAGACACTAATGTAAAGAATGTGAGACCTGTTTTACAAAAATGCAAATGCATACAACGAAGAAAATTAAAGAAAAAGCCTTGGTTAACTGTGCAACATAAGATCAATCGGTTACACTTTGCGGAAAAGAATATTAATATGCGAAAGAAATGGCGAAGAATAATATTTACGGATGAAAAGAGGTTTAACTTACTGTTAGAATGGACCTGATGATCTGAGTTACTATTTTCACGATATGCGAAAAGAGGAACAGTTTTTGAGTCGTTGGCAAATGGGAGATGGTGGTGTGGTGATTTGGTGCGGTATTAGGTACTATGTTAAAATGGAAATCAAATTCATAACAGGAAAAATGAATAGCAAAATGTATTTGGAAATGATTAAGGAACAAATAAACACGTACGCGACCAGAATTGCTGGAGAGAAGTATACTTTTCAGCAGGATAATGGCGCAGTACACACTGCAAAAGTAGTAAAATTCGCGTTTTGGATTGGCCAACAAGGTCACCCAACCTCAACATTATTTAAAATTGTTGGGGAATCTTGCACGAGCTGTATATGGAAATGGCAGACAATTTGGATATATTGCCGAATTAAAAAAATGTATTCAAGATTAGTGCGGGAAATTAGTGCAAAACAGTATTAAAACACTGTATAAATCTTTGCCGAAGAGAATGATGGCTGTTATTAAATGTAAAGGAGGAGCCACAAAATATTAAGCATTAAATATCATTCGTTGATTTACTGTTATACTTAATTTTAAGTTAAATGTGCTATCATTTTGTCACACCATATTTTCTTAAAAATTCTTTTTCTTTAAATAAAATTGTATAGACTGGCGAAATTCAATTCAATTTCATTTGTGTCCGTTTATAGAGGTATTTTGTAAGAATGTGTAAAAACAAAATCTCGGTTGTAATGTTAAATAAATAAATATTACGTTAATTTTAAAGTGTGCTATCTTTTTGTCCCGGAGTGTAGTTTGAAAGTCTAGTAATGTTTTCACTGTACTAAATTTCGCCGAATCATTGTTAATACACACATTAATCTCTACTACAAAAATTAATTCTTAAAGCAAACTGACTCTAATTTCTATAAAATAATTAATGAAATCGTAAATTTGAAAAGGGCGGTTCCCCAGGTCATTTGAAGCGACATTTTCATTTACAAAAAAAAAAACCGCCTCGGCTTTGTTAAGGAGTTATTAACAAAAACCACCGGGCAATCATAGCGCGGCCTCGGCGGGACGTTTCGCTGAGCGTAGCGATGGTGTCGCGCCGCGGTGAAGCATTGAAGAAGAGAAGGGGCAGGAATTGATTTAAATAGAACTCACGCATTCAGCCATAAATGCAGTTGCTGCTATGAGATGTGTATTACTGGGCCATTGGGAGGCGAACTGCACAGCTGATTTCGGAAATATGGCAGTAGCGAAAGCTGAGGGACCTGCGGTCAGGTCAACGCACTACACAGCTGATGGTAGATCACAACCGCGAGCTTTGAATTGACACGTCTTTAGAGGTGTTCTCTCTACCGCGGTTAAAACGACACTGATTTTTCGCAAGATTTTTTGAAGAGATTAGGGAGGGGATTATGTATGTCACGAGGGGGAGGGGGGGCGCTGCAGGGCTACAATTTATGGCAATCATATGGCTAAACATCGTCCTTCTTTTAGAAAGTTTCTTAAGGGAGGTATAGGACAATAGAGAGTCATAAACGCCACGCGAGTGTCTGATATTTCTACCACTTGCTGGGTAAAAAGACAAACTTTTTTTCAAACAGTTACCTATCGACTCTGCGTACCAAAACGCAGAAAAACAACCAAAACATGTGGTTGCCATAAAATTCTAGTTTTAAAGCGGTCTTTCTCGTATCCTATTTTTTGTCCTTCTCTTGTTCACTTGTGCGCTCAGTGAAACCTGCCGCCGAGACCGCGCTCTGATTGGTCCGATTTTTCGGTAATAACTTTTTAACCCCTTGCCGTATTTTAACTAGTCAAACTCGTCATGAAGATTTCAACAAAGCCTAACGAACATGAATGTTATCTGTTTCTTTTTAGATGAAATAAAATTTTTGATTCGTTTGAAATCAATATTTAAGCATTTAAGTAAATGTAGCCATACAAAAAATATAAATTTTATTTCCCTTAACGACATTTTTGGGGATGAAGTCGCTTTAATCACTGTAACTGTAAAGAAAATGGTACGACAAGAGGTTAACAAAGCCAAGGCGGACATTTTTGAAATGAAAATATCGCTTCAAATATCGTCAGGAACCGCCCCTTTCAAGGAACTCGAACATTTTTTAGGCACTCTGTATATATAGACCCTATTAGAAATTAATTCACTGTACGTCTCGATAAATTAGCGACAAAAATGAAAAAATCCTTTCGACAAGAGTCGATCTCATTCAAATCTGATTTCTATAAAATATTAGGTTGACAACTAAATTCACAACCTTTTGTTTCGTAATTCTTTTATTTTATCATTATAACCTGATTCATTGACCATTCCTTTTGAACTGTATATCATTGGAAAGCTCTGAATTTTGCGATTAATTTGATATAAAATACTCGTGCCTAAAAAATATATATAAATGACTTTGTTTGAGAAAATGTGGAGGTCGCGAATTTAGTTGCCAACCTAATAATTAATGAAAATGTATATTTGTATGTAGAAATGTAGACCCTATCCAAAATCAATTCATTGCACGTCTCGATAAATAAAGCGACAAAAATGAAAAAATTCTTTGGACCAGGGTCGATATCTCGTTTATTAAAAATTCCATAAAACTTCCAACATAAATTGCCGACTGCAATAAACAGTAAATTTGATAAATTCGACGCGTTCGATAAAAACCAGTCGATTATTCGCGAGCATTCCTGACGAAAATAATTACACAATGCTCGCCAGAACAGGATTACTCGGTCAAATTCCGCCTTTTAATTCGGATTCATAATTTTCTGGAACCGGTTCTCATTGAAATTCACTCTGATCGCGGGAGCGGCGTGGTACATATGCATGTCGGTGCGTGGGTGTTTGGACATATTCCGATTCTTGTTTCCCTTTTTCCAGCACTCGTTCCAGCAATCGCAGCTGGCAAACTGATGCAGCAAGCGAAGTTTGTTTGCATTAAATCTGGCTTGAGTCGAGGCGATAACATTTTGATTGAACGGTTCGCGTGTAAACGAATCAAATTGAAACGGCGCGCGATAAGCTCATAGCGGAGTACCGCGGCATTCCCGCAATCTGCGACGAATGCGAGGCAAATTTGGCATAAACAATTTCCGTGATTCGGATAACTTATGCCAACGGGCTCAGAAAGCTTCCTGATAGTCGACAAAAGTGTACCGGAGGTGACGAAACCGTTCAATGGATTCCCATCAAACGATTTCCGGTTGAAATTTATCTCGCGAATACCCCGTTCTCCATTTATTTTTAATCGATACCGTCGGTCGACCTACCGTGCTCCCATCCACGGCTTCGTAAAATCACGTCGAATCAGGTTGAGGAGGAAATTATTCTTTCTCATGCATTCGAATATGAAGTAGCTCGCGGCGATACGCGGATCGACTCCGATCGAATAAAAAAGAACGCGCACAAATATCTTGAATGCAACGTTCCGCGATTTCTTCAAAGGAACCTTGCAAAGGTTTACTAATTCTCGACATTTGTAGCGGGCACTATTTTAGTTTTGTACATGTTAGTCTTCATCAAAAAGATTTCTCGCACAATTATTTAGTTGATAATTTGTCGGGCATTGTACAGACTCGCATTATTTTATTTCACGGCATTGGTACTTTTATCGAAATTATTGGGCAGTGGATTTGCAAAATAAAATCTTGTGCACTTTTCATCAAATCATGAAACAGAGGAAAGAATTGATTTAAGCTCTTTTTAAAAATAACGATGTGATTTCAACTCACAATGGAAGTTATTGAAAATTATGAACCTGTGTACACAAGTAGAATAAGTCATGCCTAATACAACGTTATTTTTCTTCGCGCTACTTCTCGCATTGAGGGGTGAAATCAGCCCTCGAATAAATTTAAATATTTTATTTCCGTGAAATATCTCAAGAACATCAAGTGATATTAAAAGCAAGCTGCAACGAAGGTTGCATTTTATTATTGTCTCTATCAAACTGTGTAAAAAAAATATTTTTAAATGCATTTTTTTCATTTCTTCTGAGAAGTGCATATTAGAAATTTTTTAAGGACACGTAAGTTGGCAATTGACATTTTCTGAACAGAGAAGCGATATCAATTGAATCGAAGGTGCTATTGCAATCTTTCTTTGTCGAACAAATTAGGAAGGAAGTCGAAGGGAACGGCAATGAATTCACTGTCAATTTTCCCAGCGATAAATACGAAATTCGCCCGGTGTAATGGGTTTCTTGTTGGCTCGACAAACAATACTATTCGGTGAAATAAATGTCCGTTTGTTCAGAACCGGTGGCCGTTGTTAGCAGCCCGGGCGAAATCCCCGTTTGGATTTAATGCGAATCGAAGGAACGTTTAACGGGGAACGGTGCAGTCGAAACGCGATCGTTCCGATACGATTTATACGATTCAGTTAAGTGGAAATGGGCCTTAAGATCGGCTCATAAAAATATTTGGCCGGGAAAGATATTCCGGGCGGCGCGATTCTTTTTCCCTGCTTCATTTCACCCCGATTCGATTCGATTACGCGCGTGCTCGAATCCTCTCGACGTTGTACGCGCTCGCCCGCGTTATTCAAACGCACAGCTGCATTTGCGAAAAAAGCAACCTTTTTCGCCTCCGTTCCGCTCTATTTGATTCGATTTTGTTAACAAGTACCACCTCATCCTCCACCGTTGAATGCGTTCGATTCTTTCGCGGCAGATAATAGCAAATAGCTCGCGGAGCGTAGAGTGGCCAATGAAACAATCAGCGGTGCGTCATTCCGGGAATTTCAATCGGTTACCGTCTGCTTTGCTGCTATTGTTTAGCTCGAATTTATTGCAACATGTGCCAGATTAACGTTCACATGTTTCTACAAGTTTTTGCTCTGGTCAGATTTTTTAACGTACAAATTTTTATACAGGCTCCCTATGATAAACGAAACAATTATTGTACTGTTCTTTAGGGAATTTATCGCAGTATGTGTTAGATTAATTGTTATGCATCCCTACAGAGTTCTTTTGAGATTGCAAGTCAGATTTTTCGACATACCGATTTTTATACAGACTCCCCAGGCTAATGAAATAATTATTGTACTGTTCTTTGTAGAGTTTCAATCAGTTAGCAGCTGCTTCTGTTGTTTTTTGGCTCGAATTTACTGCGATATGTGCCAGAGTAACTTTCACATGTTTCTACAAGTTTTTGCTCTGGTCAGATTTTTTAATGTACAAATTTTTATACAGGCTCCCTATGATAATGAAACAATTATTGTACTGTTCTTTAGGGAATTTATCGCAGTATGTGACAGATTTTTCGACATACCAATTTTTATACAGACTCCCCAGACTAATGAAATAATTATTGTACTGTTCTTTGTAGAATTTCAATCACTTAGCACCCGCTTCTTTTTTGTTTCTTGGCTCGAATTCAATGCAATAAAGCGCAGATTAATTTTCATACAATCGTACAGATTATTATGATGGTTTCCTGTTAGCATTTTCGATGTAGAAATTTTTATTGATTCATTGATTTCCCAAGAGGAAAACGATCCAGTTTCTAGGGAAGTCTTGTAAAACGAGGCTATGCGTGTTCGGATAAACGAGGTTCAGTGTTCACCGAATAAGAAAAGATTACGGTGCGCGCAAGCAAACGTGGCGTCGTTCATTAGGGAGATTATAAGATTGGAAAAAAAATTACAGAGGACTACTACAAAGCGATGAATACAGTTGCTATTTATTATCACTTCTGCGACAACTTAATGCTCACGTAATTGCCGCAGGCGATTAGAGCCGGAGGACTGGTCGAGGAATCGATCGAATCTCTGAGCACGGAATCGAGAAAAAAGAGTTGAGAAGACGGAGAGGAACTCGTCATTATTTCTATCAATACTCTGCATAACTATTACGTAACGAGACTCGTGTTTTTCTCATTATTCCGCCTGTTAAGCTCGAAGAATCTCCAATGTTGCAATGAATACGGACGACACGTAAATACAGGCAAACTAATGCAACAACAAACTTCCGTAAGGAGAGAAAAAAGTTTGTCCACGGTAGAACAATGGTCGACAGGGATTTTGCAACATAGTGTTGGGCCAGTGGGATTTTGCAACATAGTTATGGCTGTACTGGTTCCACGAGAGAACGAAACACCATCGAAATGCGTAGAATTAAATTCTAATTATGTAGATAATACACAAACTAGTTGAAGAATAATTTTGAACACTGTCAGGATTTATAGACGATGGTTATGCTAAGGGATTTATCATTGAAATTTGCGGCATCGAAATTAATCTTTTACTTCAGGGTTTATTCTAGCAAGAGTCAATTTTTTATTAACAATTTCCCGATGGAGATTGAAATTATACATTGAACGTGTGCGAAAGTTCAATATTCATGTATGCAAAATAATATCCATCTTGGATTGGTATGAATCAAGGAATAAATTTCAATGTGCAATGCAATTAAAGGGGACGCGAAAGAAAATATTGTTAATAATTATTTAATATTCATGCGAGTGTTCGAAGATTTCAATGAACTTTTATTATCTTATCAGGTTCCTGATGCAGCTAAGGAAAATCGAAGTCCATTTACCAATTTGGTAAGAGAGAATCAGTAAAATAATAATCACTCTTCTACCAATGTTAACCAAATTTTCACTGAGCACGTCATTCTTAACACTGAACCCTTCACAGTCAAATAGTGCTTCCTCATTTCACGGTTAGGCACGCAAATCACGAAATTGCAAAATTTCAGTAAATTCAATTTCTTCGGTATACAATATTATTTTATGAAGAAAATATATTTGTTTGTCCTGCGAAAAATATGGTAGAAAATACAATACAAAATGCAGATGCAGTAGACGGGGATTGAAAAATACAGTAGAAAATACAGCACACAATGAAAGTGCGGTAAACACGAATTTAATAGTACAGTAGAGAAAAATTGAAAAATATTAACCGAGTTGTTGCATTTCTGAGGGTTGAAAAATAGCGTCTTACAGCCAAAGAAAACAGTTTTAGCCGTTCAGTGGGAAACTCCGGATAGTTTGCGAATGCGGCGAAGAGTTTTGAAAAGTTCGCGAAAATCTGTGCACGGTATTTCGCGAGACGGAATAATGCGACGGAAAACAGCTGACACAGCGGCACCGGTTAATTTCGAAGCGGAAGCACGTGGCATGGCGCACGGAGGCACAAAGGAGGACCCGTAAACACGATTCCGAAAATTGCATCTTTCAATTAGGCGAGTGGGGGTCGAAGCGGATCCCGGCATCCAGTTTGCACGTCACCGCCCGCGGTAAATTTTTGAAAATGCTTCGCCGGATTAATCCTATTATCTTTTAATTCGAATGTCTCGTTCTGCCGGAAACTGACAACCTGCCAGCAAAACATGATTTCGCCTCTTAGTTATTTCGTTTTACTCGACGTCTTCAAATCTGCTTGACGCGACAAAGAACGATGATCATTTTGTCAACGCTGAAACGTTTTTGGGTTAACTACATATTGTATCGTGTTTTATAAAACTTTTACTTTCCTCGGTATTAGACAGGGCGGGGTTTTATGCAAAATAAAAATTGTAGGAAAATTGCAGGACACGGAAACAACATAGACATTTATTTCTGAATCATTGTAAGCACATGGAAATAATACATTTTTAAATTGTTTAAATAGTTTTTCTATGTTGAATCGACTTGAATGGAGGGGAAAGAGTTACCCCCTCTGGGGAAGCGTGGGGGAAGGGGGAGATAGAGTGGGGGGACAAATCTTAATCTGGCGACTCTGTTTCAGAGTTGGGCAAAAATTTAATCAACGATTGACGAATAAATTTCCACTTCAATCGTTAATCGCAATTAACAATTAAACTCCTACCTTAGTCGTTAATTGCGGTATACTGAAATTTCAAAATGAAATACGGAATCAAAACTGTATGCATACCGAAGAAAATGTAAACCGAGTTTTTGTTGAGATATATATCTGTCAATTGTCCATCTCCGCTCTCTGTATCTCTCTCCCTCCTTATTACAATTTATTAAATCTACTTTAAATTTTTACCACGTTTTTATTAATTAATCAACGAATGACGATTAACTGCATCAATCGATTGAATCAATCGTCCATTTTTCAATGCTTACCTTTTTTAATCGTACACATTAATCAATCAATCTTGGTAAAAATTTTAATTGACTAATGCCCAACTAGCTCTGCTCTGTTTTCATCCATCCAGTTTTATCATAATTGCAAATTTTTATCTAATAATCAACTGTTTCGACCTGCACTATTTTTGCCCTTTTATAGAAACATTTTTTGATACTGAAGTAAAATGATCCGAGGAGCCACGAGCATAACTTCACGATCTGTAAAGTATATTTCCGTGTTCACATTAATCGAACAATACGGACCATTTACTATTTGTGAATCAAGCGACGATTCATTTTCGAGGTCTTACTGCACCGAATAAAAACGGGCAACAATTCGTTGCTAACCAAAGATGCAACAATTGACAAGAAGAATTGCACGATGTAGCCGCAGTGTGGACACAGCTTAAGTTATTTTGTTTTCGTAGACGGCTCTAACGCGATAGGATCTTAATAACGATACCTCGCGGATTATCATAAATAATTACTGCGTAGCCGTGTATACAATTCTCTCTGGTTGCATAATAATAAAACGCACACGTTACTCGCCGGCCTCGCTCTTTCTCTCAATCGTGTGAACTATTTTCGACTCTTCTCTCTCTCATTCTCTCTTTCTATTCTTGTTTCTTTCTCTCTGTTCGCAGAGAGAATTACGCATGCGCGCTTTCTGTTTCCGTCGTGTTCATATATTTCCTTAAACCGTGCTCAAAATTAAAATTCCATTTCCAACGGGGCGCGGCTCGTTCGGCCAACGAAATTCTCGCAGGAATTAATGTTCCATTGTACATTTTTAATTACGCTCTTCGTCGGGATTTATCGCGGCCTCTTTCGCATTGTGTGACGCGTGTCTGACGCATTCGGGCTGCGCAAACTTTCGCGCAATGACAATCGCACGCAATCGATGCAAAATATATTTATCAGACAGCGGATCTTTATGCAAAATATATTTATCAGACAGCGGATCTTTATGCAAAATACAAATTTTGTACCCGAATTGCAACGAACTGGGGTGAAATAGAAATTTATTTTTTCTTCCTCAATATGTTCAATAGATTGAACATAATATAACAGCATTTTAGCAAACATGTAATAGCGCTGGGAATATTTTCTAAAAAATAATATCAATTTATATTATTTTTCCCATAGTCGCCATGCTAAGAATTTCTACATTTATTCAAGTGTGTGAACATGCATAACAGTTTTTCTCTCAACTTGAATTTTATGTATTACGTTCTTCTATTTCAAGAAATCTTATCATTTAAAAAGAATGAATAATATTCATATTCAGTCGGTTTAATGAGAGGTTAACAAGGGATTATTTTATAATCTGAGGGATTCATAGCTGAGGGTCTCTTGATGAATTTTTTAATAGTATCAACACACTCAATCGCAAAGCAACAAGTCACTCATAATATTATAATCTAATAATTTCTTTGGAGATTATTATTCGAAAGAAGCTTTTTAAGCTGCTTTTACAAATTGAACTAGTTATTAAGAATTTCTTTGAGAAGCTTATAATAAATGATAATAAATGAAATGATAATAGAATAACTTATAATAAATGAAATGTTAAATTTATATGACATTTTTCTATCTATTCCGACACTAATTTTATAAGAGAAGAAATTTTGAACAAATTGCTTAAAATTTTGAGGAAAAATGTTATTAATCATTTAACTGGATTCGGTATTTTATGGAGAACCAGGAAAGACATAATTTTCTCCTTTTTAGTCCATTTTAATATAAGCGTCGTTTTTGAAAAGTTTCGTTTATACAGGGTGAATTCAATAAAGCAGGACACCTAAATATCTCCGTTACTTTTCGTTGTACAAAAAAACTTCGTAGGACAAAGTTACACTGTTTGAAGGGTCACGTATAACGGTGTAAGGGAAAAAAAATTTCAAGGTCATTTTTATGAAATTTCAAGGTTATCGACGTTTTTCAAATAGAATGAGGTATTTTTTAATACATCAATCGATGCAGCTGGACATTCGTTATAAAAAAGTACTAATCTATGTATGTCGAAAAGTTAGTAGTTCAGGAGATATTTCAATTTAAATAACTCCAAAATACCATTACTGTCGTACTAAGGCGTTAGACAAGTAAGTAAACACTAACGCCTTAGTACGACAGTAATGGTATTTTGGAGTTATTTAAATTGAAATATCTCCTGAACTACTAACTTTTCGACATACATAAATTAGTACTTTTTTATAAAGAATGTCCAGCTGCATCGATTAATGTATTAAAAAATACCTCATTCCATTTAAAAAAACATCGATAACCTTGAAATATCATAAAAATGACCTTGAAATTTTTTTCCCTTACACCGTTATATGTGGCCCTTCAAACAGTGTAACTTTGTCCTACGAAGTTTTTTTGTACAACGAAAAGTAACGGAGATATTTAGGTGTCCTGCTTTATCGAATTCACCCTGTATATTTTATTTTATACTTTTATTGTCATCGGAAGCAAGCGTGTGTACAAAATTTCAGCAAGATTGGACATTTTTTCCATTTTAGGAAGAATGGAAATTGTGCATTTTTTAAGCATATTTTCAGAAACACCTGGTATATCGAAATGTTAATGAAATTGAAATAACAAAAGAAGTGTCTTGAAGACAAAGAAACGCTCTTTCTATTGCTTTTTTGCACAAGATTCTACGATAATTTTTTCGCTTTCTGCAACACAGCAAGTTAATATAAGCCTGGTGACAAAAAAATGCTAGGATATAAAGCTCAGTAGAATGTAGTATAATTTTTTATTTATTTCGGATCTAGAAATGTTACTTCCATTGACAATAAGAGTTTATTTGATTCCACTTTCCTGAAATTTGGCTAGAAAAATTGGAAATAGCAAAAACATCCGCAGCCAGTTATAAAATACATAAGAATTTATATACATATATTTTTAGTTGTGTCAGCTTTCTTACGAATGAGCGATATGTCTCCAGTACAGCTCGACAATACATCCCGAATCCCGAAGCTTGTCAATAGTTCCCATCGCGATCACGTGCGCAGCTCCACGTGTGCTGCACGTTAGGGGTTTGCGTGAGCGAGTTCAAGCAAAAAGTCAGCATTCGCCTAACCGGCAGGCTACAAATGGTGAAACTTCTCCTTTCTACGGGTCTGTGGGCCGCGACAATCACCTGGCGGCGGGAACCGAGCGTAGCCGAGCACGTTCGCCGAGGTGCTCAATGCTCGAGACACCTGAGATAGAAGGAGTCGCGGCCGTACGATCGCGTAGGCACGCGCTTCGTCGTGTTTCTCGATCGCTATATTTTTTGATCCCCGAGTGAAACTGTCGGGAACAGTTCCGGGACCTTTCTGGGACGAGGTCAGGAGTCCTGGATTAAAATCGGGAGCGAACCCACGGCCCGTGGATGCCGTTCCCAGTCCGATATCTCCGACACGTGAGCGCTCACCATTGTTACTTTCTACCAGCGATCCGGATCGCGTAATTAGGTTACTTGCTCGCTCCCACAAGCCGAGCCAGTTCCTTCCCAAATGGAGAAGACACGAGGTCGTTTGCACGAACACTTCCCCACGGGATCATCAATCCCGTACTGACACTCCAGCTCGACGCATGTAGAATATATCGTGTCTCCGTTTTTGTCAGTCCGGGCACCATGTTGATTGATTAATACAGTGTCGCGTGGATTCGGCCATGCTAGTCCTGTCGAGCCCGTTTTGAGCAGGATTGCTCTTCGGGGACTTGATCGAAGAGCCCCCGATCGCAGAGTGATTGTACCAGTCGCGAAGTGGATTAAGGGGTTCGACGCAACGCGCCGCGATGGGTTCTGTTTTGGTAGATTGGGTTTTGTAGAAACCTGTTGAGTGGAGCTTTGTGGGTGGTTGGGCTGGGGTTTGTTTGGACTTGTTGGGCACGTGGACCTTGTGGATCTACGTGTGTGAGTTATTTATGGGTCTACAAGTGGATGAAAAGCTTGAACGCGTTTGCAGAGGCTTGGTTGGGTTTTGTAGAGACCTACTGAGTGGAGTCTTGTGGTGGTTGCGTGAGTGATTGTATGCCAAAAGTGATGATTGAGGCGATTTTTGCAGGTGTCAACTGTTCCGCTCTGTTATTTGTTTGATGAATCTTGTGGAACCGATTGTACGAGTAATTGTATGAGTGCAGAGGTGGATGAAGAGTTTGAATACTACTGGCTGGTCAGATTTGATTGGTTTTTGCACGGATCTTTTGATCGAAACGTGATCTATCATTGTACCTAGGTGCAAGTTCAATTGTCTTCATAAATCATAATTTTAAATCATAATTGCTTCTCGTGCAATTTTTATGAGTGCAGAACCTGGGAAAAAGAGTAGAACTGAATTTGTCTTTTTTATTGTTGGTGTAATTTAACTGGTTAATTTGATTGGTATTTTCATGAACCATTTTATAACATCCAGGATGAGCGCAAACGTTTCTCTCGGGAATTATATAAGATCTGGGAAAGATCGTGTCATATTCCACAAACGAATTAAGTTATATAAAAATTTATGTTTCCTGTCGTTTGTGTTGTTATCACAATAATACTGCAGTAATTAGACGGTCGCTTTCAATGCAAATTCCCATGTAGCTTTGCAGACATAAAGAAAAATTTCTTCCATTATCTAGAATGTGTCATTATGAATAGAAAGGCTACTTTCTTACATGTTACAGGCATATCATATCATTACAAATAGGACAGTTCTTTAGTTACACATAACCAGTTATCGCCAGCTGGTAATACCCGGTGCAATAATCCGATTTGACACAGAAAACATTCCGTGCGTGACATTTGAGCGCAGCAATGAAGTTGCCAAACAAATACAGTTACTATAATACTACCTGTATTACTTATCTCTCTGAATGTAAAAATCTTCTCGCGTGTCTCACACTTGTATACACCGCAAGTGCATTAAGATCTAATGATAATTCTATTCAAATAAAAATTGCTCGCTTCATTATACCTTGTATTTCTGCGAACGATACACGAACGATGTATGCAATCCATTGTGCGCTCACAAGAAATAACAATTCAAGTTTCTGTAAACGTTTCGAGGAATATCAGCTTTGACTAACGAGCAGATAATCTGACTGTAGATCTTCAGTCAAAACAATATGTTCTAGGTGTAATTTGCACAGAAGTTCTAACGATTCCAAGAATTCAATGATTTTATCATTCATATTGAATAGAAATGATTAACAATCTGCAGCGTAACGAAAGTGAAGATTTTCCAATTTTATTCCTAATAATTTCTTGTCTCTTTAAGATTTTTTTATTTAAAGTGTACTTCAAAAAGCAGTTCCCTGATTGGTACTAATTTCAAAAATTTCTTTCACTAAGCAAAGAGACTATTAAAGAGAGTTTCAGCATTCATATCCAAGAGAAATTATTGAAAATCTGCCGTGTGACCGAGGTGAAAGTTTCTTTCGAGATTTTTGTTGTCAATAAATTCCTATTACTTTTTCTTTAATTAAAATGTACTTCGCAAGACTGTAAATGTACTTCTTTCACTAACCAAATTGAAAATACAGTAAAAAGTAATTTAAGAATGAATATTACAAAATACAATGCACACGTAAACTGACTATTGAAAATTGCTTAGAGACATTGTACGTCAGAATTCGTCCTCGACAGCACAGATAAAACAAAAGTAGGAGTAATTGACTATGGACACAGTCATTAAGCATGCAAATAATTACCCGAATTCCTAGTCGACATAAAACTTGAGTCAGTTTCAGCGATAAGATAAACGGTGCCTGGTTGACGGATCTTTGAAACTGTATTATTATAATAAAATTTTGATGATTTCGGCGCACTGGTTCGATCAATTGTAATTTATACACTATTTGCAAATTATCACAATATCTTTTCTTCGACGTTTCGATCTTACTTTAGATCATTTTCAACAAAATTATAAGAATTCTTCAAAATAATTCCTTATGTAGCTTCGTAATTTGCATCAACTTCCATATACACATAGTTGTATGGAAAACAGTTAAATTAATCGTGGATGTTAATTGAGAAATACATTCAATGTAGTATAATAGCAGTGAAATGAAGGTTATAATGACAAAGTTTGTCTTGAATTTACCGCCAAATATCGATCACCAACTGATCGATCGATAATACGTTCGTTTCCAAATGTCTTCATGTTACCTCATTACCATGTATACTGTCCTAGCATCAATACGTGGTTATGTTCAAGTCAACATTTTGAAAAATTATTTTCTATTGCACTAAGCAAGTAGGTAACAGTGTTCTTCTTATTTTAAATTCACACAGTATAAAGCATAATATTGATTATTAACTTACAGACGCAATTCTTATAATTTTCTTGAAAATGATCTAAAGTAAGATCGAAACGTCGAAAAAAATATATACAAATAAATTACAATGGATCGAACCAGTGCGCCGAAATCATCAAAATTTTGTTAGCAACAATCTACGATCGACATAAGGAAACATGTATTATTATATTATCATCGGCGAATAGAAAACGCCGGGGCTTGTTCACGTAACAGATAAATAAAATAATAACGAGAGTATACTTTGGTTTGCCGACGCGTCCGCCCGGCGCTAATTTCATTGCTCTCTCCCTGGTCGGTCTTGGGATGATATAACAGTATAATTAAGCCGAAGCCGTGCTTATTTCGCCGTATAATATACATTGTACACAGAGAGCAATGAAGTTCTCTGGCGTTGTTATTATTATTTCGGCTAGGACTTACCGCGACGACGGGCATTCCTCGCGAGAATTCGGGCCAAGCGAGCGTGCGTTTCGAAACAGGTTTGCAACGTGTTTCCGAGGCGGACGCGGCTCCTTCCGTGACCCACTAACTGCGAAATCATTGCATGATGTAGCCAGCGAGCCACCAGCTAACTAACTGTGCAAATTAGTCCGGACAATTTTCCAATTTACCGGTGAATTTGAATGAGCATTTTCTTGCGCCAATGCGCTTCGATCACCGACTTTTTCCTTTTCCGAAAGGTCACACATCGATCTGCCAAACGAACGACAATCATTCTTATCGCGGCTCGAACGATCCATCGACTCGCGTCTTCGCTTCTCCCGATTTATAGTCGCTCCTCGATCCCGGGACTGTAAGCACACGCTCCTGGGAATTATTGCCACGCGAATTTACGGTTTCCCGAAATTTGTCGGCACCTAAACTCTTCCAATTTCGAAAACAAATGCGCACGACGTCAAACCTTCGTTCAGTCTGAATATTAGAACCTCTAACAGAGATACATCTTCTCTTGGAAATAATTCCTTTCGTTGCGAATTGAAACGTCTGCAGAATCGTTGGAAAATTTTTCTCGTAAACGAACATTACGCGGATTTATTGATCGAAGCTTCCCTCTTTACAACGACGTTATCAAATTTAGTCACCGATGTTTTTTAACATTTCTATCAATAAAAAAATGAGGAATTCGTTCGCTAATGGAAAGATGGCAGTATATTTGTCGGTAAAAGCTCGATAACTCGGCCGAAAAAAATCGTACATCCATTTGCAACATCCTGTTGGAAAGAGTTCGAATTCATAGTAGATTCCATCTCCAATAAATTTTTCAACGAGTTTAGAGACGGTTCTTTTTGTACCATTTTCGAGTAAAAACGTGTTCAGTTTCTTCTCTGTTCCATAACGTACAAACATTTCGAAGAAGAACATGATTAACTTCTAATTATTTGCATAGTGTACTTATTAATCGCAAAACTTTAAGTTTAGTGTTTCAAGCATAAACAAAGGTGTCGACTACGCTAGCAAATATTTACTTTGTATTAAAGCAGTTATTTTATTAGATAAAAATTTATTTATATTGCAGTCGTGTAAAGCTCCATGTAACCAATTATACGAAAGGTGTGATTTCAAGCTTCAAAATGAATCTATTTTTGCGAAACAACACCGTTTGATGTTCGACGATTCCCGTAAAACGAGTTTCAGTTTGCTCCGATTTGTCCGTGTGTAGTGTACAAAGGTCCGTGAAAATGGTTCTGATCGTCCGTAGGATGAACTTCGTTGGAACGCAAGTTCCCACAGGTGAATCGCGTTTTCCCTCGTGAGTTTTTCGACGCGACAGAGATTGTGGCGCAACTATTCTTTGTTCCGCGGTCCGTTTTGTACACGTTTCCGGCCGCTGCCGCGAAGGCAATCAACTGTAATTTTCTCTTACTTCCTCCTTGACCGTTATTTCGTGATTGCTGTGGCTCGGAAAACTTTGTCCTCGGTCGTTGTGTTTACCTTCGCAATTATCGGGGATCTGTATTGGCTCATTTGAATTGAGTGCGTCAGTTACTGAATTTCATTTTTGATCCGTTCCGCTTAGAAAAATTGTTTACTTCTCTGAGCTTTTAATATTCGAGTCCTTGTGTGTCACAATCGAATTTTTTCAATGTGTATTCATGAAATAATCGAATATTTGGATTGTGAACAATGAAGTACTCGAGTATGTAAAATATGCATTTGAACTGTGCAGTACCTCTGATTTTGATGAAATACTTTAATTGTGGAGTACCTAGAATTATAGAGTACCTAACTTTAATGCCTGAGATGCCAAAATTAAAATTTTGAAGTACCAGACCTTGGATTCTAGAAAGTTGACCTAGTTGACCTTGAAAACTTGAATTGTGACGAACTTGGATTCTGAAACACTTGACCTGAAAACTTGGATTGTGAAGAACTTGGATTCTGAAACACTTGACCTTGAAAATTTGAATTCTGAAACACTTGAACTTGAAAACTTGAATTGTGAAGAACTTGGATTCTGAAACACTTGACCTTGAAAACTTGAATTCTGAAGCACTTGAACGCGAAAACGTGAATCCTGTAGCACTTGAATTCTGAAGCACTTGAATGCTGGAGCACTTGAATCCTGAAGCACTTGAATTCTGAAGCACTTGAATGCTGGAGCACTTGAATTCTGAAGCACTTGAATGCTGGAGCACTTGTGCTTGAACAGGGAAGCCTTCAAATTCCAATTCCGGAGAATTTGTACAAAGCATTCAGTTACGAATCACGAAGCACTTGAATTTTAGTTTCGAAGCTGCAGATTGACGAAATGAATATTCGTCCACATGAAACTCAAAGTTCCAATAGCCGGCAGCGTTCCGTCCATAATGTATCAGCCAATCTTCCCCGAAACAGCCTAACTTTTGCAGTTTTCTCGTTACCGGAAGTGCAGTCGGAAGACAATCCCTTAATTGTACGGTAATTATTCCGGCATCCCGAACGAAGCATTTACATTTCAATCTCCGCAGTTGGTACACGGTGGAGAGCGACAAGATTCAAATTATCCAGGAACAACCGTGTACATCTCTGCTCCGAAATCAAAAACCATAAGACACTCGTTGGTTGCTGAAGCGTATAGAAGAGGGGATGGAGGCTTATCTCTCTTCGTCAAGAGAGGAGAGGACGGTCGGGTGTGCAGGGAGCCACTTGGATTAATTTGGGAGCTTAATTATTCATTTCGCTTTGAGTGTCCCGCCCCTAATCTCCGCGAGTTATTCGAAAGTTGAAAACCACGGAAACAGGAATCGTCGAGCGTTCTCCGTAACGCCTGCTTAAATCCTCCTGCGATGAATCGCGGCTTAAGTTTTTATCTCGAGCTTTATCGTGAACGCTCCTCCGACTTTCGTTCTTACCTCTCCATCGAGAGAGACAGAGAGAGTGAGAGAGAGAGAGAGAGGGGGGGAGAGGAGAGCGCAGGATTCTCGTAGCATCACTTTTTCAGTCCGTTAGCGTAACGCGGCCATTCATTACGCCTGTGTATATTGTCTTTCCCTTCGACTTTTTTCCGTCGATGGTATGAGCAAGTTTTCGCGCGTGTTACACGGGATCCCTCTCTTCTTCTCCGAACTTGTTTTACATCTCTCTTGTTTATTTGTTTAATGTCCCGTCCGTCCGTGAGCTCGCTGTTTACGACCGCTTTTGCGTCTGTGTGCGTTAATCTTATGCTCGAGGAGACGAAGACAAAGCAGTCCTCGAGCAGCTCTCCATTTTATTTTTCATTTTTTTGCTTTATTCTGTTGCATTTATTGCGATGTAGAACATTTTTGTTTCACCATAATTTTCTTCGCGAGCGCGTTCAACGTTTTCATGTTGAAGAGTCGTTCCGAAAGCTTACTAACAATAAGATTTGCATGTTTGAAATTGTTTCACGCCACAGTTTCCAAACGTTGAAATCACTTCGAATTATTCAAAGCACGCTCGACCGAGTTGGCTAATTTTGTAAACAATTTACCGGAACAAGAGAAACCTCGGTAAGTCCACCACAGACCGAAAAACCTTGGAAAACTACAGCCCAGATACTTTTTCGCGCTTTTTGGTGGTCTTTCTTCTGCACTCGTATCGTTGCAGGACATCCTTAAAGTACGTGTTCCAACAGATAGCTTCCCCGAGAAGCTGGTTTTTCGGATTTATCCATTAAACAACGGTTAGACTCGTATATTCAATCCTTAGCTCAGTGTTTACGATTTTCTCTTTTCTGCAGAAAGCCGCGGCGGATCTTTCAATGAATGCATTCTCGTCCATTGCAGTCACCTATATTTTCCTTTCTATGCATTCCTCGGCATCGCCACTGTTGCAGTTGATACATCATTGTCTTGTGTTGCTGCATTTATCTTAGTTGTAGCGCGAATTTTTCGATGAATGCATCCTGCATTTTCCCGATGCAAGTCTGATCGCGTTTATTTTCTTCGAATTTTCCACCCACAGTTGCAGTCAATTTATTTGCTTCAGTGAATTTTTGGATTGATGCATTTTCCCATATATTGTCCACTGCACCCAATTTAGTACATTTGCGATGCATATTTCCGTTGCAGTTCTAATCACGTTTATTTTCCTCGAATTTTCCTCTGCCCGCATTCTTGTTCATCTCCACAATTGCAGTTGATGGATCATTCTGTCGTTGCATTTGCTTCAGTGAATTTTTAAATGGGTACATTTTCCACTGTATCTAATTGAATACGTTTACAATGCATTTTTCCGTTGCAGTTCTAATCACGTTTATTTTCCTCGAATTTTCCTCTGCATGCATTTTAGTGCATCTTCACAGTCACACTATAATGATCCAGTTGCGGCAGTGTCCATTAAAAAATGACAAACCTCCTCGAACCGTCTTCGCACATGGTTGCACTCCAGTCTTCGTATGTAGGCCCTAACTGGCCTCATTAATTAAACAGTCCTAATTGCACGGCGAATCGCGCGGCACTGTCGCGTTTTAAACAACCCGATTACGTTTCGTTAATAAATGATAGCCGGGTGGTCCGGTTCCAGGTTTCCATGCTTTTCATACCCTTGACACAAATCCGATAAAACGATTACATGGAAACAAGCCGTAAACGTGAACAGCGAAAATACGCGCGCTTCACATGAAACATTGCGCATTCCTGCGACACGTATACGCTCGGAGGTAGGTGAACGCCACTGTACAGGCGAAGGTGTTCCCGCGAGTACGTTTGCATTTTGTCTGCGTGCGCGCGTGTGGACAGCATCGGTTTTGTGTAAACTCAATTAATAATGACGCTGTGTGGAACCCGTGTCTCCGGCTGCGAGACACGTTCGCACGCTATTGACGTTTCGATTTACAATGCCGTAAAAACACGGTCGCGTTTACAGAAAGCCACTTGCCGAACGAAAAACCGTGTGATACCCGATCGCGAATGCTATCCTCTTCGATTCGCGCGCCGCGCCGCGCCGCACAGTGGGCGAGAAACCGATCTTTTTGGGCAAAAATCTGCCGACAACTCAGTTTTTCATCGATTCAATTGGAATTTTTTTTAAATGTTCGTGAAAAACTATACTTTGATGACGTGCTGCGCGAAAATCGTTAACTGTCATAATCAAGAATCCTTATCTACTATAATAAATAAATAGAAATAATATATAAATAAATAGAAAGTAATAGAAAATGTCCAAATATCTGAATGAACAATCAGGAAAATTCGCATGGACAGCAAACCGCTATGAAAATGGAAAAGCATACAGTGAGTGTCGAAAGTATTCGTACACTGATAAATTTCAAACAAAACTGTGAAATTCTTGTTTATTAACTATTTTTTCTGTAAACAATGAATATGTACATAATCTGAGAAGTCTATAAACTAGATACAATGCAAAGAAGAATTAATTTCTTAATTAACTTGCGAATGTAATAAGGAAAAACAAAAAATCGACTGAAATACACCAGCAAATAGTATTCCTTAATTCGAACTGCGTAGGGAACAGTTCTTAACATAAACAAATTACGTTGTAAGTATGATTGATCTCCTCAGTATATCAAGAATCCTTATCTACAAAACCCAATAACTGCGATACTTCATCCGCCCATACCATAAATTTGCATGTCCCAGCTGAGTTGCACACTTCTTAACCCTAAACCCTAAATCGCAAAAATTTAAACTGTAAATCTGGCCCTGAGAATTACCAATTGAATAGAATTACATTCGGCACTTATGAGACTTACCATTAATTTATTGATCCAACAGCAGCGTTTTCGATTCTTGAGAAAGAACTTCCTTGTGCTTGCTATCCTCTATTCTTAGAGAGCTTACAAGTAGATCGGATGATAATAATATATGCCGTATAATATCTATATTTGTCTTTTTGCGGCAACACATTCGGGAGTTTTCAGCTCGTGATTTCCTGAAGACTTCATTATTTGCTTCTTGTGGCTCTTCTGAATAGAAACCAATCGGCAGTTCAAATGTAGCAAGTACTTCACTTCCATGTTGTAGTACCTTATCAACTGATGGAGGTAGTTTATACCATGGGTAAATGTTAATGCACAATTTAGCCGTCTCTGAACAATATTCTTTGAATTTCACAGAATCAGCTTTCTTGTCACATGTAATTACCTGAAGAATGTTATGCAATCTTGTGATAATAACCGCGCTTGATCCAGTCACTGCAGCAACTGATTCGGCTTTTCTAAAGAAAGTTCGGGCCACGTTCCCAGTATTTGATGTACCAGCTCCCTGTTTGTCAACATCAACCGTAATTGATAGCTCTTTCAAAGAATTTTGCACTTTAACTTAACGATTTTCGCGCATCACGTCGTCAAAGTATAGTCTTCCACGAACATTTAAAAAAAAATTCCAATTGAATCGATGAAAAACTGAGTTGTCGGCAGATTTTTGCCCAAAAAGATCGGTTTCTCGCCCACTGTGCGCCGGTGCCGCAGGTAAAGGTGCACCAAAGATTGATATTTTAACCTTTCATCAGCCCGGGAAATAACTTTCCTGTCACCAATGACGAAATACATCTTCCAACATTTTTTAGGGAAAATTTGCGAGAATTTTCCAAGCGTTTTTTTACCGAAATCAGCAGAAAGAATTGGGGAAACAAGGAGAACTTAAACGAAATTCCTGTCGAACTTCATCGAACTGTGTACTGTATTCTTCATATTCATATCCGACGTAAGATAAATTTTTTCATGGCTGAATCGACAGTAGAGTTGGAGATGGAAGCTTTTTTAAAATCAGTCGAAAATTGCTGTACGATTCTGGTTGTTGACCATTTCTAGTAATTCAATGAAATAGAATTCGTAGCACATGAACGGAGTTCAAAATTGAACAACGTTCGGACTTATACTAAAATAAAAACACACCATTTCCCGGTTAAACAAAAATTTTTGCTTCGGCGTAAAAAACTCGACGGATTACGAGGAAAAGACGAAGCAAGACGTAATAGATTTATTCAATCAAGAAGGAATACTACATAAATTTCATCTTACGAAAGCTCATAACCAACGCGATTTCAGGGAATCAGCGATTAAACAAATTATATTCTAAATGGCCATTCTAATTTAAAACTAAGAGAGCTCTCTTACCTCATCAAATCTCAACGCGCAGTGATCACAGAAGAGTTCCACTGGAACTCCCTGTACAATTGCTGGCTTGCCCTTAGGACAATCCTTCGCCGGCAGCACTACGGTTAGCCTTGC
Source organism: Lasioglossum pauxillum (assembly GCA_933228785.1). Classification (NCBI taxonomy): domain Eukaryota; kingdom Metazoa; phylum Arthropoda; class Insecta; order Hymenoptera; family Halictidae; genus Lasioglossum; species Lasioglossum pauxillum. The sequence continues at coordinate 14,985,384 of OW121706.1, read as the reverse complement.
GATCCGTTCCAGCTTCGGTATACACTGCAAAGGAGATTCAACGCTTCCAATGCCCTCGAACCTCAAATGTGCAACCGGCCTAGTAGAATCCAAGTCTTGCCAAACCGAGTGAACAAGGACCCAACGTCCACACTTATTATTACCCGGGATCACTCGCGGAACACTCAAGGCCAAAATATAACTCAATTACATATTATCGCGGAAAAGACCTCGCGTCGTCTCACACATTCATTCAATCGCCCCTTTTTCCTCAAATCCTCTCATTTCTTCGCAACCGTCTCCACAACAACTCCCATTTGTCAATCGCGACCACCGTGCATCGCTCGCCAAACTCGCGTATATACACTGCCGCTCAAAAGTATGTGGACACTTATCATGTTCATGAAATTTGTGATATATAATGTATATTTTTATTATCAAACAATATTTGTTGCTAAAGTCTATTATGAATATGCATGTAATGTATTCTAATAGTACCAAAATAAACAATTTAGTTATTGAATTTTCTTAAATAAATAAAAGAAAAACTATGGGATCACATAGATAGATAAATCCGAAAACGATGTCTCAAGTCTGAAAAGCATTTGTGGGAAATATTAGAATCTGAGTGGAACCTTATTGAAAGTGAAGTAATGAAAAACTTAATAGCCAGAATGCCACGACTAGTAAGCCCGGTCATAAAAGCACGCGGTGGATATGTAGACGAAAAGAAAATATAATTATTTTTTATCATTATCGGTGAGATATTTAATAAATTATTATTAAAATATGTCTCCAATACTGTACGAACTGAAATACATACAAGATAATCAAATTTACCAAAGATATCATAACCTTTTTCAGGTAGTTATAAGAATTAAGGAAGTGTCCACATACTTTTGAGCGGCAGTGTACATCTACACGGCGAGACTATCGTTTTCCGTCACGGTGCATACGATCGACATTGCAAAACTACAAAACACAGAGAAATCGCGAACAGATTCGTTAGAGCTGAAGTTTGAAGAGTGATAGACTGTCACGAGCTCGGAATTTACTCGAAGATGGCTGGCCCACCGCCGATTTTATACACTTGGTTGTCTAAAGTCATAACTAGACTGTTGATCTTCATGCACTTATGGCTCCTGTAAATCTTAAAAAAATGAGTATGAAATCCCACAGAATTTAATACGACTTTTTTCGAGTTGAAGTTTGAAATTTATTCGAAGTTGGTCAAGTCAAATTTATACATTTTCTTGTCGAAATTCATAACTAGGTTGAAATAAAAATATTCTGCATCGATTGTGGAATGCAGTAATCGAATGAAAATTCATTTCGCGCAGTTAATTTCTTCGTACATGTATAAAAATCCGCAGTCTAGTCGTAGCACACAATATTTCGAGAGTCTGTGGCCTTCGCTAAATTCTTTCGATATTTTATAATGGAGGTACTGGTGGCATTGAATAAAATATTTGAATACTGGAGACGAGCATCGAAAGATAAGCTGCTAGACGTGTTAAGAAGAATTAAGGGAAAGGCTACGACACGTATGAAAATGATGTAATACACGACTGTTAACATTTTTCGCAAGCAGCACCGCAGAATGCCAGCTGTCTCCGCCGCGAATGATAATCGTACGACAATCACATGTGATTACGTCTTTAGTAACTTCCGATCTATGATTACAATGCGGGCAATCAAATAGTCGGCATTTGTATCAATTGCTCATCGTTCGCAATTAATAATTGCCGAGTTCGGAGTAATTAGAACATGATCCGGCACCAATTCGCTATTGCTAATTAACCGATTCGACATTCTGCAGCAGCATGCGTAGCAATAGAAACACAGCTGTTTAACAATACTCGCATCAATGTATGCAGCGCGTGAAACTTCATTGGAACTAATTGCTTCTTACAATGAGCATAGCACCTAATAGATAGCATAGCACATAATTTACGTTCACCGATTCATCAAGGAATTTGTTCTAAGCTACCAAAGAAGGTAATAAAAATAAATAAATCGAAATAATATATAAATAAATAATAATATATAAATAAATAGAAAGTAATAGAAATAAAGTAATAGAAAATGTCCAAATATCTGAATGAAGAATCAGGAAAATTCGAATGGACAGCAAACCGCTATGGAAACGGAAAAGCATACAGTGAGTGTCGAAAGTATTCGTACACTCTGATAAATTTCAGACAAAACTGTGAAATTCTTGTTTATTAACTATTTTTTTTTTGTAAACAATGAATATGTACATATTCTGAGAAGTCTATAGAATTTATACAATGCATAGAAGAAATCATTTCTTGATTAATTTGCGAATGTAATAAGGAAAAACAAAAAATCGACTGGAATACACCAGCAAATAGTATTCGTACACTCCTTAATTCGAACTGCGTAGGGAACAGTTCTTAACGTAAACACACTATGTAAACATAAACAAATTGCGTTGTAAGTATGATTGATCTCCTCAGTATATTTAGAAACGTTGTTGGCATCAGTCAAATATTCAAAGTTATCGTTGAAAAATGGGACGGAAACGTACGGAAACAACGATAGAACAAAGAAAAATTATTATTAACTTGCACAATCAGTGTAAAAGTTTAACAGAAATTTCGCGTATTGTAAGCAGACCTCGATCTACTATACAAAGTTTAATTGACAGGTATGGGCTACGAAAGAGACTACAAAATAAACCAAGAAGTGGACGTCCACGGAAAATCAATCAATACACTGGTAGAGTTATTATTAGAATGGTAAAGACAAATCCAAGAATAAGTGCAATAAAAATAGTTGAACGCATTAAAAATAATTTAAACATTGATGTATCTGCTAGTATTGTGCGCAGTTTTATACGAAATTCAGGATACCACGGACGGGTGGCCCGTAAAAAATTGTTCGTAAGTGAAACGAATAGAAAGAAAAGACTGGAATTCGCAAATAATAATGTAACTACACCAGTGGAGTACTGGAATAAAGTGATCTTCACAGATGAAAGTAAGTTCAACATTTTTGGGTCTGATGGACACTGTACCGTTTGGAGAAAAACAAAATACAGAATTGAAACCACGAAACTTAAAACCTCCAGTCAAACACGGTGGAGGTTCAGTACTTGTTTGGGGCTGCACGAGTCCAGCTGGTGTTGGCTCATTAGAATTTATTGATGGAATAATGAACCACAGGCTCTATATTGACATTTTGAAACGCAATCTTGATCCAAGTGCAGAGAAAATGAATATTAAAGATGATTTCGTTTTCATGCACGATAATGATCCGAAGCATTCTGCGTATAATACCAGAATGTGGATACTACATAACACACCAGTGTATCTGAAAACTCCGCCACAATCTCCCGATATCAATGTTATAGAACACCTGTGGGATTATTTAGAACGACAGATCAGAAAACATGAAATTTCTTCAAAACAGAGCTTAAAAAATGCACTGAAGGAAGAGTGGAACGAGATCCCACAACACGTGACCTCAAAAGTAAATTCAATGCCGAGAAGAATTGCAGCGGTTATAAAGGCCAAAGGCTATCCAACCAAATATTAATTAAAAATTTTGTAATGTCACATTAATTTACATTACGTTTTCTTTCTCAAGTTGTAAAAAGTTAGAAACTGTACGAATACTTTTTGCTGGTGTATTTCAGTCGATTTTTTGTTTTTCCTTATTACATTCGCAAGTTAATCAAGAAATTAACTTTTTTTGCATTGTATCTATTCTATAGACTACTCGGAATAAGTACATATTCATTGTTTACAGAAGAAATAGTTAATAAACAATTTCACAGTTCTGTTTGAAATTTATACGAATACGTTCTACAACCACTGTAGCTTCCTCCATTGATAGTTACGGTAAACTGGAAATGATAAAGCTGCGTTCCAACGGTATTTCGCGAGTCGTTAATTTTTTCCGATTTTTATGGACTACAAATGCATAAAGATCCGCAGCCTGGAGATGAATGCACGATAATAAATTCAGGAGAGGAAGAATCGCTAATCTCAGCCATCGATTGCAAGATTAAGTTGCACGCGTGTGAGCTGGTGTGTACGTGTGTGGTCTGTCTGTGTCTGTATGCATGTATGTCTATAACGAATGGCTTACAATCGCGTGCCGCTGGAGTCGCTGAAGTTTTCCCTGTGCTCTTTCATTCTGCACATTTCATTCTGCACATTGTCGCGAAGGAACAATGCACGGGTGTGCGCGATAGCATGCAAGTTCCTCGACGGATCGACTCCCACAGAACACTGCGGACGCATCCCAGACCTTGGCAACTTTCACGACGCGAGAAGACGACCTTTGTGTGTGTGTGTGTGTGTGTGTGTGTGTTGCCCAATTCGCGAATTTGACCCTGAGGAACACAACCGGTTCCCGGAACAACGCGTTAAACTTGTTCGCCAATGTCATTACGAATTGTGCAACGCGCCCGCGCGATATCCTAGCTACCTTGGATCGCCTTTCTAGATGCGGACGAGATATCGAGTGATTAACCTCGGTTTCAAAGGGCTGCGTGTTTCTGTGTCCGAGTACCTTGGGTCGCACGAGTACCTTGAATTCCGCACAATTTAATTCGGAATTTTCTCCGGGATTCCAGGTTTAAACAATCAGGCACAGAACGTCTTGTACACAGGGTATAAATATTTCAGATTTTCGAAACTTTCTGCTCAGACGTGCCTCTATCTAAACTCTCCGGCTCCGTAGCCGCATTATTAAACGCTTCGTAGTATCTTCATCCGTCGCAAGAAAAATCGCAACGAGAAAGGTGCGTGCTGCGTGTCGATCAATTTTGCTACTTTCACCGACACGCGCCGTATTCGAGGCTGATATCCATGGGAATAGAACTTGCTTGCACGTATCGGCCTCGGAGCGATGAGCATGGAATTTTTAGTATTAACATAAATAATCTCGAGGTGCTCATCAATCTCGAGAGAATCTCCTTCGCACACGTAGCTGACAAGGAGATCCGAATGGTTCGCCTTTTGCACATCTACAATATCAAACATCCGCACAAAATGTATGAATACAATGAGCTACAAAAATTAATGGAGATACAATGAAATACAAAAATGAAGAAATACAATGTACCCACATTAAATCAATAAACACAATGAACCAGCATAAAATGAATGAATACAATGAACCCACATAAAATCAAGAAACACTATGAACCAACATAAAATGAATAAATACAATGAACCCAGATGTAATCAATAAACACAATGAACCAACATAAAATGAATAAATACAATGAACCCACATCAACTCAATAAACACAATGAACCCACACGAAATGAATAAATACAATGAACTAACATAAAATTAATAAACACAACGAACCAACATAAAATGTATAAATACAATGAACCTACACAAAATGAATAAATACAATGAACCCACACGAAATAAATAAACATAATGAACCAACATAAAATGAATAAATACAATGAACCCACATAAAATCAATAAACATAATGAACCAACATAAAATACAAAACTGAATAAATATAATAAAATACAAAACTTAATAAATGCAATAAAATACAAAACTAAATAGACACAATGAAATACAAAACTAAATAGACACAATGAAATACAAAAATTAATGAAAACAATGTTATATAATAAACTACTACAATGAAATAACAAAGATGTACAAAAACAATATTATACAATGAACTACAATGAAATACTAAAATGAATAAAAACAATATGATACAAAACCGAAGGAACAATTAATTTATATTGATTTCATTACACGAAAATGTTTGGATCAACTCCACCACTCATTCAATAGAAATATGCAATTCTATAGTGCATCGCGCGGTGCATTAATCTGAGTTAAGTCTAGATCCGTGCATATCCGTAAGCATTCGTGAATATCCGTGAACATCTGTGAACACATCAGCCAAAGACCTACTTTGAACCCAGTGTCGCGGCACGAATTTTCGTATTACTGGAACAAAGATTTCCCAATTAATTCCGGCAATTCCATTGTGCAGGCGGCTGAAGCGAATCCCTTAGTTTCTACAGAGATTCGTTCGGCCAGTAGAATCTCTTTTAACTCGGTCACGGATCGGTTATGATTTTCGACGGGACAGACGCGGCACGGTGGCCGTTAGTATCGGCGGCTAGGACGCATTCGAAACCAATTACCAATTGCAACGGCGGCAGTGGGACGCGGGGGGGGGGGTGGGTCAGGCAGGCTGTGGAACACTTGCACCGAAACTTGCACAATGCGCCAGTTGAATGACCTGGTTCGCTCCGGCGTGAAAGGGGCATTAATCTCCGAAAGGGTGAGCGCATCTCTCCGCATCTTCATTCGCTTGGCTGGCTTTCACTGACTGAGAGGAAGATAGGTGCGGGTACTTAATTGCATCCTTTCTCTTACCCGGGACCCGAATACCGAAGCACCTACTTATCTGTTCTTAATACGACAGTCTCACGGCGATACGTGTCCGAGTCGCTCGTCCGTGAACCAAGATTTTCGTCGAGACCCTTTCCCTTTCGCTCCGTACACCCTTATCCGACAAAGAACCCGCCGCGTGAACTCGGAAATTCAATATTTCGCACGGCTGCCGGACGGTTTCGCCGACGCGATTATGCGAGAGCGCATTCCCCAAGTGATAACATACGCGGAGGACTGATAAAATGTTTCACCGCTGTAATATTCGCGGCTCAGGAAGATGGAACGTGACGTAAGAGCCTTAGAAAGCGGCGAATAACTACTCTTCGACGTTTCCTCATATTCTCTGTAATTTCGACGCGGAAAGACAACGGTGAATCGTGCAATCTTTCGACGCTGCGGCCCGCGGAAAATTAAAATTTCCATTCTAGACGTTCGGGATGTTTAAATTATCGTGTCGAGCTCTTGGGGTTTTCAGGTTGGTCGCAGTAATTCGTTTGATGTGACTTTAAGGCAGCCTGAAGACGGACATTCAGGCCATTTGAGTTTTTGTTTTGAAATTACTTGAATTCGAGAAAAATGTGGAACGTTCAAGTTTCCTAGTTTCGGCGTTGAATAAAATTGTATAGTGCTACAATGTATTAATTCGAATTGCGTCACTCTAGAATTTGAAACTTTGGACTTTCATGTACCTAAATCGGACGAATGATGTTCCATATTTGAGCATCATCAGAGGTGGGCATTATTTGGCGAAAAAAATATTTGAAATACTATTTAATATTTTAGATTTTATTTTGCTTGAAGAAAATAGTATTTTATTTGAACAATCTGAACCTCGAAATAAAATGCTTCTATTTGAACAATCTGAACCTCAAAATAAAATACTTCTATTTTAACAATTCCATCCACAAAATAAAATATTTCTATTTTAATAATCTGAAACACAAAGTAAAATATTTTATTTTTTGCGTCGTTATACCTAAGCCTTTCAGAAATCGCATTACTTATTTAATATTTCGTATTTTAGCAATAGTTTAAAGAAGAAATGGTACTTATTATAAGAAACTATATCATTTGCCACATTTTCGTTTTATTTCTTTGTTTGACTGCTGCTATTCGCATACAACAAGGTGCAGCGTTCAAAATTGGAATATGTTAGGGTGCTCCTTTGAGGACACAGAATCAGTCCAGCAAAGCTAAAAAGTCTCTCAACTGGGGCAGAGGATGGAATAGCTGCGTTGTATTTTAAAAATAATGTTTTCATGTATTTGTACTTTGCAATACTCTCAATTCGTGTATCACTATCGCTCAAATATTGAAATAATTCTAATTCTGCAATGTTTGTATGACTGATATCATTTGTTTCTTTCTCCATAAATCAAAAAAAGTCATCTACTTCTTTGTTTTGTGAAAGTAATTGAGGTCGTGACTCTGAATCTGGATTTGCTATTTGTTTCAAAGCATTTAATACGGTTTCTTTGATAAAAGTACGTTTTTCTTCATTTAAGTCTTTCGGAATCCATCGTAATTTCCATTTTGGATGGCTAACAGTAGCAATTATATAGTCGCTTGCGTGTTCAGAAAAATCGAATAAATCACGAAATCGAGATTTTAAACTCGATAGTAAATGAAGTTTCAAAGGTTCGCAATATCTATTGAATGCGAACCATTATTTTGAGCAATAATATTTAAAATTGAAATTGAAAATACAAAGTCCAAATATTTTCAATATTCTTAAAATAAAATACTATTTTCAAATACTATTTTCAAAAATTACAGCATCAAATAAAATATTTTATTTTCAAAGTTGTACAGATACTGTAAAAAAAATGGGATTATTTACTATTTACTATTTAAAATACTATTTTCCCCAGCTCTGAGCATCACAGCATCTGCATACCCGAATTAAAATTCTGACGTATTCGAATCTCAAAATAGCGATGGAATATAACATTTTGGATGCTCGTGGACTTGGATTTTTTACCTTATATGTAGTACCCGACTGTGACCAGTGCTGCGACGAATTCAAGTTAGAATTTGAATTACGAAGTGCCTGTATTTGAGCATTGATCTACCTGAACGTGAGTACCCGGATTAGGATTTTAAGTACCCGAAATTCAATTTTGAGTGGCTGATATTCAATATAGAGTTTGGGAGAATCCAATTCAGTATTATAAGTGTCAATATCCAATTTTCTGTTTCGACGTCCCACATTCGAGTTTATCAAGGTGTGAGTACCTGAATCTTCACCCGCAATACCCGGATATGGAATTAATGGCACTCGAACGCGGAAGCGGGTAACTATATAATTATTACGTAATTGGGAATATTTTAATGAAATTCGTTTGTAGCGGTCTCGTAGAATCGCGGAGCGTTGGGTCATAATTTCTACAATTCCGTGAGTCCAATTAAAATTCCGTAATTACGGTCGACTCCGCGCGTTCGTTTATAATGATGTGCCCGCGTATCTCGCGTATTACTACTTACTTTCTCCCCTTTGACCCCACCCCCCTTAGCGTCCTTCTTCCTTTTCCAAGAAGGGAACGCAGAATTGTACCGTTGTCGAATATTTCTTATTTTTTGCCGGATGCATTGTACGAACGGAGCCATTCTTCGGGCAGTAAATTGTTAGAATAAAATATACGGCGCAGAATAAATAATTAATGGAGAGAAACGGCCGTACCCTCTTCGAGTAAAAAGACGAACTGCGAATCAATACTGTTTGATGGTGCGCCTCGTTTCTTTTATACATTGACCGACTCCTCGTCGCATTAGCCATTTATGCTCGGCAGAAACGACGCTAACGCCCACGCAAATTATTTATATAACCGTTCCCGAAGGCTAATATTGAGTCCCGCGTTGCTCAAGCATAATCTTGTGCTTCATATTTATAGAAACTGGCACAGTGTGCCTGCATGCTATCTTTTGACAAAAATTAGTAGACGAGCAGACTGAACGATAGCAACATCAGAAAAATTTCAGAATATCGTTACATTATTCCCCACACGTCAAAATTATTAAACAATCCACTCCACTCCCATTTCTTGCAATGGACGCAGAGCATTTTTATTTTGCTGAGAGATCCGCGGACTGATTAAGCTTCTTTCAAACACAATTAAGGGACTCGGAAACCAATCGGTGTAGGTTCCCGAGCATGAAGACTACAATAATGAAATCATTCAAACAAATTGACGTAAGAGAAGATTGGAAGCTTACACGGATTGTCTTCTTATTCAATTATGAAAGAGTCTATTAACCTGGAATGAATTTTTCAATGATCCAGCCGCGAGCTTTCCGCTCGAGTTTCCCGTGCTACCCGTCCAACGATGCCATCTAAAAATTCCCCTGTTCTAATTAATTTAAAAATGAAAGCCTCGACAATAACCGAGAATTCTGACGCACGCGGATGCGGAGCGCATACAATTCCGAAAAATCCGGGAGCATCTTAAAAACCCGGAAAATTAAGCACCGCGGTTCCACCGGGTCTCAGCTGCGGGGAACTACGATACGGTGTCGTTGCACCTGTTATCCGGGGTTAGGCGTTCGCCCCCCTAAACTCCCGTCCATTTTTCGTTATACCCTGGTAACAAAGTAATTGTTCGGCCGAAAGTTATGTCTCCTTTTCCTCCGTATTCGAATCCCGTTACGGTTTTATGCGACGGCCCAATAAATCCTGACGACCGGCGCTCGCGTAAATCAGAAAAAATGGTCGGAACCACTTTAAAGGCGGCGACGAGAGGAGAGCGGAGAGGAGAGAGGGGAGAGAGAAGGGCCACGTCCGTCGACGCTCGTATCGACCGGTTAACCGACGATTTTCTTGAGGTATTCGAAGAGAGAGAGAGAGAAAAGGAGAGCGAGGGAAAAGGAGACCAGGTGGAGCGTAGTTTCATCAATTCAGATAAATGAAATTACGTCGGGTGCGTCGTCTCTCGTTCTATTTCATCCACAGGCTCTCTATGTATTGTCCTTGCCGCACCCGCCGCCCGCCACCGTGAATTAAGTCCACTCGACGGCACCGTAGACAACCGGGCCACTTTTCCTCGGGTCCCTTTTAAGACTTTTTAAGTCGTCCCCTACCGTATTAAAATAGAGGACAAGACACCGGTTCCTTTCGGGGTAATAGCTGGCAATCGTTGAGAGCGATGAGATTAATTAGCATTAGTGGCACTCGTTCCGTGTTACCCGGACACATCTGTCGAATTCCTGTCGATCGACACCTGGAAACAGGATTATACACGGTCACTATGTGCTTGTAACTAAGTGATGATTACTCGGCCTTCTTCACGCTTTCTTGCGAATTACAAACTGGATTTCCAAAATGCGAGGATACAGAGCGAATCTGCAGAGAAAACGGAGTAAAAAATGCGCAGAGAAATATCGTCATCTTATGCTTCATTTTCGAAATAATCCAAGTCGAGAAATATTCACAAGTTTGACAGGCGATGAAGTTAGATTTGTCTTCAAATTTAATATATGTTTCAAAAATTACTGACAATTTGCCCAAAAATATTTGTGTATCTCAATTCGCAGACGACATTGCAGTTTATTAAAAAATCTCCCCACTAAGAAAATGTAAACATCTTATAGAAAGATCTATTTCCATTATAAAGTGTAACCTTCTTGTATTAGGTTTGGAACTAAGCCCACAGAAAACAGCTCTCCTTCGCTTTAACAACAAAAAGATCCTCTCTGGACAAACCGAAATTACGGTAAATGATTACCTCATCAAATCTAGCTGCTCCACTCGATTCTTAGGAATAATTTTTGATTATGAACTGTCTTTCAAAATTCATTTATCCCATGTTCAAAACAAATGTACGAGAGCCTTAAATATCGTTAAATTTCTATGCGGAACATGGTGGGGTTCAGACCCAACAACATTATTAATTCTATACAAAAGTTTTTCACGTAAAGATCTTCGAATAAGAGATCGTGTTGAATTTTTATGTAATAGCTACTTGAGTAAAGTTATTTTCAATACTTCCACCTTGGTCAACAATGCAATACATCAATATTATTTCAAGATCAGAAATTTTAAACGCAAGGGGAAAAGACTCATACATCAATGTATTGATGATATCCCTATCATAAACATAAATTTAAGAATTAGTAACTGTTATGATATTTACCGTCTGGATTATAATATTATTTGTAACTCGATCCCAATAAATACTGAACTTTGTCATGAACTTAAAATATGTAGCCATCCAAACTCCATATTACATAATTGGCTTTCAAACTGTGACTCATACGCAATTTTTACTGATGGCAGTAAAATTCCAGGCTCTAACTCTGTTGGATCTGGATGCATTTGTAAAGATTTAAATATATCAACCAAGAAAAGCATCGCATCTATTGCTTCTAATTGATGCTCTTGACATTGCTCTTTTGGACACAAACCATAATTATAAAATACTTACCGACTCTCTCAGTGCCCTGCTATGTCTACAAAACTCAAAGATAAATATAACGACCAACTTCTACATTTACGAAATTAAGGAAAAATACTTTAAGTTCAAGAAAACCACATCGAACAACAGCACTATAGAATTTGTTTGGATTACGTCCCATTCAGGCATTGTTGGAAATGATGAGGCTGACGCCTTAGCTAAGTCGGCAACACTAGAACAAGCTGATAAGCGTATTGTCATTCCCTTCTCTGATTTACGGGAATCTTTTAAACACAAATGTAGACAAAGTACTAGCGTTTTCACAATGCAACATGGTCAGTTTAAGGGCAAGGAATACTATCAGTATTATATTAGAGACGGGGTTGCGCCATGGTTCTCGGGTAGAGGTTTATCACGACAATTTATTGTAACATTCAATCGTTGTAGAGCAGATCATTATCATCTTGCACCATCTCTTTCACGACTACAAATAATAGATGATTCCAAATGTAACTGCGGCAATGAGGTTCAAGATCTTAACCATATCATTTGGCAATGTACCTTGTTGGAATCACAAAGAGTTGATCTCATGAAAAAATTAAGGAAGCTCAATTTGTTTCCACCCTTAAATATCAGATCGTTACTTTATGAACCGAATATTCAGGCATGTTATCTTCTTTTCAATTTTTTCAAGCAATTTAATTTAAAGATTTAAAGTTATGTACTTAAATGTGTTACTATATACCTAATGTGTTCTGCTGTACCTACATTACCAATGTTTAATTGTAAGATGTATACTACTAATGTATAGCTTTATAACCCTCTATGGGGAGTTCCAATTAAGCTTTCAATAAAATAATTAGTTAAATAAAAATAAATTTTTTAAAAATACCACGTTTTTAAAACGGACTAAAAAGTATAAAATAAAAATTTTAAAAACGCCACGTTTAAAAAACGGACTAAAAAGTATAAAATAATTTTTTCTAGCCCCATACAGATTCCTAACCCCTGAAAATTTGTGATTGTGAATTTTTAATAGCTAAGAAAATACTTGTAAGATTTAAAACGAAAAACGCGGGGCGCATGCAATAGATAATTGATGCATGAACACTAAATCACTAACAACTTTATTGCACTGCAAATGATATGAAGTGTTGTACGAGATTTCTCAGCGGCAGCTACTCTCTACACTCCTTACTATGTATTATCTTGCGCCCCACGTTTTTCGTTTTAACTCTTACAAGTATTTTCTTAGCTATTAAAAATTCACAATCACAAATTTTCAGGGGTTAGGAATTTGTATGGAGCTAGAAAAAATTATTTTATACTTTTTAGTCCGTTTTTTAAACGTGGCGTTTTTAAAAATTTTATTTTATACTTTTTAGTCCGTTTTAAAAACGTGGTATTTTTAAAAAATTTATTTTTACTCAAATAATTATTTTCTGCTTTTTAGTCTTGTATGTGTGAAATTTTACAATCGATTTTGAACATTTTGATGAGATTATAACAGAGACATGTAGTACATTTCAAACGGTATTGCGACGCGTCATATCGAAAACGAACGCCGTGGTAAAATATCAAAGATAAAGGTTCGACGGAGAATTTCGGTGTAATTGTTTTTTCGCTTGGTAAACAAACATTGTAGTATTCTAATACGTAGTAACTTTGTAAACACCGCACGGAGCTCGAACGCACACTGAGCTCCTTCGGTGCGAAGCAGGTCAGTGGAGTGGGGATGAGTCAGAGTGTGAACCGAGTGGGCACTACCGGTCGTCGCGCGGGGACGTGTAACGGTTAAATTTTTAATAGTTATATATATATCTCCTAAACGCATAGGCTGTTCTAAATTAAACAAATTTTTTTAAACATATTGCATTGTCATATAGTACTGAGCTATGTTTAAAATTTCAAGTCTCTAGCTCATCGAGAAGTTAGTTTAAAATCAGTTGTAAAATTTGTACCGAACAGACAAACAGACATACAAGAAAGCGACCTAATAAAAACGTGGTAAAATATTTAATGGCATACCTGGTGATTTGGCGACTTCTCTGTGAAAATCATCATTAATGAACTGCTCATATTTTGTAGACATTATTTCCAGATTATAACAGAGACATGTAGTAAATTTCGGTGTAACTGTCCCTTCGATTGGTAAACAAACATTATAGTATAATAATACGTAGTAACTTTGTAAACACCGCACGGACCTCAAACGCACACTGACGCACACTGACGCACACTGACGCACACTGAGCTCCTTCGGTGCGAAGCGGGTCAGTGGAGTGGGGATGAGTCAGAGAGGGAACGGGTAGTGGAGTAGGGAGCGCTGTCGCGCGGCATGGCGATCGCTGAACGCGATGACGTAGGTTTCGCGGGGGGTGAACAGGTAAATATTTAATTGTTATATCTCTGAAACGGATAGACTTTTTAAAAATTGTTTTTTTTGAATAATGCATTGTCATCCAGTTCTGAGCCATGTAACCGATTTCAAGTCTCTAGCTCATCAGGAAGTTAGTTTAAAATCAATTGCAAAATTTGCCACCGAACAAACAAACAAACAAACAAACAAACAAACAAACAAGAAAGCGAGCTAATAAAAACGTGGTAAAAAGATCCTTTAACATACGCCGTGTTTTTACGATTTTTGAAGAGTACGATTTCAATTTGCCAAACGTCGGGATACGTGACTAGTCTACATTGAAAACTGAGTCGAAAATGTACAGAGAAATATTTTCATACGATGCTTTATTTTCGAAATAATCCAGGTCAAAAATCCTCCAACATACGCGGTGTTTTTACGATTTTTTAAGAGTACGATTTCACTTTGCCAAACATCGGAATACGCGACTAGCCTAAATTAAAAACTGAGTCGAAAATGTACAGAGAAGTTTTTTCATATGATGCTTCATTTACGAAATAATCCAAGTCAAATATCCTTTAACATACGCGGCGTTTTTACAATTTTTGAAGAGTACGATTTCACTTTGCCAAATGTAAGGATACGGGGTGAATCTACCGGGAAAACTGAGTCGAAAACGTAGAGAGAAGTGTTTCTGTAGGATCCTTTGTTTCCAAGATAATCGAAGTCGAAGATCCCTCCGTTACGCGTGGTAATGAATAGGAAGCGACGACGTGTCTGTTCATAACTTACCGTAACTACTTCTTCCGAGTACTAATGCGTGCACGTCGAATGAACTTTCGAAGTCGATTATCTCCGAAACGAACGCTCGGATGGAGAAATTGTGTCAGGTTTTTTTGATACAGTTTTTCGCACTGAATCGATTCCTCTTGGTTGCAGTTTGCTTGTAGGATATACATTCTTAGAAATCGCTAAGCGAGTTATTAGATCGAGACATACATTCCATTTATATCATATATACATTATATACTCGTAATTATTCACAGCGATTCATTCAGTAACTCATGATTACGATCATGCATGCATCATTGTAATTTTCTTTAAGAACATTGATACCAGTATTGATCGTTCAAACTTATAGAAAGCTTGAATTGCAATGTACTAGTATTGTAAATAGAAAATGAATAAATATTCGAAAGCAGTGGATTATTTGCTTAGATAAATATGCACGAGTTACATTAAAACTCGATTTCCAGTTTCACGTAAAACCGTCGAATTATATCGAAGCATCTGTAAGCGTATAACCATTACACGTTGCTTAACCCATCGCCTTTCAGTTTCTTTCGCAACAGTGCGCGTCAGATCCACATCATCATCAATAGTCTGCTCGAAGTGAAAGGAGTTCAATCCTTATTGTAACTCTGTATTCACAGTGGAGATCCAATAACGATAACAGACAATTTTTATCGCTTTCTCTTTATTCGAATTCTCTTTACTAAAAGTCTCTTCCAATAGTGATCTCTAAAGAAACTATTCCGTTATGCATAGTGATTTCTTAGTTGAGAATTTTATGCGAAATAAAAATTAATATAATAATATTAGAAAATTGGAAGTCTTGCAAACAGTTTTAATCTTTTTACTATTTTTAATTACTGCCACCCACTTTTCCAATTAATAAAATCTATTTATCGATACACAATTGAAATTATTCTTGCCATCAATAATTGTATTAAAGATCTGTCAAACGTCTGACAGTAGGTCTCACAGACTTTCAATTTTTTGACTGTTTTTAATTGCTGCCACCCACTTCACTTTAGTGAATAACATTTATTTATCAATACCTACACGACCGAAATTATTCTTGTCATCGGTAATTGCATTAAAAATCTATCGAACACATGACAGTAGGCAACTGTTAAGCATAAAAATCGAGTTTCTGCTTGGAAACTGCGATATCGAACGCACGAGTGTACGACGGAGTGTGACCAGCTGTGCAACTACTTTCGCGCGTGTTCACCGTTCGTAGCTGAAGAATCGAGGACACAAAGTTGTCTAGAAAAAGGCGGTCGAGCTGGCGCATTAACGTAACAGAACAGCGATTGGGTCGGCGCGGACCCGACGCCATTAACAGGGTCAAGTATCTCCACTTTGTGTGATGCATGAGAGATAGTGCTCGATAAAAGGATCGAAATATTCCAACGAGGCCAGTCGGTAGTATACGGCCAGGCCAAACATAAAGTGTCCTTCGGAAATAATTATTTCGCAAAATGAAATTCCGCGACGAGCTGCCCGTCCCTCACGCTGCCGGCTGTAATAGGATCCATCGTGAATGGATGAGTCCATAGGGAGCCAAATTTAATTTTGATAAAAGAGGCTTATAACGAGCGCGTAGGATCGTTTAAGGACACACAGGGCTGTTACTTTTCTGAGAATATGGAATCCAAGAGGCCGAGCGATAAGACTCGGCCCGATATTGCCTCACGCCTCGGCCATATATCCCTTATCGCGGTCCCAGAGTAGCTTGCGAATCCTCAATTACGGCTGTAAGGAGGTTCCTCTAGCTCGTGGTTTGCCGATCTATCCTTCCGTTTCGCAGATAATCGCGGATACTTCTTTCTTTCTCGCGGCAGATCATCCGCGGATAACTCGCCGCGCCCTCTCCTTAATCTCCCGTTTGCCCCAAGCGTGACAGACGCATTCAATTTTACTCTAATACCCGTCCGGACTTTCTAAATCTCGACCCGCAGTATTAGGCTGTATGTCTCAGCGTTTGTCTCCGTTCTCCCGATTCTAAGTGCTGGTGTCCCTCTCTCGTGGAGGAATTATTGGGTTCACGGGGAAAGTTCGTTCCGTTTCGTGCCGTGAAACCATAGTCTCACTTTTAACCTTTGTACGCCAGTGGAAAGCGGACGATTCGCATTTTTGTGCAGTCGGCGACTCTTGGGTTCACTGACAAGCAGAGGTCATTGTTAATCAAATTTTTCTCTGGCGAATCCAGAGCAAAAATAAACGAACCCGTGTTCGAGCGTTTTTGACAATAGTCTAAAACATATATAGTCTAAATCAACAGTCTAATAATTAGACTGCTGATTTTATGCATTTATGACAGAAGTGAGGCCACCACTTTATGACAAAAGTTAAGGCTACCAGTGTGTTAGTTTCACCTTAACAAGACAATCAAAAGAAGCCGACTTTGCGGCATGTCCAAGTCGGCATGATAAAAATAAGAATAAGATATCACCGGAAGTTAAAGAAAATACTTACCTTACTTCCTGTGTAAATGAAAATATAATCATGGAAAATAGATATCTAATTTAAATTACATTACAGTCACACATAGCATACAAGGAGTGCCAGCGGCAATCGCAGTGATACGTCGGGTGATCGTTCGTCAAGTGATATACGTCAAATAAACGTTCAAATACTTCATTATGTTTAATTTTATAGTGTTTTATATATGAGAATACAATATACCTTCAAACTAGTGGGTTATCAAATCATTTCAACGAAAAATGATTACATTAGTTCTGTTCACAAAAATCGATTTCTTGCTTAATCCTGAGGTCGTAGACAAATATTGAGACCAGATTTGAAATCAGCGTGAAAAAATCAACGGGAAATGATATATAGCATGTTAAAAAAAATTGTTTTCCCCCGTGGTAACAGAGGAATCACATTTTCTTGAAATTGTGCAAGTTTAATGAATTTTCTCAAGGTTAAAAACCGTTCGTACCGTAATCTCCCTATTTTTCCCATATTCTACAAAGTTTCAGCTTTAATTTAAAAAACAATTCATCGCTCTACCTCATTTGTATCGAAAGTTCTTTGATTTCGAATCGAGTTAGGTCAAATTTACCCACTGTGCCCCGTTACTGATTAAACCGAGCGTTCGCCGGCATACTTTATTTTTTTGACACTGTTCCACCAAACGAACACTTCTAAGATTTTTATACAAAGTAGGTTAGCATCATAGCAATATTTTAGAATTTTTTGGTAGGTGTCAACCCAGGGGAAGATAGTTAAAAATATTCCCAAAAAATTAATTAATTATTTTCAACTATAAATAATCAACAAAAAATTCTGAAAAAAATCTGAAATATAGAGTGTATCTATATCTTTTTTTTGCCGTTTATCCCATGTCGATATCTTTTCTCGTTTTAGAGCAAATTGCATTTAAGTGCGGGGGAATTTACCTCAATATCACCCCTATCGGTGGGGGTAGACATTTTAAATTTTACACAATGTTTTTTTAGACACAAAACGATGTTTTAAAACAGGAATCAGGAAAATCGGAGCGGGGGCCGCTGTGTCTTGCAATCAATGCAGACGTTTTTTATTTTGCATAAAGATCCACAGTCTACTCATTATTTATCAAGATAATTAACAATTAATTTTATGATATCCAGAAAATATCTGGATATCATAAAATGATATTATGACTTCGTTTTTCCTTCGTATATTTTACGATCGAGTCAATTTGCTACACTATCATCTAGAAGTTGAGTAATCCTGGGATTGAATTAGAAAGCTTAGCATCAACTGTTTTGAAATATCGTCAGATAGCTTATTTCTCTGCAGAAAAATTTGTACAAATATTATATCTCCTATTGTTTGTCGATTTCTGATCAAACAGAACGACCCGATGAATCTCTGTAGGGAGTTGGGAAAGATAGCGAAGGACAATAGAAGTAATTCGTTAAAATCACATAATGTAATGAAATCATTTTACTTTCTCTACTGAAATAAATCTCTGTATCTAAACGAATTTCATTATTTTCATTTAATTCAGTGCGCAAGAATCAGAAGATAGCAATTTGCTTCTCACAACCATTGCCCCATTTCTCAGGTTCCGGTACCGACGATTTCGTCGATGATCGACGAAGGATTTATTCGCCACGGCGAATCATCGGACCCGACACCCAGCACTGTAGTAATTTTTAGGTCGCACGTTAGGTACGAGCTGAAAGATCATTCCGGAATTTACGAGTGCCGGAGGAAAATGAAATTGTGCCCGGCGCTTAGATCTGCTCGCCGGCTTGGAAACCACGTTCTAATAAAAGGAACAATAAAACCGAGCACCATCTTCAGAAATCTCGCCCTTTCAGGTCGCGGTACTGCGGTCGGGAAAGTTGAACGATCCACCGGTGGCTCGCCGAGAAAAATAATCCTGTCAGTGGTCCTAGACAAATAGAATAATCTCGTCCGTGGTCAGGGGAATAATGCTGTCGGTGGCCAGACCGGTAGAATAATTTTGCGAGGTGTGGTACCGGTGGAGAAACACTCTTTACGCGGAAATGTTCTGTCAATAGACAGACCAGTGAAATAGTTTTCTAAGCTATCTGCCGAGTAGAATAACGTTGTTTGTGTCTAGGGGAATGTAGAATGTATTATTTCCGTGTTCAGACAACTAGAATGGACTTCTTTCAGCGTTCAGTCGAGTAGAATGAATTTTTTCCCGCGTTCAGACAAGTAGAATAAATTTTGTTTAGTGTTCAGGCATGTAGGATGAATTTTTTCAGTGTTCAGCCAAGTAGAATGAATTTTTCTCAATATTCAGACAAGTAGAATGCATTTTTTTCAGTCTTTAGCCAAGTGGAATGAGTTTTTCTCAATATTCAGACAAGTAGAATGAATTTTTCTCAATATTCAGACAAATAGAATGCATTTTTTCAGTCTTCAGACATGTAGAATGATTCTCTCCACGGTTCGACGAAGAAGAATATCTTCAAAAATGTCTAACTGAATTTAACAACCCTAGCTAACAAAATAATCTTATCAGTTGTCAGACAAGTATGAAGAATTTTCCCAATGCTCAGACAACTATAATAACCAGAGACGGGGTTTAGAAATGTCCCCAACGACCCTGCTTGTGATCCGACAAGTAAAATAATCCTCTTTGTCGTCAGACAAGTGTACAATCCTGTTGCAATCCAGACAAGTATAATATCTCTGTCTGCGACAAATAGAATAACTTTTCCAATGTTAAGAGCAACGTTCCAGTGGCCAGATAATTAGAATAGTTGCCTGAATAATCAAGCGGGATTACGAAAGTACGACCGGGCCAGTAATCTGACAAGTTCCAAAGTACAATAATCCCCTTCGTCGTCAGACAAGTGAAATATTCCTATTGGATACCACACAAGTAGAATATCCCCGTCTTTGATCAGTAGAATCATTTTACGAACGGCGAGATCAGCGGCGATCGTGTCGGTGGCGAGAGAAGTAGAATAATCACTTCGATGGTCAGATGAGGGAAATTAGGAAAGTAGAATGACCCCGCCGGCGATCCGACAAGTGGAATGACCCTGCTCGTGGTCAGATAAGTAGAATCATCCCGTCGATGGGTCGGCAAGGAGGATTAGGAAGGTAGAGGGACCTTGCCATTGATCAGGAAAGTGGGAAAGACCCTTCGATAACCGGATACTTGAAATATTCCTTTCAGGGGAGAGGGAAAATAAAATCAATAAACGAGAACTGTCTTTGCGACCGAGGAAAAAATCCTGGAGGTACTAAAACCAGTAGAATAATCCTGTCGATGGTCAGACGAGGAAAATAACCTTGTCAGTGGCCCGATAGGAGAAAATGTAAAGTAAAACACGTTCGTCAGAGATTTGCGAGCCTCTTTCACCGGCTGTATAACCAGTGCAGCGACGTGTTCCCAGACTAGCGGAATAATCCCGCCTATAACCGAATGAACGATCATAAAGCAAACGCGTTCTGCAAGAATTTGCGAGCCTCTTCCGCCTGGGTGTATAGCCTGTCGAGAGACGCGTTTCCACGATAAAAATTTCCCGGCTCCACCTCTCGGATATCATATAATCGTTGAGGAGAAACGTGTCTCTCGGTCACGTCGCTCTTCAAGCCGGCAATGGTCTATCGATCTCTCGTTTCGTCCGTAGGATAATTGAAAGGATCGGGCTCCTTGTTCAACGACAATCTCGAAGACCCGCGCCCGATCCCCATCGATATTTGTTCAAGATGATCCACCCAACCGCGGAAGAATCCGCTCGGCGATTTTAAAACCGCGATTATGACCGCGGACCACCATTCCCTCCCTCTTCTTTGAACCCAGTCTCGCATTCGAAATTGATCGCGCGTAGCAAGCTTAAGGTCGCTCTCACACGGCGCGGTTCAAATTTAATGACCAGAAACCTGGCGAGCCGAAATGGAGATCGAGGCGATCGAAACGCTGCTCGGAGACCGCGACTGGCGTCCCTCCATTGTCATTTAAATCTCCGGATTATCCGACAACGATTCCCTATTTTCGAGTACATCTTTACGGCCGCGGTCTGCTCCCCTCGAATAATTAATGCGACTTTGCGCGCAACCTTTGTGGTGGCCCTGGCTGAACGGAGAATATTTATGCCAATTTACATTTTTGCGGAGCCGAGGAGCCGCGGGACAAAGTTTCATCGGTTCGACAGTTTCCGATTCGAGTGGCTTCGAATTGAATCGAATATAAAAAGAAGTAGACCTAGTGTTAAGAGTGGCAGAAATGTCTTATAAAAATCAGATCAATGAATATTGTGCTTGATCTACACGAATAAATTTGTTGAACGTACCATAATAATTTCACTAATTGTAAAATAAAAAATCCGAGACCTATAAATGGTGCTTGTAGATTTAATGATAATTGTAAAGTTTAAAGAAAGAATCTCGCTCTTCGGATAAATAATTATTTTTATCATATTATTTTTCCGGGTGGGTGGCCGCCGCGCCGCTCCCTGTGAACGGAGCCTAAAGGTCGGTTTCTACTCCGCGGAGCGTTCGACGCATCTCGCGAATGGCTGAATGAAGTTCTCGTCAGGGAAGTTGAACATCGCGTTAAATCGGTTCAGAAGGTAAATACGGGAAGGGGTGGGCACAAAGGGAATCGATAGGGACGTCCAGGGACGTTGCCGTTGCTCGAGAACTATAACAAAAATCAGGGAACACCACGCCGCGCCGCGTCGGTGCCATTAAGCGGCTTAACGCGAGCGAACAGTACTCGGCGTGAAAATGGTGACTCGCTTCGTCGACAGTGCTAATTATTAATGTCGCGTTAACGAAGATAACGGGCGTGCGAAAGTCGAGTCGGAAACCGATAGAAATAAAGTTCGATGCTCTCTGTAATTACTTAATCAGATTTGATTTAATCCCTCGCCGGCCACCGGTGATCGATAATGGGTCTCGTTCAACGGGATAATTTACCATTTTTGCAAACGTGAAATTAGCCGCTGCCGGGAATTGATGTAGCTCGAGATACAACTTTCGAGGTTGATTAATTTCGTTGTGCTGGCTGGAGTCGTGTACAATTCCATTTAATATACTTATCTGGGAAATTTTAACGCACGCTTTTGGCCAAGGGATTTTTGATTAAACGTATAAACGGGTTCCGCTGCCACGAGAAATTCAAAAGCTTGCGGGTCCTGTCGGATGATGAACAGTCACAGAAAACGCTACGTTAAATCCGTTTCAGTGCCCTTTTGTTAAGGACGGCTACTTGAAACGTACAGTTTCGCAGTTTTACCATCGTTAAAGGAAATGGTCAATGTGCCATAAAATAAAATGTGCTTCAAAATACTGCAATTTTATATTATTTACTACTGAAAAAATCGTACTTAATTCCGGCGTGAATCACGATTTTGAAGCCCTGTCCACACTGTTGGAAGTAGCCAGCGGATTTTATGCATTTATGAGAAAAATGTGTGGATGTAATTTCAAATAGTCAAAGCACCAGAATAATTTAAAAACGCTATTGAACATATTAACGCATCGATCGCTAATTATTTCATGATTTTGGAATAGCAACAACAGCAATTCCAATTGTGAACAAACAAGTCACCACCAGCAATGTAAAAGCAGATTTATCAGCTCTATTTTCATATGGGTCAGTTATAGAATGGAAGAAAATAAATTTTTACATCACAACCTGGGCCTAGCAGACACCCACAATTTTTATTGGTATTGTGTGGAAAATAATGGTTTTAAGTTGAACGATAACCCCCTAATATTGATCAAAGAGGGACTTAATACCCTGATAAGAATTATTAATTAGAGTCGTAAGGAACACTGCACTGTACATTATACCATTATAATGACGTAATTTCATTTGTTTTTCAATATTTAACTATGTTCCACCAATCCGACCATCATGAAACTTTTTTATATGTTAGATAAGCAACAGAACATTGTTCTTGAATTTTTTGGAAGTGGTCACTCCAAGGGTTGATTGCAATTCCCACCTCTAAAAAATTAAATGATTTTTTTCTACTCTTAATAATTTGATCACAATGGTGAAAAAAATGTACGATATGAAGGAGGTAAGTTCGAGTATTTTCGTTTTTTTTAATCTGAATATCTTAACACATTACCGACCGGTGATTAATGCTTAATTTTGAAAAATCTATGGTTCATGGCTAAACACTTTTTAATGGAACCATCAATAATAACAGCAATTTTCATTATGAACTAACAAGACACCCTCAATAACGTCATCGAATAGTTTCATTTAAGATTGCAATGTAAAAGAACATTTCTATGCTTTCTTTTGGTACAGCATAATTATTGAAAATCCTATTAATAGGCTTTTCCGGTAGGTAAAGTGTTAATTAACAACCGAGAAAAAAATGATACAGTTAAGGATATTTCCCCTCATATCATCCTTATACGAAGGGTTAGCGACTTAAAATTTTAGGGGATTATCTTTCAACCTAAAACCATTGTTTTCCACGCAATATTAATAAAAATTGTGGGTGGGGCCGCTGGACCAATCTTAGTCTACTAGACCCAAAGGGTTTGATTTTGCATAAAGATAGTCAAAAGTCTACCGAGTGTACTTTGCAAACATGTCAGATGAATAGCAGATCAAACACGAGACAAGTCTGCGGGCTAAGTCGGTTTGATGGTCTCGAGAGCCAGATGGGTGCAGTTAGGGCTGGCCGGGACACAGCGGCAAAGAGAAGTAGCGCGGCAAGCTTCTCGGGTTCAATAACAACGGAACAACAAGGACCCTGTCATAAACCGGGTCCTGGGATCTGTCTTGAGCAACGGTTTCTGACTCTCGAGCAACTCGGGCCGCGCGTGTATTGTTGCAAACGAGCCTGTTAGACAGAGGAACTAACGCGACCGTCTCGGATTTGTTGCAGGACCTGATGACGAAGAACAAGCAGAGGAACTGGCGGCGTTTGCTGGCCGGTGGCTTGATCGTCGCAGTCGTGCTCGGCTTGGTAGTCGCTGCGTCGGTTCTTTTAACCGGAGGCCCGGATTCCACCGGGCCGAAAACGCCAGCGGCACCTGGCATCTCACTTGAAGAATGGCTGGCTGGCTCGTTATCCCCGAAGAGCTTCAACGGCATGTGGATAAGCGGTAAATATCGTACATCTTTTCTCGGGCCTCTAGTCGGCAACCGTGTGCATACCATATCGGTTCGATTAGAAAATTGCGATTGATTCGGCCGTTCCCTCGATTTCGGCGTTTCCTTACCGAGCCCGATAGTGAATTGCACCTCTGAATTATAGAAACGGCGCGCGGCGCTTTCCGCGGAAGCACGTCGATTAATCTTGTGACCCTCGATCCTTGAATCGGGATCGCAGGCACGACATTTTTCGAGGTATTAGTACGGTGTACAGGGTGTCACAAAATTATATGTCGTGGACATCATAGCGCGATTCTACACCCCCGATTTAGTCGAAAATGACGTAAGAAACTACCCGCAAAATTGACCTTGAACGTGAAAAACAAGGTAAAAAACAAAGTTTAAAGATTCCTGATTGGTCTATACCCTACCCTAAGGATTACAGATACTATTAAGGATTAAGATTTTTAAAATTTGTATACCAAAGTTTTCTTTTAAGATTTAAGATTTTTAATCTTAAAGAAAATTTGTTTTTTTACCTTGTTTTTCTTGTTCAAGGTCAATTTTTGCGGAGGGTTCCTTATGTCATTTTCGACTAAATCCAGGGTGTAGAATCGCGCTACGGTGTCCGCGACATATAATTTTGTGACACCCTGTACATGCGAAAAATATTCTTTAGACTTTGACTCTGTTTTGTACTTGAAGCACATCCTGCATTACCAGGTCATTCAGGAAGTTCGTAGCCTGACACATAGATGATATTGGTAGCAGCAAAAACATCGTTGTTGAAAAATACAATCCAAATCGATCTGTCAAATAGCTTGCTTCAGGCAGCTGATTAAAGTGGACGTGTTTTTTTTGGTTAGAAGAATAGAATTATTTAAATTTAAAAAAATGTTTAATATACCACGTTTTTAAGACGGACTAAAAAGTATAAAATAATTTTTCCTAGCCCCATACAGATATTCCTGAGAATTTATGATTGTGAATTTTTAATAGCTATGAAAATATGTTTCTCTGCAATCGTGAATATGTCTCGACATCTTAGGAACGAGGCGAATTTATAGACAGTAGCATATAAATAATCTTAAATATATTAACTGTGTCAGGAATGATTTAATAGTAGAGAAGAGCAGGGACAATTGCACTTTAAAAATATAAAAACAAAAATGTTTATCGGTTTATAATTTCATGAATTTCCTTATTGACTTTCTTAAATTCGTTTAAACATTCGTTTGACATTATTTGGTATTTTGTTCGTGCATTATGACTAGACAGTCGATCTCCACGCAAAATAAAAGTTGTCTGCATAGATTACAAGATAGGGGAGTTACGTAACAATTCATTTCTTCACTTGGTCATTTTAATAGATTGTCAATAATGCACCAGTAATATTAAATTCGTCCGATATTCCACCTCTACTCGTTTTTAATTGAAATCCATAACAAATATGTTTCTTCTATCGATCGTATATGTGTTAATAAATGATAAATGCTTTCGGCGCAACGGTTCGATCGTTTACTACTAATTATGAAGCAATTTTACTAATTATCAAACGAAATCAACGTTTCGATCCTAGTTTGGATCCTTTTCAAGATTTATTTGAATCGCGTTTGTAAAGTAAATATGTTATAATAATTTCAAAAACTATTAAATGATTGAATATAAGGAATATTGTTCATAAAAACTCACTCACTTGCTTTGGGGAAAATAAATTTATAATAATTGTGTGGCACGTGTGTTACGTGCGTCGGACATGCTTGTTGTCAAGACACCGATGTAAGAACGTATTGAAAACGATCTAGGCTATATCTATCAATATAAGGCGGTAAATTTGAAAGGTCATAGTATGTTCTTAAATCCACTCATACGAATATACCTTGATGGTAAATCGTTATTAACGTTCAACTTTTATTGGAATCAATTTCATACAGTCAATTGTATCTGAGAAACAGCTAGTTTAAAATTTTTAGATAATGACAAAAGTAAGGTTTATTGGAAAATTTCATCATAGAACATTACTGGTTTAATAATGTTGCGTAATATTCATGTATCTTAGGTGTTCATACCTAAGATTTACGCTGCCATGTTTAATCATAGTTTCCAATAGTAGCCTTTGATGTAAATTTTGTTCTTTGTGAATAATTTTAGCGTTCTCAAAATCAAATCTATGATCCATTTCAAGTGAATGTTTCGTCAATGCAGTATGTTGTAGCGGAGGTAAGAAAATGTTATGCTTATGTTCTGTGATACGGGTTTTCAAGTTTCTGGACGTTTGTCCAATATATACTTGACTACATCCCAAGAAAGGTATTGAGTATACAACATTGCAACTTTTTAAACGAGGACCCTTGTCTTTAACAGGTGGAAACAAGGTTTTAAGATAATGTGATATCCTGAAAATTGTATGAATTCCTACTCTTCGAAAGATCCTTTTTATGTAATTTGAGATGTTCTCAACATAAGGTATAACAACGGTATTTTTCCAATTGATTGAACCAGTTCTTTTAAATCTATCTTCCTTTCGTTTTTCAACCAAAAGAGGATGATATAATTCAAAAATACGTTCCTTGACGATGTTTGACGTCAAATTTTCTGAGTAACCGTTGTGTTTTAATACTTTTTTATTAACAGCAAATTGTTGGGTCGAAATTCAAGATAAGAGAGTAAGATAGCTCTATCTATCAAACCTTTGATTAAGCCCACTTTACGTTGCAAAGGATGAAACGAGTAGAAGTTTACATATCTACCCGACTAGCTAGTTTTATGAAACCAATTCGTTTTTAACCTATTTTCTGTTCTAATGACACTCACGTCGTGAAAGCTTAGACTTGAATTGCTTTCCATTTCATATGTGAATTGTAATCTTTCATGAAAGCTGTCAAATGTATCCAACAAAATTTTCAATTGTTCAGGTTTTATACATGTGATTATGTCATCAACATATCTTTTATACGAAACCAATTCAAAGGGCAGTTTTAAAATATAAATCTCTTCTAATCTTTCCATTACATGATTTGCAACAACTGGGGAAATTGGCGATTCCATGGCTGTCCCAAATACTTGTTTGTAGTAAACACCATTAAAAATACTGCTATGAAAATACTTGTAAGATTTAAAAAGAAAAACGTGGGGCGCATGCAATAGGTAATTGATGCATGAATAGTTCACCTAAGTCACTAACAATTTTATTGCACTGCAAATGATATGAACTGTTGTGTGAGTTTTCTCAACGGCAGCCACTCTCTACGCTTCTTACTATTATCTTGCGCCCCACTTTTTTCGTTGCCCCCTCTGACTTCCATTTGTTGCCAAACCTCAAAAAATTCCTACGTGGCAGGCGTTTTTCATCAAATGAAGAAGTTGTTGCAGCCGTAGATGAGTATTTTAGTGTTCTCGAGGAAAATCATTTCAGAGATGGGGTAAATGAATTAAAAAATCGCTGGAAAAATTGTATTGAGCTTAAGGGAGAATATGGTATACTGAGGAATAAATGTATTTTGACTCATTTCGTGTAATTTCATTGTTAGGCTATGAACTTTCTGAATGACCTAGTACTAAACGTATTTAATGAAAACAACTGAACGCTCAACTACGCTCAAGCATGGTGCACGAGCAAAATATTGTAGATCATATAAAATGTTCGGATACGGGAATCAAAATAGCTTCGACTGCAAAGGGTAGGCGATAAATATGTAGAACAAAAAGTTATAAACTGCTATTGTTAGGTTGCATACGTTTCCAGTCAGAGAAACCGTACCTGGTTCGGACCATCAACATTTTCGACAGGTTCAATGTGCTAATGTCTCGTCAGACTAGTAGAATAGGTCAGCCACGACCAGCCATGTGAGTAGAATACGTGAGTCGAATACGTGACTCATTAATGAAACCAATAGAATACATTATTAACGCGTCAAGTGAAATAGATCAGTAAATAACCAAGCAAGTAGAATAAGCCTCTCCGTGGTCAGACAAGCGAATGATTCTGTTGTTAATGCATAAAATATATCTAAAGTAAATGTGCCCATAATTATGAAAGTGCTCTAAGTAAAAATTAAGAAAAGAGTTAATAATAATACTGTAATTACTCAATTAATTCAATGTAATTTCATGAATTTGTAATTTAATTCAATGGAATAAAATAAATTTATAACGACTCGACCATTAGTCAGACGATAATCAGAAACGAGGCGTAGTCAGGTGAGGGACATCAGGAAATCGGTATGAGAAGTGAAAATTGCAGGTCGAATAGTTCTAATGGTTACATTAGAGCGAACGAAAAATGGTTACGGTAGTTCCGGCGCGACGTTCTCGGCACGGTGTTCTTTAATGTGCCCCGGGTCCCGAATGTTCCCAAGTCTTGGATTTCACGGGAGTTCGAGGGTAAACAGTTTGAAAATTGATACGACTTCGAACCCCCGCCGGCACAATCGCCTCGGAATTCAAAGGGAAAACTTCTAAGCTCTCCGAGGCGCGACCAGACGCAATTAATTCTGGAAATGGTATCTTTGTTTCTCGAACAAACGCGTCTGCGGCCGCCAGCGAAAGTGAAGTTCCACCAGAAACGTTCGAATAGTTTGTACAGCTTCCGGCGAGTGTTAGAACCGCGAACGCTCCTTTCAGGGATCGTCGAGGGATTCAAGGTGCGGAAAGAGGAGCACTATAAATCAGTTCCGGTGAGTTCGAAGGAGAAATCTGATTCCGGAATCTTTTCCTTTCTAATCTTCGCCGCGGCGACGAACCAAGACACGAAATCAATTTCCGAAAGAAACGTTATGCAAAGATAGAACACGAAAATGTCCCGCGTTTGCAGGGAATACGAATCTGTTGAAAAAAATTTCATACAAAGAACGTCGATTTCTCGCGATTCAGAAATTCCAGCTCCCAGATTTCACGATACCGACGGAGCAGACAGCCGGCGAAAAGGATTTTCACGTTTTTCCTTCAGGGATTTTACGCTTTCGTCAAATAGAATAGGTGTCTTAATAGGAGGTTCTAAAGCGGAACGACTTAAGTTATATTCTCATAAAGTTTACGCGTATCCCGCAACCCGGCCGTAAAAGATAGAATCTTTGTCGCCAAGGGGAGCGAGGTGTCATGAATGAGTAAGAGAAAATATTCCTCGATGTGTACTGGACAGTGCAGGGCTCGTACACCTAATAACTGGCAAACGGGAACATTGCTTTGAGATATGATAGCGGCTAAACGGCCAGGTGTCCGATCGATTAGCCTGTTAGACAATTTGATTCTGCCTATTACATGGCCGATCGGCGTCGCTCTTGCACGAAAAAGCTCAGTATTAATTCGGGAAGGCCGGTGACACCGACCATTAAGGCGTAATTCAATGATTGTCGAAAATGATGTTTGCCATACGTAATGGCGTAAATCGATGGCTCGTATAAGCAGAGGGTAATTAACGTCATGCCGTCCGGCACACAGGACGTGTACCTGGTAGATACAACCGGCATCGAAACCCTCAATTTGCGGGAATAGCTTGGCCCTCCCGCAGCAAGGGACGAGTCGCACGGAGCCATGATCGCTCGCACGCTAATTGCTGCCTACGTCAAATTCCCTCGATTGCAAACCGCTGCGCGGCCCGGCGGACAACCGCAATAAAGATTTCAGTCTATTAATCGGGATTGTAGCAACGATTGCCCCGGACCTTTGCCCTCTCGGATTCATCGATCTTCCGGAGCAGCTCGATTCGGAGACGTTCCGCGCAAACCTTTGAGAAGATTAGGGTAGTGAGTGCGCGAATACAGAAAGTCCGGGACAGAAAGATAGATAAGGACCGAAGAAAGTGAGTATATTAATATGTCAACATATTCTGGTATGCCTGTATGTATAATGTACTGAATGTCATCGACAATATTTACTTCAACAGAATTCTAGAATATTGCCAAATTAAAAAAATGTATTCAAGATGAGTGGGAGCAATTAGAGCAAAAAGCTATTAAAAAACTCTATAAATCTTTGCCAAGGAGAATGATGGCTGAAATGTAACGGAGGAGCCACAAAATATTAAGCATTCAATATCATTCGTTGATTTTCTGTTATACATAAATGTACTATTATTTTGTCACACCATATTTCCTTAAAAATTCTATTTTTTTGCGAAATTCGATTCAATTTCATTTGTGTCTGTTTATAGAGGTGTTTTGCAAGAATGTGTAAAAACAAAACTTTGATTGTAATGTTAACTAAATAAACATTACGCTAATTTTAAAGTGTGCCATCTTTTTGTCCCGGAGTGTACCTAGGACACTGAATTTTATTCATGCACGAGAAAAACGAGTAGGTATTATTCAGTAACACACGCAAGTAGAATATTTTACAAATATCCATTGGATCACTTGTATTGTCAAGTCGAATAGGTCTGTCTACGGTGAGACAAGTACAACGAGTCTACTGTGGATAAGACAAGTAGAACGAGCTTGTTAAGGAGAAGACAGGCAGAATGGTTGTGTTAATGATTCGACAATGGTATGTACGTGTTCCGGCTGTCGGACAAGTAGAATTGGTTTGCTAACGGTCAGTCAAGGGTAATATAACTGTCGATGGTGAGGCAACAGGGACAGGTTTGTTATGTGCGAGGCAAGTAGAATAGACATATTATTGCTAGGGCAAGTAGTATAGAGTCAATTATTAGAATAAGAGGATACCCCAATGACAAAATAATAAAATTGTCTAAGTTAAT
This sequence comes from Lasioglossum pauxillum, assembly GCA_933228785.1. NCBI lineage: Eukaryota > Metazoa > Arthropoda > Insecta > Hymenoptera > Halictidae > Lasioglossum > Lasioglossum pauxillum. The sequence continues at coordinate 14,954,208 of OW121706.1, read as the reverse complement.
TGTAGGAAACTGAAGTTATACGAAAATGTATTTCGTAAAAGTCGAAAATAATGTAATGTTTTTGATTTCTTCTAATGTCCTTTCATACTTGTATTAGATCTATTCGTTTTTGTGCATAAAGTCGAGGAATCAGTCTGCCTATCATACCCAGACTGCGGATTTTATGCAGTTACACCGAAGATGGGCCATTTTAATTTAGTGAAAAGAGTGAAACCATTCTAGAATATCAATACGACTTATTAATAAAACCACTAACGGAGAAATGAATTTCTATTCAGTCCCTACAACAATTTTTATTTCGCATTATGTGTCTCAGTCTGATCCTCTGCAATTAACTAGACGGATCGCGAATGCATTTACTCTTACCAATAAAAACGCATCGTATTCAACAGAGAAGTGAGATAACGTTTCTGAATAAACAAGGTGATCAATTCATCTCGTATCGGTTGTCGTGCGTTCTTTTTTGCGGGAAGAATGCGGCAGCTCAATATCTGTCGAGGCTGTCGTCGAGCAGATGCAGGGTGTAATGTAAGGGACGGCCGCGTCTCGCCGTTGCATAATCGATCTGCAAAGGTTGCTGCATCCCCACAGATAGGTGCAGTTGCGACTGTCACGTGGTGTAGTCCGCATGCCACCACGTAACAAGTGATACGAATCGTTCGGAGCAGAATTTTCTGCCTGGAAAGGAGACCAGCACAGGCGACCAGGTTTTGGCAAGTTGCCTCGGGGCCTCGAGAGGCAATCATGACGAGGCACTGAGGCCATCAGCTATTGGCCAACGGGAGGCTGATCATTTTAGAGAGCAGGCACTCCTTCTTGAAAGTTAACTGTCAGCTGGAGATATTTCTTCCCTCCTCCTCATCCTCCTCCCTCATTCCTCGCACACCCCCCTCGTCGCCTTTCGGAGAAATTCTCTTATCGGGTTACTCTCACTCGATCTGAGTTTCTTGCGTCTTCCACTGGCGCATTTCATCGGTTAATCGAAGTTCTGCTTTCCCATTCGCGATACCGCCCTTCGGAACAAGTAACTGTGGTTCTTGTGTCTTCTCTGAATTCAATTGCACGGTTACTCGATACTCTGTTACGCGAATTCGAGCATAACGCTCGAGAAGCTGTTGGGTATCGAGCGCAAGCTATCACGAAACCCCTAATTACACCGACGAAAACACTCGCCGTGTCCGATCTGTAACTTCCGATTAAATATTCTCTGCGAAGAATAAAGAAAAATCTGACAAGAACGCTGACGGTAAATGATGGACAGCATCACTTAGCACGCGATCAACGATTAACGACGCACTGTCACAGCGGTACTGTTGCGTCGGAGTGTCCAGTATATCCGCGGTCGGGGGCCACCGTGCTCGCGCGGCGCACGGCCATTTTTCAAGGGCCGTATTCCTCCGAAAACGAGGGCCATTACGTTGAAAATTTCATGCCGCGCTCACGACGTGTTTTGTCGTGAGGAATTATCTGGAGTGTAGCCGTCCGCCGAGAATAAACACCTCATAAATCTCGGCCCACGGTTCCCCGGAAAGAAAGCCCGGCCCGTTTTCGGATTTCGCTCACGCTCTCTTAAACAGGCGGAACGGCACGAGATTGACTCGTCGTCCGGTTCACCTCCGTGACGCGCGGCATAAGTTCCCGGACCTGATCGCGGAACACGGCCAAGTTTCCGGAGGGGAGTCACGCGAAAAACGTAAAACTGGGGAAGTTCGTAAACAAGTCGCGGGCCAGCAGTTCGCGAACTGTTCGTCATACCGTGCGTGCAACCGGCCGGGACGGCCCGTACCCAGCCCGCACAAAGAAGACATCCGCGAGCAATTTCTTTGATCTTATCGCGCCGCTGAAGAACCCGTAAAAACGTGCTCCCGGGGCCAGGGACGGCAGCCAACTTAGTTTGAAGCTGTTCGCGAAACTTATCCGCGCGGGCTCCGATCTCTCGCGAATGGCACGGTGCACGTCAGCGACTCGCTTCTACCGCGAGGATAACGAGCGACGGCTGCCGAAGGGCCAGCTTGTCAATTTTTTTCTGCTGAACGCCCGCCGCTGTCCGGTTAACGGGCTTCTCGATATCTGTTCCCAATGTTCGAACAGGTGCCGCCGTGGACAATTCGGTGTCGATTTTGCGAGCGAATGTATGGGAGAAGACACTCAAAGAGACGAAATTGTGGTTTTATATTCGGACCTGTAGAACGATCTTCGCAATGGGAACATGAGGGAAATATGTCTGCAGTCGGACGGGGGTAGGTTTGCCATCTATAAAATCGCGAACCTAGCATGAACGACGTTTAATCAAAATAGAATGACACTTTTTTTTACACGTCCGTTAAATCAACTACCCGGACGGATGGCAATTCTAGACGGGGTGTATATTTGACCCATAGTTAGACAGGGAAAACATCTTTTTATAATCAGACAGGTTAAAGTATTAGGGGACATTCCATGCCAAATCGATCACTTTTTGCAGACACCACCGTCGATTTTGTTCTAAATGAAATATGTTGTAGTCCATGTGAAATTAGGGGGGGGTTTAAGTCATCATTTGACCGGTTTTGAATTTTTTTCAGAAATGGCAGGCCTTCAGTTTTCAATTTTTGCCCATTTCGGCAAAAACGGGCCGCGCTTGCGAATTTTTATCTCCGGAACTGTTTGTCCGATTGAGCTACATTTTTTTTGTTTTATTCGGAAAGGACTGGGCTATTACAAAATAATTTTTTCAACCCTGACAATCAACATTATAATGTCGAAAAATTTAAACAAATTCTTTTTTTACGTTTTTTTCGATGAGGGGCCGGAGCGATTTAAATTTTGAAAAAATATGGTAGTATTCCTTGAAGTTTCCCCTTTAAAATGACCCCTTGAAAAAATGGTATCGTTAAAATTGGCGTCACAATGAGCTGGTAAATTACGCCGTGTACCTCCGTTTCAGGTAGAGGCGAGTTGAGCGCACCGCTTTTATGGTTCGTTGTCTATACCGCTGGTCTCCTAACAATATCAGCAGACTGTATACGGCTAAATAACTCTATTTATACCTGGAGGACAATATTATAAACCACTCTTGGCCAACGACACCTTTTTAATCATGACTTGATTTATAGATATTAGTATTTATACGAATTTCAAATGTTCTACAAAAAAGGTGTTGTTGCTCAATGGAAGAAGGTGGTAGTTTTCTTCCATAGGGAAGGGATAAGGAGAGTTTATGGTAAGAAGTATGGATAGGATCATTGTGTGGGGTGAACTTAAGGATTATGGAGAAAAATATAAGAAAAACTATTTCATTACACTACAAACGGAGCCATCATTATCGCACGAGCAAGTTTTGCATAGCAGTTCTTTATTCGATAATGGGGTAAAGCTATGAAAGCTTCTAGTGCCTGTAATTGGCAATGCTGTTGCAAAGCAAGCTTGTAAACAATCACTATGTTTGTTATTGTAAGTAAGAGTGGTTACTAATATTGTTCTCCAGGTATAAATAGGGTTATTTAGTCGTATACAGTCTGCTGGTATTGTTAGGAGACCAGCGGTGTAGATAACGGACCATAAGGGCGGTGCGCTCAACTCGCCTCTACCTGAAACGAAGATACACGGCGTACTTTACCACCTCATTGTGACGCCAATTTTAATGATACCATCTTTTTCAAGGCCTCATTTTACAGGGAAAACTTCAAGGAATACAACCATATTTTTCCAAATTTAAATCACTCCGGCCCCTCATCGAAAAAAACGTAAAAAAAGAATTTGTTTAAATTTTTCGACATTATAAAGTTGATTTTCGAGGTTGAAAAAATTATTTTGTAATAGCCCAGTCCTTTCCGAATAAAACAAAAAAAATGTAGCTCAATCGGACAAACAGTTCCCGAGATAAAAATACGTAAGTGCGGCCCGTTTTCGCTAAAATGGGCAAAAATTGAAAACTTTGAAGGCAAAAATATTTTTAAAAATATTCGAAACCGGTGAAATGATGACTTAAACCCCCCCTAATTTCACATGGACTACAACATATTTCATAAATGTTTCCTTATGTCGATCGTAGATTGTTGCTAATGAATTCACTGCACTGGTTCGATCAATTGTTATTTACACACTATTTGAAAATTATCACAATATCTTTTTTCAACGTTTCGATCATACTTTAGATTGTTTAGATCATTTTCAAGAAAATTATAAGATTTGCGTCTTATAGAGATTAAAGAGACGCAATTCTTATACTTTTCTTGAAAATGATCTAAAGTAAGATCGAAATGTTGAAAAAAGATATTGTGATAATTTGCAAATAGTGTGTAAATAACAATTGATCGAACCAGTACGCTGAAATCATCAAAATTTTATTAACAACATATTTCATTTAGAACAAAATCGACGATGGTGTCTGCAAAAAGTGATCGATTTGGCATGGAATGACCCTTAGGTTAGTAGCCACACAAGTAAAATAATCACATCAATGGCCACAGAAATGGAAGAACCTTGTCAGACAAGTAGTACAACCATGTTACTGGTCGGACCAGTGAAATAGGCTCGCGATTAATGCGGATTTCATGCACTTATATCAAAAATTAGATTTAAGACGGTGAAAATGTTCCACTTTATTGAACGTATATGAAACTCCAGTACTCTGCAACGAATGCGAGCTTATTTGCAAATATTTAACAAATAATTAAGTGCGTCGGCATAGTTAATTATCAGACGAAAAGATCAAGTCAATGATCAAACGAGTAGAATATCCTCACCGTGGACAGACATTTAGGGTACATACCAGTAGTCATCGAGTAGTGGAACAGTGTCGTCGTCGACCGAACAAGTACAAAAGCTCCGACATTCGTCAGTCAAGTAGAATAGACCAGCAATTAATCTGGCAGGTGGTCCACTCCGTCATTGATCGGCCAAGTAGACAGTTCACTCATTAGTCTGGCTAGTAGAATAATCCTGTCAAAGCCACGCGTGATTTGAGGGTTGCGCTACGGCTGGACACGCGCGTGATTAGTGATCTGCTAAGTAGAATATCTCACCGATGATCCGACAAGTAGAATAGCCCTGTGAATAATCAAACAAATAGATTAACCATTTCGGCGATGAAACAAGATCAAGCGGAATCCGTGAATTAATAGTGACGGTAACGAAGCACCACTGCGTCGTACAGGAAACGATGTAGTGGCGGAATAGTTTGAAAGTTATATCGGTGATACGAAATCTCTCGCCTCCGGCGACAATTTAATTTCTCCTGGTCAACAGAATCCGCCGTTCTTTTCCCTGTTACAATCTACCGAGCGGTCAGCGATTGCCGCAGCGATTCGTACGATTCTACGACTGGGGGAAAAAGGGTGGAAGGAACGTGGTCACACGGCCGCAGCCACCGCGCGATTTGCAAGTGAAAAACGAACGGGTCCGAATAAATAATCTCGCGCGGAAGCGCGGACCGTAAAGCGGCGCGGTCAGTCGCGGACAATACAGACGATCTGCCCCCGGGGAATTCGCGTAGGAAAGGAGCAAACACGGACAAGCGAACGATAAAGGAGCAAGGGATGAAAAAGACGGCGGGGAGTGGAGGGATGCGTAAATTTTTCGGAAGAAGGCAAAAGCGCAACCCTGTAATTATTTCTGCCTCTTCTCGCAATCCTTTCTGAATCAACGATGCCCACGAAATAAAAAGAGAACCGGAGCACCACCGCACCGCACCGGTCTGCGGGGGTGGGAAGAAGGGGTTGCAAGGCTGGTCGGGAAAACGGAAACCGCACTGTCAGAGCATTCCCAGCCGAGCAACGCTCTCGTTCCCGGTATTTACATTCGTCCCCGGCGAGCAGCTCGACGATTCCCGCGCGAACAAAAGGAGAACCATCGACCGGAGACAAATTAGAGAATTCTGCGGAGCCAACCGGGTCGAAATGTTCGGATTTTTTCGGAAAATAACACGAAAACCGGGTCGACGTCGCCGCGGAATGAGACGTTCGACGACGCCGGAAGCGCCGCGCCGGTGATCGAACCGAAATCACCTCCGCCGGAAATGTGTCCCTTTCCGCGCGTTCCGGCGACGTCACCGGCCACGTCGTCGCTGGATATTAGATGATTCGTACCACTCGCTGGAAAAATGCGAGCACCACCGTGCCGGATTCCGCGCATTCGACTCCCAATGACGTTCGGTTATCGGGAACAGATAATAATACGTTTCTGGCGATGTTGCGGCAGAGGAGCACCCTTGGAAAGTCTCTAGAGTGAACGTCGCTGGCTCCCCGAACACGCCAGTCACGGGAAATTAAAAATCTGACGTCCTCTGAAATATGAAAAAATCATTTGACGTCGTATGTCTTTTAAAAATTGCTATTAAAGCATTCTTCGTGAAGGATACTGGTCTTGCCAAAATTTTCGAAACGGAGGATTATTTGTTCTATTCAGTTGAGGGCAGTCTTTGAATTTGCAAAGGTGCAGAGATTTTTTTGTGTTACTTTTTGTAATATATAATAGAAACTCTGAAAACATTACTTATTATATTAGTGGTGAACAAGAAATACTCTTTAATTGGTACAGTACTATCTTTCAGTCGTGAAAATAAAACTACTATTATTCAAAGAAGTGTAAAGTGTTCTCTCCGTGGTTAAATATGTTAATTGGCCATTTATAAGACGTGTGAATTGTTCACTGGTAGTCAAAGAAATAGTCAGACAAGTAAATTGGTTCTCTATTAGTGAGGTGTAGCATCGTAAATTCGTCACAACCCTCGCCGAGGTTAGACTTATATCTTAGAATTTACGATGGTACCTAGAACGCGTGATTTTCAGGAACCGAGCGCGAGGCCTGCGTGGGCCATAAAAAAGAAAACGTTTGGGCCGTTGGGGAAGTCCGAGGGTCCTTTGGGAAAGCTAAAAGAGACGAAAGGGCCGACTGAAAAATACCGATGGGAGAAAGCAGAGTTGTTTTGCACGTCGAAGCGAGCGGTACGAATTGTGACGAGTCGAAACTGTACATATTTATTTAACGCGTGTATTTCATTTTAAGTTTCCATTAAAATTGTTTTGTTCCTAATCTCGGATTTATTATATCCCACAGAGATATGTTGCAAACTTAAAAATTTTAAATATTGAGCTGTAAAGAAAGAAATGCAGGATTTATGTTCCTTTGTTTTAATTGCAATTTTGTACCAATATTTACCTTAATATTTACCTTAATTTAATGAGTTACATGTCATTTTAAAACTTGTTTTACGCTTATTTAATTATGCTTTTGATATTTGATTTTATTCAAATTTTTATTAAATTATTTGGTTTTTATTTCAAGATGTCAAAACGCGATTTTCGCATTATTTTTTTCTACGAGTTCAAAATAGGCCGAAGTGGCACTCAAGCGGCGCGGAATATCAACGAAGTATGGGACGAAGGTAATAGTTTGAACTTATAGAAAAAAATAATGCATGATAAAAAAATAATATAAAAAAATAATAGTTTAATAAAAATTTGAATAAAATTAAATATCAAAAGCATAATTACATAGAGCGTAAAACAAGCTTTAAAATGATATATAACTCATTAAATTAAGGTAGATATTTATTGGTATAAGATTGCAATTAAAACAAAGGAACAAAAATCCTGCATTTAATTCTTTAGAACCTAATAATTGCATCTGATCATAATATTGATGGCAAACACACATAATTAAATCGTCAAGAAAATTTAAATCCAGAAAGATCGAGCAGAAAATTATTTTTTTTCAATATATTTAATCGAAGCTTGAAGCACAGTACGATATTAAATCGACGTTATTAAATCGACGATATTAAATCGAAACTGCGGATCAGGATGCAAAAAAACAGATTGTCTGCATCAATTGCAAGCCGATAACGCACTGAAATTTATGTTCCTCTTGAATGACCTTAATAAATTAAAAATAATCGACGTTTCTGAACTCTTTCGATGTATCTACCAGTTTAAATTGCACCAACTCATTGTTGTGATAAATGAATTAAAATCCTCAGTCTATTCGTTATCAATGGAATGTCTTTTATTTCCCAGAGTCGGTAAGTTTCGCGCCAGTTCTGAACATGTTCTGTGCGCACTGTTGGAATCGCTCGAATGCCTTTAACGCGGAAACGGCTCGCCATGCGAAAACGTAATTACGCCCGAATTACACGAAATCCCCGAGCATCGATTCGCGCGCGTCTAATCTGCGAATTGAAATTAATTCACCGTTCTAAATTCGGCAAAACGCGTCATAAAACGGCATGATTGAGTTGTTGTCGTTTGCTTCGACATCACCGGCGGAGCGCGGGGCGGGAGTCGGTCGCGCAATATTTGATTTCAGCGGCTAACAAGGAACGGCATCGCATTGACAATTCCCGACGTCCACGGGATTTCGCGCGATAAATCGGAAAAAGTTAAACACGGATTTTTTCACGGCTCGATGTTGGTTAGTTGCCGAACACCGCCTCGGAAGTTTGATTAAAAATCACCGCTCTTTCACGCTCGTCACCAGGTATCGTTCCGTTTCTACTTTTCGAGCTCTATTCAATTTATCAACTTCATTATTTCTTTTTTATTAAGCATTTCAGATATCAGTCGAGATCTATTTTTGCTGCACTGAAACAAATTACAGTATACGTATACACATTCACACATACACAGTCTACACTACATCAAATTAAATTCGCAGTTTACATTTTTTCAAGAATTTAAAAATAAGAAGACAAGCCCCAATATAGGGTCGGGCAACCAACATTTCCAAGCTTAACGGCAACTGAAGCTTAAGGATGTTCTGGAGGTATATAAAAACGCAACAAAATTTTTGAAAATTTGACAATATTTAATTCTTACTGAATTAATGCAATTACCAAAGTTTGGGCTCGATTCACTGCACCGTTTAAGAATTATAGCAACTTAAAGTTTGCGCATTTTAACACGTCTTCTTATGGAGAATTCATAAAATTCCACTTCAAATTCTATTTAAACTTTGAAAAAACGCAACTAGAAACTCCAGTTTTTTTATACATAGTAAAAATTATGTAACTAATTATGTGTTCAAAATTTATTAGGATTCACTAAACAGTTACAGAGCAAAAAAATTATAAACTGTTACAAAACGTCAAATTTATCGTGTTGTCTCTCACTAGCATGGAAACGCGACAAGTGTAGATTATTGAATATAGCTACAGAGGGTACAGTATTCGCAAAAGTTTAATGCAAAATATACTCATGAATGGCTTTCATTGCCATGTATTGATGGATTTCGAATTTCTTGTACTTTTGTCTCCCATTGTACCTCCAGAACATCCTTAATTTCACGCAACTGTTTCATTAGCTCAGATCGCTGTAAATCGAAGAGGCTACATTGCCAAACAATATGATTAATATCCCGACTACTGTGTCCGCAGTCGCATTTCGGATCACTAATAATTCTTTATTAGTTAACACGAAATAGAGACGCATTAAGACTATAATGATCGGCTCTGCACCGATTAATAGTTACAATAAATTCTCGTGAGAGACGTTCGTGTTTAAACCATGGCTTAAACCTACGAGTGTAATATTGGTTGAAAAATATTTTCCCTTTCATCAAGCCTTGCACTTTTATAATCTTTTTGGTTTGTATATGCGCATTTCTCTTGAACTCCTCATACAAGTCAGTAAATGGAATTGGTAATGTTGAGGCACTACAGGCTTCTGTGTCTGATTTAGCTAAACTGTCCGCAAGTTCGTTACCTTGAATACCCTTATGGGAGGAGATCTAATAAAATTTAATGCCATTGATGTTCCGATTTTTTTTCAACAAAATATTATATTTCCTTTTTATCTCGAGTATCATGTTGTTTGTTTTGATTCTCATTTTACAGCTAATGAGGCTTTGTAAGGCACTTAGCGAATCGGAAAGAATTGCGAATTTACGATCTGAATTTTTAACAGCAATGTCTATAGCATCATTTAAAGCGATACATTCCGCATTAAAAACAGAAGCCCTATCGTTCAGATTTCTCTTAATTTCCATATTAATTTGCAGTGCCCACAAACTCTCTGTCAGACATTTTACTTCCATCTGTACTCAACTTCATTATGTCTGTCGAATCCCGTCAGGGAATTTTCTTGTTGGACCGGTGAGTCGAGGCATTTGACATGCGACGAAGACGTTATTAGTACTATTATTATTACATTTGCCAGTCGGTGAGTTCAAACAGCCGAAAATCCGCGTATTTTCCAGGGGCAAACGTTCGCGGGCACGTGGACAAACATTCCGCGTCCGCGTCGCCCGCAGATTCGTTGATAGAGAGCGAGAGAAATAGAGAGAGAGCGAGAACTGGAAGTTACGTTTTTCTCGACACACCCGATACACTTTGTATTTCCGGGCAGCGCGGTTACAAGAAGTTCCGGAGCCTGCCCGCCGCGTCGAATACTTTTTCCGTCGCGGTTCGGTCAGCAAGAGTGTGCGAGAGGGAGAAAGGGAGAGAGAAGCTGGACGCGAAAGCAAATGTTTGAATTCTGTCGACCGAATAAAGCCTCTTAACGGTACAATGGGATCTGCGAACGAGAAACAGATTTCGGGGCGGGGGTGTGTATCGGGCAGGAGGGAGGCGGAAAGAGAGGAAAAAAGGTGCAACAAAACGGGGCCGAAACGAAACAAAAATAAAAACAAAAGCGAAAAACGAAAACAAAAAGGAGGGGTAGAAAGATAAATCGTTGCGTCCGTTGGTTTTACGGCTTCACGCCCGCGCCCGCAACAGACCAGACACGTCGGCGTGTTCGATCGACGTGGCCCGGTATTTTTTTTGCCTCCGTTTCTGTCCCGACCACCGCCGAAAAAATTCCCCTTCCGTCGTAACGAGCGGTACTCTCTCCCCTCTCCCTCTCTCTCTCTCCTTCTCTCCCGACGTTCGCGACGCTGCCGGCTGCAGCCGGAAGCCTGTATCGTTCACGGTTTATCGGTGGAACGCAGACAGAACTAAATAGACCCAGGGGCTAGCCTCGATCTAGCAGTGGCTCGATGCCGAGCTGCTGCGGTTCGGCCTAGCGTGAAACTCTCATCAACCACCATAATTACCGCCATACAGCACGCCTTTCTCGCTCTCTTCCGCCCACAGAACTGCGCCCCGCGTACCTCGCGACTCTCCGCGCACACCCTTTCGCCTCGCTGCTAACCTCACCCGGCCTAATTCCGACCTCTCGCTTTTCTTTTTGCGATGTGGGTCAGACGCTGGAGTACTGCTGTTTGTGGTTGGACAGGTAGAATGATGGACCACTGGTCGGAACAGTATTAGCACCGACTAGATTGCACCAGTAGATTGTGTCGTTATTGGTGAGCCGAGTAGATTGGGACTGTGTTCATCAGACATGCCAATTGCGCCACCGTTAGCCAGACGTGCGAGAAACTTTGCTTTTTATCACCAAGAGCACATTGGACCGCCATCTTGTTTTTGGTAGGATTGATTTTGTTCGGTAGGTATGAAGAAGCTCCTAATTCGTCAGATATTAGTTAATTTCATTCTCTAGATTCTAAATTTCATAGCTCATTTTATAAAAACCAGGAGAAATTTTTTTTCCAGTGGAGTGGGAACACGTAGTGGAGTAGGGAGCGCTGGCGCGCGGAGTGAGGATGTTGAACGCGATGACGCACAGTGGTCCAAACGGCCGATTTACGAGTGCAAAAGTAAAAGAACCAAATGTGAAGTAGGCATTTAATACTGTTTCTTACATCAACACACATCTACATAGAAACTAAAATCGACAATTTTACTTCTCAAATCAATTATTGCTAAGTGTGGCATAGGTTGACAGTAGCAGTATGAAAAGTACATTGATATAAAGGACATCCTTTTATTTTAATATTTTATTTAATATTTTTATTAGTTAATATAGATTTTAATTATAATAGCCGTGTTCAGAAGCATTAGGAAATATGAAAAAAAATGAAACAATTTTTCGGAAACTTTAAAATAATGTTTCTCAAAGAAGTATTAAGAAATTTATTTTTTAAATTTGTTGTAGGAAATATTAATGATATTCGCCCGTATTCGCGTTAATTTTGGCATGAATATTAGGGATGAAATATGTAGTTTATGGTTTCATCAAATTTATTTGCAGAAAATTGCAGATTAGCAAGTTATTTTATTTTTTCTGGTACAGTTCGATGACGAGTACGCGTGAGACGTACATATATAATTGACGTATTATTTTATTATATATATACGATTAATAGACGTATTAGGCAATAACAGGCAAAGAATGCCTGGTGTTGTGGCATTGTTGTTGGAGCGCCGATTGGCAGATATTTTCGCGAGTCGTAGAGAGCGTAAAAAAAAAGAAATTGATTTTCTATTGTTATGGGCCACCCACACGAATGTCTCCCATTCTTATTTCATTTCTGAAAATTATACTTTTGTAAAAAGAGAAGAATGGTGTACAAGTTTCTCTTTTCTGTCACCGTAAATGAAAACTGGCATTATAAATTGAAATACGTTGCTTCCTCTGCTATATTTCAAGAAAAAAAATATTTCAATGAACTTACTGAACACTATTAGCCTTCTTTATACTTACCTAATGTGTATAGAATACATGTAACACAGAATTATCGATTATTAGAAGCGTTAAGATTTTTGCACTCCTAAATCGGCCGTTTGGACCACTGTGTGACATACTACCGATAGGGGTGTGACGGTTAATATAAAAATCCTTTTTTTCTCTTAGACGCACAGTTTTCTTTTAAATTTGATTTTTAATATTGCATTGTCATCCAGTTCTGAGCTATGTTTAAAGTTTCAAGTCTTTAGCTCATCGGGAAATGATTTTAGTAAGTCGAGGGTAATATTTATTTCAATTTTTAAACTGTGTCAGATTGCAACTACTGATTTTTGTCATAAATTCTAAACAATTGGTTGGAAAATTAGACCAGCTTTTAATCAAATGAATGGCAAATTTAATTTCTTCTTAGACTAATAGTATGTCTTATTAGACTAACAGTACGTCATAGAATGTAGCTCACTGTTAGCCAGACAAGTAGAACGAATCTGCAGTGATCAGGCAGGTTGAATCGGTTCAGTATTGGTCCACCATTATTCAGTCATGTAAATTGGTAAGCAGATGGGACCGCTATTGATCAGACAAGTTGTATTGCATTCTAGTAATCTAATCTGTGAAATGCTCCTTCCATTTAGCAGACAACAATGGGAATCATTCAACGGTCACAAAAGTAGAACAGCAGCATTGTCAACGGGCGAGCAAGGAGAACTGCTCGGTGCACGATCAGACAAATGGAAGGGACATTAACTTGTACAACTGTTAAGAAACCACGAGGAAAATAGCCTTGTTAATGATCACGTACATGGAGTAGAGATATCATTAGTCAAACAGGTAGAATAGTCATGCCAGGGGTCAGACTAATGGAATCATGCCTTTAATGGTTTATTTTTCCCTTGAACTTCTTTCTGCTCCCTGTGCTAAATAATTGGTAATAAACCCCTGTATTAAATAATGGATGGACTTAATTTTATTTATACATAAAATTATATTATAAATATTGCTCTTATGTATGTATCTTACTTATCTTGATCTTGTACAGTTTCTTTAACGGAAAGTCTTTAGCAGTGTATCGCTTCAGCAAAAAGCTTTTGCATGTCAATCAATTTCTTCAACGCTGTATCAACAGTTTTTCCCCCGTTTGATTTTTTTCCATAGTAATGCGGTACACTGTGATTAATAAAACAAGCGACAGCCGCTCTGACTATAAAAGGCCTACCGAGTGGCTATCTAACATCTCGACATATTTCTCGGAGAGGGTGTCACGCGAATGCTATGCAAACGCACGTAATCATTACAGAATTTTATATGTGTCAAAAATATGACGTATGCGAGACCTTTATTGCGGTTTACTACTGAGCAGTGAGTACCATTATAAAAACTGATTTATACACTGCAATAACAATCCAAGGATGGTAATTAAACCACCACCATCAATAACCATAAGGAGACACTCACGAATTATTTTTATTGTTCGAAATTTGAGAAATGGCATTATTTCCTAACGTAATAATCACAACTTATTTGATGCAATGAAAACGATAAGTACTAAAAAAATGAGGAAGCTTATTCTCAGGTAAAATTATAAAAATTGTTAATAGCTAAAATTGTTTCATAGAAAAAAAAGTTTAATATCCCTATGAACCAATTCCACATTTTATTACTGTATACAACCAAATAAACGATGCGGTCAGAAAATTGAACAAACCACCCGTGGCAGTGAACTCGTTGTCGCGAGATAAAAACAATGATAGAATTAGCCGCAGCGCGAGTTCAAGAAGAGAAAACTCTTGTTGTCTTGAGGCCGAGGAAATGGAAATGAAGAGAACCATCCTCGCGAGCAGTGGAGCAGCCGGGGCAAAAAGTTTGTGGGTTCATTGGACCGTCGTAGTCGTTCGTTCCAATTTTTCTCCGAGTGGGAAGAGGTGTCTTAAGAAAAACCCGACGCGAATGGACTTGTTGTCGTTAATTTTTGAGAACGGGCTTACGTCTTCCTTCTGCGGGCCGACTGTCCGTGAAATCTACGGCTTCCGTGAGAATCGATTGACATTAATTTCGCGTCCGTTCCCTCTGTAATTGCATCCGCCGACGCTGTTTCTTCTGAGGGGAGGAAGAAGAAGAAGAAGAAGGAGGAGTGGTTCTATATATTTCTACGGTTCAGTCTGATCGCGAAAGATGGCTCGGTCGGGCTCCACCATTTCTCATTGTTACCGGGGAAATGTGAATGCCGGTTGCACGGCTCTGTTCCACGGTTCTTTTCGCCGCGAGGAAAAAATCGAACCCTGAAACACATCCGCTCGCTGTATCTCTTCTCTTTGTCCGCGGGGATCAGGCTTCCTTAACCCCTTCAATTAGGACGACTTCCGCGGATGTATTCTCTATTCTAGAAACCTTTCTTTCCTTCATCAGCAAGAAAACCCGACCGTGCTCTCTTTCGTTCGACTTATTTCGACGCGCTTTATTGCGCACGAGAATCAACTGCACAAAGAACCAAGGCCAAATAAGAAACTCTGTTCTCGGTACAGTAATCGCGCGTTCACTATCCAACAGCTGTGTCCTGCACCGACACACAGTGGGTTGAAACGCGGAAAACGCAGACAAAAATCATTTCTGAAGCTACTTTTAAGTTTATATTAATAAAAATGATACAGTTTTATAGCTTTTGAGATGCTGAATTCAAATTAATAATCAGATTTTGTTTAATTCCAAACCCATAAAAGTTACAGAAGGTTTTTTCGAATTCGGGCGTACATATTATTAATTGTTTTATTATTAATGATGGTATATTTTTAAGTTATTATATACTAAGTCCTGTGTAATTTACTTG
Organism: Lasioglossum pauxillum; assembly: GCA_933228785.1. NCBI lineage: Eukaryota > Metazoa > Arthropoda > Insecta > Hymenoptera > Halictidae > Lasioglossum > Lasioglossum pauxillum. The sequence continues at coordinate 14,938,899 of OW121706.1, read as the reverse complement.
ATGTTAATCGCCGGACAATATCCCATAGTCATCCCAAAAGGTTGCTATATACAAAATACAAGAAATAAGAGAAGACCAAAAACTATTTGATTTCCACCTCAGTCCAAATAATAAATAATAATATATTTAAGTAAAATGTTTAGTTATTATTTGCAATTAAAATCACACGTTTATTTATCCTTTAATTATTTATTATTTAAAATAAAATTTTCCCAACACTGGCCACAACACAATCGATATATGGTATACTCCTCAACATAACGTGTCAAATGAGAATGAGTTTGGCCCATATCATGTGATTGGCCCATAACAATCGAAAATCAAAAAACAAACCATCAATCTCTTTTCCGTTTCGCTTTTTCCGTCTCTGAACAATTGCCAATCGACGCTCCAACAATACCACAATACCAGGCATTCTTTGCCCATTATTGCCTTATTATAAGACTGCGGATCTTTATGCATTTATAGCAACATTGAGAACATAAAATTCAAAATTGTTGGTAAATTTTTAAAATTGAAGATGTCAATATATGATTTCTTCTCTATTAAAATCATTAAGGCGGTAGACTCGTTTCTAGAATTGCAGGAGTACGGGATAGTAGTCAAAGTAGTTCAGTAATCAAAAGCGCTAGATAAAAGATCAATCTAGGCCGCGATCGCCCTCGAAAGTCCTATTTTTTCGTTTATGAGGCGTAATATGCATTATTCACAGTAACAGCTTTATGAAAATAGCTACATGCACATGTGGTATGCTTCTGAATAATGCAAATTACGAAATTACGCCTCGTAAACGAAAAAATAGGACTTTTGAGGCGGCCTAGATCGATTTTTTATCTAGCGTTTTTGACTACTGAAAAACCCCATTTTTGTATTATCGAATCCGATTCGGGTTAGGTTTTTGATCATTCATCCTAATCTAAAAATTACGACAAAATTTGGCTGGTTTTCTTTTCAAAAGACTACCTGAACGGCACAACCGCGCATTCTCTCGTGTCATCGTTTTTGTGAGACAGTATACACATCTGCAGATGAAACCTTTTTAGTTTTATTGTACACATGGCTACAAATAACTTGTACAAATTTTAATGCACCAATCGACGCCGATCGGGTTTTAACTCTATTTGAGTAGAAAAGATGCTTGAAAATTACTCTTTGTTTCATCAATGTTTATAGGTGCTATATACAACAAAAGCAAATAAAATCCATGCTTATTATTTTCGTCTTCAACCACGCTTTCAGTTAAGTACATGCAAAAATCCTTACTCATACGTGTATTAAGTTATAACGTACTAAATGAAACGATATTCTAAAAGGGTCATTCCATGCCAGATCGATCACTTTTTGCAGGCACCATCGTCGATTTTGTTCTAAATGAAATATGTTGTGGTCCATGTGAAATTGGGGGGGGGGGGTTAAATCATCATTCTGCCGATTTCAAATTTTTTTAGAAATGGCAGGCCTTCAAAGTTTTCAATTTTTGCCCATTTTTTTTTGTTTCATTCGGAAAGGACTGGGCTATTACAAAATAATTTTGTCAACCTCGAAAACCAACTTTATAATGTCGAATAATTTAAACAAATTCTTTTTTTACGTTTTTTTCGATGAGGGGCCGGAGTGTTTTAAATTTTGAAAAATTATGGTTATATTCCTTGAAGTTTCCCCTGTAAAATGAGCCCTTGAAGAAGATGGTGTCGTTAAAATTGGCGTCACAATGAGCTGGTAAAGTACGCCGTGTACCTTCGTTTCAGGTAGATGCGAGTTGAGCGCACCGCTCTTATGGTCCGTTGTCTATACCGCTGGTCTCCTAACAATACCAGGAGACTGTATACGACTAAATAACCCTATTTATACCTGGAAAACAATATTAGTAACCACTCTTGGTTACAATAACAAACATAGTGATTGTTTACAAGCTTGCTTTGCAACAGCATTACTAATTACAGGCACTAGAAGCTTTCATAGCTATAACGCATTATCGAATAAAGAACTGCTATGAAAAACTTGCCCGTGCGATAATGATAGCTCTGTTTCTAGTGTAATGAAATAGGTTTTCTTATATTTCTCTCCATAATCCTTAAGTCCACCCCACACAATGATCCTATCCATACTTCTTACCATAAACTCTTCTTATCCCTTCCCGATGGAAGAAAACCACCACCTTCTTCCATTGAGCAACAACACCTTTTTTGTAGAACATTTGAAATTCGTATAAAAACTAATATCTATAAATGAAGTCATGATTAAAAAGGTGTCGTTGGCCAAGAGTGGTTTTTAGAATTTTCCTCCAGGTATAAATAAGGTTATTTAGTCGTATACAGTCTGCTGATATTGTTAGGAGACCAGCGGTATAGACAACGGACCATAAGAGCGGTGCGCTCGACTCGCCTCTATCTGAAACAAAGGTACACGGCGTACTTTACCAGCTCATTGTGACGCCAATTTTAACGACACCATCTTCTTCAAGGGCTCATTTTAAAGGGGAAACTTCAAGGAATATAACCATAGTTTTTCAAAATTTAAAACACTCCGGCCCCTCATCGAAAAAAACGTATAAAAAGAATTTGTTTAAATTTTTCGACATTATAAAGTTGATTTTCGGGGTTGAAAAAATTATTTTGGAATAGCCCAATCCTTTCCGAGTAAAACAAAAAAAATGTAGCTCAATCGGACAAACAGTTCCCGAGATAAAAATTCGCAAGCGCGGCCCGTTTTTGCCGAAATGGGCAAAAATCGAAAACTGAAGGCCTGCCATTTCTGAAAAAAAATTTGAAATCGGCAGAATGATGATTTAAACCCCCCCCCCTAATTTCACATGGACCACAACATATTTCATTTAGAACAAAATCGACGATGGTGCCTGCAAAAAATGAGCGATTTGGCATGGAATGACCCAAAAAATTCAGGAGAAGCTAAGCTTATGGATTTTTATTGAACTTCAGCATTTAATCGTGGAATATAGATATGGAATTTTGGAAAATGAAATACAGAAAATGATGCCTCATTTATCTACTAACAAGTTAATAATACAATTTTACATTTTTCGATTAGTCAGAAAAATGAAATTGTCCGCGTTTTTCGCGTTTCAACCCAATGTGCGACAACAAATACACGCTGTACAACAAATATAACATGTTAAATAATTTCTGCCCTTGTATCACCCTGAAAACCATGTAGTATACTACCTGGTTGAACTCGTCTTAATGCCAGCTTTCATTTGATGTAAAAAAATATGTAGCATTTCATAAAAAAAATGAAGGTCACCTTTCTTTTCAGAAAAATATTAAAAATAGTAATAATTGAGATACGCTCTCACATTGCTAGTGAAATATACTACAACTTCCTCCTCTTCGGTTTTCTTCTAGTGTTTATTGTTTATATATACAATTTTCTGCATCGATTGCAACAAATGCAGATTATATAAAAATAAATTTCTACTCTGAATAGATTCTCTAATAAACTACTTTAAGAATATTTGATTATTTCTAATTAACCTAGTGATAATAATAATTTATTGTTCCTGTACCAATTTCGGAGAGAACTGTATTAACGCGAATATCATCTTATAATTGTATACTGTTTTGCAATTAAACATCGCTTTTAAATTAGACGAGATTTAATAATTGCAAATATCGTTTTAATTTTGACGAGGCCGATTCCATTGTGTATTGAACTAAAACCATATTAATTAAATTACCGTTTGAACGCTGCATTTCGGGTCAAGTGGATTAAGAACTGTTATGGTCAGACATGTTGATGATAGACCGCATATGATCGGACAGTGGATTAAGTCTACCCTCGATCGGACGAGTAGATTAAGCCAACACTTGGCGAGACAAGTAGATTAAGGCTGTTCTTGGTTGGACGAATAGATCGAGGCTGTTCTTGGCCGGACAAGTAAATTAAGTCTGCTCTTCGGCGAGCAAGTAGATTAAGGGTGATATGTGGTCGGACAAGTGAACGAGGAGCTGTTTTCGATCATACTAGAGCAATTAGACGGTTAATTAGGCTGGTCCTTCGCTGGACGAATCGATGGAAAATTTATTGGAAAGCACAACTGTGAAGGCGTTATTAACGTTAGGTTTCCGAGATGCGACAAAAGGACTTACTAGAGATCCCACCACGAGGAATTATTCAACAAATATATTTCTTGGGGTGTTTATTATTTAAAAAAAAGAACGGCTAAAAATTTTGACATACACGTTCTCGTTATTGAACGAAAAGATACGTTTTCATCTGACTTCAGTTTCTTGTAATCGACTTATAAAACGTTTACTTTGCACACAGATTCACAGTACAGCTATCGACTGATCCATTTCCGTGATCACGTACCCTGCCATCGCGAATTCTCATCTGGATATTGATGACACTATCAGCTGCTTTCATCGGGCTCAAAAAAAATTCGAGATCACCGCCACTTTTTTCCCCTGTCCGACATAGTGCTGCGAAAATGCTCGATTATAGCGCCAGGTTGAAATGGTTTTTTCGCTGCTTCGACACTCGCGGAGCACCCACTTTATTCATGAACAATCTCGCCCGCTTGTCCGAAAAACTCGATCGGCAAGCTAAAATGTTTTGATCGCCGGCAACTTCAGAGGCGTGCCGCGCTCTTAGTCAACTTTTTTAATTTTCACGCTCGAAGCGCCGATCTGAAATCAAGCTGTCGACGTTCAATAAACTATTTGCTACCAGCGTTAATAATTCCGTAGTGCTTTTATTTTTATTCAACATTCGATGCAATATTGAATACAATCAATTCATTAATATTAATCTATTATCGAGGATGATCCTCAATATTTGCATAAACATCCGCAGCGTAACAATATATTTTTCTATATGTGCAGCAAAAATTGTCTTCCTTTCCCTTTGAATATAAACGGACGAACAGAGTGTATTATTTAAGATTAATTGCACAGTTGATTGTCTTCGCAGTCTCCGCTATTTTTCACAATTTTGCAGCTTTCGACTTATTCGTCGGTAATTGCAAGATTAAATAATAAACGAAGAGAGACGTAGCGAGACATTTATTGACACGAATGTCCAACGACCGTCAACGTGAAACGTCCACGAGCGACATCCAACTTTCGGATAACCCGTACGTCACGAAAATTGTTATCCTCGCGAAAGTGCTAGGCGAAGCACGAAATTCGTGAAAAAATAAAGGAAAATATGTTCTCGTCCGAGGCCTGTCCGCGTTGTAAGCCCGTGAAATATGGATGCACGACAGTGGTCCATTTGCAATGCAATTGTTCTGCTGTCCCTAATTAAGTAAACATCACGCGATTCCTATTCCCGGCCAATCGGGCGTTACCGTCAGGTTAAGGGATAATCCTACAATTAGTCTCTATCGATCGAATGCGGTGAATACTTCCCCGCGCTGGTCAATCTGAGAGCTTTGCAGAACATGCCAATTGCTGCTGGCTAATTTCTGCGGGAAAATAATAGTTGTTGCGGCTGTCGTTGCCTGGCTCGATTGTTGCCGGATTTATTGGAACGAGGATTGTTACATCGGCAAAAATGAGCGAAGTCATACGGATTCTAGATTATTTATTCGGATCAGTGGGTCAGCTGCTGAATAAATTATGGATCTTTGCATTCGAATCTAAATGTAAATAGCGTGGTATTTTATAATATTGTGATTGTGGCAAATTTGATGTATTTATAACAAAAAGTAGTAGTCGAAACGTAAAACATAAATATCATAGTAATATTGTCAGCTGATCGAAATGATTAGACATCAAATTTTATTTAACTCCTGATTGTTGCAATCACTGCACAAGCTTTTTGTTTTGCATATAGATCCGCGGGATACACGTTGTACACATCAATGATCGGGCAAGTAAATTAGCCATCCATTAGTCAGACTTGCATAATAGCTCATGTTTAACCAAACAAGTAGAGTGCTGCAAGAGTTATTCGATAAGTAGATTGCGCATTTATTGGATAGAGTCCCTAAAAGGCCGACTACTCATCAAGCAAGTAAAATGATTCACCAGTGACCATTATTAAAATTCGTTGGAAAACTTTATTTTATTAAATAAGATGACTTTATTTATTCAATGCAAATAAAGTTACAAAGTTGATTAACCAGTGATCGAAATGTGAATGAAAAAGAGATAAACTGTATTGAAATAAAGTAAAGCTAATGCTCTAGCGTAAAAGATGCTGTTAGGTGTTCCGTGCTGTATTGGAACGACGACTGAGCTGGTTCGTCCCTGGAAAAACCTTTGGTCCCTTTTCTTAAGTGGGGGTGTCATAAACCACTTGGGCCAGGCAACGAAATCTCTGCTCCTCCGGGCTGAGTTGCACCACAGCCTGTCCCTGTATAATATTATCGTTGGATTCCAACAAAATTAATACACTCCTCAAAAGAATTAAGGGATCACTTGTGCGAACCCGAAAAATTGGTCCCACTTTACGTGATCATAATTCCGTCAAAAATTGCCGTATCGATATCGTTAAACAATGGTTTGAAAGCCTGAAACCTCTAGCATTCAGATGCTCCGTTTCAAATTGTTGCTATGTTGGTTTTTTACAAAGTTATAGCGAGATGAAGACAACATTGACGGTTAATAAAAATTTTGTACAACTTTGGAACATCACACGGGGAGCAACAAATTTTTTTGATAAATTGCGTTAATATCATTTGGAAGGGCTATCTTTCCTACGTAAATTGTGTGGTTGTTGAATATTGTGCGATTTTTTTATTCGAGTTATTCAACATTGAAGTAAATATGGGTTTTTTAACTTCCACTTGCTCCAGAAAGTGAAAACATTATCGTAGAATCTTGTGCAAAAAAGCAATAGGAAGAGCGTTTCTGTCTCTTCAAGGCACTCCTTATGTTTTTTCAATTTCATTAACATTTTGATACACCAGGTGTTTCTGAAAATATGCTTAAAAAATGCACAATTTCCATTTTTACTTTAACTCGCTGTATCTCGGCGAGAAATGGTCGTAATACCATGACCCGAACGTCTGATTGAAGCAGAGATTCTGCCGATTCGATTGAGTACCCCATGAACTCGCTGGACTATTTTTTTACCTATGGCAGCTGTGTTTGAAGTTAGTGCTTCGCAGAAATTAGCGCGCCACGTACAGCGGCTGCCTGACATCTCTGAATACGCTACCGCCGCGCCGCACAGTGGTCCGGATCGAAGAAGTTGGTGTCATTTAGCGAAAAAGTCAACTTTCTCATATCGATTTCTAACAAATTTGTATTGCTTCCTAAATGTCTATCAACCTTGAAAATGAAAAAATTAATGCGGTTTACAAAGAATTGTAATTAGGACGAATACTTAAAGTGTAGACATTTAGAGACAGTACTTTTTAGCAAGAAAATTGCCTTTCTTCTTCGAGGTGCCCTGATCACATCACTTAATATTTCTTATTTATTTTTTGTTCACGATGAAGAGCACTCTTTTGTGTTACAAAATTAACATTGACACTAAAAGTTATTGTTAACAATATGTTAAAAATTAATATTCAATGAAATAAAAAAATTGGCCAAATTTTTTACATTTGACAAGGAATATCTCGAGGGTCATAAAAAGTCACGGCTTATAATAAATTGGATCATTTTCAGTATTCTTTCCCGTATATAGTCATGCAAAAATCTTGTCCTACCTCGTCCTACCTTGCAAGTTGTCAATGTTACTTCGCGATGAGTTTCGCTTGCGTTAAACAGGCTCGTATGACTGATCAAATGTTCCAAATATGAACGTTTCTGCAATAACATTATAAGAGATAAATAGAGTAAAAATATATATATATACAGGGTGTCGCACCCGATTTCGACTCTTGATTTTCTCGCTATTGTTACTCGTAACAAAAAATGTTTCAGCAGAGGCTCGAACGGTATCGAGTGGAGCTTATTTTGATGTTATGAGTTTTTTCGTGAGTGGACACGTAAAGGTCATATAACGGTTAACTTCGTTTTTTTCAATGGAATGAGGTATTTTTTAATACATTAATCGATGCAACTGGACATTCGTTATACAAAAGTACTAACCTATGCGTATGTCGAAAAGTTAGTAGTTCAGAAGATATTTCAATTTAAATAACTCTAAAATACCATTACTGTCGTACTAAGACGTTACACAAATAAGTAAACACCAACGTCTTAGTACGACAGTAATGGTATTTTAGAGTTATTTAAATTGAAATATGTCCTGAACTATTAACTTTTCGACATAAATAGGTTAGTACCTTTTTATAACGAATGTCCAGCTGCATCGATTAATGTATTAAAAAATACCTCATTCCATTTAAAAAAACGAAGTTAACCGTTATATGACCTTTACGCGTCCACTCACGAAAAAACTAATAACAACAGAATATGTTAAAAATCCTAAAATACTAAATCCTGAGGCAGTAGAATTATTAATTACCTAATGCAATCGATCATCATAGATCATCACGAAAAACAAATTATGGTTTGTTTATTTTATTAGCTTACTTTTTTATTTGTGGTAATATTGACTGAATATAATGTTAGTACTATTTTAGTCGCAATATGTATTTAAAATATTTCTTTTTTTTTTAGACAGGAAAGCATTCTTTTATGTGTTAAAGATTAAGACCAACACTAAAAATTATAGTTCATAACAAGTAAAAAAAGGTTGAAAAACTATATTGGAACAAATCATTTTTTAATAAAAATTATCAATGAAAAGTTAGTAAAAATTATTGTTTAACAAATGCAAAAAATATTTAATTATGTCTAGGTAAGAAATACTATTTTTTTAATATTTTTGGTGAAAATTTCATTGCGATATCTCTAATAGTTCAAAAGTTATAACAAAATGACACCAACTTCTTCGATCCGGACCACTGTGCGCCGGCCCACAGTGGAAAATTTGACCTAACTCGATTCAAAATCAAAGAACTTTCGATAGAAATGAGGTAGAGCGATGAATTTTTGTTTTAAATTAAAGCTGAAACTTTTCAGAATATGGGAAAAATAGGGAGATTATGGTACGAACGCTTTTTCACGTTGAGAAAATTTGTTGAACATGTAGAATTTCAAGAAAATGTGGTTTCACCAGTACCACGCGCGGAAAAAATTTTTTTTTATCATGCTATATATCATTTCCCGTAGATTTTTTCACGCTGATTTCAAATCTGGTCTCAAAATTTGTCTACGACCTCAGGATTTTGCAAAATCGTTTTCTTGGTGTTCTAGAAACAATTTTTCGGGTTCGCACAAGTGATCCCTTAATTCTTTTGAGGAGTGTATAATAAACAAATTTAGAATTGTCTTCTATGAGCATTTCTATTCTGCGTAAAGATCTGTCATCTTTAGTCAAAGACTATCAAGTACATTTTCATTGTATTATCTTGGCCTTACAAGGCAAGTAACATAAACCTGGCAATTCCAAACAAGTTACAGTCAGCACACCGAGCTCCCGGAAGTCCTCACCATCACAATAGTCAACACTCGGCGTTCTTAGGTGCTCGAATCCGCTCGCGAGAGCTCCCGCGATATTCCTGCGTTCCGAAAAAGTTCGCGTTTCGATTTTCTTGGCGGCGAATAAAATCCAATAACATAAATTCCGCGCGTTCTACGGACACCTCGGAAACGTTGAAAGGGATCTCGGTTCTAGTCAGCGGGCTTCAGTCTGGTTCTCGAGTGTCTGAACTTGTTTTCTCTGGATCCCTAGCAAAATCCATTCGGTGAGAAGTTTAAAAGGAGTGGGGGGTGTAGAGAGTCGGCTAAACAGATTCAGTCAGAATTCAATAATAGCGGAGGGAGGACAGCGAAGAAACCGTTGGGGACAAGTTTCGCAGCGAGATGGTTGAAAGTGAAATCATCGTTTTCTGATAGATGGACGACGATCCTCTTCGGGCGGTGTCGTTAATTAAGACGCGATAGAAATATGGAGCCGAGAAAAAAGGAGCCCGGGCTCTCCGGTTGTCCGGGGAATAAGTTACCCAGGTGGTAATTGGTAACCTGGAGCACAGATAGCTCTTCTTTCAGAGCCGACGGCGCGAAAAGTCCCGGAGAAACTCGAACAAAACTGTATCATTCCAGCGAGAGGGCGCATAATGGCCGTTGATTAAATCCGCTTCTGCCGGGACACCCACTCTCGGATTAAAATAGCGTGAAGCTTTTCTTTTTCCCCCACTCTGATCCACGGAAACCCTCTCTCTCTTTCTCTGTGCTCGCCGCCGGGTCTCTAGAACTTTTCTACTTCCTCGAGTTTCTCTTCCTGTTCCGTTTCTCCTTGTCCGCACCCTCGGCCATCTCCCTCCCGCCTTGCTTTCACCGAAATCCGAATGCAGTTAGCGTCTTTTATGGATGCACAATCGCGTCTCTCGTTGCTAGGCTCAAGCGGACCGATGATAGCGCGCGATTCAGGATGGTGGCGGTCTCCTTTGCAGACCGGATACTCCGATTTTAGGGTTTTTGAGGAGAGGACACTTTGATTTCCGGTGGAGATTAGCCTGAGGTCCTCACTTATATTCAACTTGAAGTGTGGAATTAAATGGGGCAGTGGTTGAAGTGGAGCATGGCTTTGTATGAGTTTCACTCATGTCATTAGCTTTAGTAAAATCAATCAGTTCTAGGATCCATGCCTGTTAAAAAATGTGACTTATCAATACAATAAACGACACCTATATATCTTAACCCTTTGCACTCGGAGCAATCTCAACTGGAAAATAAAACATTTCTTCCGACCTAGAACATTTCTATTCTCTATGACTCTTGAAATTTTATGGATATGAAATTGGTATAATACCTCATACAATACCTAAATGTTTAGTAACTGATTAGATACCGACATATTACATAATGTAAATAATATTTTCAATAATGGTACAGCAATTTTTAGTGGCGCCTCAGAGTTGCCATTCGAGTGCTAAGGGTTAAAACATTATCTAGATATTCTAGATCATGTACGATTATTTCGTAATTTTTTAAAGTCCGTGGTTCATGGAACAGGATTTTTTCATAGATCCTTCAGTAGTAATAGCAATTATAATCGTGAACCGTCAACTCCGCATAATAACACGATCTAATCATTTCGTCTCGAATTGGTGCAGAAACGATAAAAGAAAAATCGTAATTTTAAAAAATCCTATTAATAGTCAATTCCTCATTATCTGGACTGATTTTATGTGATACTATCAATGTGAGTTTGTGTGTATTTATGTGATTTTATGTGATACATCAAGACCAATAATGTTAAGATTCCAAGAATAAAAAGAAGAAAATATTCCAGAAACATCGAGAGTCCTCTACTCTCTCCACTAATAGAACCGGCCAATGATCAATCTTCCCCGGTAACCGAATTTCAAGACAAAAATGGCTTCCATTCTCTGGTCAGCGTATAAAGTAGACTCCGCAAGACAGAATGCACAGGCACACGGAAGATTGAGCGAGGCAAATAGTGGCGTCGAGGTATCGTAGACCACACAGCACGACCATATTCATGTCTTGTTTATTCCACCTTATTTTCACTTTCCATGCGTCTCCATCTTGTCTTCGACGTGGCTAGATCGACCAGCCATATCTTATGTAATTTTCTTTCTCCATCTGACTACCTTCACGTAACTCTGTCCATAAACGTGATGCCGATACCGAGTAGTATATTTCTGCATAGGAATCACTGCATCTTCCGAGTCGTAGAATACAGATACACTACTGTGCGGAAGAAAGGAGCACGCAGTATAATTATAAGATATAATGACAAACAATATCTTTATGTAGAAATTGTATTGTACAATGATTGATTTATTGCACTTAAAGTGTTAGATAATCCGTAATAAGTTATTATTAGATTGCGAATTTTATGCAATTATAGCAAAAACGGGCAGGTACAATATAAAATAGAATGAAGATTAAGAGAATCTAGAAACATGAATTTACTATAATCCTCAAAACAATTAAGGGGTCACTTGTGCGAATTTTGCAAGATCCTGAGGTCGTAGACAAATTTTGAGTCCAGATTTGAAATCAGCGTGAAAACATCTACGGGAAATGATATATAGCATGTTAAAAAAAAATTTTTTCCGTGCGTGGTACTGGTGAAACCACATTTTCTTGAAATTCTACATGTTCAACAAATTTTCTCAACGTTAAAAAGCGTTCGTGCCATAATCTCCCTATTTTTCCCATATTCTGCAAAGTTTCAGCTTTAATTTAAAAAAATTTCATCGGTCTACCTCATTTCTATCGAAAGTTCTTTGATTTTGGATCGAGTTTAGTCCAAATTTTTCACCGTGGGCCGGCGCGGCGGTAGCGTATTCAGAGATGTCAGGCAGCCGCTGTACGTGGCGCGCTAGTTTCTGCGAAGCACTAACTTCAAACACAGCTGCCATAGGTAAAAAAATAGTCCAGCGAGTTCATGGGGTACTCAATCGAATCGGCAGAATCTCTGCTTCAATCAGACGTTCGGGTCATGGTATTACGACCATTTCTCGCCGAGATACAGCGAGTTATAGGAAAAATGGAAATTGTGCATTTTTTAAGCATATTTTCAGAAACATCTAGTATATCGAAATGTTAATGAAATTGAAGAAACAAAAGGAGTGACTTGAAGAGAAAGATTTTACGATAATTTTTTCGCTTTCTGGAGCCAGTTAAAGTTAAAAAGCCCATATTTACTTCAATGTTGAATAACTCGAATAAACAAAATTCGCACAATATTCAACAACCACACAATTTACACAGGAAAGATAACCTTTGTAAATGATATTAACGCGATTTATCAAAAAAATTTGTTGCTCCCCGTGTGATGTTCCAAAGTTGTACAAAATTTTTGATAACCGTCAATGTTGTCTTCATCTCGCTATAACTTTGTAAAAAACCAACATAGCAAGAATTTGAAACAGAGCATCTGAGACTAGAGGTTCCAGGCTTTCAAACCATTGTTTAACGATATCGATACGGCCATTTTTGACGGAGTTATGATCACGTAAAGTGGGACCAATTTTTCGGGTTCACACATGTGATCCCTTAATTGTTTTGAGAAGTGTATTTTAGACTTATTAAAATGATTAAAAAATGAAAGAATTCTTTACGTGGCCCCTCCTTCTTGAAATTAATGCCAACATTTTTATTTTGCATAAAGATCCGCAGTCTAGTTTTATTGTGGCTTTCAAATATTCAATAAACGCTAGGATATAGAATATGGCAGAATTTAGTACGATTTTAATTTGTTCCAGATCTAAACAGGTTACTACCACGGAGAATGAGATTCTATTTTATTCCACTTTCTTAAAATTCGTGTCCAAAATTGAAAATTGCGTAAACATCCGCAGTTTACTAATAACACATAATATTCTCAGAACTATTCAATTAAACAGCGGAATCCTTTTTCAAAACCTAGTGTATTCTGATTTGATTTTTTACGCTTTTCTATTAAATATGGCCGGGTGATTCTTTCTTTTGCACAGTAGTGTACGTGGAACATCGAGAGACAGCATCGATTCGAAAAAAGTTTAGCCTGTTTATAAAATATATCTTTTCAGTGTAATATCTCGCCGTAACAGAAGTAATTCGAGGTTAGTTCATTAATTTCGCTACAAAGCCAGTGATAGTAGCGGGTACGTTAGCGACGGAAGTAAGTTTGACATTTGTAATTTTGGGTTGCAGTTCCGTAATTACTAGACTGCGGATCTACATGCGAGTTCGCATGTTACAAGCTGATTTACATGCATCTACACCTACAGAAAAGCTGCTGCTGCTTTTTGGCGGAGCTTCCATTAGATTAACATAAAATAAATATCTGGCTCATTCGCTGGGACGAATGTGTGATTACTACAGGATCTTTAAATTCTCTAATAAAAGTTTCTTCGCTTCTAGAATGGTTTTAATAAATCGATAATAATGCATCGATATATTTTCACGTTTTCTTCATCAATTTTTATGATAAATGCGTAAAATGTCTAGTGATTACAATGTAGATTTGCATAATCTTGACACAAGATTATTATTTTAATATATCGAACGTTTAAAATAGAATGTGCATGATCGATGGCTGTTAATAGATCACGATAAATCCACGAGTAATTCTCGATTCGATCTTAATACAAGATTGCAATCTTGTTTTGCTGCACACCTCAAATGATTCGTATTAAAAGTGGTTATTTGTTAATCACCGAGTACATCAAAATTCCAGATAAAATTCCTGTTTCATTTTCTTGAAAGAAGAAATGTCTGAAGAATTAATTGTTGTTAATCGAGAGAATCATCGAGGGTCCCCGCGTGCGATCATTTACAGTCCCTTTTCTTTCGGTTTTTGCGCACTTCTTTTTTTTTGTCGCAAGCAAAACTTATCGGCGGCCATTATGACCGGCTCGCAGGCAAGAAAGCGTTGCATCCGGACGAAACTTGGACCTCCGGTTGGAGGCCAGCCACGAAACCGACGAAGAACTTAATGAGGTTCGCGCCGACCGGCCAACAAATCAGAAACCTTCCCGCGACGCGAATGGCCCCGAAATGTTTTGTCCATTTCGCGAGAAAGTTTCCGTTTTTGGCGCTCGAGGGGTTGGCTAGACTGGCTGGTTCGGCGTTTGTTGGCGACGCTGCCTTTTCTGAACACTGTCGACCGCTATACCGATCCCCTATTTCACTTTAACGGCCGGTGTCATGTGTGCGCGACTCCTCCCTGGCCAGCAGTTCACTCGAAAACCATAATACTAACTGAATAACAGGAGCACTGTCCTCGAAACCTGTTATTTTTGTAATTGGTTGGGACAGAGCTGCATCGTGTTTGTATAAATCGTCTTCTATTATAGAACATGATCTGAATATTTACTCAAATTTTACGGACCATATATAGTTACTCGAATTAGCGAATTCGGACGCTCTAAAAAAGTCGATGACTTTTTTAATATTCTACTATACGATTTGAACTTTTTTGGGAAGCTGGAGCAATTACTTAAAAGATACTAAAAGTTTCATTTTATAACTTTTTTATGTGGGTCTATATTGAAAATTTAAAAAATACGTTTTAATACGTTTTCCACTTGTCACGCCGTGCGAAATTATCTTAGACAAAAATCAATGATAGCTAGCAAAAGCAGAAGCTTCAAGCTTTGCAATGAGGCTAGGTTTATAGTATATTGTTTTTAACAAAATGATGACTATTCAAACATTGGCAATTTCTCTAGACCGGAAAGTTTAGTGTTCCAGTACTTTCTGGAAAGCAATATACATACATTCTGTCAAAAAAGTACCGGGAATTGGTCAATGAAACATAAAATATGTATTATCCATCCAAAATTGTATCGCCTTTAAAGTAGGCCCCTTTCGAAATAATACACTTATGCCAACGAATAACCCGATCATCGAAATATTTTTTAAACCCTTTTTTTGGGATCATCTTCAGTACTCGCCGAGAATTCTCTTTTATGTCATCTATCGACTGAACACGGGTGCCTCGAAGTGGTAATTTGAGTTGTGGAAAAAGAGAAAAGTCGGCCGCAGCAATATCAGGGGAATACAGTGGCTGCTCGATAAGATTTGTTGAGTTTTTGGCCAGAAATTCGTTCACAATGATAGCCTTGTGAGATGGTGCGTTATCGTGGTGCAAAATCCATGAGTTTTTTTTCCACAAATCTGTTTTTTTTCGACGAATTTGCTCTCTCAAACGCCGCATAACGCTCAAATAATATTCTTTATTTACTGTCTCACCTTGTGGCAAGAATTAGGAGTGCACAACACCGCGGTAATCGAAAAAAACTGTCAACATCACCTTCACTTTTGATCGACTTTGACGTGCTTTTTCGGTTTCGTCTCAATTGGAAGGCGCCATTCTGAAGCTTAATGACTGGTTTGCATGTGAAACTCGTAAACCCATGCCTCATCATCAGTTACAATTTGTTTTATGAATGTGGGGTCGCAATTGACTCGTTCTAACATGTCTTCAGCGACCTTAACGCGATTGAGTTTTTGAAGAAAATTCGCAAAAATCGCAAAACACACTTGAGATGAACTGACAAAATGGCGCACTTTAAACAAACTAAATCACAAGTGACGCTTAAATTCCGCGTGAGTATAGAAGACAGTTGTGCCAACTTAGAAACAAAAAAAATTTCAATTATCCCTTTAAGCGGGCTTTTTAAATGATCGATTCCCGGCACTTTCTTGACAGAATGTATATCTAAGAATTCTTACATCTTCCACTGCCTGTCGTTTTTCCCCGCATCAACTGATTTTCCTGTAGTGAACTAATTGCTCTAGCTTCCCAAAAAAGTTCAAATCGCATAGTACAATATTAAGAAAGTTATTATCTTTCTTAAAGCGTCCGAACATTAACTCGAGTCACTGTATGTATAGAATTGCATGTAGAAAGGCAGAAGAAATGCTTAGAAACTTTCATCCAAAAAGGAGAAGAATTTTTCACAATTCTCGGAAGAAACAAAGTAATATTTTGTTTATACTGGAAACGATATGAATGCTTAATAAAATGTATACTATTAGTATTGTAATTCTAAATTGTTATTCTTTATAATTGGTATCAGCAAGACTGCATCGTGTGTACTGAGGGTTCTTTTGTTAGGGGACATGATCAGAATATCTAATAACATACAATCTTCACAATCACCGTAACCCGAGATCTGTAAGCTGAATACCAACAGTACCGTTTGGAAATTTTCATTTTTCATAATTACCGAAGGAACAAAGCAGCATTGTGTGCGCAGTGAAACAATTTCCGCTTCAAAAAGTAATCAGAGTGTTCAATACGATGACCAACGTTACCGACGCCAATAAAGCACAAATGCAAACGTTACATTCTGTAGTTGATATTATAAAGGTTTCATTAGCTTGCATTCACTTGAGTGTATAATAATCAAAGAAAAGAGTTTTAATCAAATGTCAGTGAGAAATGTCACAGAAACAGAAATTCAGTTGCCTGTGCTTTCAACGAATATATTTTCCAAGCTAATAAGTATGTTTCTCTTTGTTCCAAATCTGTATTGCTTTGCTTAATAGTGTTTGCAGCAGACGCAAAGTCTACAGTCGAGCTATAATAAATTATGGACAATAAAAGTGATGGCCTTCGGCATTAAGTCGGCTCGGATGCATTGAACTCGAGGCTGAGCTAAGCTTAACCCTAGCATGACCGACAGGGATACAATATCGAATTAGTCAGACGTCAGGAGATACGGCCGTCAGTGGTCAGACATTAGGCGATAAGACCGTCATTGGTCAGACGCATGCAACCTGAGACATTTATCTATGGGATGTTCCCGAACGAAAGGACGTTATCTGATGCGCAATTCGTTGTTCTAATTCTGGCCTAACGAATTCATATGAATTAATGCTCTAAAAAAACATCTAAAATTATTATAATGAACCACAGGTGCTGTTTATTACAAGAATTGATCGAAGAGGTTGATATATGCTGAATAAATTTCATTTTCTAATATTCGTAGATCAAAGAGGGTAGACAATTCTACATAGTCTTCAATTTATGAATTTATTTTTTCTTCGAGTCTTTTTTGTTCAGCGTAATTGTGACTATTGCGTAATGTTCGAGACGGAATCAAAGTGGATAATCACGTACGACCATAACGCGAGAACGACTTCCTGTTTATAGTCGACCGAAACGTGACGAGTCCTTTATAATTGAAAATTCCTTTACCGTCGCAGCGATATCGAGTGTACAATAAAATGGCTTCGTTTAATTTAGCTACGAGCTCTTTCGTCGGTACGCCTGTAAAAGAGAAGAAAGCGTGGCTGGAAATAAGCTCAATTAACAACGAAATAATACCGAATGCTGCAGTTGATCAGGGGCTCTAACAACCGTACCATCCAATGCACACCGTTCCAAAGCAGCTCGAAATATTCGTAATTAACACATCCACGAGCGTTCAACGACGATATTACGCTCGCCAATAGAATAATTTAAAACAAATATGTCTGTCGAAAATTAATCCGTATTGTTATGTAAGATCGGGGTAGCGAAAATTCAATTACGATCCCCTGTGTTACAATGAATGACTGCGATCGTTTGTAGATTACGATTTGATCGTAATAGAATATTCCTCGAGGAATTAACGAAAGCGGATATTACGTACCCTCGATCCATATTAATTCCTCCGTTTTCAAGTCACAATGAACAATCACCGCGGAGATTTTAAATTCAGCTGGCCGACGTCGGGCTGTCTCTTTAATTCGTGCTCGCTCTCTGTATCGAAAAGCGTAGACAATAAGAATGGTTTCCTGCTCGGGCACATTTTTATCGCTACGCTATGTTGTATCTGATGGATATCGTTGTTTTAGAATTTTATTCCGACGCTGTATCGATCGTTCGCGCAGAACGTTTCTCGAAATGGAAATTAATTAAAGGGAATATCCCCGTCGAATCGAAATAGCAGTGTTTTTCACGCGCCTGTGAAAGCTTCGGCATGGAAGTATTGAAATAGTCAGAGGACTCAAAAATTTTGCAGATGATGTCCAAGAGATATTTTTATCAGAGATAGACTTTCCAGAAAAATCAATTTCATATATACACGAATGTATGTTTCAGCAGAGAATTCGAGGCAATTGGAGCGCTTATGAAACTTTCCGAGAGATTTTACAGATACGTCGAGGCTGTAGTTCGCGATTGAGCAACTTTTCGCACGATTCCAGCAATTGCCGTTCGCAATTAGGTTCTCAGCGGGAATCGGTGAGGAAGTATGGAAGGAATTGAACAGAACAGGGTGAACATTTTTATCGGGAATGCGATTAACATCGAAACAGAGCCCCCTAACCATTACTCAATGGGGAAAACGGAGGATTCGGGGACGTTTAAAACGGCTCGTTAAAAGTATCGGCCGCTCTCTCTCTCTCTCTCTCTCTCTCTCTCTCTCTCTCTCTCTCTCTCTCTCTCTCGGTCTCTGTACGAGATTAGATCGTTTTATTGGCCGCGAGCGGATTCCTTAAACGGTATCCGCCGGTATCTGAGATATTAAAGATTAAGATGATTTAGCGAAGCCGACGCCCGGCTCGGAATTCCGCGACTGCCGGGGCAATTACGCCGATAAAAATTGTTATCGCCTCGAGATCCGCGGCGAGGCCTTAAAATCCGTTATAATCTTCCGGATGATAAAGTGGACACCCCTGCCGGGCCAGAAGCGACGTAATTGGCCGGCCGAGTTTCGAGGGACGCCTCGCCTCGCCTCGCCACCCCTTCCCCCTGGAACATGTACCTATAGTAATTTCATTATGGCACCGGCGGATGAAGCATCGCTCGCCCCGAGATAGAAATTTTTGCGAGCAATACTGCATATCGCAACTTTCGCCATTATTTCTGTTATTCATTTTTATTGACCGCCCCAATTTATTGTGCCCTTGACGTGGTCATGCTTCAAAACTCAAAAATTCGAACAAAATTAAAATAATTGTTTAAGATTTGTTTTTCATGACTCCGGAATTGCCAAAAATCAACCCCCAGAAATTTCTATAAAATTCGAATAACTGAATCAACGAAATCGAAATTGGACTTTTGCATTTTGCAAATCTTGATAAAACTTTCAAACCGTATAAACGATTAGTGTTAGGTCTTTCTAAATTTTCTAATATACCATATTTTCTCTAATTATGTTCTTAACAGCGTTTATAAATTTGTTCATCCCGGAGGAGGAAGCGTAGAATGTCTGTGGAAAGGTACTGGAATAAATTGCAGAAAATTTGTTAGGAAGCTGATTGCTCGGAAAGAGTGAAGGATTATCTCGAATCATAATCACGGCCGTCATCTTCCCGTAAGGGGTGGCACAGGTCAGCAGCGTCAAAGGCAGCTAACATAAGCAAGAAAAGCTACAACGTAGGGCTCAGCTTATGGGCTAAGTCTTTAAAGCGAATGGTGCCATTTAGAAAGAGGAACGATCCTGGAACCCTAGCTGCGTGTGCATGCTTTTATAAGGGACTCGCAACGGCCGCGTTGTAAAGTCAAGAAAATGCTTAGAGTGCTGCTACTAACAACTCTGTCGCGATTAAAACACAAGTGCCTCCAATTTTGAGAGAGGACACTGTTCATGTTTGATGACCAGCCGTTTCGACACTCCGCTACAAATTCGGCTGGAGTACAAGATCGAGTTAAACGAGAACTTTGTACGCTGCACTGGGAAACTATCTTTTTTATCTTGTAGAGAGCATGGGATAGCTTTTTGTCATTTTGGGTAATACGCTCGCGATAAGCTGGGGCTTGTGATTTTTGCATGAGAGCCTCAATTTTTAATCACGATTTCCTTGCTTTAAGATACAGAGGCAATCTTGTCCTGGTCTCCTGCAAGCTCTATATTTCAAATAAGCATATGCCATCTTGTGCTAGGCTCTTGAAAGCTCTATATTTTATACACGAAGCGTTCTAGTCGCAAGCGATGTTAGGAACTGTGATTTGAATACGTAAATAATTTGTTGCAAGAGGAACGGAAGATTGACAGATAAGAGATTACTATTTTTTGTTCGCGAGCTTCAGTTTTAATGGCTCGATAAATGGACGTCTCGAAACTTTGAACTTCTCAAGATCAGGAGTTTCAAAAGCTCTGTTAAATCAACAGCTCTGCTTTGTGTATCTTAGCGACTGAACGAATAATTCTTCAGGACATTCCATAATTCAAACACGTGTTCGTTCCTCTTTGGGATACTCTTGAGTAAATGTTAGTTCCAGTTCAGAAGCTCTGTTCTCAATATTCTAATTTGTACAAAAATTGAGACGCTTAGATTCCTCATTAACATGCTCAAAAGCTCTTCCACCCTTCTCAGCGCATGGAAAATCAGTCTTCAAGACATTGTTCCGAATCTGTACTCCATCAACTTCATCGAATTAATATTCCAACATTCTGAACACCTCAAAGTCTCCATCCGTCACATCTCAAAAGGCTCCATTCTTCCACTAATTAAATCCCCACTACCCAATTCTCCTCATTCTCTCGGCATCCTCACAAAATCTCCAACAATCTATAGCCCTATCGATCTTCCCTCCGGCAACACTGATCGAAATTTACGGCACATCTTGGCCAACCCCCATAAATCCCGTTTCAAAAATTCACACCCCCGCACGAAGTACCCGTGGCGCACACTAACTAGCGTAATCCGTTAGACAATACGTCGAACAACGCTCTCTCACTGCCGCGGACAAAAGCTCGGATCGCACGAAACAAATAAATCGTGCGATGAGAAACGATCGTAGGAGGGCGTGGTGGGGAAGGGTCTGAGGCGAAATTTATTCACCCCGGGCAATCTTTCCCGAATTAATAGCCATATTCGCGGGTCTCCCTGGTGGCGCGTGATCGAGAGACGAATACATAAATATCGTCGCTCATAGATTTTACGAGTCGGCAAAGCGGGTCCATTATTTCGAGGATTCAGGATTGTATTCAGGGGGCCTGGCTGGCATTGCACGCTCGGGGCTTGTAGCGTGCTCATGGGACGTTCCCCATAGGAATCCACGATTCGTCCAGGTGTTCGTAATGGCGAGAAACAGCACGTCATTTTGAACGAGACCCACTCCCTCGCCGGCTAACATTCCCCGGCTACGAGGTTCATCGTTATCTTTTGAGGTAACAGGTCCCGCAGGGCGGCTCTTTCTCTCTGCCCCCTTTTCACCCTTTAACTCCCCTTCTCTCTCGTACTCTCGAACTGTTTCCCTCTCCCCCTGAGCTTTCGTCTTCCGCCAACCAGGTCCATTCTCCATAATTCTTCGTCTCCTCGTTCTTTTCCATTCGTTACGTCTCGACACCGACCCCGGGCCGCTTTTTGCCCTCGTACATATATCCTGGCACACTGTTCCAGGATATCGCATCTAGTATTCGGCCGTGAGCGTAAACGGGAACACCGCGGACGATGATGCGCGCGAGTAATGGCCACTAGGTTACAAGAGAGTTCCATTTGTAGAAAACGAAATTTTGTCCCCGGGAGCTTGTCCCCGCTATTTACGGGCAAGTATCGGGTCGTCGGTGGACGAACGCTTCTGAAAATCGCGCGAGACCGTTGCCATGGAAACTGGCAGTCGTAATATTTACAATTATGCTCCGGAGAATTGTGCAGGATTTTCCACAGCTCACGCTGGATTTTGCTGGAAACAAGACATTTATTTCGTAACACCCGAGTGCCCTTTCAAGTATGCAGTTGTTGATGCTTGGGAATATTTACTGCTTCGTTAATTGCATTTTTGGAACATGGGGTTGTAAGTACTCTTTGTCAGATAGTATATCAACCCTTTCTTCACTCTTTGATTCGCCTGTTACACTGCGGATCGGTACGCAAAATCAAAATTTTCTGCCTGAATTTCAACACTCTGAAATAGGCTTAAGGGACTTTTATCCAGTTGCGTTTTTTTCGTTCGATCATAATTATTAACTAGAGGGCTATTGTTGCTCGCTCGCTTCGCTCGCTCGTGAGTAGAGTTGATTTTGCTCGCTCGCTCCGCGAGCTCGCGGGTATGACTGCTCTTGCGAGAGGGTTAGTGATACGCATGGCTAGTAGGGCCTACTGCTATTAATGTTTTTTATTTGGTGTGTGAGTCTCCAAGAGTCACACAAAGAACTTCCCGATTCGTTACTCCTTCGCCAACATCGCTAACATCGTTTTTTTTTGTACTTTCATCGATATTCTCCCAAAATGTATTCTTGGGAATAGAGATGATAAATTCACTCTTGCATTGGAATAACTGTCGATTATTCCAAGCGGTAACATTAGCATCAGTTAAAAAAAAATTTTTTTTTTAATCTAAAAAAAAATTAAGAAAAAAATTTTTTATGTAATTGCGTTTGGTTCTTTGGTGGAAAATTTTCGTCCTCCCTTATAAATTGCATTGTAGAATGAACTCTTTTCGAAAAAAAGTAAAAATCTAAAAAACTACTTGACCAATATGGACCAAAATCTAATCAGCTCTAAGTTACGACGGGGCACATCGATTGCATCATTCATCATCCTGATCGCGTTGTTACTTTTTCTGAAAACGTTAACGAAAAATTTGATTACATAGAAACGGCCATACGCACACACACACACACACACACACACACACACACACACACACACACACACGAACATTTTGATAAAAATAGTCTAAAATGACTCCAATGACCATGAAACGTGAAGATCTGCTAAAAAATCGATTTTCGATTTTCGGGGTAATTACAATAACTTCCCTATAAAATCGGGAAGTTAAAAAAGGAAATAAATGTCTATGTCGCCTGTGGTGTTCTGCAATTAACAGCTTTCCAATAAGTTCATTGTTTTTATAGTGACTCACGATAAAATTTTTCAAATTAAAACACAATTATTTTATAAACATAACAAGCATGTGTCTATGAAAACTTTTGGCCATTTTTCCAATATATACCCAAAGAAATAAATTTGGTAATTAATTCCTCAGGGAAGCATCTTTACAATCTTAACCCTTTGCACTCGGTTGTCCCCTCTGAGGCACCATTAAAAATTGCTGTACCATTATTCAAAATATTATTTACATTATTAAATATATCGGTATCTAATCAATTACTAAACATTTGGGTATTGTATGAGGTACTATAGCAATTTCATATCCATGAAACTTAAAAAATCATTGAGAAATATTCTGGATCGGAAGAAATGTTTAATTTTCCAGTTAAAATAGCTCCGAGTGGAAAAGGTTAATAATTGAAAATTAACACATTGCCGATTATTGCATAATTTTGAAAAATCTATGTATATATCTATCTATATACATGGCTAAACACTTTTTAAGAGAACCTTCAGTAGCAACAGCAATTTTCATTATAAACTGACAAGTCACCCTCAATAACGTCATCTAATAGTTTCATTTAAGATTGCAATGTAAAAGAAAATGTCTATGCTTTCTTTCGGTGCAGCAAAATTGTTGAAAATCCTATTAATAGGGTTCCGGTAGGTAAAGTGTTAAGAATATTAGAACCCGTCATTTTGAACCTAGTGTTAAAATTGAATAGACGTACTCAAATCTGAGACCAGAGACCCGAAAACCAGGATTTCGTCAAGGATAAAAATACTTAAGAAGAATAATTCTAAGGGGACACCAATTTCCCAGCTGGCTGCGAGCCCACCCGTAGTATCGAGAGTCGCCAATAGTTTCCAAGATGATCCACTCGACGATCATCCCCATTTTTAACGAAGCGCTTGGCGCTCGCGCGTTCGTGCGCTGCATAATAGCTGAATGGTGTTCGAAAAACGCTGACATACCGATAGCCGTGTTAGCTTCTAATTTGCGTCATCGCGACCCCTGTGCTTGCATACTCTCTCGAAACCCCAGCATCCCTCTCTGAAACGCACCCTCTCCTCGTCATACCACCTCCGCACTCTCAATTCCTATCGTACTGTCAGCGTCGCGCATTAATCTGGCTCGTTCGTACGGGAACAACATGCTCGTCCGACCGAGCACAACGATCTTTAAGTGCCTAGGTAGAACCGCGAATCATTCTCCTGTTCGCAGCCTGGATCGTCTCTGACCCGAACTGCTTTTGCCCGGAAAACATCTAGAATTATATTCAATAAATTTTATAATTTCGAGCTGCAAATGGCTTCTATTCGACCATTTTAATTGCAGTTATTATCAAATAAGTTAATTAATAATAAATTTGTTGCAGAATTATATTCAATAAATTTTATAATTGCCAACTGCAAATGGCTTCTTTCCAATCCCATTTATGTGCATTTGCAATAAATCGTAACATATTAAAAAGAAAAGAGATAATGTTGAAAAATGATATTTTATGTATTTACGCGAAATTGATTAAAATAATTCGAACAGCGTGCACCGCAATGAAAATAATTGGACGCTGTTCTGGAAACGAGGAGAATCGTTTCGGAATTTTTTGGTGCACGTTGAGGAAACATTAAAAAGCTTGCAAGGACTTGGAGGTCGCAGTATGCAGGCGACGACGTCGGAAATAAGGTTGCAAAATGAGGGTTATGGTAACCGCTGCTTTCTCTGCAAACGATTCGACGCCAGTGTAAACACCGAGCGCTCGGACCTGGCGATTGTTTCCGCGAAAAAAAAGATTCTTTCGCGAATCGACCGTCGTTCCCCGAAGGTTAATTAACTCGCACGCGCGGTATTTGAAGTTCTTTTGTAATACTGGTGTATTTTCGCCGAAGTCCCGGGGATACGCAAAACATAGTGCAGGAGCTGTTTGAATTTTTAATCGGCTCGATTTTCGTTCGTGATTATTGCACAGGCGCGAGCGACTGTGTTTGTTCAATTTGGATAAATGGCTGAAAGGTTTTGCATGGTATATGAGTATTGGTTAATTCTTTGGAAACTGTGCTGGAATGCAATCTGTATTGAAACGTCATTTCGCGAGAGCTGAACAGCTTGTAATTCTTCGAGAAAGTAGATTTTGCTGAATGATTAACGTTTTCATATGAGTTTTGTGCTTTTAACGTTCAAGCATTTATTTATTCGTGGTCCGTAAGGATTTAGAAACAATGTAACATCTGTGTAACGAAATCTACATGTAAAATGTGGTTGTATCAGAAAAATTATATTTGAATTAAATGTGAAAATATTGTGTAAAAGAGATTGTGTTTAAAGATTTTCGTTTTGTCCCAAAAAGGTTAATTTATTCTCTGAAATTGAACAGATTCGCTGGCAACGTTCTCTAAAAACATAAATAAATATCCTCCATTATACAGCATAAACACAGCTCATTGCTAAAGCTCATTGCTCATTAAAATTCATGGAAGTTTTTGTTATGAATATGATCATTATTGTAACAACAGATTTTATGAATTTTAATATATTCACGATAACTGCTTATCGATCTCCGCGGCTGTCCCTCGGCGTAGCTCATTTGCATTTTTATGCAAACAAGTACGAAAATATTTTTCCCCGGATTTCGTTCGAATTATAAATTTCTGTAAAGTGACCTAATTATACGAAAATTTCTGCGAAATGCCGCACGCGTTTGTTTCCAGTATTTCAGACAACCGAGATATGGGTACAAAAGAGGTGAATGTAGTCTTTTGTGACCGACTGTGACCGGGGACGCGATTGTTACAGTGAGAATGAGGCGATGAAGTGGATTTTTTAGTTCATTGATTGAGGAAAAGTAGCACAAGCGTGGGACGTCGGGAAACTCGTACCACTGTGGTTACTTTTTTTTTTTAGAAAAAGCTGAGATAATTAGAGGGAATAACGATGTGTAACCAGTATTTATCAACAGAAAAAATGGCGCACCGTCCAACACGCGATAATTTGCATGGATGTTTGGAGGCATACAGATTTCTCTATTAAAGGTGCACCGTGGCTACCGTTTTTTTCGCGAATTAAAGAATTTTTTAATTATACCGCTCTGCGCCCCTCAATTATATTTGCAATGTGGATTTTCATTTTCCGATGAATAATAGGCTTCGCGCTTTCCCTGAAGAAAATATGAGTTTAAATCACAATTATACGCTTATTAAACGCCGAAGTGCTTTCGACTGCTTCTGCCTGGCGGAATATTGTGTTCAAATTCGCGAAATAATACAGGGTGCATAAAAAGTAATGGTCCTCTGTCTTAGAGGTGAATCTACGCCACATTTCCGTCATTTTGACGTAAAAATGGTAACTGTGTCCAATAAATTTTCAGGAAAATTAATTTTGTCATTTTTATTCGTTGTCGAGCTGAATTCTAGGTGTTTAAATCTAAAATTTAAGATAGTTAAGATTTTAGTCGATGAAATACTTGTTATTCTATGACTTTCTTTCTTTCTTTTTGGTTGTAACAGTTATGGTCCCTGGTTTAAATTGAATATTGGTGACTCTCGAGTATTAGACAATAAAAATTTGAATATTCCCTGTGTTTTCACGTTCCGCAAATTGGTCCATAAGAATCCACATTTGCATAAACATCTGCAGTCTAATAATCGTTTCTCTGCGGATGTTTATGCGGTCGAAACGTGTCCAAATATGCCAGAAATATGCAGACAGTATGCTAAAATTATGCGGAATGCGTATTGCACATGTTTTACACGTTCACGAAATATCTGCTATTTTATCTGTATCATTATGACAATGGTATTTCCAAGATTTTCCGCGCTGTAATATTTATTTCAGCAATCTAATTGGTAGAACGATATCGGTCCACGTTGCTCTGTCGAAATATACATTTCAATTTACCCGAATAACGAGAACATTTTCGGTATTTCTTCGCGGACCCAGAGAATTTCGCAAATTTTTATTATTGGCGGGCTTTCTGTTCATAACGCGATTAAATTCCCCTCATGTTTTCGCATTGATCATTGTAAGTCTCTGTGGTGTCCACCATTTTGGTTGTCGTGGGAACTGGGTCGTTGCGAAAATGTTAAAAAGGCGACCGGCGAAATAAAAAACAATAGTATTACTATTCTCATTGGTCGGGATGTTCAGCCAACGGTTTTCTATTGTGACAGTAAAAAATTGAGACACGGTTTTGGACAGCGGTGAAAAATGCTGCCGAGAGAATAAATGCACTTTTGAATTTTCAAGAGAGTGTTGTGTATTTTAAAATTATTGCAAGTACAAATTCTCCGATTTTTACATTTTTTAAAAATTGTTTATTGTCCGTCTACCGAACGGTGCCAGACATGGTTTATGTATTTATTAATATACTTCCACAATTGTTTATAAAATGTCTTACAAACATTTGTGATATTACTTCAAATATGTGTACATGTGTGTGAAAAATTTCAGCTCACTAGGTTCAGACCTTTTCTTATAATTTATTCCTTAATATCAGAGTTGGGCAAAAATCAACTAATAGTTAAAGATGACTAATAGTCTGATTGATTGTTAGTCAAAACTTAAAAAAGTTAGTTAAAACTTTTTTATTAGTTAGTCACAGCTTCTAAGTAATCGTTAGTTATTGCTTATTAGTTATGATTAATAATTAGTTAGTTTAAATGATCAGTCATCAATCTTTAGTCATCAGTCACTATTGTGCAATTAACGTACATTAACATGTATACTTAAACTATATCGGAATTTGCAGTGACCAAACGTGTCATAATCTGTAGTTTATATGTTTATAAACTAATAGGATATTTTTTTGTTATTATTATGTCTTATTAACTTCCCGATTTTATAGGGAAGTTATTGTAATGACCCCGGAAATCGAAAATCGAATTTTTAACAGATCTTCACGTTTCATGGTCATTGGAGGCATTTTAGACTATTTTTATCAAAATGTCGGTATGTGTGTGTGTGTGTGTGTGCGTATGTCCGTTTCTATGGTATCAAATTTTTCGTTAACGTTTTCAGAAAAAGTAACAACGCGATCGGAATGATGAATGATGCAATCGATGTGCCCCGCTGTAACTTAGAGCTGATTAGATTTTGGTCAATTTTGGTCAAGTAGTTTTTTAGTTTTTTTAGTTTTTTTCGAAAGAAGTTCATTCAACAATGCAATTTATACGAGAGAACGGAAAGTTTCCACCGAAGAAACAAACGTAATTACACCAAAAATTTTTTTTCGATTTTTTTGAAATTAGAAAAAAAATTTTTTTTTTAAATCTTTTTTTGTACCTTAAGATGATGTTTCCGCTTACAATAATCGAAAATTATCCCAATCCAAGAGTGAGTTAATCATCTCTACTCCCGAGAATACATTTTCAAAGAATATCGATGAAAGTACAAAAACATTTATATTACAATCTTTAAATAAACAATCAGTTCAAAACGAATTGTTAACTGAGATTAAATTGAAAATTAATATAAAATATATGATAATTAATAACATTGATGTTGAAGACGGATTGGTTAATGGAGCATGCGGAATATTAAAATTTATTACTTTTCAAGAAAATACTAAAATTCCGTCTATATTGTGGTTAGATTTTCAATTGGCCATAGTAGGAGTGAAAGTAAGAACTCGTTATCGTAATTATATGAAAAATGCAAATATCAATCAAAATTTAACACCAATA
This sequence comes from Lasioglossum pauxillum, assembly GCA_933228785.1. NCBI lineage: Eukaryota > Metazoa > Arthropoda > Insecta > Hymenoptera > Halictidae > Lasioglossum > Lasioglossum pauxillum. The sequence goes on along the minus strand of OW121706.1, from coordinate 14,910,058 downwards.
ATAAAAAAATATCGAATCAAGTAAATATTTCGAGTGAAGAAAAATAACAAATCACACGTAGTCAATTTCCAGTGGTTCCTGCTGAAGCGATTACGATTCATAAAATTCAGGGACAAACATACGAGAAAGTATGTATGGATTTTAAAACATCAGATATACGAACTTTACAAATGTTGTATGTAGCACTGAGCAGAGTTTCAAAATTGAGCGGTTTATATATTTTGAGAAAATTTAAATTAATAGTATCGAAGAAAACCAAGATCAATATTGCAAACCCGGATAATGATGAGTTGTATCGTTTGCGAAAAACTAATTAAGACAATTTATTTTGCAACATTAGTATGCTATAACAAGGAACCAAGCGAGCAACGAGCATACGATATTGGTTTAATGCGACGCTGTATAGCAAACATTTGGATAAGTAGAAAACTATTGAATTTCCCTGAAAACGTATAATCTTCTTAAAACGTACACTTAATAAACTAGAGGGCTATTGTTGATCGCTCGCTTCGCGAGCTCGCGGGCAGGACTGCTCTTGCGAGAATGTTAGTGGTACGCATGGCTAGTAGGGCCCACAGCTATTAATGTCTTTCATTTTGTGTCTGACTCTCCACGAGCCACACAAAGAACTTCCCGATTCGTTAGTTGCTGTATATTATTATTATTATTTATTAAGTATACGTTTTAAGAAGATTATACGTTTTCAGGAAAATTCAATAGTTTTCTACTTATCGAAATGTTTGCTATATGGCGTCGCATTAAACGAACATCGCAGGCTCGTTGCTCGCTTGGTTCCTTGTTATAACATACTAATGTTGCAAAATAAATTGTCTTCAAAATAAGTTCGTATATCTGATGTTTTAAAATCCATACATACTTTCTCGTATGTTTGTCCCTGACTTTTATGAATCGTAATCGCTTCAGCAGGAACCACTGGAAATTGACTACGTGTGATTTCTTATTTTTCTTCACTCGAAATATTTACTTGATTCGATATTTTGTTATTATTGGTGTTAAATTTTGATTTATATTTGCGTTTTTCATATAATCACGATAACGAGTTCTTACTTTCACTCCTACTATGGCCAATTGAAAATCTAACCACAATATAGACGGAATTTTAGTATTTTCTTGAAAAGTAATAAATTTTAATATTCCGCATGCTCCATTAACCAATCCGTCTTCAACATCAATGTTATTAATTATCATATATTTTATATTAATTTTCAATTCAATCTCAGTTAACAATTCGTTTTGAACTGATTGTTTATTTAAAGATTGTAATATAAATGTTTTTGTACTTTCATCGATATTCTTTGAAAATGTATTCTCGGGAGTAGAGATGATTAACTCACTCTTGCATTGAGATAATTTTCGATTATTGTAAGCGGAAACATCATCTTAAGGTACAAAAAAAGATTTAAAAAAAAAAATTTTTTTTTCTGATTTTAAAAAAATCGAAAAAAAAATTTTTTGTGTAATTACGTTCGTTTCTTCGGTGGAAACTTTCCGTTCTCTCGTATAAATTGCATTGTTGAATGAACTTCTTTCGAAAAAAACTAAAAAAACTAAAAAACTACTTGACCAAAATGGACCAAAATCTAATCAGCTCTAAGTTACAGCGGGGCACATCGATTGCATCATTCATCATTCCGATCGCGTTGTTACTTTTTCTGAAACGTTAACGAAAAATTTGATACCATAGAAACGGACATACGTACACACACACACACACACACACACACACACACACACACACACACACACACACACACACACACACACACACACACACACACACACACACACACACACACACACACACACACACACACACACACACACACACACACACACACACACACACACACACACACACACACACACACACACACACACACACACACACACACACACACACACACACACACACACACACACACACACACACACACACACACACACACACACACACACACACACACACACACACACACACACACACACACACACACACACACACACACACACACACACACACACACACACACACACACACACACACACACACACACACACACACACACACACACACACACACACACACACACACACACACACACACACACACACACACACACACACACACACACACACACACACACACACACACACACACACACACACACACACACACACACACACACACACACACACACACACAAAGACATTTTGATAAAAATAGTCTAAAATGACTCCAATGACCATGAAACGTGAAGATCTGCTAAAAAATCGATTTTCGATTTTCGGGGTAATTACAATAACTTCCCTATAAAATCGGGAAGTTAATAATAATAATAATATACAGCAACTAACGAATCGGGAAGTTCTTTGTGTGGCTCGTGGAGAGTCACACACAAAATGAATGACATTAATAGCTGTGGGCCCTACTAGCCATGCGTATCACTAACCCGCTCGCAAGAGCAGTCCGAACCGCGAGCTAAACAAAAAACAACCCTACTCGCGAGCGAGCGAAGCGAGCGAGCAACAATAGCCCTCTAGTTTTAACTTATAATCATTTTTAGTCATTAGTCATAGTGAAATTCTGATTGCATGTTTAGTAATTAGTTATGTCATTATAGTCAGTATTCAATATTCATCCTTAATAAAAAATATAGTCATTATTCATTAGTCATTACGCTCAAATACTTGTGTAGTAATTGCTCAAGTATTTAGTCATTAATTATTAGTCACTTTTGTAGAGCTTATGAAGTTATTAGTGAATAATCGTAATTGTGACTAGCGTTTGCCCAACTCTGCTTGATATCACACTGACAACGCTAGTCTAGAATCTAGGAGACCGCTTCATTCAATGTATGACAATAACGAATTAATTCGAATTTATAGAAGTTCTAATAAATATAGAATTATAAAAATAATGTTAACTTCCATGTACACGTTCACGAAAAGCAAATATTACACATTTTAATCGAGCTGTTACATTTTTCAAGTTGAAAATTCAAGGGTCGCGACATTCTTCAATTTTCCAATTCGAGCCCGTGTCGTGTATTTTTGCGAGTGAATTTGATCGAACAAATGTTTGCGCTAAATATTACGATTGAAATGGATATCTGGCGAGGGCTCAACTCATGGACAATTAATCACGGTAAAATAGTATGTCGGTCTGAACGAGTCAACGACAAGGTGTCACTCGAGCGATTTTACCGACAACTGTGTACTCGAAACGGTACTGGCGTATTATCGGACACTGAACGCGATGACGTATCTTCGACCTGTGTGTTTGGAAATTATGCTTTGTAATGACGCGTGCGTGCACGTCGATAGATCCGATGGTCCGTGAAATCTGACGCGATCGCGCCACGGATCACTATTGGAACGGACGAAAGAGGTTATGTGAAACTCAAATAGAGCGTGGACTGTGAGATACTGTCGCGGTTGGTCGTCTAGATACGATTCTCGAAGACTTTTTTTCACGGAGGAATTCTATGAAAAGAATAATTTCTTGCCGGGTCATGTTTCCATGTTTTAGTCACTCACATTTTTTATCAGGAGAACGTATATGTTTTGCTGTATTGCATTTTGTGGTAGATGAAACAATACATTTGACTACATTTTCTCTTAAATAGCCATATCGGAGGAAGGTGCTACACCGTATGAATTCTACAAATTTAGCTTTAGGAAGTACATTTAATTATTTACGGATAGTGACCTCCGGATGACCTTGAACACCAACAATGACAATTTTCTCTTAAATCAAAATTTCAGAGGAAGTTGTTACACCGTATAAATCCTGGAAATTTAGCTTTGGAAAGTACATTTAATTATTTATGGATTGTGACCTCCAGATGACTTTAAACACCAACAATGACAATTTTCTCTTAAATCACAATTTCAGAGGAAGTTGTTACACCGTATAAATCCTGGAAATTTAGCTTTGGAAAGTACATTTAATTATTTATGGATTGTGACCTCCAGATAACCTTGAACACTTGACCTTATCTCAAGTAACATTTTTAGAAGAAGTTGTTACACTGTATAGATTCTGGAAATTTAAGTTAAAAAAGTACATTTGACTATGCCTGGATTATGACCTTCGGATGACTTTGAACATCAGTAATGGCAATTTTCTCTTAAATCGCAATTTCAGAAGAAGCTGTTACGCCGTACAAATTCTAAGAATTTTTAATATTGAAAATCTTGTAGGTTTCGTTCGGCTAAAAGTGTGACGTAGATGTTACACGGATGTGTAACGGAAGTTGTATCTTGGGGTAGGGATAAATGGTTGGGTAGGGTCAGTTCTTAGGTGTTCTTCCGGTGAGGAGCGTGACGACGAGTGTCATTGATCGGTGTAATGGATGAATATTGATAAATAGCGTTTATTTTTGCGTTTCGTAATTCAACGATGCTCGAACCATCATCCCTGATTTTTTTTAATAATAAATAAACGTATGATTTTAATTACAAATAATAACTAAACTTTTTATTTAAATAAAATTTTATTTCTTATTTGCAAATAAAAGATTATTTATTATTTAAATTAAGGTGGAAATCAAATAAATAGCTTTTGGTCTTCTCTTATTTCTTGTTTAAATAATACATAATTAAATAATAAATAAACGTGTGATTTTAATTGCAAATAATAACTAAACTTTTTATTTGAATACAATTTTATTTCTTATTTGCAAATAAAAGATTATTAACTTCCCGATTTTATAGGGAAGTTATTGTAATGACCCCGAAAATCGAAAATCGATTTTTTAGCAGATCTTCACGTTTCAAGGTCATTGGAGTCATTTTAGACTATTTTCAGCAAAATGTTCGTATGTGTGTGTGTGCGTATGTATGTCCGTGCGTATGTTATCAAATTTTTCGTTAACATTTTCTGAAAAAGTAACAACGCGATCAGAATGATGAATGATGCAACCGATGTGCCCCGCTGTAACTTAGAGCTGATTAGCTTTGGTCCAATTTGGTCCAGTATTTTTTTAGTTTTTTTCGAAAGAAGTTGATTCAACAATGCAATTTATACGAGAGGACAGAAATTTTCCACCGAAGAAACAAACGTAATTATATACATATATTTTTTTGAAAAATTCAAAAGACTACATACGTCATGTGGTTGTGCACACCCACAAAATTTCGTTATTTCTCCGGTAGGACGCACCGTTCCCAGACATTAGCGTTTACTTACTAGTGTAACGTCTTAGTACGATAGTAATGGTTTTTTAGCATTATTTAAATTGAAATATCTCCTGAACCACTAACTTTTCGACATGCATAGGTTAGTACTTTTTTATAACGAATGTCCAGCTGCGTCGATTGATGTATTAAACAAGGAACCAAGCGACCAACGAGCATACGATATTGGTTTAATGCGACGCCATATAGCAAACATTTTGATAAGTATAAAACTATTGAAATTTCCCTGAAAACGTATAATCTTCTTAAAACGTACACTTAATAATGATAATAATATACTGCAACTAACGAATCGGGAAGTTCTTTGTGTGGCTCTTGGAGAGCTTGCGAAGCGAGCGAGAAAAACAACCCCACTCGCGAGCGAGCGAAGCGAGCGAGCAACAATAACCCTCTAGTTTATTATTTGAATTGCGTTCCGTAATTTGACAATGCCCGAACGTATCTACAATGATTTTCAATCTTCTCGTCTCTTGCGTCCTCGCGAAGACTATCCATTTTTCTTTCGTGTGTTGAATGATACTGCTATTGTATTCGACAAATTTTAAAATTGGAAAATTCCCAGTAAACAATTGTGTTAATATTGTAGTATATGCTGTTTTCCATCAACGAGTAAACGGTGTAGTAGATACGCATTTGAGGTATATGTATCTTGGTGTGGCAAGGGGTTGATCATTAGCCAATCGGCTCGAATTAAGATGGCGTCCGCGGTGCATCCGGGATTCCGCAGCTGCACTCGATATCCGGCGAGCAGACGAGCAGACTCGGGCTGAATAAACGTCGATCGTCGGGTAACGCCCCGCGGTTATTTTTCCAAGTGCTTCCCCGTCGGGTTATTGCGTCACGCGACGTGACATAAACTATGACGCGTCCGTACCGCCGGATCAGAGGAGCTTTTAATATCCGGTCAGACCGAGGAATAGGCGGAATCAGACCGATGACAGCGCGACCGGCAACGCCAACATTCCGAAATTGTGGGTAACGGGCCAAGCCCGGGCTCGTCTAACCGGAACTACAAAGTTCAAACCGGTTTTGCCATCGGCGAACGACGTGCTTCGATCGGTGACAAGATGGCGTCACGATAAATAGAACGATCCGATGACACTCTTTAAAATAACGCTCGGACATTTTATCGAGGCCAAAGTGAGCCCATGTAGTTTGCGCTCTACCATTGCTGATTTTTATTTCCGACATTTTATTCCACGTCGGGATTTATGCTGGAAATAATGGTGACTAAGTGGTCCTGCATGGATGTGGTTTAAACTTTATCCTGGCTCGCATAACATTTTTTACTTTATTGTTTTAACGATCGTGCGGTGTTTATGTAACGCGAGGATTTGTTGTCTCTTGAAATGGGACGGAAATGAATTAGGGTGCTGTGATTGTTGTTTGAGTGTAGTGCATGATGGTGTGTCGAGTTTATTTTAAAGCTTATTCATATACAGGGTGTGTCCGTTAAGTTATGTCACCATTGTTTAGGCATTTCCGGTAGTGTAATTAAAAAATGTTTTAGACAAAAGTTTCTCAGTACTTGGTGAGCTACTCGACTTTTTTAAATGGCACCATATGTTTTGGACATCATAGGATTGTTTCTGACGTCGAGACGAATTTAAAAGTGTACTATACTATGACCTTGAAATGACCTCACACTTTAAAATTTTGTGCAAACGTAATTTTAATTAAAAATTATGTCTTACAATATAAATCAAGTTACATCAGATGTTTGAACTGCGATCCATCTTCTACGATACAGAGCTCCGCTCTTTCTATTCGACTTTTCGTTGTCGCCATAATTAGGGCATCTCGGTTTATGTTATTACATGCAGTTGTTATGCGATTTCGAAGTTCTTGAACATTATTGATTGCTTTATCGTATACAACAGATATTTCAGATATCCCCAAAGATAAAAATCCAACGGAGACAGATCTGGAGAACGCGGTGGCACGCGAATTGGACCATACGCGCCTATCCAACAATTTCTAAACTAAAAATTATACAATGAGCGGAGTTCTGTATCATAGAAGTTGGATCGCAGTTCGAACATCTGATGTAACTTGACTTATATGTATTGTAAGAAATAATTTATCATTAAAATTACGTCTGCACCAAATTTTCAAGTTTGAGGTCATTTCAAGGTCTTAGTATAGTACACTGTTAAATTCGTCTCGACGTTAGAAACAACCCCATGATGTCCAAAACATATAGTGCCATTTAAAAAAGTCAAGGTGACCTTTACTTTTTTACGTAAAAAGCATTTTTTCAGATTTAATAATATGCGAACTTTTGTCTGAAACATTTTCTAATTGCACTACTGGAAATGCCTAAAAATGGTGACATAACTTAACGGACACATCCTGTATACAGTTGATGAGATGAACACTTCGTTTACGATTGTACTGGCAGGAGTTCGGATATTCGAGGTAATAAATAATAATGTGAACTGCGTCGTGTTTGGTGTCGTTTCAATCAGAAAAATGTCACGAATACGTCGGTAAGTGATTCGTAAAAATATAATTAATAACAATCATCCAGAGAGTTCTATGATTTTGAAAGTTTACGATTTTTTACTAGCTGTGTCCAGACATCGAATGCTGGTGCAAAGTACATAGCGGGTTTCCAGGCGCATCGCGGCCGCCACCTTAATTCGAGCAGATTGGTCGCGCAAACGGTTAATGATTAAAGACGGATTATTGCGGTTCGATCCCGGCAGAACTTTGTCAGTGTTGGTTAATTAAGAGCAGAAGTTCGGATTAAACGGATTAATGGCGTCGAAGCGAGCCCGGATCAGGTAATGGCGGAGCGCAGGTTGATGGCTACAGGTACACTGGATAGCTTTGCTAACCATTCCCTATCGAACTTGGGAATTGTAGCTTCCGGTATAGTGAATGAGTGAATCGAGATTGGAACAGATAGATAGGGGAAGCGTTGATGGAGCAATTATTCTTCGGGAGATTGTATTCCGAAGATTTGCCTTCGAGGACACGTTCGCTCCAGACAATTTTGAACAGTGTCTTTAGGAACTTTTGGATGGATAGCAGGAGAAGATTATCTAAGGAGGTATTGTGGGTATTGTGAAGATTTGTTGCAAAAGAGATTGTACTTCAAAAGTAGAAGTTTTTCATGCATTTTTTAATGCAAAGTATTTTTGCTTTCAAGTGGACCTCTCTGTTTTCAATTGATAGTCAACTGAAGAAGAATTTTATATAACATGTTGTACAGCAACTTTGTTTAGTAGTAATTTCGAAATTTTGGTTTCAAGTTGAGTTTTGTCTGTGGCTGACTGTTGAAGGAGATTTTTTCAAATAATGTACTACTCTGTTTCCGAGTGCCATTTTGTTCAAACTTTGATGCTTCGCTTAAAAGCGTGTTGTTGATAAATTCGTTCTCCCGAAATTATTGTGCAATGATACCGGTGTATTAGTGACCATATCCGGCGTATTACATCCGGATTTAACTGAGATTTAACAAGCTCAACCCCTCGCGTTGCCATTTATCCAGTGAGTCTGCGGAATACGTGAGACTATTCGAATTTATATTCACTGTCAGAGAGAACAAATGTGTACATTGTAATTTGCTGCACCGTAGAAACATGCGTTATGAAACAATCGAGGAGAATAGCGGTGTGCTCTAACCGAAAAGTTTTATGCACGTGGCTGTGTACTTCCGTGTCTTGATCTAGATCAAGCCTGGTGTGTTAGACGCACTGAAACTTAAAAACTTCATAAAACAGAGTCGTAAAACAGGTTCAGTCGCGTTACTGACTATTTCAGCTGACCTATTTCAGTCATGATCCAATTCTCCCCCCAGTCATGTGCTCAATTTAACAAGATTTAAAAAGAAACTCCGTTATTAGGGTACCCGTGCTTTAATGAGGCCTAATTCATAAAAATCAGATTGAATCAGATTAAATAAGAGATTTACACGAAATTAAAAAATCAACAAAATTTCACGATCTTGATTTCACAAAATTTATAAAGAAACTCTGCACTGTTTTTGTCTCACTGTTGGATCTGACAATTCCCCCAAACGTTAGTTAATCATAAACTTAAATATACGTAGCCATAATGGGACCTAACACAACGATGAAACATATTCAATGAGACTTATAATTACACAAAATGTAACTAAACAAAATTTCAAGATTTAAATTCAACAAAATTTACAACCAACTCAGCAGAGTTATAATCTGACTAATCAGCCTAATAGTCCCCCTAGATTTTATGGTACCTAACACAGTCATAAACTTAAGTACATCCAGCTCCACCTACTTCAATCATGAACCAGATTAGACGAGATCTACTTTCGACAAAATCTAGAATTAACAAAATGCAGTACAGACATAAATTAACCAGAACTTAGTTTGTATCTCAGACTTAGCGTGCACCAGCGTTAGGAGTCTCTGCGAGGCTTAATCCGATTAATTACAGTTATTACATCAACATAGATGGTATCTATTTCCGTTGTAAGCAGTAAACTGGATCTCAGACTTCCCTCGAAACATTTGTTACCGAGTAACAATTTTATTACAGTGCCTGCTCTCTTCCGGATTGTAGAAAAATACGTTATCTCTCTGTTCCAGGAAACGAGATACTGTACCGCGATGAGGCCGGAAATCTCGTGATCTACAACGTCACGTCGAAAGAGCCGAGGATAATCCTAAACGCCAGTAACCCGGTAAGCGCAGCCGCCTGTTTTTTCAAACAATTTCTCTCTTTACTTATCCTCTGAAATATGCAACATCCCCAGCACAATGATTTTATTCAACAAAAATTTAAACGTCGATTCACCTGTTTTCCATTATCAGTGACTTTTACATTCCGTTTGTTACAATCGCTTCGTTCGAAAATACAACTTTCGACGTTCCCACGAGGTAAAAACAAATATGCACAATTAAAAATAAATACAAAAAACGAGTACGCATCGTAAATATATAACGCAGGATCCATATTACAAAACGTATTTACATGTTTATTGTAGCGTTCAAAAATACAAACGATACACTACAATATTTATAAAAACAAATATTCACATAAATTACATGAAACAATTAAATAAAAGAACAATCCGATGGAGTTTCATCGCTCAGCATTTTTTCTGGACAATCAAAATAGTGCTTTTGATAATGTTCGTAAAAAAGATAATTTATTAAAAGAAGTATCAAAAGATCGATTAAAAAATCCATGGACTTCCGAAAATTAGCGAGGAATTTCCTGTTAGGTGAATAACGTCAAAGATTATCAATGAGATCGAAGATTGCTGTCATTGGAGGGGTCCAATTAATTTTCGTGACCCATGTTCGTTTTGCAGGCGCTTTCATCGAGCTTCGACCATCAAATATCGGCCGACGGGAAGTATCTTCTGCTGGCCATCGATTACCAGAAGGTAACGTACCATTTACACGTCACAGTTCACGGTTACGATCCCCTAACTTTTGTCATCGGCCCCCGGAATAGTTCGCCGCCCCCATGAACCCCTGTGCCGACGGCACGCAGAAACGAAAATTTCGCTGTCACGTAGCCAGAACTGCGAATAAATTTTCTGCGGACTGCCCATGGAATTATCCCCCGTGATAAATTCCGATCAATAATCGCACCTGCACCCGTCCAACCCCGCGGGGCTCGTAAAAGGAAGCGGATAACAATCGTAGGTAAAACGTGTGCGAATCCCGCGACATTGCGAACAGTTGTGCAATAATTAACTCGCGGAAAAAAACATGAACTGGTCCCATTGCCCCGTTAGAGAAGTCCTGCTTTTTGTTTAATTTTTATTCGCGATTTTTGCATCGACTTTTCCTTCCGAGGAAATCGAGTTTCGAGCTGTCTGACCATGGCTGACTGTTTCTACTCGTGGCTGTTCTTCGACTAATTTTTGAGTTCCTAAGACTGTCGATTGAGGATAGTTCATTTCTCATATTTACTCACTATCGATTGATCACAACGATGTTCATTTATTTACGTTTTTGCCATTTTTTATTGTTTTATCATTGTATTTATTGGATGATAAATGGCTTCGTTCTCATTCCTGTTTATTTGTGTTTGTATTATAGCACCGCATTAAATTCTTGCAACAAATATATAGTATGGATATATAAATAACATTTATAAATAGTCTGTCAAAGACTCCCAAATTCATGAAATAAAATTTCGGCGGTATAACGAAATCCATAAATAAAGAAACAATGTCGTGAGAAACAATACTGGTATCATAGAAAACGAGCATCGGGGAAGCACATTAAGCAAGATATACACGTGACATTAATTTTGAAATAGAAATAGTTCCACTCGCAGCAAGAATGGAACGACCATATACTCTGTTTTATATTTAAGTAGAATGGGTCTGCACTGGTCAGGCGCAAACAGTTTTCAGTTGCACGCTCGTTGGAAAAACTTCGAAGCCCCCGGTTTTCTCTTGAACGAAACATAAAAAATTCAGTTTCATAATTTCACTTTATTTCTCTGAGCAGTGTCGTCTGTTCTCCGAGATCTACCCGTAGATCGATGCGAAAAGATGAAAGTATCTTTCTCAGGTACTTCTCGCGCGATTATACCAACGTTGAAAATTATATCGGCGAAGTAAACGTGGCCGCAGCACGAGTGTTCTCCGGTGCGAGTAGATTTTGAGGGCGTATCGAGCGTATCCCGTTGGCCTAGTTCGCCGATACCGAGAAAAAGCGGTAGAAATCGAGAGGCTCAAATTTTTCGAACGACTCGCTGCCAGTCGAGCGGCTCCACATATATTTTCAGAAGCTGGAATTTGCTGCGGGAATATCTTCCCGAGAGGATTCGGAACGCACGGCGCGGCGCGGCGCCGCGTGGCGACAAAGCAATCATGATGAATCTGTGTCGCTACGCTTCGCGCTATCTGCTCGTCAGAATTTTTATTGCGATAACGTTCTCTGTCTTCCCGAGCAATTATTTCTATTCGAATTGCACTGTGGAATTATCAAGGCGCCATTCGATCTTCACTGTTTGAGCCTTTCAGTTTCTATGCTCAGAATTGGGAAAGTCAGGGATCGATCATGACAGATACAGTCACTTTTAAGCCTGTTGCAAGTTTAGTCTCAGAACACTAATGACCTAATTGTCGAGCCTCTTGGATGCTTTCTAGGAAGTCCAAGTTTTAGAGACAATGTCGCAGTGTGTGCTTTTGAGGACCGTCTATAGGTTATATCGTGTACGAATACCTGGAAATAATAGGTTTTGAGCCTTTCAATTTGTATGCTGAAAATAGGGAAAGTCGGGAATCAATCATGACAGATCCAGTCACTATTGAGCCTGAAAATTCTTTGATCCCGAAACTTTTTAATCTCGAGTCCGTATTCGTTAGTCTTTTAGATAAAACATTTTTCGACTTGATGTAGCCTCTCTATTTTCGAGCCCCAGCGGATATTACTTCCCCATTTAAATCCCACATTTTTCGTAATTCGGGGACGCAGTGAGCCGGAGCTGTCCGAGTCTTTGCGGAACGTTTTCCTTTGATCTGGAGTTTCACGTGGCACGGGCAGCAACGTTGTCCAGCTCTCGCATGGCAACGTTTCCAGGCCGAATAATAAAGGTATTTGTCAGGAGCAGAGGCTTCCTGTCCAGCGAATCCATTAACACTTGCTTGGGACAGTCAGGCATCTCTAACCGGGTCATACGCACGATATTCTTGGAACACGTGTTCCACCCTAATTCCAGCTGCAGAATGCTAAACAACGGAGTGCGTGGAGCAGCAGATACACGTTAAATACCATATAATACCTGACATGCATGGCGTCTGCGTGCAGGCCGAAGCTGCTGCCGGTTGGCCTGACTGCCTCAGCTTCCAAACGGGCTCCTCGCCATTCAGCACCACGCATAATCGACCAACGGGGGGCTACCACCCCGCATGCTGCTCGCCCCAATTGCATATATTATGGTCACTGTGTATCTCGGATCTCTTCTACGCTGCTCGGGCTCGAGTCTAACAATTCGTCTCCACCTCTTATCTGCGAACCACAGCGTCTGCTACCCACCTCTCGATCGGGAGCTCGGTTTCCTCTATTCAATTTTCTTTCCGGAATTCCGGCGGCATTGACCCTCGACCAGCTGACGCTGGATCGCTTCTATTCCCTTGCACATAATCTACGGGAAGCTTTCCCATGTTTTCTGGAACCCGGGCTCTCGTTGCTTTGTAGCTTTACCGGTCTCGTTGCGTTTCCGAGCTTTTCCCGTGCTTTTGTTATGGAGAACGCTGTCTGAATCCTGTTTCTATCATTTTCTGGCACGCTGTCGGTGAGATGAAAATATTACGTCTTGTCGGATTGGAGGTGTTTTGGAGCCTGCAGATATTTTATTTGATTTTATTTCAGCAATACCTTTTTGTGATTTTAGAGGGTTTTTCGTAAACGTTGGTTATTTAGAAAATTACTGTTGTTCTCAGAAGAATAGTACAAATGTATAAAATTGTTTACATATTGCCCACAGTGTCTTAAAACGTTGTCCTAACACCCTGAAGTAAAAATGATCTGTAGTCGGTCTACGCAGATTTATTTTTCTATTTAATTTATTTCAACACTATTCCAGTCTCTTTTATTTATTCGCCCGCTGGAAGGACTGCGTTGACATTCAATTCGGAACATTGCCGGGTATCGTGTTTACTTACAGGACACCCGGTACGTAGCCGCGTGAGCCAACATCTCGCGTGTTTAGACCAGCCGTGTTCCATCTCCGTGTGTAATACAGCATTCACTGTAGCCGCGTTTCGTATTCAAATTCGGAATCCAATAGGTTTATTTTAGAATCTCGTTGCGCTTGTTCCGTCCCCTTCCTATCGCGATCCCAACCCTCACCCACAACCACGGCCCCGGTTGGTTCCTCCTCGTTTTGTCGTCAGCCGCGGGTTCTCTGTCAGCGCCCCTTCGTCCACCGTTCTTCTTTTCCTGTTTGTCTGGAATCCACTGGCGCTCGGGTTTCCTACTTTGCGCTCTGGCTACGTTTTTGCGATCGGTGCTCTAGATTTGGCGACTTGTAAAACTCGCCACCTCGAGGATACGGCTCCGACGGGAAACAATTAATTTGGTCCTGATAAATTGGAAAAATAATGCTCCTTTAACTGGAATTAGTTCATTTTGAACTTTCTAGGCTAATTGGCATTGCTGCTCAACACTTTAATATTTCTTGGATCCACTTGGAGCTTTCTAGGTTAACTGAAATAGCACACCGTTTAAAATTACTCACAGATCCACTGAGGCCTGTCTAGACTTAGTTAGGCCTCTCTTCAGGGTCAGTTAGCCCTGCTTAAGGTCATTTAAGCTGCTCTGGACTTGCTCAGGATTATTTAGTCCTGATCAGAAACATTTAGGTCCACTTTGGCCTACTTGGAATTCCTTCAAACCCGCTTGTGCTCATTTAGGACCGTATAGTACCATTCAGTATTACTTCAGACACTCTAGACCTACCTAGGGTTACACAGGCCTGATTAGAAACACTTGGGTCCACTTTGACTGATTTAGAAATCCTTAAAATCTTGTTAGACACGTCCAGGACCACATTGTGCCACACAGGAGTCTTTAAGCTCCTTTAGGCTTGTTCAGGATCGTGTAGATTTGATTAAAACCATATAGTACTCTGGGATTCTTTTAAATCTTCCTAGACACGTTCAGGACCACGCAATTCAGGATCATCTAAGCTCCCTTAAACCTGCTCACGTCCACTTACAAGTATTCTAGGCCACTCAGACCTACGACACGCTAGACTATTCACGCTATGATCGTCTTGTCAGCTCTAAGGGACAGGATTTTCGGAAGAAAACAAATATGTTAAGTCGACAACTCAACGTTCTCTAGTCTCGGTCCCTCCACTTACCGGGAGCACCCTTGTGTTCAGCCGGAATGCACGCGACTTAGAAAACCTCTGACCTCAGCTCTCGGCTCGTTGAACAAGTTGGACCCACCCTTTTCGGGAAACCGCTCACTTGGCCGACCCTCCAGGCTTCCGTGTAATCTGGAGTGTCGTTACCAACGGAGGTCGTATAGAGGCGGAGCTGCCAACATAAGCTGGATCCTCCAGTTGGACGGTCCTTTTGACGATTATTAGTTTGCGACAGCAGACCTCCGATTGACCTGCCCTATCAAAGCTGGTGCGTTCCGGAAGAATGACACTGGAATTGACAACGACTGCCGCTGTGAGCTGACCACCTGGTCGTGAAAACCTATGAACCACTTAGGTCAACCCTAAAACTTTTGGAGAGATTGTCATCTTTCTCAATTTGTCAACTTAGAGGCTTGCAAGTATTTTTTTGATTTCTTGTGGCCCAAGAAAGGTTTAATAATCATCAGAGATAATAAAAATGATATTTCCTTCCATAGGAAATTTGTTTTAATGTTGTCGAAGATTATTAGATCTAGTTATGTTAATTTTTGGGTCCAGACTGTATCGGAGTCCAGTGACATGAAGCCAATTTGTCCAAAAATGGAGGGTAGGTTTACCGAAAAAATATCAATCGAACAAATTATGAGTTTTGAATTTTATAAAGTCACTCAGTTTAAAAGATAACTCTTCGATTCTCCTCAATTTCGAAGAAGTTAGGAAAGATATAGTTATAACCTCGAGTTTAAGGACCACTTCCACCCCCTGAATATACCAATAAAAAGAAGTTCCAAGATACTATGAAAAATATAGCTCCAACCCCCATCTTCAAGGATCATTTTCACACCTTCGAAGTATACGATTGTCTATAAAAGATACGTTACTCGAGACTCCATAAAGAAAATTTCCGAGATATTAGGAAAGAACGTACCTCTAAGCCCAACTTCAAACATAATTTTTATCCCTTCACCAAGCCAATAAAAAAAGTATCCGGAACGTTACGAAAAGTACAGTCTCACCCAACGTTCATATACACCCCATAAAAATGTATAACTGTCTCTAAAAAAATCTTTTTCCATCAAACATCTCGCTGAACTACCAAGTCAAAATGACTTGAAATTATAAAAAGCTTTCATGTGAAATTTTGCTAATAAACTTCCTCGCTTAATAATAAATCCGATCTCGACATCGTTACAAGGTGGTACATGTCAATCTCATTCAGTGCTCAGCTGTTCTGTCATCAAACGTAATCAAATTCCACAAATGGAGATCTCTAACTCGCTATGAGCACGATCAAACTAGTTACCACGCTCGTCGCACCCCCATAAACACTTCGCTAGTCGACACGACTCCGACAGCAGTCGCCGTAATGATTAGAAAACAGCCATAATTCCGGTCTAGCAAAGTGATCGTGAAAATCTCGCTGTCGTCGCTGCCGAATTTAGAGGAGGATCTACGGGTTGTTGGAAATTCGTGAGATCGTAAAAGACGAGTGAAATCGCTCCTCCGACAACGGGGATCGTTTCACCCTGGGGCGATTGCCGGTCATCATTTGCCGACCGATTTTTGCGTGGCCGTCGCGATGACTAGTCGCGTCGAACGGCGCCGGCAGTTTTATCGGCGTCGAGCGAGGTGAATAAATAACGTCGGCGATCGGCGCCGCGACGCTGATGACGACCGCCGGCATTAAATCTTCATGGTCCACGCTCGAAAACCCGGGGACACGGTGTTTTATCGCCAGCCCGACACTCGCGTCAACTGCCTTGTACTCCGGCTAGATGGGGATCTTTAGAAAGGCTCGCGATGCCATGTGCCGTCCTCTAGCTCTCGAGATGTTATCAACATCGTTCATCGCAACCAACGCCGACAACACGCGGCGAACAACCCTTCCGACCAGCAAGATTGTGTTTCTACGGCTATTAAGTCGTACACGATAACAGCACTGGGCTGATGAAGCCGTGATCGATATCCTCAGTGGCAGGCTACGCATTCTGGACTTCTTGTTCCCTCATCAACGCTAGTAACGAGTGTTGATACATGTTACTGTGAGGACTGTCTCTTTGTGAAAACCCATCTTAGCATCCTAAGTCGGAATTCATTTTTGCTGTTGCCTTGAATGGCCCAGAGTGACAGTGCTGACGAGGCTGTGATGAATGACTGAGTGCTAGGCTACCTACACAGAAATTCTTGAACGTTCTACTTAATAACGCGCACGACAGTGAATTTTTGCCGAATTTTTAATTTGCAATTTAGACTTGAACACATTTTTGAAGTGAAACTTCTTTTGGCAGGGTGTAAGCGTTAAGTGGCTAATTTCGCGTCATGTAATTCGCGACAGAAAAATTCGTAACGGAAGTGATGTGGATGGTTAGCTGATCCGCTTTCGAGCGGAGCCGCGAGAGCTGTCAAGAGACATACATTTTCTTCAATATCGAGAGATGTAGAGTTCTTATAAAAAAAGTTGGAGGCGACCCCGCTAGCAAGAAGACATACAATGTCAATGCGACGTTTATTATATTAAACTATACGTTTTAAAACACACAGTTTGTCAAATACAGAAATACAAAAGCGAGGGTTCTGTGACGATACACTTCCGGTGCGAGCGCTGATGTCTGTTTCTCACATTCAGTCACCGCGAGTCGTCGGTCACTTTCTCGGTAATCGGTAATAATTTATTATTAAGGGTGTAGATCTGGCTTTGACCTCGAAATTAGTTTGAGCTCCGTCCAGTAAGGGAGCTGGGTACATTTTCTACAGTCACTGCATCAGTAAATGTTGCCGGTAGACACATATGTACATATATGTACACGAGGATCCCTAATGCACATTCTGGGCCCGTACGTAGTCACAATCGCCAGATAAAAGATCAATCTAGCGCGGAAGTATCCTAAGGTGGCCTATTTTAAGCGTAATTTGCAATATTCAGCAGCCTGGTGTCTGTCCGAGAGGTTCTGTATAGTGACGTGACGTTTGCGCATGAACCACAATTTACCGGCAATATCTTTTTTTCATCCTCTGTTTTGCCGATACAGTGACTCAATGATCAGAAGCAGGCATCAACGCTCGAATCGCTGGAACTGTAATTTCACAGAACCCTCCCTTTCTACACGAGGTTTCCAGAGTCCGGCACGCAACGTTTGTCCCCTCGCTAATGCACATTTGGGTCCTCTACGTAGTCAGAATCGCTAGATAAAAGATCAATCTAGCGTGGATGTATCCCAAAATGGCCTATTCTTGCGTTTTCGATACGTAATTTGCATTATTTGGCTGCATGTAGCGGAGTCGTGGCTTTGCGACAGTGCTGTCGCCTATCGTGGCTGTCAAATGATACGCGACAGCACACATGTTGCCGAATAATGAAAATTACGGCTCGAAAACGCAAAAATATGCCATTTTGGGATACATCCGCGCTAGATTGATCTTTTATCTAGCGATTCTGACTACGTAGAGGCCCCAAATGCGCATTAACGAGAGGACAAACGTTGCGTGCCGGACTCTTGCAACCTCGTGTACGTATATGTGTCTAGCGGTGTGTAGATACGGCGGAGGACGATACTATAGGGTATGCCCAACCACATGACGTATGTAGTCTTTGGAATTAAAAAAAAAAACATACGCGTGGAAAACCACGCGTGGCAGAAGTGAAACTTCTTGCAGTCTAAAAAAGGTTTAGAAATAAATTAAGATTGGAAATGGTAAATAATCCTAATGAAGCGACAACAAGATCAGGAACAACTCTCGATGCAGTATTTACAAGACATGTAGACAAAATTGAATCAGGAATATTTATATCATATTTTAGCTATCACAATTGTTTCAATGATAAAATCATAGAAAATCATAGAAAAAATAATGAACGATTAAACTTTGCAACGCAAAGAAGGAGAGCGTATGGGAAAAAAGAGACATAGTTCATAGCATTTCCCATACGCTCTCCTTCTTTGCGTCGCAAATTTTAATCGTTCATTATTTTTTCTATGATTTTCTATGATTCTATCATTGGAACAATTGGCTTGTGATAGCTAAAATATGATATAAATATTCTTGATTCTATTTTGTCTAAATGTCTTGCAAATACTGCATCGAGAGTTGTTCCTGATTTTGTTGCCGCTACATTAGGATTATTTACTATTTCCAATCATAATTTATTTCTAAACATTACTAGTTTTTTTGTTATTTTTAACGATTATGAAGTTGGTTCGAGGCAACAGCAGATGCTGAAACTGTGATGGCGACCACCTCGTTAAAATGTCAAATCCTGGTTTTGTAAGTTGTACAATTTCGTTGAATGAACCCTAGACATGAAAAATGTTGTTCGGCAACGGTAGAACAAAGACAACATTGCTGCCGCTGTGAAGAGTTTGATTTCAGTTAGGGCGCTGCCTGAGAGTGGTGTTTGGCGTGTTTAAAGAGAACACAGCGTTCGACTATCGGGAATTTTTCATTCCTGCGGTATCGACAGTGTTTTTATTGTAAATAGACTAACAGCTGTTGTCACCGCGTGAAAGCTTACAGAGAGAGACCCATATCGGCCGGTATCGCCGGGTTTTTATCTTTCGCATTCGCGCCGGTTTGATCGGCGTCGCGTCGGGATGAATATTTTAAACGCGGCGCCATTTATTCGACAAAACGCGCATGTGATGTATTCTTTAAATATTATGAAACCACGGGCCGATAACCACCGGGCTGCATCGTCGCGATATTTTGACGTTTATCGCCGATTTTGTAGAAACTAACAGCCCGTCAATCGGAACAAACTATTACCCGACTAAAAATCATAAATCACTCTTGCCGGCTATCGGATTCCTCGGTCACGGGGGAATGATAACCGGGGAAATCTGCTGAGCTGTTCGAAAATTTGATCGGTCTTTTCACCGAAAAATTCCCATTCGCCTGCAACATTTTATCGAATTAATTCTTGGAAAATTCGGCGCACTCGGACCGCTACAATATTCGTTGTCCATATTGGAACACGCGCTCCGAGTGGAAAGCATAAACAGGAGACGATAACGATTTACTATCCTGCGAACAACATTTTTACACAGCCATAAATCTACTCGTGCGTTTTGTGGCCCTATGAATTATGCATAAAACTCAACGTTGTACGTTGTGCTACGACGCCGCTGGTATTAACGAAAAAGTAAATTACAGTCCGTAGTCATTTTTATACAAACTGTAAAAAGTCGCTCGTAATCAAACCGCACCGCAGCCGTAATTAATCTCGAAGCTGTGTTTAGAAGTTAGCAAAATCGTGTCGGGAGTCTTTAACACGTTTTCTCGCAACGTCATGTGCGTAGTTTGCATACAGAAAGTCAACTCCCGGAGAATTAATGACCCTTATTTGTTGCATTTTTTGAATATTTCATAAGGAGAACGCGCGAAGCCAAAAGACTGTTTGTTATTCTCATGTACACACGAGTTCCACGAATCCCGAGCATTTTATTCGACAAAACAAAGAGCCGCAAAGTTAAAATTCATCGCGGCGGCGGTGGCTACTCTTTCAACCTTCCAGCACCTTGTAAATCTCAAGCAAGTTCTACACTCTCTGCAACACCAACTAAAATCCTTAAATTTTATGAATGCGACAAGATAATTCAAAAATGTTTAAGTCTCTTGAAACACCATACTGTGCTTCTTCATGCAAAAACTCAGATGTCCGAACAATGCGAGCGCTAACGACGAGAAAGAAAAAAGATTGTACCACTCCATCTGTATCATATTATCCCAGGCTGGCTGGGTGCAGTGAACACCGAAACACGATCGCGAATTCATTTCACCGGAAACACGATACAAAGTTCCGCGGAACGTTAGGTCTCACCTACGCGACTCGTCCGCGGCAGCCTCCATTATTTAGTCCTGTTGCGACGTGACTGTAAAGCATTTACCTGGTGCGCACTCGGTGGCAGCGTCGTCGAAAAGAGGCAGAGAATGATTGTCGACGCGCGAAAGTATAACAAGTCCGACGTTAACGAGCAGAGATCGCGACGCGGCCGATTTTCCACGCTGGGTGTGTGTGCTCAGCTTTTTCCCCGGTGTGTTCTCCCTATACTACTTCCTTCGCGCGCCCATTCATTCGCCCGGTCGTTCACCCGAATCCCCCCTCTGTTTATTTAATCTCTCTAAATTTTACTCGCCTGTTCATTCATACTTATACTTTTCCGGTTACTCGCATCTCTGTTCCATCGCTCGTTGATTCATTCAATCTTTCATCTACTCACTCCCTGGTTCGTTCATTCAGTGACTCCGCGTACTCAGTGTTTTACTCACCATTTCGTCTAAATACTCTCTCGAGATTACTCATACCGACGACTAGTCATAACGACTAATCAACTTCACATACCCCCAACTGCTCATATCCATGAACACTCGTATCCCTGACTACTCGTATCCCTAACTACTCATTTCCCCCAATTTACATACCCCCGACTACAGTAATTCTTCAATCGAAGTCCTGGGTCGCCTATCTAATCGAAGTCCAGTGCCTACTCACTCCACTGCCGGCCAACGCTGCGCCGCGCCGCACAGTGGAACTTTTCGTCCATTTCGGAGACAAAATCAAAGAACTTCCGATAGAAATGAGATAGAGAGCTGACATTTTTTTAAATTGCAGCTGAGACTTCACAGAATATGGGAAAAATAGGGAGATTATGGTACGAACGTTCTATAACCTTGAGAAAATTCGTTAAACAATTCGTTCACAAAAATCGATTTCTTGTAAAATCCTGAAGTCGTAGACAAATTTTGAAACCAGATTTGAATTCAGCATGACAAAAACTACAGGAAATGATGAATGGCATGTTACAGAAAAATTTTTTTCTACCCGTGGTATTGCAAAAACCACAATTTTCGTGACATTGTGCAAGTTTGACGATTTTTTTCAAGGTTAAAAAATGTTCGTACCATAATCTCCCTATTTTTCCCATATTCTGCGAAGTCTCAGCTGTAATTAAAAAAAATTTCAGCTCTCGATCTCATTTCTATCGGAAGTTCTTTGATTTTGTCTCCGAAATGGACGAAAAGTTCCACTGTGCGCCGTAGGGTGGCGATGATTGATCTCGGCTCGGGTATTTCGGTGTGAACACCACAACATTGACTCGAGTGAATCGAATTCTCAAACTTCTTAATTTTCATTATTGTTTTATGGGACTTTTACTAGCTTATTCCTGGCATTTCTCTGATTAGAATGACACCAAACACGATATAATTTCAACTATATTTAGTGATTTAATCGGCGGTGAAAGTTTCGGGTGCAAGGAAGGACAGCGACAACGCGGGGCTTTGAACTGTGGCGGCGACATCGACTGTCCGCGTCTCCTTCTTTCCCATACGCTCTTCTTCGTTGCGTTTGAAACTTTCATCGTCGATTAAACCACTAAATACAGTTTAAATTAGATCGTGTTTGGTGTCATTTTGCATTAGAAAAATGCCACGAATATGTTGGTGAAAGTTCCATTAAAAAATATTGGAAAATAAAGAAGATGCAACTTTGGTGATTACGCTCGGGCCTATAAACTGTGTCGGCGACGGCGACACGCTTCGGCCACGCGATCCTGTTTCATTCTGTCCTTCTCTATGTTCGGCTTGTCGATTGAAGTCTCGGCACGGTCGGCGCGGTAGACGCAGTCATAAAATAATAGCCTTTCTACGCTACTGAAGTCCGTTCAAAACACGGGTGTTGGGACTTCGATTGAAGAATTACTGTACTCATATCTCCGACTACTCATATCCCAAACTGTACTCAATTTCCCCAATTCCCATACCCTAACTACTCATATCCCCCAATTCTCAACTATTCATATCCCCGAAGTACTCATACCTCCCAACTACTCATTTCACCGAATTTTCATACCCCCTACTACTCATACTTTCAACTACTCATTTCTTCCAATTCTAATACCCCCAACTACTCATATCTCCCAATTTACGTACCCCTGACTACTCATACCTCCGACTACACATATCGTCGACTACTCATACCCTCAACTATTCATATCCCCCAACTCTCATACCCTCAACTATTCATATCCCCGAAGTACTCATACCTCCCAACTACTCATTTCACCGAATTTTCATACTCCCTACTACTCATACTTTCAACTACTCATTTCTTCCAATTCTAATACCCCCAACTACTCATATCTCCCAATTTACGTACCCCTGACTACTCATACCTCCGACTACTCATATCTTCGACTACTCATACCCTCAACTATTCATATCCCCCAATTCTCATACCCTCAACTATTCATATCCCCGAAATACTCATACCCCCAACTACTCATTCCCCCGAATTTTCATAGCCCCTACTACTCATTTCCTCTAACTACTCATTTCCTCCAATTCTGATACGCCCAACTACTCATATCCCCCAATTTACATACCCCTGACTATTCATATCTTCGACTGCTCATATCCCCAACTATTCACATCCCCCAATTTTAATACCCCCAATTACTCACACCCTCAAGTCTCATACCCCAACTACTCATACCTCCAATCACTCACACCCCCAAGTCCCATACCCTAGCTCCTCAAGCTTCCAACTAGTGCCCCCGACTACTCACTCTCTCGTCCCAACCACTCACTGACTCACTCTCCCACATTACTACTCGATCACTCCTACAACTCTCATCACTACTCCATTGACCTCCTCTCTTTCACTGTCCCGTTCACTCATTTCCCCGCACTGCCGCAGACAGCCCTCACTCGCGGCACTTCATTAAAGTCAGCAGAGCGGCGAACGTTCGTTGAAAGATAAAACTCGAGGGAAAGAGTATACGGATGGTAACGTACACATTATACGAGGCATGACACGGTGCCGGCGTAAGCGGGTCGCGTACTTTAATGGCGCGCGGGTACCGGCAGCTCATAACACAGCAGCGCAACCCTTTCGCACGGTTTTGCACGGTCTCCTTTCTGGCCCATCGCCGACCATCCACCACGCTTCTCGCGATGGAAAATTCCAATAATCAGCAAATTCTGAACTACCCGCACGCGTGTACACACGTGCGCGACCGGAAATTCGTTAGACGGCTATTGTCGCGTTTAACCGGCCGCCAATTAGTATTATTCCTCGTTGGCTCGTACCCACGCCATGGCAACCCGTTATATTTATTTTATCGGTGTTCGAGCGACGCTTCCGTTCGGATTCCCCTGATTACTCGGTGACTTCTTGTTTGTCGGCCGCTGATCGGTTCATTTGCATTTAGCTCACCCTTTTACATCCACCCATACAATCGTGCACTTCGCTGTCGCCCGATGCACGCGGTTGTGTTCGATTCGCTTCAGTTGCAACTATTCAGCAGACTTTTTTGCGTGACGTATTTTGTTCTCCATTTTTAAAGAAATAGGGAATGCTTAACGAGGAATATCATCAGTTGGTGGACTCGGATTTTGAAAAGCTCTTCGGGTATACATCAGCTTTTATGGTATTGGTAAGAACTATGTACTTTTTTAATTGCGACAGGTTGAGATTAAACGGTGGAACAGCTTTTCAAAGATTCATCCCTTAAAAAGGAAAATTTTCTGATACGAGTTTTAATCCTTTGGTTGCAAAGGATAAGGAACATACTTTTAGGACAGGCTATTGAAAGGGATGAAGTGAAATTAAAAAGTTCTTCGTACGTCACTTTAATCCTGAAAGGGTGTTTTTCGAAAAATTCTCAAAGTGAACGGAAAAATAATATTACATATTACAATATTTGTGCACGTTATGCAATTCATGAAAATCCACGATCTACTTCTATGTTTGTGAAATCAATTGAGTAATTCGGAAGATCAACGATGAGAACATAAATTATAGTGAAAGCACTGTTTCAACAGGCAGAGTGTCGACACTTAATCTCTCACGTTTCTCCAGGATTATTCTTTCCGCAGTTCATTTTCGCGCAGACTCTCGCCGAGGGGTGAATTGATCCCGACAAATAGAGACGTCCTAATTATTGTTACAACTTCTTCGGCCCCCGAGCTTTATTACCGCCGCGAATATGATCTGATTTATAGTCTTGATCATCGCCCGAGCTTCCCTTTACTTATTCCATCCGGAGTAACCCGCGGGTAATAATAACATTTGTCATTAATTACACGCGTTAATTACTGCGCGGTACGGCATTAATCATAATGATTAATTGCGCGGTGGCGATGCCAAGCCCACCACCGTCAGACAAACGCCACGCTCCATTTTCCTATTAACGAAAAACTGAACCCGGCGTTAGAAAGGTTATAGAATCCCTGCCCCTCAACTATCCAGAGGAAACTGGGATTTCTGCAAAACGTGAAATCCATAAATGAACATCCTCTAACCGGCATCTTCGAATTCTGCTGTTTAATGGACGAGTAAACTGTGGAATAGTGTATTTGTTAAAAAGTTTTTATTCATGCCCAACCTCTTCGTAATTTGGATTAAGATATACAAGTGAATTTTTAATTTTTGCAATCCGCTAAGTATGCGTAATAATTTTATTTTAATTTGTATTGAACCAGAGTGTATCGTCGGTATATTAGCCCAGTCGTCAGGTACTTTTACCTGGAACGTATTCCGAACTTAATGAAATTTTGACACGTCATTTAGGGGTACTCTGGGGAGTCGAATCTGAGTTTTCGACCTCGAGGACCCTGTGCTAACTTGAGGAGGGGGGAAAACCACGATGTTTTTGGTATTTCGCCTATAACCCAAAAACTATCAGATTAGGGGTTAATGGAAAAATATAAAGTCATAATGTGATGACCAGGCACCTAAATAAGGAATAAACTGCAATTATAACATTAGGCACTTGTCAGCGGACCCCCCCCCAACCATGTGAGGTTAGATAGATAAGATTACAATGTTAGGGTATTTTGGAGAGAGAGAGAGAGTTTTTTTTACGTATTCCTCAAATTCGTCTTTTCGGGGGTGTGAAAATGTAAGGGGTATACATAGTATGTAGATTATATCTAGATATGTCGAAAAACTAAAGTTATGAGCCAAAAACTTGCAATTTCCTGCTAAATGTCACAATGTGTGGCTCAAAATGTAATTTTGAGAAACATTTCCTAATTTTGAACGCCTGTCTCTCGGTACCAATTGGGTCAAAAAATACGCTCGACCAGTGAAATTTGAAGGAAATTTAATGTTCTTTCCAAAAATGAAAAAAAAGTTCGTAGGACCCATGGTTTTTGAGTTATAGACGAAATACCAAAAACAGGTAACAACAATCGTGAAAACTCAGATTCGACTCCCCAGAGTACCCCTAAATGACGTGTCAAAGTTTCATTAAGTTCGGAATAATTTCCAGATAGACGCCCTTTTTTCGACCTGGTGACTGGACAAATAAATTGATAATCATGTCTGATATTGCCGATATTGATTTAAAGGTGCACTTTTAATGTACGATAGAATCGGGAGAAAAAATCAGAGAATAATTTTTTAGAAGGCATTGTGTAGGGGAGGCTTTCTTTTGTAAGATCACATTGAGACAATTCTGGAAAAAAATTTTCTAACAGAGCGTTTTAATAAATTATGATGTTATCTTACGTCGATCTTTATGAGTTATCTCAATTCATCGATATCAATATTAGGTCAATCGGAAAGTTCCGTCCGTTTAGCGTCGAGTAGCCGTAGCTTGAACTGTCGTTAACTATAGCGTCTAAAGTAAGGTTAACTTTTTAGTTTGGACATCTTTCAATAAAATTCAATACATAACAATATACGCTTGCATCAATAACATCGTTTTTTTCCACATTGGAAATGTCGGAATTTGAGCCGAATAAACGTCATTTGCGCAAAGTGTTAATCTTTTGCTTCAATTGGAAGAAAACTGCAGCTGAAGCTCATCGGATGATTGTAGACGTTTATGGCGACAATGCTGTTTCCGATAAAACATGTAGAGAGTGGTTTCGACGCTTTAAAAATGGTGATTTTACTGTGGAGGACAAAGAGCGTTCTGGACGGCCACAAGTATTCGAAGACGAAGAATTGCAGGCATTGGTGGATGGAGATCCATGTCAAACGCAAAAACAAATTGCAGAAGCGTTAAATTGTGTTTAATCTGTCATTTCTGATCGTTTAAAAGCTTTGGGGAAGGTCTGAAAATGAAGGAAAGTGGGTTCCATATGAACGCAAGCCAAGAGACATTGAAAAGTGAAAAACCATCTGCAAAATTCTGCTTGCGAAACGTCACAAAAGTTGTCAAAGAAACGTTAGAAGCACTTCGCTGGGAAGTGCTACCCTATACAGCTTATTCGCCAGACTGTGCCCCTTCTGACTATCACTTGTTTCGGTCGACGGTACAGGCACTTGCTGAGGAACGATTTAATTCTTACGAAGATGTCGAAAAATGGATCTCTGACTGGATGACCTCCAAAGATGATTCATTCTTTCGTCGCGGAATTCGCTTGCTGTCCGAAAGATGGGGAGAAGTCACCGCTAACAATGGACAATATTTTGATTAATGGACTTTTTCATTTTGTTTCTTAAAGAAAGCTCTACTTTTTGTAAAAAAACGGACGGAACTTTCCGATTGACCTAATATATTAATACTGAAATCAACTATTTAGATTACAGTGTAAGCTGTAGACTTCATCAAGTACCTACAATTGTCATTTAAAATCGCGTTTAACTTACAAATTGTGTTACACAACACTTAAAAGGAAATAATAGAAAAATAATAAAAAGTTTATTAATATCGATGTCAACTAGATTAGAGCGTAAGGTGTAGACTCTATTATGAAGACTTAAAAAACGTCACTGATCGTTCCTATGAATAAAACAGACTAAACTCCCGTTCAACTTACAAATGGCGCCATTCAACATTCAAACAGAAATAATAGAAAAATAATGAAAATTGAGAGGATCCCCCGAGCTGCATAATTACGTTCCGCCACTCCCTGTCTTCCGTCGCAACTTGACGAAAGAAAATCCTGAAGGGACCAGTGCGGAAATCGACAGGCAATAATTTATGTATAGAGTTGGCAGTCGTCGATTCGCCGCACACAGTCGGTTCCTAAATGACGATTCCCGGGCGGATGGTGGGTGGATCGAGGCACTCGAAGGCTATAGGAAAAAGTCACTTTCCCAGTCGGTCTGGCTCATGCATAGAAAGCGAAGTCGTTTGTTCATCGGGCGCATTAGCATCCGGCCAGCTGAGAACCGTTGCTTGCGAGGATCCCAGTCCCGTTTCCGAGGCGTTTCAACGCCAGCTGCTTGCTATTGGAAACCAACGGGGACGATGGCCGCCGGTTCTCAGGATCATGCGGTAATATCGTAAATACAGCTCTTAAAATTCCTTTAACTAATACCGCTGCCGCAACTGCGGGCCCCATGGTCGCCGCTTCTTTTAATTTTCACGGCGGTTGGCCGGCCCGCAGCATCCGGGAGGGCGGGAACACGCGAAAAGTTCGTCGACGCCGGTCGCTATCGTAAATACGGAAGTTTAAAACGCCTGGAAATTATTCGCGCACCCGACCAGACCCGGGAAATAAAAGGGAATATCGGGCACGGGCCTGGAGTTGAAGAGGCAAGCTGGCGAATGCTGGCGCAAAGAGCCGGTCTCTGAGTATGCTCTCTGTTAGAGAAATAAAGGGGCTTTTCAAGCAGGACGATGCACAGTGTCACTCATTTATCATGGCCAGAATCGAATTTTTCAAGTTTCATATTTTGGATAAAATAGTTTGTACACGCCAATTGATCTTTGCTGTTCAACATCGAAAATATCAAACATTTCATAAATTATTTAGTCCATTTACCAATGTCGGAATGTTTACAACAATTCAGAAGTGTTAGGCATGAGACTTGTGTCAGATGAAAGCGTAGATACTTATAAAGAGCAACAGGAATTTTGAAAACCAGATGTCCGAAGTACTAAGGGTGTGTTTCTGGAATTTTCAGTTAGCAACTGGGTGTTTGTTGGCTAATTTACTAAATGAACTATTTCAGTAACTTCATTTGGCAAAGAGTGATGAATTTGACATAACCTAATTGACCCATATACCACGCTATTACAGATTTATGCCTCGAATGTATTACTTCTGCATTAAAGTTTCAGTGCGACATCTATATTTGAGTCCAATCTGTATTAATTAAATTAATTCTCACCCCATAAATCGAACTCATCAGAAATTGAATAACCTATCTAATAATTTACACAAGCCAATTCGTCTCCTGAATTAGTCACGATCACGGTGAAAATAAAATCTTCGGGAATGACAATAGTCGACAGATCGTCAGCAATTCGCGTAAATCGCATTTTCAATATCTGGTCGTGGAACAAAGCAACTGTTCGGCGTCGAGGCTTTGGGATTAGGGTGCTAAAAACTGTCGCCATTAGTTTGCCAGGCGCGAAGCCGGCTCATTAATTAATCATTGTTGTCGCGGTGAACGTCGGGTGAATGCCGCGCCGGAGATTGAAACCGCGCGCGCACGCGCGCAACAACAATGAACCGTAGGAAACGGATGACCGATCAATTACCACGATGAGCCTTTGATGGCGACCGACAAAGAACATCGGACTCTGCCGCTGGCTTGCCGCAAGAACCCTTCGGCGGAATTTCGGGCATCGTGACGCCAAGTACCGCGCCCCATTAAGAGGATAACCACTGAAGTGAGCTGCTAAAAATTTAGGAAGAAGCTCGACGTGAGCTACTCAAAATTACAGGTGCAATCTGATGTATGCTTCTAAAAATTCGGAGAGATACAGTTTCTAAAAATGAAGGGGGCAGCAACTGCTGAAAATTAAGGAGGCAACTGATAGAAATAAAGGGGATGAGTGTGAGTTATTACAAATTAAGGGGGGCAATAACTTGAAAAAATAGAGGGGGAGAGTTGTTGCGGGTTAGTAAAAATTAAGGGGATAGCAACTGCTAAAAATTAAGGGGACAACAATAACTAAAAATTAAGAGGGCAACAATAACTAAAAATTAAGAAAGATACGGGATGTGAACCAAATCCAAAATGGCCGGGTCTTTACGAAATTATTGTAAGCATTAGGTAGGACCAATCCTTTTAATTTTAAAAATTTTATAACTATTTTCCTGCACTATTGACATATCTAAAATTAATGTGTCCACTCAATATTTTCCAAAGAAGGCGCGCTGCATTTAATGGAATATTTGAACAAGGGAAGCAAGCATCGAAGGAAATGCAATAAATAATGAAAATTACATCGTGGCAGCTAGAGTACATCCCGCAAAATCGTCATGGCAGTGAGCACGTTGAAATGTCAACTAGATCGAGGGAGCCTGGGATTGTATTGTATCGATTCCCTTTGGCCGATCTCGAATTCGTCGCTCGTCCGTCGGAGACCAATAAGCGCGGCGCCCACCCCCGCAAACGATTGAAACCGCCGCGCCGGTCTCTATGCTTTCTTTCTCTGTCCCCCACACCCCTTTTATCTTTCTCCGATCCGCTCGGACTGATATTGGAATTATTTGATCCTGGTTATTTATGATTCACTGCTTTTCTCTCGTCCACGAGCGCGCAAACGCTGCGAGAGGCCGATTTTCAATAATCGGCCGGCTGGTGAATTATGCATGGAGCCAATGAGATCTCGCATAATTTCAGCCGTGCTCCGACTCGTGAGACCGATCTCGCGACCAGAACATCCTCACCGTGAGACACGGTTAGGCGGTTTTCTGTTTACGCTGGTCGTTCGCGAAAGAGGCGATTCGCTACATTATTCCGAGCAGCGTGCCGGATCCGCGACGAGAAATATTGATATCCCAGTCCCAGCTGGGGAGATTATATTCGATCGAGGATGAGACGTGCTCCGTGGATTCGTGCCGGGTCGGCTCCGTTGCGAAATGCGATATGGGTATTCAGGATCCTAGCAGGTACCTATCTTGTAAGCAAGTCGGGTACTGGTGTGAAGAGAATTGTTAATTATTATGCGATTGAAATGGGACTGTGGGCGAGATCGTGGCGACGGCTGTGAGTGAGTGATGAAAAAGGAGAGGAGCAGGTAATCCTTGGTTTTTTGGCATTTCTGGGGTTGAATGCAACAAATGTAAGACAATGAGCCTTCTTTTTTTCGGAATTTACAGATTTCTTTCGAAAACAAGAGATATTTGAGGTATGAGGACAGTCAAGTTTGGGAAAGGAATGTAGTTAATTATTCAGTTGTCGAAATAGACTTATTGCAAAGCTGATACTAATAGCTGCCAGTGAACTTTAAAGGTCTCGAATTCAGAGAATTGTGGTAGTGCCTGGTCTGTGGGGAGAAACTGTGGGGAGAATTGTTAGCTAATAAGCAATCGAAATAAAGGAAAGGAAATGGGAAGGGAGAGCCTAGAGCCTAGACATTGGGGATCTCTAGGATTAAGAGTGATGGTAGGTCCAGTCACTGATCACTTGGCAGACCACCAAGGAAATTATTCATTAATTATTAAGTGATCGAAATAGACTAGTCCCAAAGCTGATAGTTGCTTCTGTAAAGCTTCTGTAGCCTAGACCTTGGGGTCGTTAAGCTGAGGAAGATGGTAAAAGCTGAATTACTCGTCTGTGCACAAGTCTGTAGAAAGAATGATTAATTACTAAGCGATCGAAGTAATAGGAAACAATTCCATCGGGTGTCTAGAACCTAGTAATTCAGTTTCGTCTAACGACTCGCATAACACCAAAGATAGCTTACGTCAGGCAAGGATCTAGTTCGAGACTACCGTATTCCGCTGATCCCAGCTTCTCCACCCGTTTTCGTTAATTATCTTCACGCTCTTGTTTACCCACGACCCCCTCTGTATTCCGTCTTCGCTCTGTCGGCATGTCTGAAGCATCGCACAAAGATTCCAATCATGGCAGTCGATCGGGGAGGCTTTGGTACATTAGCGGCTGCCGGTAATTTCTACCAAGCTCGATAGAAGTCAATCAATCCACGATTATATTGACCAAACTATTTCGCCGGGTTTCTGCTAAACGGGATTCCGATCTGTGACAAATTTTCTTCGGGAAATTCCATGAAACAGTTCGGTAGCTCCATCGGCTGGAGTCCTCCTTAATGATCTACAGCCGATATCGCCAGAATTTAACCCCTATCCCTCTCTCTTGTCAGTTTGAATGAATGGTGTGCTCTCCATATTGTTTTATTGGTTACGAATTACTTGAATCATTTAACTTACCGCTCGTTAGAATGTGCTTTTTCATTTATAAGAACGGAATTTACAAAGTACTTGCATACTTTTCCAGAATACTGAGAATACTTCTCTCTTTTTTATTACTATGTCCATTTCACTGGATTCAAATTGTTTATGTGCTTTTAAAATTCAAATTGAGTTGAAAGAATGACGGACCAGGGGTTAAATCAGGCGATGGACCGGATAAAGGTAGTTCTGGGTTCGTCGAGTGGCCAAGGAAAGTTCTTGAAGTCCGAGCAGTTTTAATCAATTCCGAACTGGTGGCCCCCGGAAGTTCGGTACGCGGCTCGCTTTGCCGTGTGTACAATTCACCTGTCGTGGGCAAAGTTCGCCGATTAGCGCGCGTCGATGCAGCGGAACAACTAATTGGCTTTTGAAAATACACCGTTCTCCGGTCGCTCTTCCCCACTTCTACACAGAGCTCCCTGGAAAGACTCCACGCATCGATCAACGCCGAAAGAAACACAAACTCCTCCAAGTTTCGAGCTCGGAAGACAAGCGCGACTGGCCTCCGTTGAAAATGTTAACATTACCCAAGTTTCCCCGGATTTCCTGATGCTATTAGCCCTCGTAGCTGCCGGTGTATCGTTGCTCTTTAAACTGTGCAGCTAGCCCAGTTTCCTACTCGAGTTTGTCTCAACAAACCGCTTTCAGCTGGCACGATTACTTTCTCGGCTGACTACTTTCACTTTTTATCGACGTTTCTCTGGTTGTTCTCTTGTTTATCTCGTTTAAGGGATCAAATGTTCAAAAAGAACCACGTCTGTGCGATGTATAGTTCGCTCGGAAATGAGAGCCAAAGATTTTTACCAATCCGATTACGCGTGGGGAGCGGTGGGCGGGACTCTCTCTCTCCACTGACGCACAGTGGGTTGAAACGCGAAAAACGCGGACAAAAGTCATTTTTCAGACTGAACGAAAAATATAAAATGTAAAATTCCATATCTATATCCCACAATTAAATGCTGAAGTTCAATAAAAATGCATAAGCTTAGCTTCTCCTGAATTTTTTAGAATATCGTTTCATTTAGTACGTTATAACTTAATACATGTATGAGTAAGGATTGTTTGCATGTACTTAACTGAAAGCGGTTTTCAGGACGAAAATAATAAGCATGGATTTAATTTGCTTTTGTTGTATATAGCACGTGTAAACATTGATGAAACAAAGAGTAATTTTCAAGCTTTTTTTCTACTTAAACAGAGTTATAAACCGAACAGTGTCGATTGGTGCATTAAAATATATATACGTTATTGGTAGACATGTGTATACTAAAACTAAAAAGGTTTCAGCTGCAGATAGCTACAGATGTGTATACTATCTCACAAAAACGATGACGCGCGAGAAAATGCGCGGTTGCGCCGCACAGTGGGACAAACCAATGAATTCTGTGTCAAAATCTAAGAACTTTTGATAGAAATGAGATAGAACTATGAATTTTTTTTAAATGAAAGCTGAAACTTTGCAGAATATGGGATAATTATGGAGATTGTGGTACGAACGTTTTTTAACCTTGAGAAAATTCGTTAAACTTGCACAATTTCAAGAAAATTGTGGTTTCTCCAATAGCACGCGCGGAAAAAATTGTTTCTTAACATGCTATATATCATTTCCAGTAGGTTTTGTCACGCTGATTTCTTTGGTCTCAAAATTTGTCTACAACTATGGTAGATGGTAAAGTTTGTAATGTCCTTGCAAATACATCGAGCATGCGGTGTTATATATGCAAATTCAGCATATCCGAAATGAATAACTTACACAATATTTCCACCCGATTTTCCGGAGATCTTACCAATTTCAAGTTTAGCCTTTCACCATTGCATTGCCGCATTCGTTTTTTGAGTGTGTGCTTCACATAGCATACCGACTTGATTTTAAAAAATAGCAAGCAACATCAAAGAAAAGTGAAACGCAGGAATTTTCAAGTAAGGAACTATTAGAAGATAGAAAGCGTAAAATACAAGAAGATTTTAAGATTAAAATGGGCCTATTAGTGGACGTACCTAAACCAGGATATGGTACATCAAATGATGGCAATACTGCTAGACGCGAATTTGGAAATTCAAAATTATTTTCGGAAATAACTGGCGTGAATGAACAATTAATCATTCGCTTCCACATCATATTAACTGCTTTAAATAATAGTCGCGAAATTAATGATATTGCTTTCGATACATATTGTCAGGAAACGGCCAAGTTATATATAGGAAACTATAGTTGGTACTACATGCCACCTTCTGTCCATAAAGTGTTGATTCACGGGGCAGAAATAGTGAAAGCTATGATTATTCCTATAGGACAACTTTCCGAAGAATCTATGGAAGCTGGAACTATATACGTGAAACAGTTCGGAAGAGAACATACTCAGAAACGTTCCAGGTACCATACCAACCGTGATTTATTCTACAGATTGTTGACACCATCCGATCCAGTAATTTCACACCAACAAATACCACGAAAATCAGTGTCAGAGTTGCCAGAAGAAGTGCTACAGCTATTGAAAGCAAAAGATGATTTACACATCGGTGAAAAAGACAACAGTGAAGAGGATGACTATGGGGTATAGTCCGGCGATTAACATCAAGTAAATTATACAGAATTTAGTATATAATAACTCAAAAATATACCATTATTAATAATCAAACAATTAATAATATGTACGTCCCAATTCGAGAAAATCGTTTCTAAAAAACCTTATATAACTTTTATGGGTTTGGAATTAAACAAAATCTGATTGTTAATTAGAATTCAGCACCTCAAAATCTATAAAACTGTACCATTTTTATTAATTTAAACTTAGAAATAGCTTCAGAAATGATTTTTGTCGATTTTTGTCGCTGACGGAGTCTACTGGTGGAACTTCAATTGTGGTTTACTCGGGAACGGTTCATTCGATTTGCAAAGGAAAAAATTACTGAGGATCAAAAAGGAAAGGCGCAGAAATATTTTCATTACATAAAATAATGAATTTATATCTGATATTGAATTTATAATTAAAGCACATTTATGAATATTTAGCTATCCAAAGTTAAATTCCGTGGAAAGAGATCATTAAAATATTCAGTAATACTTTTACGAGGACCGATGGAGACAGTCGAATGTGTCGTTGGCTTTCGGAAAAGACTAGTGGAAAATCATCGGATCACTGGCAGTAAATTTCACGACAAAAGCGACGTATAGGAGGAATAGTCCGACCGGAACTCGGGTTCTACGACTTTTGTACGATATCCGCAGCTCGTGAACGAGCAGCGGCAACTGCATTTCTATTTCGTTCCGATCAAAATCGACCAGCACGCCTCCACCTCCGCCCCTTTTCAAGCCCCCGGTGATCCAAAAAATAAAAAAAAGACCGGCTCTAAGCAACGCGTCAACTATAAATCTCGGCCGGTGTCACAATAACTCGTTCCACCGCGAATGTAAATGTCGCGGTCCACGAAAAGCCAGCAAACAAACCTGGAAGAGACTGGCCGCATCGTTGCGCTGTTTGCAACGGTCACGGCGAACATTCGAGGGGCGCTAGATTTATGGCGAAATTAATTCATTCATTTACGTCGGATCAGCGTGCACGTGGACCGTGCTACAGATTTTTTTGTTGCCGGTGCTCGCGGCCATCTTTACTGTTCCTGTGTCATGGAAAAACACACATTTAAAGGTTGTTTGTATTTTCTGTAATCTTGAAGGTAGTACCAGTGATAATTCATTTTAATTAGAAGATCAATGGATATAGACGAAGCGTCGCTAAAAATTTGTTCAAAAATGTTATTGGAAAGTTTTTCAATCATCAAAATTATCTTGAGAGTGTCGAATATTTTTTATTGTGCAGTTTCATAGATTATGCACTTATTGAAAAGCTCTGACATTTCCATAGAATTTATCATTTTATATTAGACATCATTTTATAAATTTCATTTAAGGATGTTCTGGAGTTACGATGGGAGACAAAAGTACAAGAAATTCTAAATCTTCAATATATTGGCAATGAAAGACATTCAGAAGTATATTTTGCATTAAAAAACTAGATTAATTTAAAAAGCTTTCGTTTAATTAGTGAATTTCATATTATATTTATTTTTTAATCAAATTGTCTTCATATTATAAAAAATTGTAAGTGACTCTTGCGAATAATTGTACCCCCTGATTGTAGCTATATTCAGTGGTTTACACAGTTGTCGCGTTTCCATGCTAGTGAGAAGGACAACACGATAAAGACATTTTGTAACAGTTTATAATTTTCTGCTCTGTAACTGTTTAGTGAATTCTAATAAATTCTGAACATAATTAATTACATAATTTTTACTATATATAAAAAAACTGGAGTTTCTAGTTGCGTTTTTTCAAGGTTTAAATAGGGTTCGAAGTGGAATTTTATGAATTTTCCATAAGAAGACGTGTTAAAATGTGCAAACTTTAAGTTGCGATAATTCTTAAACGGTGCGGTGCAGTGAATCGAACGC
Source organism: Lasioglossum pauxillum (assembly GCA_933228785.1). Lineage (NCBI taxonomy): Eukaryota > Metazoa > Arthropoda > Insecta > Hymenoptera > Halictidae > Lasioglossum > Lasioglossum pauxillum. The sequence goes on along the minus strand of OW121706.1, from coordinate 14,873,455 downwards.
AAACTTTGGTAATTGCATGAATTTAGTAAGAATTATATCTTGTCAAATTTTCAAAAATTTTGTTGCGTTTTTAGATACCTCCAGAACATCCTTAAATATTTTTGTCAGGATTGCATAAAATCCGCATTCTGCTAACGATGAATATTAATATTGTTTGCATCTGGTTTTTTCATTTATATAATCCGAAGGAAGCAAGTCGGGTAACCAATAAGAGGATTATATAAGGGTAAAAGAAAGCGTCTAACGAAGGAAGTGCGCCAGAGATTATGGGGCAACCATGTAAGGGCAATAACAGTAAAAATGTAGCCCACTTGCCTAATTAGATTCTTTTTCTCTAATTAGAAACACGATATACGCGTATGTTCGTCGTATCCTTATTATCACGTAGGTCATTGTTCTAATTAGAGCCTCTGTTGGTATATTTTTTGGAAAAGTCTTGTTTCTGTTCTGTTTATTAATATTCATTATGCGACTTCGTATTTCGCCAAGAACCCATCAAAAAGTTGTTTTTAATTTAAAATACAAACTCCGTAAGTACCGCTCGCAAGTATTAGCCCTTTTATCGGAGAAACATTTAACTTCTTCATTTTAAATTTCACTTTGGAATTTTCCGGTAAACAATCATAAATTTTACTTACCACTGCCTTTATTATGAAGTGCGCTGCTTCTGCCGCGGCTTTTTCAATAAAGTGTGACAAACGAGGCTGAATGAAGACTTGTGGCCAGCATAGTCAACGAACGGATACGCTATTCACACCTGTAATAAACTAAGAAATTTGTACATTCTTTATACATTGTAACACATTATTTAAACAGAATAATTTTTATAAAATAGAGGCCTTCAAAAATCGGTAAAGTCAAACTTTGTACGGTATTAAATTATTATAGATTTTCACGTGGCATTAAATTATTTACGTGCATCAAAGCTACTGTTAAAGGGCGTAAAATTCCGGCATCAAAACTTTTTCAGAATTTCCCTATAAAAATGAGAATTTATAGGCTCATCCCAACCCTCCTTTCAACCCTCTTACATTAACCCCTTGGGCTACCAATTCTTTCACGGCTGCTACGAAAACAATAGATCTTTTCCGATAATAATTTCCTACATGAAACAACATATTAAAATTACTAATATATTATCATGTAAAAATAAAGTATTTTCTACTATATATGTATATAAGGGTTAAAATCACATTTATAAAATTAATTTGTTAGTCTATTTACGTTATTTGTCCAATAAGTACCAGAGTCTTCTTCATTTTCAATGTACTGTCCAGTGAATGAGTAAATAAGTATTTATTTGTGACCGACGAATAACTGGCCACGGAATAAAATCGCGCGCGCGTTATTAGTTATTTACAAATTATCATAGTAGAAATGCATAGTAGAAATGCATAGTAGCAATATCTGTTCCTACGCCTATGAACGGTGGGAGCTACGCGCGAAGAGTTACACTCTTGGACAGTACGTCCAAACAATTCTTCCAACAATCAAAATTTGGATTAAACATGTTCCACAGGGTAGCATGAGACAATGGGTCAGAATAAATGAAAAGCACCATGAAAAGAGTAAAGTTTTCGCTTTGGAAAAATAACGACGTGCCTGGTGACTGGTTCAGGCGTCAGAGGACGTGTTTTGGGGCAGAATTCCGACAAGAAAATCGGAAAACGTTGGGCGTCGGTTGTCGCGCGACTCGCGAGTACTTAGTTTCGGGCTTCGCGCAAGAAACAGGGTTCGAGGGGGTGCGGGTGTGGGTTGCGCAAGATAAATTACAGTTTTAGTGGCCCTACCTCGTCCCGCTAATGTATTCGGTAGTGGTGAGGGGTGAGTGGGAAAGTTTATGGAATTAAAGAAGTTGTTCCGCTCGCGGAGCAGCCGAAAGGATTAAACCGAGGCGACGGCGAGCGTTACAACGCAATCAGAAAGTTTTGGCTTTTATTCGCGATTAGCGAGATCGCCGGGTTCGAATCGAACTGAAGCTCGAGCCACCAGAAGTCTCACGGTGATTTCCGATCGAGAACACAGCCCCCATTGTTTCGCGTTTCGCAAACCACCTTCTGGCTTCCCGGCGCGGTGCAGAGCCGGCACGCGATCCAACGCTTCGAGATTCGTTATCAAGGACGATCTAAACGACTGTGAAATTTATTTCTGCCGTTGCCGACGCTTTCTTGTCATTATTACTCAATTGCCCAGTCGAGGATTAGTGCGCCTTCGGAATAATTTACGGAAAACTGTTTCATGGACGCCGTGTACTTCGTTTTAAGTGCCCTTCAACCCTGAGGTGCTTTTTATTCACTCGTTGAGAAACCGGGGCATTCGAGTGATTAAAAAAATAGTATATCCTCGACAACATTGTGTCAAACAATACAGAATTTGTTCAGAATTCTACACGAACTAATTAATACGAATAAAATTGAAGAAGTATGGTAGTGTCAAGGTTAATAAGGAATGTTTTATAATAATTGGATATAGTGTAAACATTCTCTTATGACCACATGATTATTGAAAATTAATTATAAATGAATTATGAATTGATTTGTGATTTATGGGCATTGTGGAAATTATTGTATTACAACGGAATGCTCCCCTTAAATAATGTTTAAATAACTAATTAAAATCATTGTTTAATAGATTTCTTGAATACTTTCCCTGCCACAATCTTTTTTAAAATTGTTCCTAAACCAATATCCAAGAGAAATATCTGGAACATTTAGCTCAGTTATGATGCTTCATCCAGAGTAATCATTCTTGAATACATTACGAAGTCGCTAAAAGCATGGTTTCATCCACTACGAACGTAAATAGTTGATGCAGTAATTGATATTGTGTATATTAATGAGCACCGGTTAGTTATTTGTAAAGTTAATAACGCTGTTACAAACAATACCGGATACCCAAACAACAATAAACATTGTTCATATTTGTCCAATTTTCTCAAAAATGATTGTTGACTGTTACTTGTTGCTGTGAATATTCGACACAACAATAAACATCTGCGTGGAAGAAAGAGAACGAGAATACCTCTTGAGTAATCCCTGCTTCTTGTAAGAGGTGGCTGACAGAGAAAATCGATGAAAAAGGAGGAAGAAGAGTCTATCTCTGACAGCAACCGTGAATACAGTAAAAAGGCGAGGTTCTACCTTGTCACCATGCAGGTACAAATAAAATTATGGTGTGAGGTGATCGAAGCTGTTCTTTTGAGATCGATAACCACCTTATAAACTCTAAAAACTTTGTGTCAACTTTACAAGAAAATTCGATATCGTGGCTGTAGAACTGAGAGTTAAGCAGGTAATTATTTGTCTTTACCTAACATACTTTACACATATCATATCGGAACAATTTATTCACTCCACTTTTGAAAATTGCAATGTCGAAGATCTTGATATTTAATAATTCACGAATGAAATGATAGCAGTAGTGATAACTAGACTGCGGATCTTCATACAAAATAAAAAATGTCAGCGTCGATTACAAGAAATAGAAACTAAATTGAATGTCATCTCTTCCCTTAATGATTTTAATAGAGGAGAAATCATATATTGACATCTTCAATTTTAAAAATTTTCCAACAACTATCAATTTCATCTACTCAATTTTGCTATAAATGCATAAAGATCCGCAGTCTAGTGATAACTACTAATTTTATATTATTTATTTTCAATTCACACAATCCATATACATAATTGAGCGAATGGCAAGTGTGAGTGGAAAACAATAATAATGGGTAATAATTATTTATCTGAGTTCAACAGAATTTGCATAAATAACAGAAACACTGAACGCAATGTTACCATTTATGTTTAAAATAGTACATAGATAATATTAAATATAAAAGACATTTATTAACAATTAGAAACACCAGAGTGCCCAGTACATGTCCCATCAGCATCGTGAGAAATTCGGCGAACGATTAATGGTCGAGAATTAAATTCTTCGGCGTTCCTTCGCAAAAATAGAAATCTGAATCATCGTCCCGTGGAAACGGTCAGCGCACTGGAACTAAACGGGTCTGGCAGATAATTTTGTTGGTCGGTGGCGCACGTGTCGCCGCCGACAGGTGCGAGGAACGTTTGAAAAATTGCCGATGATTCGAGTGCGAGGGCGGCGGCGTCCGCTCGCGAAGAAATTAATCCAGGACTTAAACGCACGTCACGAGCTCGATGCACGTCCGATGGCCAATTTTCGTGATGCATTGCGGCCAGGCAACGTGCAAATTGCCTGCGCCATGTATTGTACAACCTTCCCTCAACGTTTCGATGACTGAGCATTGACGCAAGAATTTCGCTGACCAAATCACTGTAATACAAATCGTTCCAATTTTTCTCTAATTCGTCTCGAATCAAGCTTTCGTCTAATTTGCCCGCATAAGAAAATGATAAACAACAATTTTTAGTATTTTCTCGGGCATTCAGACCAGTTTCACGACATGCAGTAAGCTAATCGTTCTAACTTCTGAAAAAAATCCAAGTCGTATGGATCAATATTACCCCTTATGTCAATATCCAAAATTTTCTACGATATTCAATGGTGTTCTACTTTATAACTATAATATAATATCAATGCTTATTTTTATTCCTCAAATTTAAACTAGTCTAGAATGATTCAAGAACATCAAATCTACAATACTTCTGATATTTATCAATAAGTATTATTAAAGAAGTTCTAGAGAGAAATTGAAAGTGGAAAAGTAATCGTCCTTTGAAAACTGGCCAAATATTACCGTGACACACTGTATATTTTATAAAAGCAGTGTTCGAATGCATTTTGCATGCACAAGGATAACGGGTAATTCGCACGACGCTTTTATGCGGTTTAATTATGCGGTTCTCGAAACGTTGTCTAATTAACAGTCAGTATCACGCGTATTGTGAATGAAAGCAGCTTCGCCGGAGCTATTCGGATTCGCGAACGCGTGCAGGATCAACGGGATTCGGCGATAGACAGCAGCCTTGTTTGGCATGGTGTGGGAAACGTTCCTCCGAATTGGAAGACTCGGCTCGATCTATCGATGGCAAAAGCCTTATGGTTGAGCGAGTCCGCCTTTGTTCCGACGATTATGGATTAACAATGGGTACAGCCGTGCTAACAGGCGTCCTCTCGGTGCGCCGCGCCGCGCCGCGCCGATCGGATTAAGAACCGTGCAACGACGATGACGACGACGACGGTTTCGCGAATCGCCCCGGCATTTTGCGGGTGCTGCTTTGTGCAGGGGCAGACGCGCGTGGCGCCGGAATATTGCGTTAATTAGTTAATCCGCGGGCGAGCGAAATCCGCGAAAACCGAGGCCTGCAATTTCGTTACCTAAATAAATCCCAGACCCGCGAAATTTCGCGTCGTCGCTCCAATTGTTCACCATTTTTGCGACCTAGACTACGGAGTTTTATGCACGATAAAAATTGTCTATTACATAATTTTTTCAATTATTGGAAACCTCGAAGAGAGTCTGTGAGGTTGAATGAACAGGTTCTGAGCTATTTTAGATGTCACGGGATGCTTACAAGGTGGACCTTAGCTATACTTGATGAAAATTATTTTGCAAAATTTTTTCCCGGGCACCCCCCAGAATTGTGACAACTGTTGAGAAAATGATCTGGAAAAAATTTGGGGCCGATTGGATCATGGGAAACCGGCGCTCAACGAATTTGAAAATTTTTTTTTTTTAATCTTAACATAAATATACGTTGTAATATATCGTTGAATTTGTCTTTTTTTTCTCTGTAAGAATCCATATATAGCATAATCAGTTGTTAATAGAAAAAACATCCGTGACCTTGAAAACTTGAAAAAATAACCTTGAAAAATTTTTTTTCTTTGATGCTATATTCACCTCCTTATATACTACAACTTTTGTTTGAAAAGTTTTTTCATATATACATAACTGACAGAGATATAATAGAGTTTATTTTAAACGTTCGTAAATACTCTTGTAGAAGAAAGATGAACCAAAGTACCCAGGTGTTTAAGATACATTTTAAATTTTATCTAAAATATATAATAGTTGTATTTCTGATAATACTACAGTTTCTTAAATAGTTAATTCGTATATTTTTTAGAATTTTAACACCTCCCTTAGAATCATCGGTAGAAGACTTGAACAACTAAAGGTGTCCTGATTGGAAAATCCAAAATCCAGCAAACCAATCAGGGTATCTTCTGCTTATGACAATCGGTAAAAAGCCGCCCTCTCGATCCATAGAGGAGCCACGAAAGTCAAGTTCACATTCAGTTCAGTCCAAGCACTCGAACAATTCGTGAACCGACGCGTCCGCGAGCAAACAGTTAAGAGAACAGTACGTTCTGGTTCTGAGTCTTCGGCGTGGTGACATTCAAATACGTGGTGAAAGTAAATTTCAAATGGAAGGTACGAGGAAAAAATGATTTTTACTCGGGCACGCAGAAACCCAAATTATAGGTGCAAAATTGCCTTCCAATGGGCAAGTTTTAAGAGTGCTATTTCACAATTTGCGCAATGTGAAATTGAGTGTTCGCGGTAGTGCTCACTTAGTTATCCAGGAAGTTCAAGTGTTTTGGCAGAAAGCCAAAATTCCCATGAAAGTATTTAAGAATTGCATCGAAAAATTGGAATCATTGTATAAAGAATGGGTGAGCTTGCATAAAAATTGCAAACGCCGTACTAAAATTCAAGAAGATCGTGAAAAGGAATTTGTCGACAAACTGGAAGATCTTTTTGATATTGCACATGCGGATGCATTAGAAACGATTCAAATAGAGGAAGACAAACTGTTTCTGTTAAGTCAACGGCAACGGGGACGTCCTGGTTCTCTGATTGGAGCGGATCGTGCATTATATCGAAAAGAACTGAGAAAAGCGTTGCGACAGGAGCAAGAAGAATCTAGACTAGCAAAGTATAAGGCAGACTCTGTGCCAGGTATATATTCTTTTGCAGATTATTTTTAAAAGCCAAAATATTGATCATTATCTTAGATATAAATATTCTTTAATCTTTATTTATATGTTGATATCTTTTAAATGTAGGTGAAACAATGGAAATATCATCCTTCAGCGAAGAAGAGAACGTGTCAAGTCAGGATGACAATATTGAAATTGATATTCCTGTGGATGAACCTGGTCCAAGCAATCCTAAAAAGAGACGTGGTCAAAAAGAGTTCATTACGGATAAACTTGTTGCAACACTTGACAAGTGCAAAGTAAGCGATCGTGATGCTGTTCGTATAATAACAGCAACAGCACAAGTTCTTAATCATGATCTAGACGACTTAATTATCAATCGAACATCTATTCGACGTCAACGCACAAGGATTCGAGAAAAACTTGCAGAGACATATCGCGTAGCGTTCAAAAATTGTGAATTGTAGATTGGAGCGTATTAATGAATTTATTTAATATCTCTGTCAGTTATGTATATATGAAAAAACTTTTCAAACAAAAGTTGTAGTATATAAGGAGGTGAATATAGCATCAAAGAAAAAAAATTTTTCAAGGTTATTTTTTCAAGTTTTCAAGGTCACGGATGTTTTTTCTATTAACAACTGATTATGCTATATATGGATTCTTACAGAGAAAAAAAAGACAAATTCAAGGATATATTACAACGTATATTTATGTTAAGATTTAAAAAAAAAAATTTTCAAATTCGTTGAGCGCCGGTTTCCCATGATCCAATCGGCCCCAAATTTTTTCCAGATCATTTTCTCAACAGTTGTCACAATTCTGGGGGGTGCCCAGGAAAAAATTCTTTGGTCAAAAAATAAGGTCCACCCTAATGCTTACGCATTTTATCCTAGCCCCAGAAACACGTGGTGTTGTATAATGATTACAGTATAGCTGATTTGGGAAGTTTATAGGGGCCAGATGGATTTTCAAGGCTGTATACATTGGACATTTAGGTGAGGTCTAGGAATTATGCTCCATTTGACTACTTCAATTTTCTTTTTATTTTAATTGAATCAATTTCGTTTTATGTTACTGTTTGCTTAATTTAGGTTAAGACTGCGGTTTATGATATTTATGAAATGATTGCTGCAATGGATAATTCTCTACTCGATCCCAAACTCTCGAAAATCATATATAAATATTTGCATGAACGTTTGAACATTAATTATAAATAATACTACCCACCGTAAATTGTAAATATAGATAATAAATTAATTTTAATGAAATATGACATGCAATTATGGAAAACAATTTCGAAATCCGATTATAATGTATATAAACTACTCATGCGTTATAATAATTTGTATATCTGCATCAGAAAATATGAATCTGGAAACGGGGACAATTATACAGAATTAATAAAACGATCTGTATAACAAAGTTTCATTTTTCGGGTCTCCTAGGAAGATTCGGAGCTCCAGCTTTTCAGCTTTTAATTAAAGTCGGAATGATCTACATGCTTTGTTGGACTCTGCGAGATCAAGTTCTTCGTCCTATTCTCAAAGGATTTAAATAATTCAAGCAAGAGATATTGCAAGAAATATTATTTAATCATTTGAAATACCCCCTATTCTCTAGCACAGTGATATTCTAAATATAACAAGACACGAATATTATATATCGAAGTCTAACATTCAAAATATATTAATATACAAGATAAGACACATTTCAAAATATAGTCAATCTTTTGATTACATCTTATCTTGTAATATAGTATCTGAAACAGTTTAAAATATTGGGCGTAACAATTTCTAATTCATTGTAGAAGGTATTAATCTCTAGTATTGTCATTAAAAAATTTGAATTAAAAATGAAGTTACATTTGATTCATCCTGCGTTCCTAATATATCTAATATATTAATACTAGAATAATTTAATCATGTAACATTTCGACGATCAATATTTCGAATATCACAAAAATTTTAAACGCGTCTAGTACCTTTAACTATTCACACTATTTCCTAGTTTATCTTCCAAATATTACGAAACAGAAACAAGAGCAGAAGAATGGCGACGCGCCTACAATTTTCGAATAATATTCGCCTACTGCGTTGCGGCGAGATGAAATAATTTCCACGGATCGGGTCGAGCTTTGTAAAATTCATTTACAAACGACAGGGGCTCTCAATAAGCTCCAAAGAAAAGTACAAAAGCGTCGATCGGGTTTAACGATGCTTGCGCCGATCCCGGAGATAAAATCCTGTGTTTAATTTCTACTCCGGCGCGTTCGCCGTAACAAAAACGCGGATCTGCATAAACGAACCGGCGCGGGGCGGTGCGCGGCGTCTATTCATTTCGTACGTAGCGCCGGCCGCCGGACGGACATTTATTTATAGCGATATCTGCTCAACCATTAAAAATGTACGGCGCATGGGTTCGGAACGAAGGCTGGGTTACGCAAACAGAATGCAAATAAAACCGTTCGCGATTAAACGCACGCGTTAAATTTCAGCCGATCCGCGCGCACGCGTCACGTCGCGTGTTCCAGAGGGAAGAGAGATACTTCTCATTTCGGACAGGCGGCGATTCTCGGTGAAATCGGGGGAAATCGGCGATCGATATATACAGTTTTTCCCTGTTTCGTCTGACCGCATGCCAAGCAGGATCTACTGCGGTTTGGGGCTCTATAGCCCGCGCGGACCGCCAGAGCGGTTAGCCTATACATCCTATAGCAAAGATGAATGGCAAACCTCCACCAAAGGTGGATGGAGCTGGATAAATCAATTCCATCGTCGCACTGTGGGGTATTTGGCTGATCTAGCTGGTCAAAAGTCGATTTCGTCAAACTTATCCCAGGTAAAAATAAGTTGTTACCTGGAAAAATTAAACTTTGGGGGGTCAATAAACCGTCGGTATTTTCCTGATTTGGCATTTCCGTACGGAGGTATGATCACTTGAAGTTTAGTCATTCAGTAAAGTGCTTGCGCCTTCCGCCGTGTCGTCGGTATTAGCAACGTTTGAAGTGAAATAATTTTAATCACGAAAGTTATTTTAAGAAAACTGATGATGGATAGTGTTGTAGCAGATAAGTGTGTGTATTTCACACAATATTATTCAGATATGTGTTCATTTAAATAAATTAACAGCAAGTGAAAATAGGCAATTTGAAGGCAGTTTTAATCTCAAAGTATATACAATCGGAAGGAATTAGTTGTACTCCAGGGTCCGTAAAATGGAAGGTTTCAGCTTTATTTTCGTGTCAAAAACAATTGCGGTAATGTGCGGATTCTCAAGTTATCGTTAAAATAAGATTTTGTAGACGTGAATGATATCTTTTAAAGTGATGTTTCATCCGATTTAAAAGCATTTATTATTATTTTAGGGCTATCTAATGTTAAAATATTTACACGGAGGCAAATATGGTGCATTATGCGGCAACTGCAAAAAGCCAATGTAAATGCAAAGTTGACGTATGCTGAGAACTACTTGTGTGGTCAGGAGGAGTAATCCAATGAAGGAAAAAGAAGAAATTCGAAGCAAATTTTGCCATATGAAGTCGGAAATAAAGCATAGTTGGACGGCAGCATCTCGGAAAAAAGACATTTCAAAAAAAAATCGCAGTTGGCTTAACAAAACTTTTGAACCGGCACGCGTTGTAGTGAGACCGGGTCGGCCATCGAAGCAGTCGTTCGATTAATTGAGCGAAAGAAGCAAAAGAAGAAAGACTGAAAATTTACGAAGTAAAGAAGGTCACGGAACGTCTAATTTTTGCCACAAAAATGAAATTGCGAGCTGAGGGGATAGGAGATGCTTCCACCATATTCAGAGAAGTGACTCGGTCTCCGAAGCGAGCAATTAAATATAAAAGAGCATTCGCAAATAATGGTCAGGAAGGTCGCAAATAATGGTCAGAAAGGTCGCAAATAATGGTCAGAAAGGTCGCAAATAATGGTCAGAAAGGTCGCAAATAATGGTCAGAAAGGTCGCAAATAATGGTCAGAAAGGTCGCAAATAATGGTCAGAAAGGTCGCAAATAATGATCAGAAAGGTCGCAAATTAACGCCATTGCAGGCATTAAGTATGTTTGTCGAAGCAGAGTTATCCCAACAGCAATACGATATTTTTAGAAAAACGAACAACAAGTTTTTTCCTTGCTATAGTGTACTGCAGCGAACGAAAATGGAATAATTTAAATCGTATCATATTAATATTAGTTGTATTACTAGTTATATTATTATTAATTATTATATTATATATAATATTATATATATATATATTATATTGTATATATTGTATTATATATAATATATTATCTATTATATTAATATGGATGTATCATATGTTATATTCTATTCTATTATATTATAATATATTATATGGTGAAATAGGAAAATTATATTATATTGTTTATATTATAGCAATTCGCGCATATTGTCAAATTAGTCAAAAATAATACTTTCAATGAAAATGGTTAATTTTTATTTGTTTATAATTATTTCTTTAAGATAAAATACTATATAAAAGTTAAAAGAGGTACATTTTAAACGCGTTAAGGAACAAAAATAATTTTGGCCAGCTAGATTAATCAAATACCCCACAGTGCGTCGCCTCACTAGGCTTCAAAAATTTTACACATTCACTTCGCTGATTCGCAAGTAACAATTTTTCTCGGACACGGTATCACCTAATTCTCTGAATGAGTTGATTCAGCGAATGAGCACGGACGAGCTTCACTTGGATATGCCAACGAAAATTCATTTTAGACTGTTGCGCATACCGTGGCAAAACGGATTGGGAAGTATGAAGACTGGAATTAAAAATTATTTAAATAAAAATAAATTTTTAAAAAATACCACGTTTTTAAAACGGACCAAAAGTATAAAATAAAATTTTTAAAAACGCCACGTTTAAAAAACGGACTAAAAAGTATAAAATAATTTTTTCTAGCCCCATACAAATTCCTAACCCCGTACAGATAGTCCTGTTTGTGATTGTGAATTTTTAGTAGCTATGAAAATACTTGTAAGATTTAAAACGAAAAACGTGGGGCGCATGAAATAGATAATTGATGCATGAACACTCCTTACTATGTATGTAGTATTATCTTGCGCCCTACGTTTTTCGTTTTAAATCTTACAAGTATTTTCATAGCTACTAAAAATTCAAAATCACAAATTTTCAGGACTATCTGTGCGGGGTTAGGAATCTGTATGGGGCTAGAAAAAATTATTTTATACTTTTTAGTCCGTTTTTAAACGTGGCGTTTTTAAAAATTTTATTTTATACTTTTTAGTCCGTTTTAAAAACATGGTATTTTTTAAAAATTTATTTTTATTTAAATAATTATTTTCTGCTTTTTAGCCTTATATGTGTGAAAGTTTACAATCAATTTTGAACATTTTGATGAGATTTTAACAGAGACATGTAAATTTTAGACGGTATTGCGACGCGTCATATCGAAAACGAAGGCCGAGGTAAAATGTCAAAGATAAAGTTAAAAAGATAAAATTCGGGTAATACTTTAAAGGTTACGTATAATAATGCGTAATAACTTTGTAAACACCGCACGGAGCTCGAACGCACACTGACGCACACTGAGCTCCTTCGGTGCAAAGCGGGTCAGTGGAGTGGGGATGAGTCAGAGTGGGAACACGTAGTAAAGTGGGGACGCTGAACACGAAGACGTACTACGTCACGCGGCGGGGGGGTGCAAAGGTTCAAATTATTAATCATTTATATCTCCTGAACTCATAGGCTTTTTTAAAAAATTATTTTTAAAAATTGCATTGTCATCCAGTTCTGAGCTATGTTTAAAATTTCAAGTCTCTAGCTCATCGGGAAGTTAGTTTAAAATCAATTGCAAAATTTGTACCGAACAAACAGACAAACAAGAAAGCGAGCTAATAAAAACGTGGTAAAATGTCTGTGTGTGCGATTTTTTACGCAAAAAGGATGCAAATTCCTACGATTGAAAGTTCTCTGAAAATTGGTTATACAAGTTTTACATGGATTTTCCACGGGATTTTCATTTTGGCCCTTCCAGCCTTTCTGTACGCAAAAGTCAGGTCGAAAGGAGAGAATATTACATATTTTTTCGTGAAAAACGAGTTTACTCAGACCCAATTCAGAGTAACTGGTGCAGCAACAATTACAAAAATGTTGAAGCTGTTCTACATCTCTACGTTGAAGTACGTAGAACGGAACCAACATAAGAAATGCAGGTTCAGTTTAATCTTCGCGGTCCTAGCCTACGTGTAACCAGAACTCAACACAGCCTCGTACCAGTACAGTAAGAACCGCAACAATGCCCTTCTACGTCCTCGGCGGGGAATTCGTAGAACAAAACCGGTGTTAAAAATGTACGAGGAGGTTAAATTTCTCAGTCTCTTCTTAATCACTCCATTCAGCCGCGCTACCATGAAGTTCGGCTGTTCCGGCACGGCAAGAAAGTTTTCTCTCGGAAATGTCTCGGCTAAATGGATTATTCGAAGCCATCTTATTCGCAGATGTAACGCAGTCGGAGAGAGAGCGCGCGAGTGCCCCCAGCGCTGCGTCCCGCCCCGTTGACCGAAATATGCCGCGGTATGATTAAAAGCCATGAATAATTTCGGGACGCGGACCGCCACGATGAAATCCGTCCCTTTAACGCGCGACAAGACGAGCCGGGGGCGCCGCGGCGGCTTTTAAATTTCGCGAAACCGCACACACCGTTGAAAATTGCACCGTGGAGTTTGTTATGCGTCGAACGAACCGGCGAGCAGTGAACACTGGCAAGAAGCGAGCGATGGAAATAATAAAGGGCTCAGTCGACGCGATGCGACGTGACGTCGCGATTCCGGGACCGTAACATTCGAGCAGCAGCGCCGGGAGACCCGACGAATGTTTGGTCGCCTCGCTTTGTCTCTCTCGCTACATCGAGAATTTTCGTTGTCTCCGACCAGCCACGTGTACATTTCACTAAGAGCATGCTGTTTTTAATACGCTTCAACCCCCCCACCGGAAAAGAGCTGATATTTTACTGGCGAAGCATTTCGCGAGGAATATGCTAGATGTGCTTACAGGAGTCGTGACGATAATCATCTTAATTGTTTCGTTCTATTTTTATCTCACAAAGAGAAGTCTCTGTGGCGGGGTCGCCGATTTTAATTAAACTTTTTCTGGCGAACCTACAGGGTGTCTCAAAATTTCGTCAACATCCGAAAGTGGGTGGTTTCTGAGATCATTCGAAGCAACATTTTCCTTTGCAAAAATGCGGCTTAGTTAAGACGGACCAATCAGAGCGCTTTTTTCGTTGATAACTCCTTGACAAAGCTGCGGACGCTATTTTTGAAAAGGAAAATGTTGCTTCAAATGATCTCAGGAACCTCCGATTTCCGGATGTTGAAGGCATTTTGAGACACCCTTAGAGCAAAAATAAGCTGACCCATGTCCAAGCGTTTTTAACAATACTAGACGTAGACATCGAATCTCGCATAGTTCGCATGTCAAAGGGTTCGTAAACGTCGCAGGCTATAAAACGGCGGCACGATATTCGCACGTCTATAGAGACGCATAGAACTGCATCGAAATAAGCAGAAGCTGAATGACGACGTGATGTTTGCGATCGATTTCCCCGGGAATTTCGGCGTCTTCGTACGGGGATTAAACGCGCTTTTGAAACGTCTCGATATCTGTATATTCCGTGGCGAGAAAGAGGGAGAGCGACCGGAGGAAAGAGAATGAGAGGGATATATGTATGTAAATAAGTTGAAATTGGATTTCGAAACTGTTCGCTCGGTGGAGCGGCTTCGAGCGTCTTCGAGGCTCTGTTCGGAATCGCTGACCTCGAGTACGTGTTCTTACAGCTTTCGATGCACTTCAGAGACCTGATCGACTAACTCCGGATTCGATTCGGGATCGTTCAGCCCGGCCAACTGTTGGCCATCTTCGGGTTTCGCTAGGATAGCGGTCGCGCAACGCGAAACTTCGTCGAAGGAAATATTCGGAAATTGTATTGTGATAAGCAGGGATTTTCATTAGACGCGTCGCGAACGACGTCGCTTTACTTCAGGGGGGAAACTTTTAAGCTGGACTGCTCGATCATTATTAACATCCGACTGGTATTAAACAACTTCGCCGAGTCCAGGACGACAGACATCTCCGAGCGAACTGCCGCGCCGTCTTCGACGCGGAGTTGGAGCCGGGTTTATTTACAAGGCAGATTAAACAAAAACTTGCTTCTGTTGATCAGTCCTTCCAGCGAATTAAATCTCGAGGGATTTGCAGAGTTTGCGAAATTGCCAGTTTTGCTGCGCATTTTATCAAGCGAGCCACTGCCACAGTCGATTTCAGATCGCTTACTCTACAATTAATTGTTGGGGATCGAGTTGTTGTAGTTATTATATAGTTAAGAAAGAGACGTAGTAAAGTAAGGGTCTCCTCGGAAGCTGATACTAAGATTTGTAACCCCATTCTACCCGCCCCTTCCTCGACGCTATCCCCTGGCAAAGAGGACGTAACTTTTTCCCCTCGATTCGTACTCCCTTTCCTCATCTGGCGAAAGGCAGTCAATATATTCCTAAAAAAAGTATAATCATAAATATATACATCGTGTACATGACAATTAACCCAGTATATAAATAACAACAAAATTGGCAATTTTAGGTAATTTTCAAATGGCTCTCCTGTAAAATATCCTTTTTCTGACTTATGTCACTTTTCTTATGGATGAACGATATAAGAATCGGTGACGGATCAAATAGTAGCGGAAAAAGCGTCGAATATTTTTAAAAAATTAAATGATAATTCTCGTTAGATCCAGCACGGTTCCAACGTTTAGAAATTATTCTTTCGAAAATTGATGGTGGAAAAAATGGAAAAGTTATTTGCGTGGTTAACGGAATCGAAAGCGTTCACCGGCTGAAATCCTGTATCCCAAAGAAAGTTATAAGAGCCAGCAGGCGGCAGTGTCTACACGTTGTAAAATTTCCATTAAACAAATGGGCCACGCTGCAGGAAGCGATGTCGGGTAATAAATAATGCGAGGCTCCCTCCATTTTCCTGTATCTGGCTGTATCAAAAATGTATGAGAACTGGATGCGACGATTCCGAGGCCATCTTGGATGTAAAATTCTCTGTCTCCGCGTTCGATTCGATCTCTCGAATTCTCGGTTGCGTAAGTCACCGGGCACGGTGGATTTCCATGAAAATCGGCCGAATTCGTCAAAGCCTGGAAAACGAATGAAAGTTTCGCTGGAGTTTCGTCGGCACGCACAACCACTTAAATTTCAATTATGTGTTTCAGCTCGCGTTTTCCGTTTTTTCACAAGCTTTTTTTGTGCACCGAGCTTGCGTAGTGTTGTGAGAGAATTGTTAGGTTAATCAGGATTTATCGACGGGAACCACCGTCCACGCGAAACTCACTTTCCTTCGTCATGCGATGTTTTATTGTACGGGGCGCTCGTTGCCTACAGTCTTTGAAGTACAGCGCGACCGTGGCTCGCGAGAAGCTAATTGCTTCCCTCATGCAATTCCCAGGCTCTTAAGCTGAGTCGACGCTTAGGGTATTAACGTCGAGATCTTAGGCACAACTTTCCCGGAAAAGGTTCCCTGTAAGCTGACACTAATTTGGATTTCGAGCCGATCCTTCTTTCGCACGAATGAACGGAGGTGGTAGCTAACTATGCGCCACGGTTCATCTGCGAATTTAATCTGCCGCTGGGAGTCCATCAATTTTTTCGAAGTCTTTTTGGGAAATTGTTTACTGTATAATGGTTGTACTATTTCGTACAAACAAATGATAGGATCCTTTTACAAATTCTAAAACGTTATAAAATTTTGTAAAAACATTTTGGTTTCATAAAACAATTATTAAATTGCAGGTTTGCATACAGACACAATTTTTGGGTTATTGAATTATCAGAACGGCTTGCGTGAAATATTATCGTTTAGTATTAAAACAATCAATTTTCAAACGACAGCTCCACTGGATTTTTTAACACTCGAATGGCGACACTTGAGAGAGAGGCGCCACTAAACATTGCTGTACCATTATTCAAAATATTGTTTAGATTATTAAATATATCGGTATCTAATCAATTATTAAACATTTAGGTATTGTATGAGGTATGTATACCAATTTCATATACATAAAATTTAAATAACCTTAAAGTTAGAATAGCTTCGAGTGCAAAGGATTAATTATTGCAAATTTCATTCGTCATCCCGTCCAGTAATCGAACCAGCCACTTCAAAAAGGGGATTCTATCTAGCCGGGTAGACTCTTTCACTTTGTTGAAAATTCCTGAAACATTCTTCAATATAAAGTTTGTTCAAGAAGAATTTTATTCATCTTATTCCAAATATTCCAGTATACGAAGTTCAGATTTATTGAAGTTTTCTTCGGCGAAAGTTCTTAAAATTCGTAGAGAGTATTGGAAAATTTGTTTATGGCAGTCTAAATATTCCAGTTGATGAAAAATAAAATTATGCGCTATTAACTCTTCCTTGTTTAATATAGACGACGACAATAATGGTTTCTGGAAGAGAGCCAGCAGACGAGATGGCCACAGTTTCATTTGAATAACTTATTCAATCAAGAAGTAGTATCTCAAAATTTTACTCTTTCGTCATTGCTTTTGTAGACTTGTGGGGATCATCATAATCTACAAAAATGAAGTATTCGAAACCTGGTATATATCACTATTCATATGTCATTGGCTTCGGTCTCATAGTCAGTGGCTTTATCTAAGGTGAAATACAAAGTTATCTTTTTTAACATATTTGATAGGCTAAAAATAATACAACATTTTAAATTGCACCTATTGATTCATCAATATTATTATACTACTGATGGGTTACAATTTTGGAGGCAGAGTTGGGCATTAATCGATTAAAATTTTAATTACGATGGATTGATTAATGTGTACTATTAAAAAAAGAAATAATTGAAAAATCGACGATTGATTGAATTGATTCATGAAGTTAATCGTCAATCGTTGATTAAAAGAAGAAATCATCTAGAAAAACATAAAAGTCCACATGTAGTTCACTGATGCACTAGTTTGTCTTCTAACCGAGCACCTTGCAATAAGGAAAATAGCGTTCCGATAACAGGAAGCCGTTTAATTAGCAGCGAATTTGGTCAATGAGCCAAAGAGGATCCCGAATTTGACGAGCAGATAGCTAACAAGTATAAACCGGGCCAATTAGATCTAGCTTGGAAGAAACGTAAGCCATAATCGAGTTTCCATTGGGCAGAGGGGAGCCGTGTTCCCGTGTTTCCCGGTGTTCGCCGGAACTCATTTTCCTTGAAACACCGCGACCCATCAAATTCCGTGTCTGCCAGACTCCGGGACGCTCCGGAGCCAGTGCACAAACTTTACGACTTCCGGCATGAATTGGTAGAGAGCTGCTGGCTGCGTCGTTTCCGAACGACAGAAGTAGCATCAGCTATTCTCCTTCAGACGTAGCTGATGCTTGGGTCTGCTTTGCCCCCGGTGCTGCTTGTATTAATCTCGGATGTGGCGGAGAGGCCATTAACGGGTACACCGTTATGGGAATCGAATCGGCGAATGCAGCGTAGGCTGATTATGATAATGAATTGCCCCGGGCAATTTCTGTCCCGCGATCCCGATCTCCAGACAGATGCTTCGTTAGCCTGCCATACCTATCGAACGCCGCGAACGGTAACGATGTCGTTTCGTTCGGTTTCGTTCCGTTACGAAAGCCACTCGCAAAAATAAAAATTGCCCCGCGCGTCATTATCGGGCCCCCAGGGCGCCATTGTTTCAGTCGAGAATGGCTCTTCCATCCTATTTAGATCGAACGCCGCTCCTAGATCCTCGCAGATAGAACACCCGTGAAACGCTACTTTTGGATAGTTGCTCGGCCCGAGAACAAATTGCGCGGCAATTTGCCGCACAATGCCAGCCACCTGGTGATTCAGCATGCTAAATCGAATCGAAAAGGCGGAATAAAATTTTTTTTTCATCCCCCACCCCGCAGCTTCATTTTCAACGAAATCGATTTCGAATGCTGCGAGCATATGTGCTCGCATTTCTCCGCGACGCCGCCTGTTTCCACCGGGAATTTTGTAAATACAGGTGAGATGGTAATTTGATGGGAACCGTGAGATGGGGCTCGGATCGATGGGGAATGGCGGTACTGATTTATTCGGGGTAAGGGGATACGGCCCAGGTATAGGGGTAGACCAATCACCCAATCCATTTTTCCACCCCGAATCCGAATTAATAGGTATAAATAATTCAAGTTGAACGACATGAATTTACGGCAATGCGACTCGAGAATAAATCGAAATCAATAGGAAATAAATAATTCACTTGAACACAGTATTCATTCAAATATAAATTATGATAAATAATCCTGATTTCCAGCGAATGATGAAACACAGAAATCGACAGAAATAGACTCTCGTGCTCTTGCTTCATGCTCTGTATTAACAAAGTACGTATATGAAGTTTTAACTTTCTCGTACGAATTTTAAAGTCGTTTCTCTCCATCGCCTTTCTCAGTTCTTCAGAATTTCGAAGCAGACGTCAAACTTCGTGCTTTACGAATTTATTCTGCTTTAAGCTGAAAGCTACACGAATGAATTTTACATAGAAGAACCGTGCTCTGTAAACTCTCTCAAATAAAACAGTGTCGAGTTTTATCTCATTATAAACATTTACATGCGCAAATAATGT
The DNA here is from genome assembly GCA_933228785.1 of Lasioglossum pauxillum. NCBI lineage: Eukaryota > Metazoa > Arthropoda > Insecta > Hymenoptera > Halictidae > Lasioglossum > Lasioglossum pauxillum. The sequence goes on along the minus strand of OW121706.1, from coordinate 14,853,911 downwards.
GTTCGCCGCGACAGACATGAATAATTTCAGATTACAAAAATATGTGTATCTTGTATTCTGTAAGGTCTACAGAATTAGTCAACGTAAGAGTCGCTGGTGTAACATTTATAGTGAATGTGAGTAAATTTTCCGGCTCTCAAGCTTTCAAGATTTCCCGGCTTTCAAGTCCGTGCATCATCGACGAAGCTGAAAAGCTCGAAACTGTCGAATCGGTGGAACTATTCGAAACATCATTTTACGGAAGCGGAACGCGCGAGAGCAATTAATTGCACGAAATTATTTATAAACGCGCGGGTGTATCGGTGAGTTACGGCGCGTGTAATGCCATCGCACCGAAAACATCGCAGCCGCCTGCAGGACGTCCGGCACGTCTGCAATTAAAGCTGCACGTTTTTCCGGCTCGCCGTTCGGAGCACCTGTTCGAAACCGAGAGTCGATCGTTCGTGCTGAATTTTGAAATGATCGCGGACGCCGCGCCTGACCTAATAAAACTCCCATTCCAGGCTGTCGTTACACGTACCGCTGAAACTGCCGAATTTTCGAGCGCGAAAGCGTCCAAAAGAAGCCGATTTCAAGCTCCGTCCGTTCCATTACCAATTTAAGGGGTCATTTTAATGTAAAAGATCTGCTAAATCGATTTCTTATATCGACAGCGCGGAGCTCGAAAAACACGCCCTAAAATTTAATAAGTATATTCGAGAGAATAGCGAAGTTTAGATCGTTTCGATTGGTTCGGATACTCGAGGCCCCACAACATCGTGGATTAAACGAGTAAATATTATCAAAACTGCGTCGTGTTTGGACTCATTTTAATCAGAAAAACGTCACGAATATGTTGGTAAACGATTTACACAACAATAATTAAAATAAGAAATTTCTGTGAGCCATTCTAATGTAAAAGATCTGCTAAATCGATTTCTTATATCGACAGCGCGGTGCTCGAAAAACACGCCCTAAAATTTCATAAGTATATTTGAGAGAATAACGAAGTTTAGATCGTTTCGATTGGTTCGGATACTCGAGGTCCCATAATATCGTGAATTCAACAAGTAAATATTATCCAAACTGCGTCGTGATTGGACTCATTTTAATCAGAAAGACGTCACGTATATGTTAATAAAAGATTTACAAAACAATAATTAAAATAAAAAATTTCTGTGATCGGTATCGCCTCAGCGATGCTGTGTTTGCTCGTTATACTTCTCTACGTTCGTCGGCCGGATAAGAGATCAAGGAATAATGTTGTTACACGCTATAAACGACATTTCGGTCCCGAAGTTTCCACATACATCCAGCAAGTGCAGTAGTAGTCTGACCGTTAGTTTGCAAACTTCGCGTTATACATTGCAGCTCGTAAATAATTCGGAAATAGTTGCCGGCGATGCAAATTCGGCCGTGGAAGGCCGTCGAATTTCTGGTTGAAAAACGCGACTGGATCTCTCCCAGTTGAACAGATAAGAGGTGCAACGGGCAGCTTCTTGATTTACATGGACCCTGCTTCGTCTGAATTTCTGACCGGCCGCCCCCAAATCATGTCGAACTATAAGTGCTCGAGTCAGGAATCCTCGTGACCCTCGTGTATCGTCCCTAATCCGCGGTAATTCCGACTGCATTAGGATTAATTCTTAACGTATTGGAGCAGATAGTGCCCCTCTCCGGCTTGTTGAAATTTATCCGTCTGCTTGGCCGTACGTTCCTACCTTGCTTGTTTGTGACCCGGGGGATTTCGCTGCTCTTGAACGAACTTTGAACAGCTGATTGATCGCTGGATAATCTTCCCCTTATAGATCCCGCTGTACGTCACAAACCAGCCCCTTAACACTTTTCCAATTTTCCCTGCGAGGTGGACGCTCCCTAGGTCTTTTTAATCAGGAAGGGAAACTTTACTATTCTTTCTAGCTGGTTTCTCCACTTGGGCGAATTTGGACAGCTTCTTTGCATTTTTCGTTCATCGGTCTTTGTATTTTCGATTTCATCGGTAGGGGCTAGATACATTGTTCCATTCAATTATCTAGAATTTCTTCTTTAGGAATGTTTATCTCCATGAAGATTAACTTCTCCTTCACATTCTGGAGATATTCTTCTATGGACACCTCTCTTCAGAATCGTCCACGAAGTATAGAGAAACACTGGTTTCAATTTCCTGTTTTCCACTTGCAATCAATTTTGAAACATTCGTCTTCCACGTGTACCTAATCAATTTTGAAACATTGCTCAGACTCAGTACCGTGCATAGATGCCCCTAAAGGGTTAGTGCGGAGAACAATGGTCCACAAAAGATGGAGGAACAGTGTATCCTCATCTTTTCCACTCGATAGCTATCGGCGTGAAATCGACGATACCCGCAGCGCGGAACAAAGGCAAACAATTTACACGCGCCTGGCCAAGATAAAAGAAGAGAGAAACGATCCGGCCGCGGTCTGTCTATCGGCACCAGTGGCTTACGTGTAAATCGTTAACCCCGATCGCTGCAGTTTCACCGGAATTGCTGAATTCATCGTTTCACGTTGGCCACGGTTATCGGTGTGCACCCTTCACCACCCCCGGCGAGCTGCTCCCGCTTTTGCCTATGAAAGCGACAAAATGGAAGCCGGCGGGATCTGATGGCCGGCAGATGTTCCAAGCGATCATCGGCGGCGGTCCTCCATTTTTAGAAAATCCCGCGGATCCGTAAATTGCCCGCGGAAATTCAATCTTCCGGCGACTCCGCCAAGAATTCAGGAAACCAGCACTGACCCCCATTCCCCTCGGTTCTCGGTTCGAAGAACTTTTATACGGAGTCCTCGCTGGAATTCGTCTGACCCCAATTTTTACGATGGATCTCCCAATTTTGCCGAGATTCCGGAGATCCGCTTCGGCAACCTATAATTACTCATTCTGCATAGATTTTTCCAAAAATGTGGTTCGTTACAAAACCCAGTATATGAAGAATATTTTGTTTGGAGCAGTATGGAAGAGATCCTTCAAGAAAGTGCATACTGCCTTCTTTAAATATTTGTTTTTCATTGGAGAACATATTTCGATTTTTTATTCTGAAGGATGCTTGAAAAATGCTACTTGTGCAGCTTTACTTAAGGGTGGACACCAGCACTATCGAAAAATATGCTTTCGAGAATTTTTGTTAAGGATAACTAGTGAGTGAAAAATACCAGTTTTTCGCATTTTTTCTAAAACAAAATATCAAAAAATAAATGAGTTATTCGCTGTTATCAGCAATATCGAACTAGAGAACTGTTACGTATGCGGACGCTACCGTTGGTGACTCTTGACCCTTCCGGAGATATGTGTCGAAACAGAGGGCCTATTTAAGAAAAAGGGCTTACTCAAAATCGGATCATAAAGGGGCTCTTGCAAGCTATATAACTTCTAAGAATTCATTTCTAATCAGAAGTAGCACGTGGCCCCCACCATCGCTAGATCCGATTTTGGGTACTATATAAGGGCATGGATCCTTCCTATTTAGTTGGGTTGATTCAAGTGAATACGCGCAGTACGTACCGTTCCACGTCGAAAGTCAATTCTGGATGAAAGTAGTAGATCGCCTCCGCATTTCTCGGTGCGTCAAAACTGAGAGAGTTTAGTCCGCGACACCGCGACAACATTACACTGAACATTTGTACGTTTTTTATAATACAAAATATATTATTGTGTGTGAACTTATTAAGGGTTCAAATATCGATTATTCATATTCCCTTTTCGAGTTCCCAGTCGCTAGTATACTACGACGATACACCTTTGCCGCTCAAGGTGTATCTATCTCAATTCGATAAGTTACGAGTCAGCGGGACCGCGACCCTATACCTTATAGGTGGCGACCCGGTGGTGAAATAGACATCGGCTAGTCCACTTTTCCATATTCCACACACGAGGCGACCCGGTGTTGAGATAGACATCGGCTAGTCCACTCCCTTGTTCCCTCGAGGCGACCCGGTGGTGAGATAGACATCGGCTAGTCCTCGTGTACCTTTCCTACTTTGCTCTAAAATCTCTAATTCCAAAATACCCTCGGTTTCCGCGGTTTCCTGAACCTCGGCTCGTAACAGAACCAATAATTAATTGACAATTGATTTTGTTGTAGATTCCCCAGTTAAATTGCAAAAGGTGAAAAACAAAGTCAGTGATTTTGCTTTCATCGGCCAGGGGAAATCGTTGAACTTTCACTCGGAGGACAAACGCGCTGGAAATTTGGAGCGCGTCGATTCCACTCGTACTTATGACCGTCGAAAGTGCAAGTAGATAATTAGCCATCGACGGTGCACCGATTCGGAAACTTTCATTGGCCCGGCAGAATTTTCTGCGGCAACGAATAAATAAATTACGAGCGCGTTGTCCACGTGCCGTGCATTGATCTTCGGTTTGAATCAATTCGACGCGCTGTGCAACACCTCGACCACCCCGGACGATAATTCGGCTCGGTAAATAAATTATCTCCGGAACAGTGACACGAACGAAATTCATTATCGATCCCGCGGGGGGATTCGAAGGAATTCCCAGTGTAGAATTGTCCTCCCTGCTAGCCAGGAACTACGGCGGCGTTCATAATCGCCCGAAACTGGTCCGACCGCGTCAACGAAAACAACGCCGCCGCGCGCCGGTGCAGAAATTATATTTATATGAATTTGTGTGCAACTAACTAATACTAATTCGCTGAATTGCGCAAACATCGCGACGGGTAGCAGTTTGGCGAAAGTGAAAATTTTCCTATTATTATTATTTATTTAGATACCTAATAATTATTATGATATTCCATATATCTAATGAATTAATTATTTACCCAGACCTAACCTCGCCTTCTTGGCAACGTGACACCTAACCTCACAATTATAGATTTGTGTGCGAATGAAAAATTATCTGCATCATTTGCAAGGCACAGGAGCTACACTGCTTCCTTTTCTTAACAATTTTAGTGGACTGAAAATGACATAACAGTATTTTTGATTTTCTTAAATGTTTTTCACTGTTCTGAATTTTTGTCATAAATGCATGCCTAATTAGGACGATAGAAATTAATTAGGAACTGCGAAAATGTGCAAGACATGCAGAAATATGTAGAGTTGAAATGTAGATGAAATTTTAAACATTTGAGTGACGAACGCAAAGTTTACTCTTTCTCGTAATCGTTGTTCCAGTAAATCTCTTCGTTTATGATGCGCATGAGTGGGCGAAAATTTGCATGACACAAGATAGTAGGTCAGAGAGTGTGCAAAAGTAAAACAAGGGGAATTGCATCGCGCTTTGTTTTAATTTTCTAGTCTATTTGCTTCAAGTTTACGTATAAGCGAACTGCATTAAAAATGAATATTCCTCATTTAAATAAAATTGTACTGACAGTATAATCTTGAATACGCACAACATACTGTTAAACATAACTGACAGACTATTATTATTAAATACACAGACAGCAGCCTATTAAACTGTAGTCAACGCAATATTAAATACATTAAATATCAAAACAAAATTTCGCACCGTCCTGTACACGTGAACATGACGCGAATTTAAAACGAATAGCAAGCAGAATAATTTAACAATAAGTAATTTAACAATATTTTCCGCGCTAGAACGACAAAGAAAAACGTGTTCGCACCCCATGAAAGAAGCCATCAGAAATTCGTTAGCGGAACAGAGCGGAGTGGCATTCGTGGGTGCTAATTGAATTTTCGCATCGATAATTAGTCCCGCCGGTGCGGAAAAGTGCGTGTTGAAAGAATTTTAATTGAACCCTCACACGGCAAAGATTTACGGCGACGAAGTAATACGTCGTCGCCTAGTAACGTTAATTATTCAAAATGGATTCCCGGTCTCGTTAATTACCGATTACGATCGCCAATCGGTTCGGATCGTGCGAAAACGTCAGGGGAAGAGGGAAAGCGGAAAATAAAAAAAGAAGGGAAAAATTGCCGGATAATGGAAAGCCGACTTCGGAGGCCGCTGCCGTATTTATCGCGTAACCCCAATTTCATCGTCGCGGGCCATGAATTCCACGCGTTGAATGCGCGATGCATTATGTATCCTCGGAATGTGTAAACTCGCCGAACAGAATTGCCCGCATTTATTGCGATTTAACGCGCCGACTTGAATAAAACATCATCGTCGTCTAACGACCGGCATTGCTCGCGTTTTTCGCGCTCCCCGGCAAAACGCTGACACGGCCAGTCATCGTTTTGCACGATCGACGATTGAAAACCCGCCTTAAATTCCCTTTTTTCCTGCCCCCCCCCATACCTCGTTTTCGTACGGAGCGAATATGCTTTGACTCTTCATTGGTTCATCTAGTAGAAAGAAATAGAAGCTTTGTCTCGTCCTGTTGTTGTAAACGCGCCTTAAAGTGCCAATTTTCATTAAAATTTGACTACGTTCTTGTTCCTGTGTAAGCACTGTAAAGTACCATTTTCATTAATATCCAGCAGTTGTGAATGGACTTAGATTCTTTAGGATAATTGAATGTCCATTTGATTCTTCAAAAGCTGCTTTAAAGACCATTTTCATTAAAAGGTTACTTTAAAGACCCATTTTCATTAAAACGCTGCTACCAATCAACTATGTTGCCAATAAACTCAGTTTAATTTCTAATTAAAGTACCATTTGAAAACTCGACTTTAATTCTCTGCGTTATTAAAAAGCCGCTTTGAAGTTCCATTTTCATTAACATTTTTTGCCATGATATAAAATAAAGTGATTTCAATTTGAAGTGCTATTTCTGTTAAAAACGAATATACTAAAAAATTATTTACAATAAATATTTTTATGGAAACGGTGCTGTGCTTAACTCGATTTAATATATTATATAGTGCCATTTCGTGGAAACAATATTCGCACACAGTTCGCCTATTCGATTCTCACACGAAACGAAATTTATACATTTCTATTAACCACGTGGCGTGCTCCCGAATACCGTGCATTAATAACAACGGTATTAATATTAATAAGATTCCGCTAAACGTCACACAACGGAAAACGGATGCAAATACGGTCACGCGGATAAAATGACTGCGATCGAGTAATAATCGCAGAGCTATGTTACCGCGTCGGCTGATAAACTGCGGATTTATAGAGCTCGCTAAATAAACGAGTGTGCAAGGGAACAGGAATAATTATCTGGCCCGCGGACCAAAGTAAATAATTCTAAGTGCCCGAGTGAATCTTTATTTTCCGCGTTTACGAGAAATAAACGGTCGGATGATGCGGAGTTACGATTCATAAATCAAATCTAAATTATGCAACGATAATACCCCGTCGCGTCGCGTCCTGAGCTTCGCTTGAGCCCCCGCCACTGTGTGTGCATGTAGACTGTGCCTGCTCAAACACATTTTCATGTTTAGTCCTGATCATTTATATTCATTCGTGGTTGGTTCGTGCATCATGTCTAACAATAAGCGAACTATGCTCTAATCGACACGCAACCATGTTTTTCATTTTACCTGAAAAAGTTAGATGGTCGTAGACTCGTAGACGATTTCGACGGAAACGTCACAAGAAAATTGAAAGATTTTTTGAACAGTTGAACCATGAATAATTTTTATTAGAAGCAATGTAGCAAACTATGTAAGCACACTTTGTGTGATATATTATTATTGTGTAATATATGTGTCACACATTACAATTCTTTCAATTGATTGGTATAATCACTGAGTAACCAAGTAAACATTTCGATTTCAAAGGCACGTAATACTAGCAGAGTATATTGGTACACGTTCTGTAACATATAAATGTCGGCAATTGGCGGACGAAAAGTGCATCGTGTAAGTGTCCCACTTGTGTCCCGAGCCCATTAAGTACACGAGAAGTAACACACCAGGTGGCTGGTGTGTTGGCCGGTTTTTAAGCATTTTATTTATCGGTGGTGTATCGATCTCGTCGACAGGGACGCTGAAAGTTCCATGGTTTTTTATCGGCGCTCTGATTTATTACAAGAACCGCGGGCCGACTATATATGAGCCACTTCTGTTGGAACGCTGCCAGCTGAACTGAATAGGTGGTGGCTCGCCTCTGGGAAATTAAGTGTGTACACGGAAAAACGTGCGAAACCGAAAACGCCGTGCCTACGCCCACCCGCATCGCCCGTCAGACCCGTGGCCGCTCTCGGTTACATCCGAGAAACAGTTTAATGGGGTCCGTGGAACCGTTTATTCGGTACCCGACGATCTAGTTACACGGAACAGGAGGACCGGATGTCTTCGTTTCTTCTGGAGCCGGAAGTCGATGGTTTTCTGGGAGCTTTCCCTGGAATTCGACTGACACCCTTTTCTTGCCTCTTCACTGTCCAATCATCCCCTTTCTTGGCAACCGCGCTGCCTTTTCTTTATCTTCCTAGTTACATAACAGCTCAAAGTATGTACTGTATGCTTGATCATACATATACAATCATCTCCTCTTGACACTCTTCTTCTTTTTATTTCCCTGGCCTTCCTGGTCAGACTTTCTTGGCACTTCTTATACGCCATTTTATTCGTTCCGAGGTGCTGAATATGAATTTCGTTTTTCGCGGAAATTGCAAGTTACCGAGATATTTGCGAAGAACATTACTTCGTTTTTAATAGAAAAATTAATTTCCTTCAAGATACGAATCAGGTAAACGTTCCGAGACAAATTGGCGGCGGCCATCGATCGCGGGATATCGATCGCGGGTCGTGGCGGAATGAGCGGCGGGATTCGTTTTCCATTTAGATACGGTTTATTCGTATCGAGTCCGGCGTTTCGAGTCGATTACGGCGATTCACAGTCGCGAGGGGGAGGATGCGATGGTAATCGGGGGTGGCCGGCCACCTTTAGCGAAATGCTAACGCCTCCGCCCGAATAGCTACGAGCTCGGGAATGGCGGACGGTTTGCGGATAAGGGAAGAAAAACAGAAGCTCGCTGGAATTTTAAGGAAATGCCACGGCGCGCGGTTCCGTACCGGTGGAACGGCGGAAAATTAGCCGCGGCGCAGCAAAGGCAAGAGCGACGCGCGGCCACCGAGCCTTTAAGGAAATTGCTTGGCTCCTTTTCCAGGAGTTCGAGAAATTTTAGGGACCCCGCTGCATCGTAAAGTATTCTTTAATTCTCCGAGTATCGTCAAATTTACAAACGCCCTCCACACCCTGCAACCCCCAGCGTACAATATTGCGAGCCCCTCGCCGCAGATGAATAAAGTAACCTCGTTCTCTTCCCCTCTTTTTTTATATTCTTCCGCTTCGTCGTCTGCTTCTTCTTCTTCGAGGAATAATTTAAAAGGTTGTGCGCAGCGAGTACTATCGGAAATAAAAATTGTATTCGGCTCCCGATGTCGCGGTATATAACCGAGACCATCTGTCCTCGATTTCGGTATAGGATGGCCAAACACTTTCGCACACCCGTTCCTTAAAAATAATTTTATGGATTCGTAAATACGTGGGTCCAGCACTGAATAAGGTTTTTCGTTATTTCGTTCTGACTATGGCGACCTTCCGAATAAATACGGGTTCCGAGCTTCGTATTGTACGGGATAGTCGATATTCCAGAACGCGGATATGGGCATATCATTTCGTACGATGTACAGTGATTTTTCTGATACGTGACTGTACTATGCCCCGGCTAAACAGTCGATTTTATGCAATTGTGGCGTACATAAATAAGTGCATTTTCAAATTATTAACCCTTAGTACTCGAGTGGCTTAAAATTTCACTCAGGAGACCAAAACTGCTCAACTGTTCTGAATGTAATAGTACTATACAATTCGATGAAAAAATTGAGACCGATATGGCAACGCTCTTCTCGTGTGTAACTTTTAAACAAGTGAACTCCGTACACTCCAACTTGCATCCGGCGCACAGTGGGTAAAACCGATGAATTTGTGTCAAAATTTGTGTCAAAAAGAACTTTCGATAGAAATGAGGTAGAGCGATGACATTTTTTTAAATGAAAGCTGAATCTTTGAAGAATATGAAATAATTATGGAGATTGAGGTACGAACGTTTTTTAACGTTGAGAAAATTCGTTAAACTTGCACAATTTCAAGAAAATTGTGGTTTTTCCAATACCACGCGCGGAAGAAATTTTTTTAAACATGCGACACATCATTCCCCGTAGATTTCTCACGCTGATTATCAAATCTAATCTTAAAATTTGTCTACGACCTCAGGATTTTGTAAGAAATGGATTTTTTTGTTTTTTCGTTGAAATGACTTGGTAACCCACGAGTTTAAAGGAATATTGTATTCTCATATATAAAACACATTAAAAATAATCATAATGAAGTATTTAAACGTTTACTTAACGTATAACACTTGACGAACGATCACTTGACGTATTGCTGTGATTGTCGCTGGCACTCCTTGTAGGCTATGTGTGACTGTAATGTAATATAAATTAGATATCTATTTTCCATAATTATATTTTTATTTACACAGAAAGTAAGGTAAGTATTTCATCATTATAAATTACTTCTCATTAACGAATTTTTTAACTACTGGTGATAAAAATAAAAAAATAGGGTATCACCAGTAGTTAAAAAATTCGTTAATGAGAAGTAATTTATAATGATGAAATACTTACCTTACTTTCTGTGTAAATAAAAATATAATTATGGAAAATAGATATCTAATTTATATTACATTACAGTCACACATACCCTACAAGGAGTGCCAGTGACAATCACAGCAATACGTCAAGTGATCGTTCGTCAAGTGTTATACGTTAAGTAAACGTTCAAATACTTCATTATGATTATTTTTAATGTGTTTTATATATGAGAATACAATATTCCTTCAAACTAGTGGGTTACGAAGTCATTTCAACGAAAAAATGATTTCATAAGTTGTGTTCATAAAAATCCATTTCTTGCAAAATCCTGAGGTCGTAGACTTTTAAGACCAGATTTGAAATCAGCGTGAAACAATCTACGGGAAATGATGTGTCGCATGTTTCAAAAAAATTTCTTCCGCGAGTGGTATTGGAAAAACCACAATTTTTATGAAATTGTGCAAGTTTAACGAATTTTTTCAACGTTAAAAAATGTTCGCACCACAATCTCCATAATTATTTCATATTCTGTAAAGTTTCAGCTTTCATTTTAAAAAAATGTCATCCCTCTATCTCATTTCTATCGAAACTTCTTTGATTTTGACACAGAATTCATCGATTTTACCCACTGTGCGGCGCATTTGAATTTAAAGTTATATCATTTTTTCGTCGAATGTCCCCTGAGTGATATTTCAGCACAATTTTTATTTGTTTCAGACTGCTGAAAATAAGATTTTTATTTATATTGAAAAAATTGCAAAAAAATCCTCGTTCTCGAACAATGAAATTTATCAAAGAAACAACGAGAGTTCGACTTCTGTTTGTTCCAATGGACACAGAAAATTTTCATAATAGATACAGACAAATTTGCACTTTAATTATAACAAAAAAAATTGTGAAAAAATTACTAGACTGCAGACTCTTTATGCATTTATGGATTCTGAAAATTTTGAAAGAATGCTAAAGTATAAAACTCGACAAAACTTAGTAGTATTTTTATTTGTTTCTGATCTATAAGGGCTACTATCACTGAAAATAAAATTTTAATGTATATTCCACGTAAAAACGTGGAATAAACTGCGTCTACAAAAATTGCAAATTGTATAAACATTCGCAGTCTAATAGTTACTTATTTTCGGACATACGGCATCTAATAACACAATGAATGATTATTAACAATAATATTATAAATAACTGTCATAGGATGGCTAGACTCACCAGTAGGAATCGTCGTAGTTCTTTCCGAGTTTGTGGTAACCATCGTGCTGGAACCTCGGGCGATACGTCACAACGTTCGAAGTAGAAATCACAAAAAACGCATCGATGTACGAATTACAAAATGAACTTGCTTCATCGGAAGCTCGTCACCGAATGCACGGACCTATCTGTCCTTCCGCGAGTAAACAGTTCATCTAACCTCTCCGTTCATTCAAGTAGGGACCCTGGGCGTAAGGAAAAAACAAAGATGCTAAATGTTGGCGAATATTCCGACATATTACCCTTTTACACTCGGTGCTACTTTAACTCGAAAATTAAACATTTCTTCCGACCCAGAATAATTCATACACATACACGATTCTTTTCATTTTGAGGTAAACTTATATATATATATATTCATATATAACTAATTCATCTAACATTCGTCTAACAAATTATGAAGATGTACACATACCGATCGTCCGCACAGGTAAGTAGCAAAGATTCGGCGAGTGCTGGCAGTGATCGAACGCAGCAACGAGGGAAAGGGGAAATCGATCACGTATCTATTGCAACATACTTCACTCGGAATTCGTAGGGTACAAAATTCAAATCTCAACATTTCATTTTGTGCACATGAAATTGATATACCTAATACCACACACAATAATTGTTTAGTAATTAATTCGGTACCAACATAGTCAATAATGCAAAAAATATTTTGCATAGTTAATAACTCTTACTTATTTTTGCAATAAATGCGTAAAATGTACAGATGTACAAATAGTTACGAGCACTCTTTCTTTCGATCAGAATTGTTGGTTAACGAGATTGCCACTATTGTTGACATTTTCAGCACTGGAAGTACACTGACTAGGAAAATAACCTAGTTTAGATTTCTTTATGAGAATTATAAGTTTTAGTCCGATTCATCCGTATTTGTGTTAACACTATATATTTAGCTTAAACATTACACCAATATAATAATATGTATGATAATACCTACTACTGTGACAGGACGCAACTTTGTCATGCGCGACACCTTCTAGGTTAGATTCGCTCGATCATATCAATCGATGATCGACTCTATCGTGCGGATATACCTTAAGTCTTAAGCCGTATACAGAGTACAGAGTTCTAGTTGAAGTAACTTTTTCCGTTGCGACGATCGGTAAGTGTACATCTTTATAACTGGTACTATAACTAATAACGGGGAGAGGTTCGACGAACTGTTTACTCGCTGAAGGACAGATGGGTCCGCGCATTCGGCGACGAGCTTCCGACGAAGCAAGTTCATTTTGTAATTTGTACATCGAAGTGTTTGTTATGATTTCTACTTCGAGCGTTGTGGCGTATTGCCGGAGGTTCCAGCAAGATGGCTACCACAAGATCCGAAAGAACTCTTACGACGATTCCTACTGGTGAGTCTAGTAATCCTATGAAAATTATTTATAATATTGTTAATAATCATTTTGCATGAACATCTGCAGTGTAGTTGGGAGAAGAATGAACAAAGAAAATCTTGTTTATTGTGTTATGAGATGCCCGGTGTCCGAAAATAAGTAACTATTTAGTAGACTGCGAATGTTTATGCATTTGCGATTTTTGTAGACACATTTCAAAGAAGTGGAATATACAGGGTGGCCCACATAACTCTGAACAGCTCAATATCTGCGTTACTTTTCGTTGTACAAAAAAACTTCGTAGGACAAAGTTACACTGTTTGAAGGGCCACATATAACGGTGTAAGGGAAAAAAATTTCAAGGTCATTTTTATGAGATTTCAAGGTTATCGATGTTTTTTTTAAATGGAATGAGGTATTTTTTAATACATCAATCGATGCAGCTGGACATTCTTTATAAAAAAGTACTAACCTATGTATGTCGAAAAGTTAGTAGTTCAGGAGATATTTCAATTTAAATAACTCCAAAATACCATTACTGTCGTACTAAGGCGTTAGTGTTTACTTACTTGTGTAACACCTTAGTACGACAGTAATGATATTTTGGAGTTATTTAAATTGAAATATCTCCTGACTACTAACTTTTCGACATACATAGGTTAGTACTTTTTATAAAGAATGTCCAGCTGCATCGATTGATGTATTAAAAAATACCTCATTCCATTTAAAAAAACATCGATAACCTTGAAATCTCATAAAAATGACCTTGAAATTTTTTTCCCTTACACCGTTATATGTGGCCCTTCAAACAGTGTAACTTTGTCCTACGAAGTTTTTTTGTACAACGAAAAGTAACGGAGATATTGAGCTGTTCAGAGTAATGTGGGCCACCCTGTATATTAAAATCTTATTTTCGGTGGTAACATCCTTTGTAGATCTGAAACAAGTCAAATTGTATTAAATTCTATCGAATTCCACACTTTAGCATTCCTCGAAAATTTTCAGAAGCCATAAATGCATAAAAATCTGCAGTTTAGTCATTATTTTTGCATTTTTTTGGGTCTAACTAAACTGCGAATTTTTATGTATCTAATCATGAAACTTTTCTGTGTCAATTGGAGCAAATAGAAGTCGAGTCCTTTTGTTTCTTTGATAATTCTGATCCTTTGGAGAACGAGGATTTTTTTTAATGTCTTTATTTGAACACGGATTGTACAATAAACACTGTCAGTTGTAGGGAACGGTTTGCATATTGGCGTCCGGAAAATTCTATATGCAAAAATACTATCGTATCTCTGTTCGAGCTACATAATTTTAAACAGAGAATATTTGAATGAAATATAAATATTTATATATTCAGAAGAGCTGGTATTAAATAAATATTTATTCACTGTATCAAAGGCTTTAGCGAATCGCGCAGGAACTGTAAAAAAATCGTTATTATTTCTAATAACATATATATTGCGAAGTCAGAAACCGGAAAAACATACTTCGAGAAATTTAACCAATTTAAAGATCTAAGCATTCATCGATAAAGAGAGATTGCAATTAGATAAATACTGACAGCTGATCAATTGCAACTTCATTTTGAAATGGTTCAACCACTGTATTCAAGATACATTATTCACTACTGCCAATTTTCATTAAAAATAAAAATTGTCTTCATTATTTTCAAGCTACTGAAGCTACATAGACATTTATTTCGTTAATATTCTTCAAATGATTTTACTGTTTTCCATTTGATCAATTTTTGTAACTGCATAAAATTCGCAGTATGATCATAAGAACACTGTTACATTATTTGTCAATTTATTAAAACTACTGGAAGTATATTTATGTGTATCTCCTGTGTCTTATAAACGATGCGGAAAATTTTATCAATCACTAGCAGACAAAAATGTCTGCAGTGAAGCAGAAGTAAAGTAGAAACTGTTCTCGTCCCTAAATGATATTTTTGCATGAAAAACATTACCATATTTTAAAATTTTTATAATCTTCTACATTTCATCCAACCAATTTCTTCATAAATGTTTTCATTGGTTGATATTGTTTTGCAGAATATAGTGCATTTTGTCAATTCACGAGAAAGAAAAATAAATTCGCACACTCGAGAAATAGCAAGGCGAGAGGTTAATCCGAAACTCAGAATACTGTACTGGAAACGCGAGAGCAGGCAGAAAAGAAACGCCGCGCCGATACGTCCCATTAGAAGGTGCAAACGACACCGAGTCGGGTTTATCCGCGGAGTTGCATCACTCGCAGGATGCTGCACATTCTTGTTTAGGAAAAGAGGCGCGCAAGAGGGTTTAAAAGCATGACGCCACCCCTTTCATCCCCGTGTTCACCCTCGCGCACCCTGCGCCGTAAAGAGCAGAGATAAACTTGCTCGGGAAATGTAAATTAGATGGAAAAGTATGGAAAAGTACGCGGTTCGCGCGTACACTCGCATTTAGAGCACGCATTTGGCCCGCGGCCAAAGTGCACGGATTACGTTCTGTTTTAAATCGCGTTTTTATTATCCTCTGCGGCGTTCGCAATCAACCGGGATTCGATACGCCCATCCTCCCCTCCCGCCTCGATATAATATCGCTTGAGGACCACCCTCTCGCCACCCCTACCACCCTCCTCATTTTCCGGTTAAGTAATAATTCCTGTATCGATATTATCGTTTCGCTCGAATCGGATAAAAGCTGCGCGGCCTAGCCGTAATTACGACTGCGGAGAGCGGCGGTTAGATTCGTCGGGTATCACTGAACACGAGCTTCTTGATAGTCGATCGTGTTTCGCACTCGAAACGAAGCTCGATTAGTCGAATTAATCGGGAAACACGAGCTTGATCGAATTCTACGGTTCGCGAGCAATGATACGCTGCCGAGTCCAGTTGCCATTTACACGCTTGCGAAAATAAAACGAGATGCAGCGCGCTTCCTTTCTAGCGAGCTGAATTTCGAGCCGCAAATACGCGATTCGTTTGTGTCACCGTAGACCCTGGATTTTCTGTATTTTCAACAAAAACGAATGGTAGATCCAATATATTTGATGGTAACGTAAATTCGTTCGGTTATCCGCGATATTTTCTTCTCATTTATTATCAGAGTAGTGAGTTGCGATCAATCAATTAATTATGAAATTATAGACTGCACGTGGCCTTTATTTAATCCTCTCTGCATTTCTAATGAGTCACAACTAAATCGTTGAAATGAAAACTGTATATCACTGTTTATCACTGTATATCACGGTATATCATTCTCAGTTTATTTCAATTATCTAAAGAAGTAATGCATTTTAATTGAATATCCATCTCGTACGATTTACTTGGACGATTTCTATTTTGCATCAAGATCCGCAGTCTAATTGAGCAACTTCTCAAAATAATAATTGTACGAAAAAGATGCCGTAGACATCACGATCGAGCGCTTGTTGTTTAAACAGCCGCGGCTAGTCCGTGACGTCCCACTTTCAGGTTCAGTCGCCGGCGAAATCGATGGGCCACGGGGATGAAAACATTTCGGGCAAGTTTTACGCATCCCAGGACCGTTTCCGTATCGTTTTTACATACGGGGGAGTGAAAACGATGCTATAACCGATTTCAATACTTTACGGGCGTCAGCTCGCAAAAGGCAAACTGTAATTTAACAATTGCGATTACACTTTTCAATGAGCGGAAGCTGAACGCAAACGAGAGCGCGGCCGGACCGCGTCGCGTCGCACGTAGCGTTCGAGTTTTTGTTTGCCGTTCGCGAGACACGAAAATTATAGCTTTGCTCGATTAAAACTTGGGATTTAATTTAACGTCCAATGAGCCTACGAAAATTTCTATGGAACAATAACCCGCGAATTTGTCGGCCTATTCAAGTAGTGGACATCGGGAGCCGTTATTAGCTTGAAACATTCTTTTTCTCGCCGACGATATTTTTCAACGAACTTTCCATTCGTTTACGGGTTTTTGTGCAATTTTTAATTTCAATGAGATGAAGCTGTGTTGAGCTCTTCTTGTTCTCGGGAAATTAACACTGGTGGCAAACCTTTGTCTACCTGTGCTTTGAATAATATTTATGACCCCCGGAATGTGCACAGGATGTCAGTTGTCCATCGGTGATGGGGCTGTGAGTGCCGACAGTTCTCTGTGGTTGTGAATTATTGCGCGCGCGTGAAACGGTGACAGTTTAGTTTAATTGTTTATGAGTAGACTCCTAGATTTGTAGAAATAGGAGATGCATCAAAGTGTATCTATTTCTTCTCATTATCATAGTAATTGTTTATGGGTACACTTTATGGAAAAGAAATTGTTTCTGTCAATTATTGGAACTCGGAAATACATGCATGTTTATTTCCTCTTACATTCATTATAATATGATCAAAATAATGTATTCACCTACGCATTTTTCTTTTTAAATGCATAAAATCTCGGGATAGCAGACTAAGATTGGTCCAGCGGCCCCACCCACAATTTTTATTGATATTGTGTGGAAAACAATGGTTTTAGATTGAAAGATAACCCACTAAAATTCTAAGTCGCTAACCTTTTGTATAAGGATGATATGAGGGTAAATACCTTTAACTATATCATTTTTTTCTCGGTTTTTAATTAAGATATTCAGATAAAAAAGAACGAAAATACTCGAACTTACCTCCTTCATATCATACATTTTTTTCACCATTGTGATCAAATTATTAAGGGTAGAAAAAAATCATTTAATTTTTTAGGGGTGGGAATTGCAAGCGACCCTTCGAGTGACCACTTCCAAAAAATTCAAGAACAATGTTCTGTTGCTTATCTAACATATAAAAAAGTTTCAAGATGGTCGAATTGGTGGAACATAGTTAAATATTGAAAAACAAATGAAATTACGTCATTATAATGGTATAATGTACAGTGCAGTATTTCTTACGACTCCAATTAATAATTCTTATCAGGATATTAAGTCCCTTCTCTTGATAAATTATTTCTTTTTAAACGCGACGCATAACATTACATAAATAGTGTATAGTTTCATATCTGGTTATATTATACATAAATATGTATACAGGATGTCTCAGACCACCCGTACCACCCATTTATAATCTAGAAAATAGGTTATTTTCAAAAATTCAAAGTGTTTCTGTTATAAATCAGAGGCATATTATCAAATGGTAATGTTTTTAACTTCCGGTTTCGACCGGAAATAGGTGATTGAGACCAGAAGTTACATTTTTTAAATGGAACATGGTATTTTTTATTACGGATTCGGATTTTATGCGAAAAAAACAAGAAACTTTTATCTGAAACATTTTTTCAAGAAATGTCATTTTATGTCCTTTAAGTAACCTTCAAAATGATTCTTGGCGAAATAATGTTTTCACTATCTGCTCTAGGCATAACCCAGAAAGATGCCAGAAAGATGGCAAAAGATCATCGAACAAAGTGGAAAATATTTTATTGATCAAAGTTCATTACTTGCATAAAAAATTGGGCTATATTACACAGATAGTGAAAACAATATTTTGAAAACAAAATTCCCAACGTCACAGACAAACAGATCTAAAATTCGATTCTTTCTGATCGGTATTACAAAGACAGCGTTTAGGTCAAATTGCAAACACAATGGCGGCTCGCTGATGACAGATGAACGCAAAAAGGGGTCGCACATAAATCCTTACGATTGCGATACGTGCGTTTAATGCATACGCAGGTGAACCGTTGTGGTAGCGACGAAAAAACGGTCACCCATGCAGCTGCCTATTAAAATCGCGAGTCTCTGCAATAATCGCCAGCGGGAAATTTGTCCTGCCTACGGGAAAAAAGGTTCGCGTCCCCATCAATCACACGAAACCTTCCTACCGGCAAATTTTATTCGACGGTTTTCGCGAGAGGCTCGCGAATAATTATTTCGTGCGAGGGAATCGATGCCGCTGCCGGTTTCCGCTCGACAATTCCGACTAAACGATTAAATTTATTTAGCGTTTCGCTCATTTTGAGCGGCTGTCGCGACACGATTAAACGGTAAAATTTGTTTACCAGAATTTCCAATGTGTTCGCGCTGTGTTCTGAAAATAAAGTGAGAGTGGAGGGGCGTGGACATGGGAGAGAATCGCGAACGGAATTTTCGGTCGCAGAAAAATGCAGATTTTTATCGGAACGATAAGCGAGTCCCCGTGGCAATTCCCAAACGAGGTGCAGTAGGTGTTGGGGAAACGTATGATTGTATTCCTGCGAGCGAACGCGGTCCGGAATACGATAACCGAATGCTTGCGCATGGAAAATGGCGCTGGAGATAGTCAGCCGACGGGATTTTAATTCGATGCCGGTGGTATTAGGTGAAATTAGTGTAGTTTGTGAGTGGCGAAGCTGTTGGCGATTGGAGAATGCTGGGGAAGCCGGAAACCTTTTCTGGAACGTCCTGTAGATTTTTCTGGAAGCAAATTCGATCGATCACAGTAAAAAAAATCATCAGTATGTACCTGTACATTGTTTAATTACATACTATGGTTTGTTCTTTCTTCCAAGCGCCACATTATGAATCAATTCTGAATCACCGTGTAGCTGTAACGTTTCCTTGATCGCTGACATGAGAATATTATTTCCCAGCGATGCATGTCGGATTTTCTCAAGTTTTTATAACAATGTCACTGCATACCAGGTTTGAACCACTTTTGTACAGACCTGTAGAGAGCGGACGGACAGTTTAATTTGAAGCGGGGGGAGGCTTCCAGCAGTGTGCCCGGCGCGGTGTCTTCGTTTCCCGCGTTTTCATTCGGGGGCTGACGGGTCGAATTGCGTTTTCACGTGCCGGCAACTTCGCTTAATGAGTAATGTCGCGGGAATACCGATTTAGATCGAGTCCGGTGGTCCGTGTCGTTTAATAACGCCAATTGCGCCGGCACCGAGCAGATGCAAATTGCGCACTGCATTGATAATAACAGTTGATCCGCGGCCATGGAAAAAGGGAAAAACCAGATCCAACACCCCCGCTACCAATTTCCCCCGATGCACGGCCCGCGATGTCGCAGATAAACGAATCCGCGGAATGATCAAACTCTGCATGCCCGGTTTGCGTTTCACGCTTTCCAAATTTTTCGGCCACCCACCGAACGAACGAACGGCTGCCAACTTTTCCGCCCGGAAACCGTATATTTACTACCCCGGCGACTCCGAATTTTTCGAATTCCTCGCGGTGCGGTGGTTCCTTTGCATCTTCTCGGAAGCTTCTTTGAATTTTTTCGCGACACTCGTCATCGTTCTCGACGATCGTCCCCACCGGCTACCACGGATCTAATCGGATTTCTTGGCGCCCTGCAACCCTTTGAGACCAGCACAGTCTCACAGGGCTCTAGAATCTCACAGGAATTTCCCGTCGAGTCCTCAGCCAGCGCACACCGGGTTGTCATCTTTTTTGATCGACGAGTCTCTTGATCGTTCCTTCCGCCTCGAGCGTTTCTTTGCGGCTCTTCACAATTTTATCTGTCAACGGCCCTCGACCTTCCCAGTCCCTTTGAATTTTAGATCACCCTTGGCTTCTTTAATCGTTCCTCGAACCCAGAATTATTTCGTTCTCCGTGGATCTTCTGGAAATTCCTCGAACCCTGCTACTTTTAAAAATTTCTCTGGGCTGCCATCGGCGTCTTCCGACAGCTTCTGACATGTTACATTTTTGTACGTCATAGCTTCTTTAATTATTTATTTAAGAATTCTTGAGGATAATATGAACCTTTCAGTAACGACTATTTTAATTCTCCTGCGTTTTTTAAAATTTCCATACAGTTCGTAGACTTTGTTGACAGTTCTTGTACTTAGAAATCTTTTTGATTAGTAGAGTTTTTAAATTTTGTATACGTTTTAGAAAAGTTTCTCAAATTAAATATAAATTTATTTGTTAAGATTATATTAAGAGATATTTAGTGAAATTAGAATCGAATTTACCGTGAACATGTTAGGAAATCCTTTCAATCTTTTTAAAATTATTAACAGGTTTACAAATGCGTACAGACGTCCGTTGAAGTCTGTTCATCGAATCTGATGATGTCCCTTCGCCCTCTGCGAACCTTTCCGGAGAATTCCCCGCAGTATTGTGCTTTGTAAAATTTTGTAGGGTCCGGGACAATCTTTACCGACACGTCCCGACAATTTCGTGAAATCGTATTGTATCTCCGAGTGTTCTTGGATTTTCTAAGATCCCCCAAGAACATCCCGAAGTTCTTCGAATTTCCCGCAGTTCGTAATTTCTATTGTAAGTCCCGGGGATCTTTTACCAATTTCTTAGAGCCTCCAGGACAGTCTCCAAGGTGTGGTGTTCCCAAGCTCTTTGTAGTAGACACTGTTCTCTCTCTCTCTCGAAATTTTTCGCAGTTCATAATCTCTTGGAATCCCGTAGATCTCTCTACACCTATCTTCGAATCCATCAGGATATTCTGAATTTCCAGTGAAATTTCTAGCAGGGTTTCCTCGAGTCTCTGGAACCTCTTTAAATTTTCTACGAATCATAATCTTCTCTGGGACGACGGATCTGCGATTTCTCGAGCCTACCATCTCCTCGAGGCTTCTTCATTTTCTGAAGCTTCAGGATCTTCAGGATCGGTGAAAAAGTCCTCCAATTCTCCTCGAGATTCAAGGATAATTTCCTGGCCCTGCAAAGTATCTGAAGGACCGCTGTTTCCTGAAGAATACTAGTAATTTTGTAAAACCATCGATTCAATTTTACAACTGTGTAGACATTTATTAATCGTGTAAATCAGCTTTTAAAGGAAAAATGTAAACCTAATCTAAGAAATCTTTCGGCATATAAAAGTGTCTATGTTAGACAGTATTTCTTACCTTTTTTATTAAAACATATTTACGAATCGCGAAGCTGCAGGACCATTTGTAATCGTCCTGTATGTGGATGTCTTTTAAGGAGTTGTGCTTGATCAAGAGACCAAGGAAGGTGAAAATTAAAAATTTTTTCTCAATAATTGTCAGACTTGAAAAAATATTTTGGCATTTAAAAGCTGATTAGAGAGTGCCTCGTAATTTCTTTAATTAAAAAGTATTAATCAGCCACAATAATGTTAGAAACCGATTTATAATTATCCTGCTGATCAATTTCTTACAAATTTGATCTGCAAATTTCAATTTTCCGCTGGTAAGAACGTGGGAGTTCTCACTTTCTTGATGCTTCGAGAAATCGGAGAATTAATTTCGAGGAAATTTCTCGATGTCTAACGATTTCTCCATTCGCCTACTCTTCCCCGAATCTTCAAGATCTCTTCAAGCCCGTCGTGGTCCCGCTCAAGGACAATTTCCCGGCTCCCGGCAGCTAGCAGAACGCGCATTGTTCCGGGGATTTCGTGCAGCGTCCGATTAGGGCCTCTATCAATTGATCTTTCGTTGCATGCTTAGCTCTGTGTGCTTCCCTAAGAAGACACGACACAGAGAGATCTGGACCGTTTGAGCCTGAAATTAGAAGCAGGGGAAAGTTCTTGTATAGACGTGTCCGTATCACTATAGCGGGAAACGTGGTGCATGGGGTATAGAGGTACGTGGGACACGTGAGTTGTGGTTATGCGGTATGCGGGCATGCGAATAACCCGAGGGAAGATTGGCTTGCAAGGCTGCCATCGGATGGAGCGTTTGTTGAAACGATCACGCGAAATGAACCGACCGAATTTCCCTGCGACTCGAGTACCCCCGGGGATCACCTTTAATGGCTCTTTCCTCACGGCCTTCGTGGCTTTTACCATGGACCGTTGTTTGCACCGCGGCAAAATTGAATAGCAATTAATATGTCCCTGTCCCTCTCCAGTTATCTTCTTTGCGAATCTCCGTTACCGTAAACCGTTATCGAATTATTGGTCGAAATAGAAATTGTTCGAAAGTACACTTCCTGCCACACCTAATAACTCCTCCCACAATTTCAGGTATTTTTACTTCAAAAAATTCTTTGTTGTAGTCCAAATAATTGGAAATATGTACTTAAAACCTCAATTGCAAATAATTGTCTGATTAATATGTTTCTTCTATCGATCGTATTTGCTGTTAATAGATGTTAAATGCTTCCGGCGCAACGGTTCGATCATTTATTACTAATTATGAAGCAATTTTGCTAACTATAAAACAAAATCAACGTTTCGATCCTAGTTTGGATCCTTCTCAAGACTTATTTGAATCGCATCTGTAAAGTAAATATGTTATAATAATTTCAAATACTATTAAATGATTGTATATAAGGAATATTGTATAAAAACTCACTCACTTGCTTTGGGGAAAATAAATTTATAATAATTGTGTGGCACGTGTGTTACGTGCGTCTGACATGCTTGTTGTCAAAACACTGATGTAAGAACGTATTGAAAATGATCTAGGTTATATCTATCGATATAAGGCGGTAAATTTGGAAGGTCATAGTATGTTCTTAAATCCACTCTTACGAATATACCTTGATGGTAAGTCGTTATTAACGTTCAACTTTTATTGGAATCAGTTTCATGCAGTTAATTGTATGTGAGAAACAGCTAGTTCAAAATTTTTAGATAATGACAAAAATAAGGTTTATTGGAAAATTCATCATAGAACATTACTGGTTTAGTAATGTTGCGTAATATTCATGTATCTTAGGTGTCTCATACCTAAGATTTACGCTGCGATGTTTAATCATGTGAATAGTTTCCAATAGTAACCTTTGATGTAAATTTTGTTCTTTGTCAATAATTTTGGCGTTCTCAAAATCAAATCTATGATCCATTTCAAGTTAATGTTTCGCCAATGCAGTATGTTGTAGTGGAGTTAAGAAAATATTATGCTTATGTTCTGTGATACGGGTTTTTAGGTTTCTGGACGTTTGTCCAATATATACTTGATTATATCCCAAGCAAGATACTGAGTATACAATATTGCAACTTTCTAAACGTGGTAGCTTGTCTTTAACAGATGGAAACAAGGTTTTAAGATAATGTGGTATCATGAAAATTGTATGAATTCCTACACTTCGAAAGATCCTTTCTATGTCATTTGAGATGTTCTCAACATAAGGTATAACAACAGTATTTTTCCAATTGATTGGACCAGTTCTTTTAAATCTATCTTCCTTTCGTTTTTCAACCAAAAGAGGATGATATAATTCAAAAATACGTTCCCTGACGATGTTTGACGTAAAATTTTCTGAGTAACCGTTGTGTTTTAATACATTTTTTATCAACAGCAAATTGTTGGGTCGAAATTCAGGATCAGAGATTAAGATAGCTCTATCTATCAAACCTTTGATTAAGCCCACTTTATGTTGCAAAGGGTGAAACGAGTAGAAGTTTACATACCTACCCGACCAGCTAGTTTTATGAAACCAATTCGTTTTTAACCTATTTTCTGTTCTAATGACACTCACGTCGAGAAAGCTTAGACTTGAATTTCTTTCCATTTCATATGTGAATTGTAATCTTTCATGAAAGCTGTTAAATGTATCCAACAAAATTTTCAATTGTTCAGGTTTTATACATGTGATTATATCATCAACATACCTTTTTTACAGAACCAATTCAAACGGCAGTTTTAAAATAGAATTCTCTTCTAATCTTTCCATTACAAGATTTGCAACAACTGGGGAAATTGGAGATCCCATGGCTGTTCCAAATACTTGTTTGTAGTAAACACCATTAAAAATGAACACATTGGCTTCCAATACAAACTTAACAGCATGACGAGATTCGTCATGTTGTATGTTAGTATGTTGTTTTATTTCGTCCCGACGACAGTCTAATACCTGTAAAGCTAAATCAATTGGTACGTTTATAAATAAAGATGTTACATCAAGGGATATTCATTGGAATTTCATATTGGAATTTCAATTGTTTTAATTTCTTTGACGAACTGCCAGCTATCTTCTGTATTATAAGGGGATTTCCCTATTATTTTGGACAAAGTGTTAGCGAGAAATTTGGACAGTTTATAAGTGGGACCGCCGATGGAAGAGACAATAATTCTCCATGATAAATTTGATTTTGTTTGATAATTAGAAAAATTGCTTCATAATTAGTAATAAACGATCGAACCGTTGCGCCAAAAACATTTAACATTTATTAATCGTCTGGTTTCCTTAAAAAAATTTTGAAAGACTCTACCACTGAAGAGTCTATTAACCCTCTTGGATTCTTCAAACCAAAGAACCACAACTCCCACAATTTTAGGTATTCTGCTTCGAAAAAATTCTGTGGTGTAGTCCAAGTAATAGGAAATATGTATGCAAAACCTCGATACAAAGTGAATGATCGATTTCTTGAAAAAAATGTCCAAAGCCCACAAGATGACACTCTAGATCAGAAGACTTAAATGATTTTTTGGTGGCGTTATATTCTGAGGACTTTCACAGGTCGTTGTAACCTAACTGAACAGTCGTGATCATGGCGGACAGCTGTCCCCTAAATCACGGTACGATACCCGGGCCATTTCAACGCTGTCAAACACCGTTATCGAAACACAGAAGGGAGAGAGGACGCGTGCGCGCATTGGCGCTCTGCGATCTTGATGCGCAAAGATAATAATTGCGTTACATAGCCCTGTCTAAACGGTTTGCAGCCGAGACACGAGAATTCTCGTGATTCCCGCGGCCCATCCATTATGTACGGGTCACAAGAACACCGTCGCGTCGCCCACCCACGAGTTTTAGATTTAATTGTCTCGACAGG
Organism: Lasioglossum pauxillum; assembly: GCA_933228785.1. Classification (NCBI taxonomy): domain Eukaryota; kingdom Metazoa; phylum Arthropoda; class Insecta; order Hymenoptera; family Halictidae; genus Lasioglossum; species Lasioglossum pauxillum. The sequence continues at coordinate 14,828,203 of OW121706.1, read as the reverse complement.
CGAACAAGCGCCAGGCATAATTACATGCGCCACAGTGGAAAAAATATCAAACCGAACACATTCACTTGTTCAGTGCTTGTTGCGCCATTTGGATTATTTTTATAGTCGGTTTGTAATTGTTATTATTAGACTACGGATGTTTATGAATTTATGATAAAAAATGGATTAATCAAATACAAGATTGCAAAGGCATTACACGAATTGAAGGACGTGTTCATGCTATTCTTGGCTCATTAAAATTATTGAAAGAGGGAATACAGGGTCGTTTAGCATCTGTTCTTTACAGTTGAGTTGAACAATTTTTAACGAAATAATTATTTTAGATTGATGGACTTAATTATTCCACTGCGGATTTTATGCATAGATGAGAGAGATGAATTGAAGGAATTTGAAACAGTACAAATACTAAAGGAATTTGTAATTTTAAAAATTATTAAAGCAGGAAATTTGATTCCTACAGTGAGTGTACAAAGTATTCGTACACTTTTTAAAAACTAATAAGTTTTTTATAATTGTACCAAACGACCTGATTTTTTGTAATCAATTAGAAGTATTGGTTCACGAAATGATTTACAAAAAAGATTTTCCAAAAATTATAATTTACAAGGTTACATGCAAAAATAAAAAAGGCATTTTTCTTAACTTTTTTATTTGAGTCCTTAATGAAAATTAAAAATATATGTTTAGTAGATCTATGTTAGTTATACACGTGCTGGAAATTTCATCGAAATCGATTAACATACACACGAGCTACAAGCGGTTAAAAATTGTGAAAATCGTAGTTTTACACGACTTTTGATCAATTTCTGCTTCAAATCCACAGAATCGTACATCTTTCGATGCGTGTCGTTTTTTTCAACCGATTTCGATTAAATTTTCAGTATGTGTATAGCTAACAGATCTACTAAACATATATTTTTTTAAATTTTCATTAAGGCCAAATAAAAAAGGTTTTAAAAAATGCCTTTTTTATTTTTGCATTTAACTTTGTAAATTATAATTTTTGGAAAATCTTTTTTGCATATCGTTTCGTACAACAATGCTTCTAATTGATTATAAAAAGTCAGATCGTTTGGTACAATTATAAAAAAGTTATTAGTTTTTAAAAAGTGTACGAATACTTCGTACACTCACTGTATGTCTTGCAACTGATCGAGATAATTTTTATTTTGCATAAAGATAAACTTTTACGTACGAACTCCAAAAGAAATTGTTGTACGTCATTCGAGAAAGCTTATTGATTTAAGGAACCTTTGTTTCTTTCTTCAATGATTCTAATTAGTCGTGGAAGCATTGTACATATAAAAATTATATAAATTGAACGATACAGGAGCTACATTCATCCCTTTTTTAAAACGAATTTAATGAATTGGAAATGACGCAACAGTAACGCCTAGCAATATTTAATTTACCACGGGCATCAGAGCAATGTTTGTGACAGAATATAAATTGCTGAAATTGTATTAAAACGAATGTAAGATAAATCTATAATATGATAGAATACATTTGAATATCGAACTGAAAAGAATATAATTTTACTAAATAAACGGAAAGAGAAATGAGGAGCTTCTGAGGCAGCACGGCTGTGTAAGGTAATCAAAGCAGGACAAAATTTGTTTATTGAAAATACATGTTTGCCACTTTACCCCGTGAAACAGGCCATTTCTTTTTCAAATATTCGAAGCGAATTTTTTGTAATTACTGCATGGAATATTCGTTTTGTTCGAAGGTTTGCAGTCTGGTTAGTAATTACTGATAATATACTTCGAAGTAAAAACACATAGTTTGCATTATCTTATTTTATTATCAAAGCTACAAGTATGCGTCCAATCCTCTTCCCTTTTATATGAACATAGAAAAACAAAAGTAAAAATAATTTCATGTAATGTAGAGTTTAAAGAAAAAGAAGAGATTACGCACAGATCGAAGTCATATAAAAATTGTCGAATAGCGTGTTACGACTCCTTGAATGCATACATTGTCGTCTAACGATTCGCGGCATCCTCGAAACGAGAAAAAATTTATTTCAAAACTTCGTTCCACTTCGAAACGCTCGAAACGCGTATTCATTTCACAAAATAATAAAACTCCGCTAACGAAGGGTGTCACAACTGTTTCAACTCGGCAAATAAACCCGGAACATGATAAAAAATTTTGCACATATATTTATCGCTTCAAAGAAAAGAATATCGAATAACGAAACTCGGCTAACGAAGAGAGTTCGAAATAATCGAGCAGCGGCCGAACGGGAGTCTGAAACAGAAAACCATCCGCGCATTTACTAGAAATAACAATAATAAAAGTTCGTTAACGAACGGTATCGCAAATTTTTGAGCGACAGAGGCACCCGCGAATTGAGCCGTTCCGGTGTTAAATTACAAGCCCCGTCTGTTAATCCCTGGGCTTATGAAAGTTCCTGAAAATCGATTTGTGTTGATTTTTTGGAAGTGAATCGGCCGAACGAATGGCCGCAGTAAATTCCGATGGTCGATAATTCGATGCGTAATTATTCTGAAATAAACAGCATTATCGTTCGACGCCTATAAACTTTTTAATTACGCGCGTCGTTCTCCGATGGAAATTGATTGGTCCGTTAAAACTTCGTTACAGTGAACACCGCGCACAGTCGTTCGTCACTCGTAATGAACTTGGTTTCGGGGCGTAATATACTGCCGCGGCAGTGATTATTGTCATCGAATGACCGGGTTATTGTTGAGTACTCTAATTACACCTTTCACGCGGCCCCTCCTCGCCTCTGTTTGAACAGGATTCAAGCGCCGCGCCGCGTCGCGCCGTACAATTGCGCGCTAAGGTCTTGTTTGTGTCCATACAGTACTGCCCTAACTGATTCTGTCGCATAGCCAGTTCACGGTTAATTAAGCCTAATTCTCGACACAACCTATCGACATCTCTGTCTCTGTATACAACCGCGCAAATAATGTTCACGTTCTTTTTTTAAACTCGCAGACGCACAATGATATCCGTTCCGCATTATCATGTGAAAATATTTACTCGATTGCGTGCGCGATATTTACGGTAGCATTTAATTATAACGCAATATCTACAGACGGGGATAATCGAATTTATTTGTTAATGCATATTTCATCGAGATGCATAATATTGAATGCAAAAAGTTTGTTGTCGGTGCGATGATTTAACGAGCATGTTTTACTCTATTGTAGAGTTAATTGGGTATCAGATAACGTCATGTTGTGGTAATACCAATATCATTAAGATGGTAATATCTGGCGAGAGACACTGTAGATGCGCAGTTAGTATTGTTAATAATCGGGCATTTAATATGCAACAGTCTGATAAAAACCTCCCCGTCATATCATCGGGCAACTTTCCGCAATGGAGGCCCGGTTAAGTCGATCGAGGCGTTCGAAATCATTGGCTCCTGCCACGACCATTGTACTTTGTTGGCAGTGTGGGTGCCTAACGGGGAGCCTAACGCTTCGTTTCGCTTCGACAAAGCGGAATAAACCGATTGCACGCGCGAACGAAGGGCACCCGGTGGTCCCGGAGAGTTAATGGGCGAGCACCTCGCGAACTACCTAGCCGATAAACCGAAAGGAGACCGGATCAAGCCCTGGAGGTAGAGCGAGGGGAAACTTCGATTGATCGTGGGATCAAAGATCGAGGGACCCAGAATCGAAGCTTCTCTGTGAAATCTCTTGGGGGGGGGGGGGCGAGGCGGTTGCTGATACAGACCGTGACCTGGGAACCGGACCGGTGAGGCTGCATTGTCGGATGATTTTTAAAACCCCTCGTGTTTGTCAGATGATTTTTAAGACCCTCGTGTTTGCCGGCAGATATTGGAGGATACAGAGTCCTCGATGTTTGGGGAGCAATAAAGTGTATCCTTTGAAGCTGCTCGCCGCACGGATCCTATGAGAACCAGCAGACCACTCACTCGATTGCCCCGGATAAGTGTCCGGGGTATTGATGTGTGGCTGTTCGGCCTCGTTAGGTAATTGTGTGCGGTCTCGAAACCTCCATTTCGCGTCCCATTTATCGAATACCGAGTGTATAGATATTTACAGAAATGCATTTAACTTGGACCGAAGTATGTATGTCCCTCTCTCCAATTTTCTTGCAGCGAAACTGTTCATTTAATCCCTAGAAACTGATATATATGTTGAAACTGAGTTAACAGCCCTACGAGGACGTGCATAGGTAGATTACAGTCAATGGGGTAAACTAAAAAATTCCTAGGCTAAACAGTTCAATTAAATGAAAAAGAGTATTACAGTAATTGTTCAATCGAAGTCCTGGGTCGCCTATCTAATCGAAGTCCAGTGCCTACTCACTCCACTGCCTACTCACTCCACTGCCGGCCAACGCTGCGCCGCGCCGCACAGTGGTCCGAGAGCGGCAGAAAACGGCAAAAACCCTAGGAAAGCTCTATTTCGAGGAAAATCTCGACAAAAAATGTTTGTAACCGTTCTTGGTCACGAAAAATAATAAATACATTAAAAAACAGGTAAAGTTTATTTACATTTTGGTCACGAAAAATAATAAATAAATTAAAAAATAATTAATAAAATAATAATAAATAATACATTTTACACTTGTTTTCAATAGTATGTATTGTGAGAATTGTTAACACGATTTTTCAAATATTTCCGATGATCTGACAAAAAATTTTTCAAACGAAAGTTGATTAGTGTTCACTTTTCTACAAACTTCAATACAAAAAAATAATGAAAAATCTCTTTTTGTATAAAAAATGAAGGTCATCTCAATTTTTTAAATATTAACATATATTTTTTACTTCATAATATTTTAACTGGTATCAAGACGAGTCCCACGACCTATCAATAATATAACATTAAACCTTGAAATAACGCTACAATAGTTTTGGCCTCAAAAAGCGAGCTACCGTCACTGTGTGACGGACCGTCAAGTGTTCCAGAAAGCGGAGCGTTCTTTGACGCGTTCTCACCGACATTTCATGAGATAAAACCCAAAGCCGCAGGTTACCGCAGCTGAACTTTGCATTTATTGTTTACTTAGATATCTACAAACGTTATTTTTCCATTGGCACGTTGGCGCAGTTTGGCGCAGTTTGGCGCAAGAGAGATATCGTCTTTCAAACTTCATTAACGTTGCTCTTTTCCCCGTTTAATAGCATTATCTGCAGAACTACTCGAAAAAATTAAAAATAAACATTTTTCGCGATTTATTCCGGGTCTTCGTACTTGAAGGATTCCAGAAAAGAAAACATTATTTACATTACTATTTTTACAGGCGCATAAGGTTTCTTCAAACATGCGCTAGAATTTATGCTGAAAGCTAGGTATGTTTAGCATGGCCAACTTTAAGACGTTCTACAACAAAGTGAATTTGGATTTTGAACTGATTCATCCTAGAAATGTTTGAATTTACTCTCCTACTAGTCAAAAATATAAAAAATTTGGTTTTTTAAGAAACTTGAAAATATGGGGTTTTTGCCGCTCTCAGACCACTGTGCGCCGTAGGGCGGCGATGATTGATCTCGGCTCGGGTATATCGGTATGAACACCACAACATTGACTCGAGTGAATCGAATTCTCAAACTTCTTAATTTTCATTATTGTTTTATGGGACTTTTACTAGCTTATTCCTGGCATTTCTCTGATTAGAATGACACCAAACACGATATAATTTCAACTGTATTTAGTGGTTTAATCGCCGGTGAAAGTTTCGGGAGCAAGGAAGGACAGCGACAACGCGGGCCTTTGAACTGTGCCGGCGACGTCGACTGTCCGCGTCTCTTTCTTTCCCATACGCTCTTTTTCGTTGCGTTCGAAACTTTCATCGTCGATTCAACCACTAAATACAGTTGAAATTAGTTCGTGTTTGGTGTCATTTTGCATTAGAAAAATGCCACGAATATGTTGGCGAAAGTTCCATTAAAAAATAATGGAAAATAAAGAAGATGCAACTTTGGTGATTACGCACGGGCCTTTAAGCTGTGCCGGCGACGGCGACACGCTTCGGCCACGCGATCCTATTTCATTCTGTCCTTCTCTATGTTCGAGACACAGTCATAAAAAAATAGCCTCTCTACGTTACCGAAGTCCGTTCAAAACACGGGTGTTGGGACTTCGATTGAAGAATTACTGTACTTAAAATCGTTCGAAATTGAACTTGGTAAATGAAAAAAGAGCAGGTAAAAGTCGATAAAAATTAGGGTGTGCTACCGGTTAGTGAATGCACCCCGACGAAGTTAGTGTCGCCGTCGCATTAGGCGATCGAGTCGCGTCGTTGGCGTCGTTTAAAGCGTCGCTTTTTGTCGGGAGGGTAGTGCATAAATATGACCGCGGAATTGAAACGCTTTCCTCGATATCGGAGCGAGATTTATTGGCCGAGCTCCTTTGTGCGGGGGCGTCTCGGCTCCTGGAGCCCGGCTGCCGCTTGTTGTTGCGATATTTTCCATTGGACTTCGATTCGGCGGGTGCCGGTGAAACGGGGGCGGTGAAACCCGGGGGTGGCTCGGCGAGAGTTCCAGACGAGTGGAGTTTCGAGAACCCGGAGCTATGGAAATTCTTTTATTAATGGATCAACCGTTCTTCCGGGCTTTGTCGAGTGATTTTTACGAGTCGAGGCGCGGGGAACTACGGTCCGGACAATTTCCTAGAGAGACACTTCACCGGTGAACGTGACGACGATGGTGTGGATGCCTGATGCCTGCTTTCTCCTGGTAAAAGACCTCAGTTGAGGCATTAATTGATAAGTGGAGAGGTTTGATGGGTTGAGAGTGGAAAGCATGGGAAATGTAGTGGTCGCGTCGAGTCACGTGACGGACCACTGATTGGTTCAGTTGCGTCACGTGACAGCGTCTCATTGGCTCATTTGTCACGTAGGGATTCAGCCACAGCCCTTCTTGAAGTTTTTATCGAATGTGGTCTAACGTTGTGCTGCATTTGTTACAGAAACAACCACAACAAATTCTTCGGTGATTTTTTAAATAATTTGTGCTTCACAGTACTTTATGTTTATATTATATATGTAAAGAATAACTCTAGGTGTTTTAGAAATGTGTTGAGTTATCACTAGATTGTGGATCCTTGTGCAAAATTTTATTTTATTATATTGCAGCAATATATTTAAATTCGTACATGTTTATTCTTTCTTTTATATTTCACCTACTCGCATTCGTTGTAAATGCATAAAATGGTCAGTCTAGTTATAAGAATAGTCGAATATATTACAGTACAATAAACGATGATTTTATGGTGTACAAATGGGCTATAAATGTTGCTTGAATTGGCTATGTTGGTAATCCAAGAAGATACGAGATAGTGTGAAATACATTATTAATGTACTTTATATACGATGTGCATTGTTCGTTTAGCTTAGTTAACTCCCAGGTCAAATGCCAGCACGAAAATGTTAGTTCAAATGTGTGAATATACACAGACCCTTGAGAGATTTATGATCTCAGACTGTTGCTGCATCCGAGGACTATATTCCCATCCAAGGAAGCTAAATTTGTGATAATCGCACTGTTAACAAGCTTGTTGTCATCGTATACATGTAACAATAAGCGAATGCTGCTCCCGAACGGTGGTATCGTTCGTAGATTAGTTACATACATACTAGATTACGGTGCAGGAACACGTGATGGGATTAGCATATCGACGAGTTTGTTAGTTCAACAGTTCGAAGTGTCGCGGGCATAATTGCCACCAATTCATGGCGCTCTTGCATTACAATTTTGTTGGAATAACAAACCCGAAAAGACAACAAATGCCAAAAATTGCTCGGAACTCTTTAACATTTACGTAATAAAGATATAGATATTATTATTGTAGAATGTTAAATTTGACAACAATTTGCAGAAACAAAAGAAATACCATTGTTATACATTTTTAATTATTCATACAATTTTTATTTCGCATCTACAATATCTTACGAGACTTGCGCCAATTAGTTCTAAAAAAAATTTTTATTTTCATGGTAATAATATCGCTCAAAGAAACCATACATATTTTCCATTCCACACGGAAACTGATACTACCAGCCTGATTAATTAATACAATTTAACAAGTTGCGCAACTTCCATTTTTGCGCAAACACCCACATCCCAACAATTGCCTTGAAAAACCCATTATAATTTCGCGTAGTAAAATCGCCCGGAGGAATCGCGCGTATTTTTTCATCCACGCGAAAACTGATACTGACGTAATTAATATTAATACGTTCAACAAGTTGCGCAATTTTAATTTTACACAAGCATGTACCTCTCAGTAATTACTTCGAAAAGAAATTTAATTTTCGCGTAATAAAATCGTTCCAAGGATCCATGTGTATTTTTTCCATTCCACACAACAACTGTTCGTAATTAATCGATACGTGAAAAAATTATAACAATTTTGCGCAAACATCCGCATCCCAATAATTGCTTTAAAAAAACAATTTAATTTTCGCGTAATAAAATCGTCCGACGAAATCGCGCGTGCTTTCACGTTTACACGAAGAATGGCAAATATTCGCGAGTGTGCCGAGCCATTTATTTCGCCACAGTATCTGGGTTAGAAAAAAAGTTCATCGCGGAACAAAGAAGTGGCGCTTAGGGTCAACACTTGCAATTGGGCGCAATTTTTCCGGAGTCGTCTGGTGATACAATATTTTTTTTCGGGTTATCTCGAATTATTCCAGTTGCTGACGATAGAAGAGCTTTCTGTCTCTCACTCCGTCATTTGTGAGCCTCTCTTTTCCGCGCGCGGGCGCGAATTACGAAAGCTCGGCGCGGAGCAAAAACGAGGAACGGAAAGAAATGGAACACGAATCACGACCCTCGGTTTTGGTAAATAACAACGCGGCCGCGGACCGGTAAACGTTGAACGAAGATCTTTTTTGCATTTTCCACCGTTCCCGGTGTTGACACAGCGTTTTCCCTACCACCGGAGAAGGGATCCCGTTTCGCGATTTTTTCGCCGACCGGCACGGTGCAGATTATTTTGATAAAAACAAAAAAAAATAGCAGAGAGGGAATAGCGGAAACGTTAGAAGTGTGTCGCGGATTTCGTGGATAGAGAAATTAAACGTGAAATGGTGGCACTCTTTCGACCAATTTTTGCGACTCTCAACCGTCTCCTTTTTCTACGCGATTTTCTACCATGCTCGAACACTGGAATGCAACTGGCACTGCACCGAATCAGTATTCATTAGTAATGTGGAGATTCGTGCATTCATTGGTTCTTTCATTTTTTAAATTCGACACAGAGAGATGTTTGAAAGAGGTCAATTGGACGTTCGTCTTCTTTGGAGGATGATAAAGTCTCTGATAGGGTGAAGGAATTTTTTGCACATTTTATTCCATCTAAATCATCTTGTGAACTTTTATTTTATCGATAGGAAAAAACTTCCTAAACGAAATTTTTTTACGATCAACATTAATAAAATTTCAGTATTTTAACAAGGAGTTGTGGTTTAACAAAAATATACATATACATAGTACGTTTCTCGAATCACTGAGAAATGTGTGGAATGTCCACGAAGAAGAATGTTATAAAAGACAATAATTTATAATAATTGATTTAGTATATTCTTTCAATCTCAACCAGTCCATTCGTGACGATCCATAAAATCAATCATGCGAATCCTTTGATTCCCGAGGTATCACAAATAATTAACGAGCAAATTGTATAATAACGAGCTCGCGATAATTGTTTACAGAATTAATAGCCAATCCCTATTAATGCGTCACTTATGTGATCGAATGATTGTTTATATTCGATACGATTATTTCTAACGAATCCTCTAACTTGTAATTGTTCCCAGGGATTAAATTATTCAATAATCCGATTGAACAGCCATTATTGCAGAGAACTAAATGTTCGGTCGATTTCAGAGAATTACATCGCGTAACGTGATAGATCTCCAATGCTGTGAGTTTTAAGATCATAATTGTTAGCTGGTATAAAAAAAGTGTTATTAACCGACGGGATTTATTACGTAGGATATGATAAATCAATTTGCGAGTGTACCAGAATGTTTTACTAGGTCCCTTTTACAGCGTGGTCGTAAATTCGCGACTTTACAGCGTTCATATTTTTCCCCATTCCTCAGGTTCGCTAGCGTGCTGCGAAAAACATCGACAATACGAAATTTCCTCTTGACTGGCTCCGGTACTTCGGGAATCAGTTTTCCTTCTCCATCTGTCAATACAATACGCAGTACCGCAGCGTCTCGCACCGGATCGCCTTGTCTAGTTCGCTGCCTTAACATTCTTCTGAAGCATTTCGAGTCCGGTTGGCTCAACGCGGTTTCGACACGTCTTCAATTTCCGCTTTTGCAACTCCACGCTTTATCGTTTCCTCAGGATCGAAGCAGGAATTAATTTTGAAAGCGTCGAGAAATCGTTCCGACACCTCAGTTACAGTAAATATACTAATATCATTATTTTCTTTTTTATTGAAACACAAGTGAAACTAGATTTAAGTTAGTTAAATATTTCAAAGCCATCTAGTATAAAAATTTTGTTGGTAGTTGATAATGATTTACTTAAATTATTTTCGGAGCACTTTGCTCATCCCATTTTAGTTGTTAGTGCAAATTATTTCAGCAGATACTGATCTAGACTTTTTTCGTTGTTTTTTCATTAATGGAGAAATAATATTGTAGCATGTATCATATTTGATTACTTAATCGCTAATCGAAAATTTCTGGTGCACCTCAGACGGTCCATTTTAGCTGGTGGATTTTGGTTAGTGAACTGTTTCAATGCATCTCAATCTAGAATCCAACAGTTTGGTATTTCGTCTGTATAAAAGTTTTGAAATTAATTTAGCAGCGGTATTAAATCAAACAACACCGCTACAATTTCGTTCGCCCCATATATCATTCATTTAGATAGTTTCAGAGTTCTAAATGCTGTGTTCTGATCAACTGGATTCTAAATTGCCTATTCTAATTTGTGCCTTTCACAAATGAAAATATGCATTGTCGCTAAAATTGTATTCACAGCAACATTATTAGTCAATCAGTGTTCGTTTAAAATGTTCCATAAACTTGTTGACGCCCCCCTTTATTAAGCCATATTTTCAAATGACACACTCGGAGATCTTAATGCACGTCAATTAATTACATCAGATAGTAATATTCGTTTTATTCCGAGACAGAGCACTGCAATAAATTAAACGACTGTATTAAAATATGTGATGCCTCTCAAATTTTCATAATTCCGAATATCAATCACCAAATTAAGATGTCCGACTGTGATTAAAAATTGTTCTGCATCGATTGCAGCAGAACAGGATTTCAATCAATTTAATATACTTCAAATCTTCAGTTCACCCATCAACCCCGACTCTCTAAAAATAAACATCCCCAACGCCTCCGAACCAAAACACAGAAAACAATTCCAATGTCTCCAAAATTTCACAAACAACTTCACCCACCCCCATCTCAAAGTTCCAAGCCATTCCACCCTAACAGCCCGAGCTCCCCCAAAGATCAGACTCGCCCCGATATCGAAAGATCTATAAAACAAAGCAGAGAATCCAAAGAAGAAAAATTGCAGATCAGAGGGACGCTAATCCCGACCAAAGGGAGGTTGTTAGGGTTCGGGGGTGCGTTCGCCACAGTAATCAAAGCGCAGTCGAAGCATGCATGGTCAATACGACCGAAACGAAGTTCCGAACGCATAATCGAAGCTGCAAACGCAATTACGGGAAAATAACCGCAGCGGTGGTTACGTCTTGTGCGTTCACTGGGACAGTATTGATCTTCTGCGTATTTCCCTCCCTCCACGAGCCTGGGTTGCTCCTCTGCGTACATCGCAGCCCTGCTATTATCATTCTGGCGATTTTCGCGTTTACGGAACAATATTTCTTTCCGCCGATAGTTTATTAACCATCCACACGCTCGTCCGGATCGACCTCGCGGTGATTTATAATTAAAACAATAGTAGAACCACCACCCCGCAGAAACACCCCGAGAAACCACTCTGAAATTTCGTTCTCGGTTGATTATTCGAGTAAAAACTCTTTAATTGTCAATGGAGTATCGATTGCTGCAGGTGCTAACACCGTCGCAGATGCAATCAGAGGATCACGGTTTATTGTGTCCAGTTTCCCTGCAGTCGATACCTCCTTCAACTCCTTCTGGAATCCATGTTGGATTTCCCGAGAGACACGCGAACGCAAGTTTCAAGTTCGAAACTGTGGCTAAGATGTCCTGCAAAATATTCGGGCTTGACACAAAGTGCAGGTGCATATTACGTTTTTAGAGGACTGTGTTTGTGTGTCAATATTGTGTTCGTGTTGGTATACTGTCTCGTTAAGGTAACATTCGAGGGAACCGTGAAAGAGAAGTATTTAGCTAGAGAATTGTCTGTTTGGGAACGGATTTTAATATTTTTTATGCTAAATGTTATTATTATATTAAGGTTTTTTTATGCCTTTGCGAGGAAATGGACAAAATTGAAGCCGTAAAACCATTTTTAAAAAGGACAGTCCTCAAATGAATACTGTTATTAAAAGAAGAACTAGGTGTCCGTATATTATATCCAACTTATGAAAATTGTTAAAGGATAAAATGAATTTTTATTCTCGCATATTCGCTGGAATAATAAAATTTATTCAGTCACTTCCTCTGAAGGGATATTTATATACCGATATGATAATAATTATAGTTGTTAATATAATTTAATATGACAATTATTACATTAGAAATCCTGTAATTTACCTGCGGTAACTGTAGTGGTAAACGCTTCTCGTCCCAGAAAATTACATCCACGATAGAAAAAGACTACGCTCATCAAGAAGTATCTCAGAAAACGCGCCATTAATTTCCCGTTAATTCCGGTGTCTTGTAACGCAACGCGCGAGTAATTATGGAAATATTAATGGATCGTTGACGGTCCGTGGAATATCTTTTTCCAAGAGATCACAGAATCCTCCGAATTTCGTGCTCGATTACTCTCCCTTTGTTCCCAGCTTCTCTTCCGGCTTCGCGATCATTTTTTCTCGACTTGTTTTTACAGAGCGGTTTCTCTCCCTCCGAGGGCTGGAAACTTGTTTGTAGCGCGAGGGGTGGGGGGAATTACGATGATTGATCCTTGCCGTTTCGTTTCTGTTTCTTGTTTCTTTTCATTAATGGACTTTTAATGAAATTCTTTTTACATCCGAGTGCGGGGAGAGGAAGAACATATGGAATCTTTCGCGGCGGTTTGCTGCCCGCCATTCTAACTACCGTTTTTCTCGGCGCCGCCATTTTCCGCCGGTGGCCGTTGTTTTTCGGCCAGATTGTTGCTAATGATAGATCTGGCCAGTAATTATTTTGATGTTTGCTCCATTTTTTTTTCAATTTGGGCTCAATCCATTGGTTATTCGAAACGTTCGACCAGGATTGTTATTCATTTAAACAATCTTTTGCGGGCTTCGACATGAAATGTGCAAAATTTACTATGTGTGTGTATGGTTTGATGTAATTATATTCTTCCGAACCTGCTGTTCGACAGATTATTTGAAAACAATTTTTGTATTAATACGCAATTTAAAAATAAATCTTTCATTTTAAAAAAATATTTCGACGTCGTGGCAATCTTTTAATAAATTTCACAATTGTTTTTGTTAGTGTACAACATATAACATAGAAACTGGGAACTTGATCGGATATTTGGTTCTTCCGGTCCGTTGTGTATTTGGATCGTTTAGGTTATGTTTAGCCCGTTCGGACCATGAGCGGTCATTTTCTTCCGCAGATTGTTTAATTATCGCCAATTACGGTCGACGAGAGTTTTAGAAGGTAAACGGCACATTGTTAACGATAATAATGCCGGGGCAAAACACATTCGGTCGGATAACACCGGATCCAGCTCGCTTTGTTGTACTCGTGATAACATATTGTGGAAATGTAATTAGTCGCCGCAACGACGAATGCTCCTTTCCATTTGCTGATGTTTTGTTTAATGAGATATTCTTTTGCAACCTTATCCGCAGGATATTCGCGGCCGCGCGAACTATTATTCTACTAATTGGAATCGAAGGGAGTACAATTGCGAGCTGCAATTCCGGTGTACCTTATGTGCAACATTCCGGCTGCCCAACCATCTCGGTTGAAACTGTAATTGGTTGCGCCAGAGATTATTAACGATGCTGTACCGTTGAAAGCAACAACCGGGATAATCGTGTTGAAAATTTCTGCGAGGTTCGAAAAGGTTCAACAATCAAACAGAAAATTCAACTTCGCGCAACAAGGTTCGAGTCCGGGAAATCTTCCGCGGAGAAGAAGAAAATCCTTTAATCGCTGAACAAACGGCGCTTCAATTAACGCAACTCCCACGAAGTTTAATTTGGTATCGTGGAACGGTCCGCTATTTTTGCGAATCGATCGAATATTCCTATGAAAATATTGACCAGCCAGAGTCAGCTGGAAAATCCTCGCGGACATTTTTTCCCGGATTTTTCCGGTGGACCCGTTCGAGAAAACAATATCCTCGAACAACCGGTAAACAATTGCACACAGGTCGCGGTGTACCGAAGGACACGACCGGCTATAATTCGCGAAAGTTTTAATCACTTTATAGGCCAACCGGAAAAACTTTGATAAGCATAATAGCCGGCGGTAAGAGTTCGTCGAACTTGTTAAACTCTTGCGCAGTTTCGGCAACGTCGTGGAATTATGCATCGTCGTGTGCACGGATATGATAGAAAACAATAGCCATCGGGATGGGGACGTGCTCTAGCGTGCTTATTAATCGTGTTTGAAGGAATAATCGATAAGCCACTCTGACCTAGCCGCAAACTTTTCGCGAGTTTTCCGGCGAATCTCGGTATTCGCACCCCACATGTATCTCATTGAGCAATGACAAACTTCCGGGGCAAACTGTTCCCGGTTAATATAAACACTAATGGTGGCAGTGATTAACTACCGAAGAGGTAATTAACCACCCAGCTGATGAATTCGCTGGTTAAAATCATAAACGGTGCCGGGAATCCATCTTTGCTAAATTTTGTAATTCGTGTGGTTTAATTCTTATACGCAGATAAAGAAACGGTTACCGAAAACGGTACGCAGCACCATATGTAAAGAAAATGGCGCCCAGAACTCCGTCCACCTCGCGACTCTGAATTGACTTTTCTCGCGAACGAAGCATTCTTTCATTTTATTGCCATATATTATTTTTTACGATGGCACAAATTGACTGGTATATGATAGACGGCGCCACCTGAAAAGAAAATGTCGTCCAGTCATTCACATCGCGACTTCAAATTGAATCTTCTCAGGAACGGGGCACTGTAGAAAGGATTTATTACCGGTTTGTTATTCAGGGCGATGGCGGTAATCGTTCGGATACATTTTCCAGCGCAATCTCTCCCCGATTCTTTGGTAATAAACGCAGGAATGCGGCCAGCACTTTCGCGCGAGCGACACAAGAGACTATCCTCTCTTACAGCTTCAGCTTCGTTAACGCGTAGAATCGCGATTGTGCCGTGGTTTCCTCCGTCGTAACGCCCTCTCCTTACGATTTCAGGAATTTCATTGCGAGCATCGTATTGCGCGGAGGAAACACGTGGTTACGTTGCATAACCCGTTTCGCGTTGGCCCCGCGATTATGAAGAATTCACAGCCGGCGTGTTTAAGCGTTGCTCTTATGAAATATTCCAGCCGGTTGTTTCTTTGATGTTCGCGAGGGATAAAGGGGGATATCTCATTGGTCGCGCCCGAGCAGCGTGCGCATTTTAATGACGGTTCCATTATACGTCGGATCTTAATGTGACTTAAATGCCCGTATTTGTCCTGCGGGGATAAATAAATGATAGCGAGAAGCTGTACGCGCGCGAGCGAATCTTTATTCGTCGCTTCTCCCCTCGCTGATGAACGATGGCCGCGACAATAACGAGGAAATGAAAGCTGTTCCTTGATATTAATGATTATTGGTTCATTACTGAACGCACGCCGCTCTGTACGATCAGTTTTCAATGTTCTTTCAGCATGCGGCGCGGCGGGCATGACAAACGATGTGTGAATCCGGTTTCAGTTTCGAGTTTCATTAACCGCGTGATTGTATTAGAAGTTTAATAGCTATGATCTTATCGAAACAGCTACACGGCCGCGTTAAATTATAAAGTCGCAGCTGCCGCGCGCGAAACCCGATTGCCAATTTGTGCGTACATCGACCGCAAATTCGGCCGGAAAAACCCAGCGAATTTCCAATCCGAGCAGAAGTTAAGTCTACATCGGCAAGTAGATTACAAAACTGTGTCGAGACCGTCGGAAGTTACATCGAGAGTTTAGAAAACTGCGAAACCCCATTAATCGATCTCTGTTTACATTGAAGGGATTTCGAACTTAATTCACATGGAAACAGATTCGACTGAACCTTTAAACTTCAAATGTATTTTGCAGCGAACGTATACCTGTTTCAAAGAAAATCTGCTCTGCCGGCTTCAAAGGCTTTAATGAAATATATTTAATTGTCTGGAGGGTTGCCTCAATCGCATATTCGTTCAGGTTCAGAATATTGTTAAATTTAACACGTAGTAGGGGGCAGCTTTCAGTTTTGTAATTATATATTTTATTATTTTACCCGAGTAATTTTCCATTGCATGCGAGTCTCCTGAATTGATAAATGTTTCGATGAGTTTACTTATTAGAGAAATTGATTCGTTTGATTGCGCAGCTTATGTCAGCGTAGATTGTTTTTTTCTATGAAGGGAACTTTTTAAAAAAATAGTCTTCAGTTTCTGTGGGAGAGATAAAAGTAGCAGATTTACGAGGGAAGATCCAAGTTCGCGAGGCGCAGAGTATTTCCGTGACGTCGGCGCCGGGAAATCGAAGGCAGTCGAGTCCCAAATTGAATCGTGCAAGTCGAAGCCGCAAGACCCCGAGGTTGTCCCATAAAATTGTACTCCCATAGTTCGAGATTTAATTACAAAATCGAGGCGCGCTCGGTGTCGGGCGTCCTCCGTCGAAAACGGAACTCCCGAACTTCTCTCTGGATCGTGCCGCAAATTCGATGCGGTTCGAAGCCTCGAAATTTGTCCGCAAAATCTACCACCTCTAAATCCTCCCGGTTCGACTCGCAAAATTGTCTACACGAAGACTGTCCCCACCGCGAAGTCGATAAAACACGCCTCCATTCCTCAAAATTTGAAAACACGCTTGATTTGTAAGATGCTGTGTAAATATGTTTGTAACTCCAAAGAAAAACTCCTCACATGTTGGTCAATGAGCACACAAAGTTTGGAAATAAAGTATTCAGTACTTTTCTTCTAAAAAAATTCGGAAAGCAGACCATACTGATCGTTTGAGAATGAAACTGGTAGGTGGCGCCACCTCCGAAGAAAATGGCGTCCAATTTCTTCGTCCACCTCGTGATTTTAAATTTAATTTTCTCGCGAACGAAGCGTCCACGACACATTTTATTGGACTCATTTTACACAGCACGGGAGCAACAATCGTTCCAACATCTTTTCTACTTTGTCCCACCGCTAATTTCTTTTAAACGGTACAATGTGATTAAGCAATTAGATTCCCCAACGGTATGATTTTAATTGTACGAAATCTGCTACTGAATGTCACGCATCTCTCTTCCAAAAATTCCGCTCCGGAAATCCGCTCTGCCCCTAACCCTTTCGCCATCAATTCGGTCTCCGCATGTGGGCCGCGACCGGCAAATTAAAAAACATTCCCGGGCGATATCAAGATTTAACTTGCCTGTCGCTTCCACGCTGTGCCATTATCTTTGACCTGTAAATCAATTCTCGTCGGTGCTGCTCGACCGGCCGAAAAATCCGCCGCGAAAATATTTGCGAGAATCGTATCTCTCTCTTTCCAGCGAACCGCCGCCGCCACGCCAGAAAATCCCGTTCGATTGATCGTTACTGCGCCATTCATGAGGCTGAAATGTAATTAATTAACTTTCGGGGCTGCTGGTTCGATAAATCGCCGGGGTTTTTTCACCACGCGGGTCGACACCCGCAGATTTTCCACTGTCGAGGAATTTGGACACATTCCTATCTATGATCGCGAGGGAAGGACAGTATTGATATACATTTCGAGGGAATCCTATAATCCCAGAGCCAAAAGTTTGCCAAAAAATGGAAACGTCTTTGGATAAGCCCCAGACGATCTCCGCAACGTTTTCGAGCGGGTCGCAAGAACATGTGTGCGTGACCGATTAAGCTATTAGCCGAGTTCGCGGGATTGTTTCAAAGCCGATTATCTATGGAGGTAAAATTGGTCGAAGATGAAACTGCATTGTACAATTTTCGATGTATTCCTCGAAATCGAGATTAAATTAATCATTCGCTTGAGCTTTCGAAGATAATGGAAATGTTCAAATGAATCTAGTCATGTTACTCAATCCGATTTTGACGAAATGTGGGTAAGGACTATGTTAGAAAAATATTTGACACATGTTTCTTCGTCATTATCATTTATATGGATGGTGTGATTGCAACCCGGGTCGTTTATGTCCCGACCAAAATTGCACTCTTGAAATTACTCTTTTCAATATTTATCTTTGAATACCTAGAACAGTAACAAGATTAATCGTGAACATAAACGACCCTGTATGTAGAAGGCGTCGCTAAAAGTAAGGTTGCAAGTGCGGGGGTGTAATCTGATTGCAGTTGAAAGATTCGTCTTGAGATAACTCAAAAGCCAGATGGTCCAGAACGATGATTTTTTTAAAATTACGAGATTTAAGAAATTATTCAATCTACAAGTCTACTTCGAATTTTGTAGATGTTCCTTAAAATTGATGTACAAATCTGCAAAACTAGTCTGCTCTCAAGAAGAGGAAGAACAACTAAATTGGTCGCTGGAGTGTTCAGACAATTCGTAGTTTTAGAATGACTCGGTCACCCCGAAAATTCGCGATGGCCCTTTATCGATGGCATAACACACACAAAATTCTCCGGGTTGATCGATTAACGAAAAACAGCCGGATTTCGGCAATAAATAACGAAACATCCGTGGTATGGGGCTGCGGATCGCGATAGTATCGAACACGCCATCGACAGTGCGCGATACCAAAGGATTCACGACCCCTATCCCACCCTGACCACCCCCTGCTATTCTCTCTTGCACACACACGCACGGAGACATACTCCCACACGCTCTTTTGCCACCATTAACTCTTTCAGAACGCGGCCCCGTACATCATGTTCACCCGATAAGAGTGGTATAATGCTGCTACTTTAACGTGTTGCTCGGGCCGTTCTGATTATTATCGACCGCGAAACTCATTCCTGTTGGACAATTCGCACTTTGCCTTGTCGTTTCACGCGCCGTTTGATCAAACTGTTAGCGTGCGCTATTAATCCTTGAACTTTTAAGCAGTCGCCAATGGTGTGGTAGTCGGCCTGTTTTGACGTCTGGAAAATTTTTAGAACTATTTTCTGCTTCCGCGCGAGAGATTCTGCGATTGCTGCCGAACAACAGACGATTCTGAGCGCGAGAGTTAAAATAGAAAGTTATTAATTGCTTTCGTACGAACGGGGGCGTACAAGAAATGAACCGTTGAGCAATTAAACGATAAGGAATAAGTTACTGCGTATGAATGTTCCTTCTTAATACGTTAAATAGGTCGAAAATAATATAACAGTGTTTTTAGCCTTTAACTACCCGCGTCCTGAATTTTCGCGTAACTACCCGCGCGGTGTATTCAGTACACCACATGTATCACTGTGTGATTGAGTACTGTGCGGAGCACGAGAGAAAACTAGCAGGCAGGGAACGGGGAAGACGCCTGACCATTCAGATTGCCTTTGCGTTCCTCTTGCCCCGTTCCCCTCCCACTAGTTTTCTCTCGTGCTCTGGACAGTACATATATTATTGTATTGGGACAAGAAAATTGGTATACTTTTTACACCAGCGCGGGTAGTTAAAGGTTAAGCTTTTCTCATGCTTTCACTGTTTTAAATCACACCTACTCATTTTTGTCGTATAGCTGCATATAAAATCTAACAAGTCCAAAATAATAATAATAAGCATTTTCACGGAGCACGTACCCCTAAAATATTTGTTAAGAAACAGTGTTTCTTACGAGTCAGGAGTACTCGCTTTCTACGTGCATCTCGAAAGCACATTCATCTTCAAAACGATCCTCGAAATGAAACAATCATGACGACAGCGATTGTCGACTGCGAGCAAATCAGCGAATAAGACGAGCGGAGACGAGGCGCCTGACTCGCGAGCCGAAGTTTCAGCAGTAACTAAAATAAGAAGTTAAATTTCTCGAGATAATTGCTCAGCGAAGGTACGTCATCCGTGGAAGTCAAATGTACGGGTTGGAGGGAGGGTGCGCCTGGAAGCAGCCTCCCTCGGAATTTCCCTGGTTCTCTTATTCTCCCGATAAACGCTTCCCGTGCGCGCGCCAGTGTCGTCGTGGAGAATCTGAGCGTTGTAACGCGTCGCGCCGTTCCGTGTAGCCGTGTAAAAGCATCGCGTCGCGACGCGTCGCACAGAAGCTGCAACGAGCGTCGAGATCGGCCGCGGCCCGCGCTTATCTTTGTAAATGTAAGTGGTTATGGCACTTCTGCGTTCGCCCCCTTATGCTTCATAGGTCGTACGGAACACCTTATCGAGGGCGTAGTAATTTTTCTTACGCCGGGAAAACTCGGTTGCCGTCGTTCCTATCGACTAGCAGACACCGAGGCAATAATGGTAACTGCCCTCCCTTTTTATACCCCGATCCGAATACTTTTCACGTCTACCCCTCCCCTCTCCCCTCCCCCACCTACTCCATTTCTTTATCGCGTTCAACGAACTGTTAACTCTCTCCACACCGAGACAACCGAGAACCAGACGGTTACATTTCCGCGAGGAAAAAGAGTTCCGATTGCTTCGGTGTTCATAAAAATATAGTGGAGAAATAATCAGCTTTGAAATTTTATACGTAAAGAATTATTGGAGATTTTGACTGATTGACAGGCATGTTCCTGAAGTATTTTTATGTGTACTTTCTTTTTTCAAATCGAATGACTTCGTTAAATTATAATTCTTTAGTAGTATATTCATGGAAGAAGATTATGAAATTTTTTCTGACAGGCTTTGAAAATTATTGACGTGACCTAGAAAATTTTAAAATGTTGTTAAAAGTATTTCATAGGTCGTATAAACATTTTCTATAACCTACAAAATGTACTTGCAGACCTTACAAAATTGCTCAGAAGCCCTACAGATTAGTATAACATAATCCAGTGAACTAATAGAATTCTCCACCACCTCTAGAATATTTTTGCAGACCTACAAATTGTTACAATAAAATCCGGCGAATTATAACAGCGATGCAGCACTCCACCGTCGAATATTTTTCCAGGTTTCGAAAATTCGCGCGAGCCTTCCGCATTAGCGTATCATAATTCAAGAAGCTAATAGAGCCCTCTAAAATTCGAAATTCCCGGGGCAGAATCTAATCTGCCAATCAGCGATCTCTCGAGCGGGCCGGAGGGCACAGCAGGGGTGTTAGGGTAAAAATAATTAAAAAAAGGTAACGAACGAGAAGCGTAGCAGCCGGCCGACCGGTAACCACGTCGCAGCCTAACCCGGGGCGTTTATTTAACCCTTAAAAACGTGGCGGGCATCCAATTTCCCGGCGACTCGCCCCGGCAAACACGGCTAATAAACATTCTCCATTCCTCTTCTTTCTGTTGCAGCTCTATCGGCACACGTACTTGGCCCACTACAGGATCGTGAACCTGAGAACCTTGTAAGTAAACGAGCAGTCTATCTCTCTCTTTGCCGAGATCTCCCTTTCACCTCGAGAACCGTTCTCGCCCCCGGGCGCCATTTAGGATAATCGTATCTCAAACTTATTCCGCGGGCCGAGTTTAGATTTGCATTTTAATCTTCGCGCTACCGCCGGCTGGTAACGGCGGCCGTCCCGCAAATTACGACCGCCACCCCCGCGAATTTCAACCCCTGTCTCGGCCGCGACGAGATCGTCGACGTCGACGTCGACGTCGCGACAACCACGTGGAACCTCGCCACCGAACGTTAATTCGAAGCTTTAAGTCTGCTCACTATATCAAGATTAGCCACGCCGATCCGCTCAACCATGCACCCGGAACGATTTCGAACACCCTGTGGCCTTGTGACATTGTGGCACAGGGTTTATCTGTTCGTGACACATGTAAATTTATTTCTTTGCTCTTGGATATGGTCTGTTGGGCGTATGAAAAAAATCGTTTGTCTCCATAGCTTTTTAAAAATTATTTATACATTTGAGTGCATTCTTAATTTGGTTGAAACAGATTTTAACTTGTAGCAAAGTCACAATCGATTAATTTTAAGGGGTACAAGTTGATTTGTGGACGAAGCTGAAGAAAAGAACAATTTGAACACGTATCTAACTATAAAAATCGTCATAATAAGTTGCACGAATCGTGAGAGCCATGAATCAATTTCGCAACAGTGTATTGGCTCGACAGTGAAGTCGATACCACGACGTGTTTACAATATTCTTCGGAGCAGCTTGCAAAGTTGGTGAAAAATTGGCAGAACCCGAAGTTGTGAGCTTTGTCCGGGAACTTTCGAAAAAGCGCAACAACCAAATATTGTTTCGGTTCGGAAATAGTTTTCCCCCACCTGAAGAGAAAGTTCGCCACCCTTTATAGGGCGTGTTTGAAAAGTTCGGCCCTTCAACTTGCCGTTACAGCGATGGCGATAGATGAGAGAGAGCCCGTCCTTCAAAACTCGAAGAGAGAATAAAGCGAGCCCCCGCCTCCAAAGAAACGCCGTTCAACAAGGGAAACACGTGATGCTTCTCTCCCTGAGTTATTCTTTAATGACTTTCAGCTAGCGACGAAGAACAGGTGCGGAGGGTGGGGGGGATCTTAGTTGGAAGAGTAGAGGTGATGGGGTGGAGAAACTGCGCGGCGAAATTTAAATTCCTCGTGCGCCTCTCTGAACACGAAAGCCTTTCAAATATTTGAATAAACCGCCTTTTGGGTAAACACATTTCCAAAGTTCTTTGAAGTCACGCCCTCATATACAGCCAGTTCGCTTTATTACTTCGGTGGAACGGGAATGGAAAAATCACCCAGAAGAATGAAACGTTTTTGCGCGATTTACAAGACTTCTCTAGCAGTTTGTGTTGCTAGGTATATGGTTATTAACAGACTTTGTGCAAAATGTTCTATCTGATTTGCAACCAACTGGAGCGAAATAGAAATTTATTTTCTTTCTTAATACATATGTTTAACAGGTCGAAAATAATGCAACAGGGTGGAAATAATATATTGACATCGTTAAGCTTGTTTGATCTTCGTACTATATTAAATTGCACTTACTCATTTTTGCTATGGATGCTTAAAATCTGCAGTCTATTAATTACTGATTCAATTCTTCATTTTTTATTTTTATAGTATATAATATTTGTGAAAATGTCCAATTCATTAGGTATACAAATTAATCCATAGTCCTTTCTTAGTAAATTTATTGATTATTTACAAACAGTTAAAATACATTTTATTTCTTAAAATCATTAGAACCAACTAAATGAAATAACTTTCATTTTTCATTTTTATAGCATAATATTTGTGAAAATGTTCAATTCATTAGGTATACATATTAATTCATAATCCTTTCTTCGTAAATTTATTGATTATTTACAAACAGTTAGAATACATTTTATTTCTTAAAATCATTAGAATCAACTAAATGAAAGAACTTCTCTAATAGGCTTCAGCTAATCTCGTTTGGAAACACTAACCTAGAATAGCTGATTGCCCTGCAGCCTCTTATTTTCCAGATATCTCGAGAAATGAGTTTCTTAACCCCTCAGCACTGTTATCACCCTTTGTACGACAGCCAATAAAAAAAAATATCAAAATCAGCTTGAGTAACTTGAATTATATCCCCCCGTAATGTGACACTTTATTAGTATTGTTAAAGAAGTTACAAAAGTCCCATGAGAGGTTTTTATAGCAGCGTTAACAGTTGATATCACCGAGTATACTATTCGATAAGGTAAACTTGCGTTCGAATAATTACAGTTATTTCACGACCCTTAAGTGAGTGGAGGTAACGAGTAGTTTTACTGCATCGTGGTTTTTTATGCAGACCTGCACCGCTGATGCACTTGCATAAAATTTAGTAGTGCGTAAAGTCTCAAGGATATAATGAATAATTTACACAATCTTATATCGACTTCAGATTTTATGCATTTGTGATAAGAGCGACAGAGTGCAATTTGAAAGCGAAGTCAAATGGAAACATTAAAAGATCTAAGAATATCATGGAGGAATAAAATTCTAGAATGGAAACAAAATTAACTGGCAAAGAGAAATCCTGTAAAACAGAAGTCGTCTTGAGGATTAACTAGAAGGCTATTGTTGCTCGCTCGCTTCGCTCGCTCGCGAGTAGGGTTGTTTTTGCTCGCTCGCTTCGCGAGCTCGCGGGTAGGACTGCTCTTGCGGGAGGGTTAGTGATACACATGGCTAGTAGGGCCTACTGATATTAATGTTTTTTATTTGGTGTGTGACTCTCCAAGAGTCACACAAAGAACTTCCCGCTTCGTTACTCCTTCGCCAACATCGCTAACATCGTTTTTTTTTTTGTACTTTCATCGATATTCTCCCAAAATGTATTCTTGGGAGTAGAGATGATAAATTCACTGTTGCATTGGAATAACTTTCGATTATTCCAAGCGGTAACATTAGCATCAGTTAAAATAAAAAATTTTTTTTAAATCTAAAAAAAAATTTTTTTTAAATCAAAAAAAAATTAAGAAAAAAATTTTTTTTATGTAATTGCGTTTGGTTCTTTGGTGGAAATTTGGTGGAAAATTTTCGTCCTCCTTTATAAATTGCATTGTAGAATCAACTCTTTTCGAAAAAAAACTAAAAATCTAAAAAACTACTTGACCAATATGGACCAAAATCTAATCAGCTCTAAGTTACGACGGGGCACATCGATTGCATCATTCATCATCCTGATCGCATTGTTACTTTTTCTGAAAACGTTAACGAAAAATTTGATACCATACAAACGGATATACGCACACACACACACACACACACACACACAAACAAAAATAGTCTAAAATGACTCCGATGACCATGAAACGTGAAGATCTGCTAAAAAATCGATTTTCGATTTTCGGGGTAATTACAGTAACTTCCCTATGAATCGGGAAGTTAATTAATTATACAATCATATGTATATAATCAAGGTGAAATCAGGGCAACAAGAAAACGGCTCCGATTCGCACGTCGACCGTGACACCGTACAGACGTGTTTACTTCGGCCGCGTGTATCGCTATCTCGTGTTCTGTTTACGTTCTGTGCCTTTAACATAGTGCTGTATCTGTGGCTGAAACGCTGTGATTGTCGAAACTCTTATTTGAGTGCACATTGTTGCACTCAAATGCAACCATGATGGCCTCTGACTACAGGAGCCATCATAACACACAAGATTCAACGTACGTAGCAACAACGAACCAACAATCTACCAGCTATGCCAACGTGTTACAGACAACAGTTTTCCCTAACAAGGATCAAGCGATAGTTATTGATGCTGTAGACGGTATCTCATTAAAAGATTACACAAAGGCTGTAGGAACATTAACAAATCCAACGAACATTCGTTTTGCATCCAGAATCTCTAAAAACAGAATATGTATGTATCTGGCTAGCCATGATATAGTAAACAAACTAATAGAAAACAACGCATCAATACAACTTGGATATTCTAATCTTAAAATACGGTCTCTAATCACTAAATTTAAAAGAATCGTTCTATCAAATGTTTGTCCAATTATACCACACTATATCTTGGAAAAACAACTAACAGAGCTCAACATAAAACTGGGATCGTCTATTACATTTCTTCGAGCCGGCATGACCGAACCTGGTTTCGCCCATATCATGAGCTTTCGACGACAAGTATATATCGATCCAGCAGATATCAACAAACTCCCGGAGTCAATGAAAGTCACATTTGATGACACTACCTTCTGGGTCTACATTTCTTCCGACGCTCTCACTTGCTTCAACTGCAAACAATCCGGACATTTGGCTAAAGATTGTACAAATAACTCTGAAATAACTGAAACTAATAGTAAAACCACTGAATCGAATCATACCACTATTGTAACACAAGATACTAGCTATCTACCAAACAATCAAAGAAATGAAAAAAACAATGAAGGTATCATGGAAATAATCCCGCAAAACCTAAAACGACAACGACCAATACCATCGACATCTACCAGCTCCAACGCAAATCCCTTACCGAAAATTTCGAATATCGAAACAGAGTGTCAGTATACATCGGATGATTCGTATATAGGAAATGAAAATAAACAAACAAAAACAAAAACCGAAAACATCAAGAAAACCAAGAAAAAAGCCAAAATAGAAACGTCTGAAACTGACACTATCGACTCACTTCTATCTCCAGTAGAGAAATACCTCTCAAGTGATAAAAACACCCATCAGCTAAATTACCTACAACTTAAAAGCTTCTTAGAAAAAACAAAAGGATGCTCTAACATAGAAGCTATATGTTATGAATTCTCGGATACAACTGATAAAATAATCTCTACACTTCGTTCTACATACCCTCTTCTCACAAACAGATCCATCAAAAATAGATACTCTAGGATTATTAAGAAACTATCACGTAACGCAAAGGACACAGAAATCCTCACTGACA
The DNA here is from genome assembly GCA_933228785.1 of Lasioglossum pauxillum. Taxonomy (NCBI): domain Eukaryota; kingdom Metazoa; phylum Arthropoda; class Insecta; order Hymenoptera; family Halictidae; genus Lasioglossum; species Lasioglossum pauxillum. Next base: position 14,801,595 of record OW121706.1, on the reverse strand, counting down.
CAAGCATTGAAGAAAACTCCCCGGAAAGTGTAAACCTAAACCTAATCTTAAAATCATAAGTGAACACATACTGCAGTGGAACATAAACGGTTATTACCCTCAAAAGGAACATCTCGATATATTAACACAGAAATATAACCCTTCGGTTATTTGCCTCCAAGAAACTAACTTCAAGAACAACTTCTGCCCTACATTGAAGAAATTCAAGTCTTTCTACAAAAATCGCTCTCAAGCTATACACGCTAGCGGTGGAGTTGCTACATTCGTACATAATCAAATCCCTTGTCAAGAAGTCCCTCTCAACACACACCTTGAAGCTGTAGCTACCACCATCCTACAACCTACAGGTTACATAACAATTTGCAATATTTATATTCCAAACAGTTATGACATGTCGCTGGGTGAACTATGCAACTTGGTAAGTCAACTTCCGAAACCATTTCTATTACTGGGCGATTTCAATAGCCATCACTACATGTGGGGATCGCACAAAATTGATCCGAGAGGACGTATTATTGAAAAACTATTAGACGATCCCAATATTGCCCTTCTAAACAACCATCAATACACCCACTTTAATAATAGCTTCAACTCCTTCAGTGCAATCGATCTCTCAATTTGTAGTTCCTCTATAACGCACTGTTTTTCCTGGAACGCTAGTTGGGAACTCCATGGTAGTGACCATTTTCCCATTATGCTACGCAACCTCCACCATTTTTCGCCAAGATCTACTCAGCCTACACGTTGGTTATTTAAAAAATCTGATTGGGCCAAGTACAAAGAAAAAGTTACAGACAAAATAGAAACACAAATATCTCTAAACGCCTCCTATTCGTCTCTTGATATAGATACTAAAGTAAACATATTCACAAATATTATCACAGAATCTGCCAATGAATGCATCCCTAAAACATCGAACAAACCTCACAGAAATCAAGTTCCATGGTGGAATGACAAATGCCTAAAAGCTGTACAAGCCTACAAACAAGCATTCCACCACTACAAACGCCATCCCACATTCGAAAATAAAATCCAATATAAGAAAATGAGGGCAACTTCACGCCGAATCTTAAAAGACGCCAAAAAATTATCTTGGTCTAGCTTCATTAATACCATGAACACGTCAACCCCAACCTCTCTCATATGGAACAAAATAAGGAGAATAAATGGTTCTAAAAACCAATCAAAAATCCCCACACTCATCACTCCTGATACAAAAATTATAAACAATCCAAACGAGATCTCCAACCACCTCGCCTCAACCTTCGCCAAAAATTCAAATGAAGCAAATTATTCTAGTGCGTTCCGTACTTTTAAAGATGACTCCCAAATAAAAATTGCAAACATCCTACCTTCAATCACTACTTCAAATTCCACACTTAATTGCCCCATCCAATTCAATGAAGTTATAACCTCCCTAGCTCTTACAAAAAACTCCTGCCCCGGCCCAGATGGTGTTTTTAATATATTTATAAAGAACCTCCCTGAAAATGCACTTGAACACTTAACCTCCTTATACAACGAGATATGGATTAATCACTCTTTTCCTAATAAATGGAGAGAATCAATAGTTATCCCTATCCCCAAACCTAACAAAGACCACAGTAAAGCTGAAAACTATAGACCAATTGCCCTTACCTCTACCCTATGTAAACTCATGGAAAAAGTTATAAACAGACGGCTTTGCTGGTTCCTCGAAAACATAGGGTTCTTCTCACCATATCAATATGGCTTCAGAAAAGACAGAAATACTATAGACCATCTTATAAACATAGAATCATTTATCTGCGAAGCTTTCATCACGAAACAACACCTAATAGCTATTGGCCTTGATATTGAAAAAGCTTATGACATGGTATGGAAAGACAGAATTATAAAAATCCTAGCAGAAAATGGTGTTGATGGAGCAATGTTAAATTTTATAGCAAATTTTCTAACCAATAGATCAATCTATGTTCAAGCAAATGGCTCCCTCTCTCAAAAATTTGAAATACAAAATGGTATTCCCCAAGGATCCGTTCTAAGCGTCACCCTCTTTCTTATAGCTATTAATGATATCGCCTCAATTATCCCCAAACCGATTAAATTTTGTATTTTCGCCGATGATATTACACTTTTATGCAGTGGAAAAAATTTAATCACTACCCAACAAATACTTCAGGAAACACTTGATAAACTAGAAAGTTGGTCGAACAGAGCTGGTTTCAAATTCTCTGGTACCAAATCCGAATATATAATCTTCTCGAAATCAAATAAAAGCCATTTACCCATTAAACTTTCAATCGGTACACACAACATTGTAAAAACCAATCAGATCAAAATTCTCGGCCTAATTTTCGACAATAAACTCTCATGGAAAGCACATGTTAACTACTTGAAAAATGAATGTGCTAAGAGACTCAACATCATAAAAGCCTTGTCGGCCCAAAACTGGGGAGCTGAAAAAACTATAATCCTAAGAACCTACATCGCCCTAATAAGATCCAAACTTGACTATGGATCTATAGTCTTCGACTCTGCTAATAAAAACAACTTGAAGCCGCTAAATGCCATTCAATCCAACTGTATTAGATTAGCCCTAGGCGCCTTTCGCACAAGCCCTATCTTAAGTCTTTTAGCAGAAGCTAATGAAGAACCCTTAGATTTTAGAAGAAGAAAACTCAGCATGACATACGATGTAAAACTATTCTCTACCCCATCAAACCCCACCTACTCCATAATCTCATCTACTCGATATGAACACAACTATCTAACGAAACGATTCTTTCCTAAACCCTTTTCCTTCCGACTTAAAACTTATTTAAATGAGATAAACCTAATTCCCCCTCCAATAACACCAAAATCTCCAATGTCTGACCCACCCTGGCTAACTCCCCCCTTTATAATCGATCTTTCATTGAACATTCACCCCAAGGAACAAACTAATCCCCAAATCTTTAAAGTCCTATTCTATGAAATCTCTCAGAAATACCCTGATTATACACACATTTTCACCGACGCCTCCAAAAATAAAGAAGGCTCTGGCTGTGCAGTTATCCTTCCTGATAAAAATGTACTATATAAACTCCACGATCTATGCTCTATCTTCTACAGCGAAGCTTTTGCTATTAAGTCGGGCCTGGAGCTTACCATTAATTCTCCTTACCACAAAGTCTTAATTTTTTCTGACTCTTTGAGTGTTATTTCTTGTCTGGCAAATCATGATAACAAAGAACCAATCATTCAAAAGATATTCAATTTAATCTCAACCCTATACAAAAAAAATAAAGATATTGTATTTGTATGGATCCCCTCCCATATAGGAATCGCCGGCAATGAAAAGGCCGATACAGCTGCTAAAGAAGCCATAAAGACCTCACCTCAAAATTTTCCGATCTCTCCCAATGACCTAATTAGGGAGCTCAAGCTAAGAACCCAAAATAGTTGGAATGAAGAATGGACTAGATCCCCCCCTACCAAACTATTTAAAATAAGAAAAGACATTTATAATAATAACTCCCCTAACATTACCCACAGGAAAGACCAAGTAATAACTACGCGACTTAGAATTGGCCACTCGAATATTACACATCTACACAAAATCTCGAAAAACCCCCCAACTCTCTGCCATCCGTGTAACATACCACTATCTATCGAACATATCCTCCTCGAGTGCCCAGCCCTTCAGACACAACGACAAGCCCACAACATTCCAACCAATCTGAGTGAATGCCTCAACGACCAAAAGGCCATTGCAAACGTCCTTACTTTCCTAAAAAATGTAGACCTATACTACAAAATTTAATTATATTCACACTCATGTATTATTGCGATAACAAAAGAATGTACTTATAACTGTATACCAAAAGTGGTCGCTAATGACCTCGATGTTAATGCGACCTTTATAAATAAACAATATAAAAAAAAAAAAAAAAAAGAAAACGGCTCAGTGCTAAGGAGAAACGCGAGCAAAAGTAGCGTAATCGACAACGAACGAACCACCGAGTACATGGCCCCATCCGAAGGTAACGCGCGAACTTGGACCGGTTTCAGTGCGGCATAGACCTAAAACATAATTAGTCGTTTATTATTTAACGACCGCTGCATAATTCAGCGGGATTTTCGCAACATCATTTTACTCTCGGAAAGTTGGCTGCACTCTTTCCTCAAACCCAACGAGAGAGAGAGAGAGAGAGAGAGAGAGAGAGAGAGAGAGAGAGAGAGAGAGAGAGAGAGAGAGAGAGAGGGGGGGGGAGAGAGAGAGAGAGAGAGAGAGAGTGCGCGTGCACGATTCAGTGGACGAAAGAGGAAGGTGGTGTGCCTGAATGTTTAAGAAAAACGTTACGTGGCTAGCATTTTTTCCCGAACTTTCATACCTCTCGACGCTGGAAAAGCTTTGAAAGCCTGAAAGCTTGGCTCCGGCGGAGCGGGGCATAAAAGAAAACTTGCCCGGCCGTCCCTTTTTTTGTTCGGGGGAAAAAGTTTCAGAACGATTCCGCCGGTTGGCCTCGTGAGATTCTTTATCATACACTGGCCAGGGCCAACAAACGATTCCAATTAGCGATCAAGAACAAAGAGCGAGAGAGAGAGAGGGACCTGACCGTCTTCGTAGCTTTGACGTTGGGAGGCGCAATTGCAGCGAAATTGCTGGGACTGAAGTGGCCGGAATTACAGAGGAGAAAGAATGTCAGGCTTCAGTATTATCGAGTTGTAATTGCGAGAGGCCAGGGGCTGTCTCGCCAACACCTCCTGGTTAGGTTAGAGTCTAACCTTTAGACTGGCTCCCGGACTTAGGCTACGTGTCCACGCAAGAGCAACTATCTCTCTTTTTCTGCCTCTGGTCCGGGGGTTGTTGGCGATGCTTGCCTGTCCACTCGGGGAGCAAACTTTGCCGGAGATTAAACTCTTGAGAGCAGAAGCGACAGCCACTGAAAGGTAATAGTTGTCGCCGAGTTGTTCCCCAGGCTGTGTCTTCTGGCAAAACAGGCTTGTCGTTGCGAAAGAAATAGACGGTCGCGAACAGACCTCCCTTACACCCCATCACACCGGAAAAGGAACTACCGAGGATACCGAGGCGCATCCTCAATGAGATCTCCGGCAGATAGTCGCGAGAACTTTTCAAAAGACCATTGAAAACATTCGCTGGAAACATTGGCGCAGCTGTGTGAAGGATATTGAAGAGCTTCTGAAAGATTAGCCCTTTAGATCCGCGGAACGAGACGGCGACTTTGACGGCTCCCTTTGTCGCAGACCACTCGAATTTCTTCGCTTAGGTAGACTTTGTCTTGGAACATTCTACAGAGTCCCATGCAATTTGGAAAATTTTTGAGTTGGAATTTTTTTGAGACCTTTCAATCGTTTTTAATAGTCTCTGTTCCTTCTGTGTAAGTTAAACACTCTTATATGTTTTTATCGAATCTATTATTTTTTCTACGAATTATAGAAGTTCTTCCTGAGCTGTATGTGCTTTTTGGGGGCCCTACAATTTTTTCCGGATGCTCCAGAATTTTTCAAGTTAAAGCATTCTTTTGTGTACCTTAATAATCTTTTATGAAACCAAACATTATTTCCATAAGTTTTTAAAGTCCTTTCGATGCCCTATGAGTTTTTCGGAGGTCATACCATTTTTTTGTGAGCCAGATTAATTTTCCAGCGAACTGTATAGAAGCTACAAACAACGTTCACAGTCTGCCAAAAAATTGTGCGGCCCAGGGAGAAACATTAATCTTCCTCGTAGCTCCTGACAATTTTTCTTCGGCTCTACAAGTTTTCCATGGGACTTAAAAGTCCGTCTAACATTTTGGAGGGCTCCACGTGTTCCTTGAAAGCGTTATAAATTTGTTATAAATGATTGTTGACACGCTGTAAGCATCAGCCCCGGTTACCCGGTTCGAAGTATCGTTTTAATAAAGAGGCGACTCGGAAAGAGCGTAATGAAACAACTCCAGGAACAACTGGGATGGCAAAGGACAGGTGAAAAAGAAAGAGAGGGAGGGACCCCAGCGAAATGGTCTGATAAGTTAAAGAAGAAAAACTTGCGGCGGAACGTGGTAGGCTGGGCGCGCATGAATGACTCCGGTGACGTGACCTGCACAATGAACGAAGCGTCGCGGCGCTGAAGAGTCGGAGAGCAAACGACAACCCCTTGAACTGTTGCCATTTCTGCCGGTGACATTTTCCTTGGACCAAGGAAGGCTGCTAACAGCGGCCCGACTGCTAACCTGCTACTTGAAAAAATATTCGACGTCGAATTGAAAATTTCATCGCCCTGTCACAAAGCCCTGCCATGCCAGCCCCGGTGAATATGAATTTCAGCTTTCAATTTGCCAGTGACAGGCTTCGCACCGTTTTGTTTCTCGTTTGATTGCTTTGAATATATGCAGGTGCAGTTAGAAAACGTATAGCAACGCCGCACAGTGGGCCAGATCGGCGCGCTAGCTGTTCACGCGTATGTCACCATTATTTCAAAACATAAAGACCACATTAAATATATCGTCGGATTCGTCTCGGCATCAGCTATAATATTATTGAATACAAAATATATAGTTATAAATAAATAATGAAGGTAAACACAATTTTTTATTAAAAAAAAGAAATTATTGAAATTTTTTGTATTGAGATTTGTAGATGACTGAGTACTGATTACTTTTTGTAGGAAACATTTTTTTGTTACACCACCGGAAATGTCTGTAAACTCGTGTGAATAATGAATAATATTTGAAAACTGGCTATTCAGTCATTCAAACAAGAGTAATTCATAATTATTGAATGAATGAAGTTTATTATATTTAATGAAATAACAAAAATGTGTTATTACTGTCTTATTTAAAGAATTACAAAAATTCAAACAAGATTAAGTATTATATTTTACAAAGTTACTGACTATATTCGATTGATCATACGGATTTTCTGCTTATAACTCTGTTTATCTACGAATAAACAAAAATCTATACTATAATTCCTCTTAACAAAGGTAAAATACAGGTCTTTAATATGGAAAAACTTCTCTGATGCTATACTACAATGCTGTTACTATAATCTCTCAAATACAAATGATTCAACTGTGAGCTAGTAATAAGTTCGAATGTTTATCAATGGTCGTATAATCTAAAAAATTCATAAAATAGGTCTGGGTTAGGTATTTACACTCTTAAGAGCTGCAGAGTGGTCGTCAATGCGTCTCGCGCAACGCGATTCGCCGCGGACTTGCGTGACACGCGACGCTTTAAACCATCATAATTTCCAAGCTTGGGTCGATTTGGGTGTGAAATTTGCAGGATCTTTTAGAGGAGACGTTGCTGAAAATGTTCCGCTTTGTTAGAGCACGACACTATATAACACTTTCAACTTATCCTTTGTCAAAGGTGAAAAACTTTGACGGTATTCCTTGGTTGACTAAGTATTTTTTTTATAACAAATTATAAACATTAATGTTTAGTTCCTGGTGCGTTCTCAACATAGGTATACATTCTTCATACAAAAAAAAATTGGGCACTTAATCTTCAGTAGGTTTTCCAGGACAACGTTATGAAGAAAAGGAATTTTTTCGGTGATAAATCGTATCTGAAAAAGTTTGATCTTTGAACGCTTATTGTAACGAGAGTTTTTAATAACTTTAATTAATATTATCGTTTTTTAATGTAATGGACATTTAAGAAACATCGTACATTCGTTAAAAATCGATATGAGGACTTCGATTTTTTAGCTCATGAACAGCTAGCGCGTCGATCTGGCCCACTGTGCGTTGCTCCCGTATTTTTCAGCACGTAAGTCGCGATTCCTGGCAAACATTTTACGGCTTTTATTCGATTCGATGCTTTTCGATTAGTTTTCGAACGTACGAAAAACTTGTAGAGCTTCTGAAAAAATTGCGGAGCCCAGGAAACAATTTTAGAGTTCATTGAAAAACTGCAACGCCTCCCAAAAATGTATAGGTTTCATACAAAGCTCCCAGGGTATTTTAAATTCTACCCTGGCTCACAGAAAAATTGTAGCGCCTCCGAAAAAATGTGTACGGATTATCAGAAGGTTCTGTAGGATTTTAAAAAATTTCCTGGCCCGGAAAAAATTTTCTAGAGGAAACTTGAGACATCCTGACACGGGTGCAGGTTATTATAAAGACGGTGCTCGGCTCGCATACTAGATTCACGACCGCAGGCATAGTTATTTTCGCGGTGGAGCACAGCGTCCTGGAGTCCGGAATTCCGTGATCGTCGGCGGAATTCGTGAAAGGACGCGCGACCCGACCGTGCGGAATAAAAATTGATAGAATTCCGTGCGTGAACCAGCCGCCGTGGACTATCGATCGTAATCAAATTCGTTTAAACGACTTGATCCGGGCGGGAGGCTTGATTGAACAAACAGAGCCGGAGTAACAAGCGAATTCTTTTCCGTCGCGGAGGTTCTAATGGAATTTTTCGAGCGAGCTCTCTGGAAAAACCTGGTCGAAAGCCCACGCGGATAATTCATCCGAGCGAGCAACAGACGATCCTGTTAATCGCGAACAACAAGTAATCGGTGCGGTTCGATTCCGGGCAGACGGTCAAGTTTCATTGATTCGGTTCAGCTCGATTCGAGTCGATTGGCCTAGTACTCGATCCATCGTGGCTTTTCGATGTACGAATAACGTAACTTCAAACCTGGACCGTTGAACAAATTCGTTCTACTGCAATATTTCGTTTTATTCAGTCATAAAGAATACCGTACTGTCGTTCAATCGTGAAATCGTTCGCTGAAAGTGCCTTCTATTTAATTCAGCAATCACCTTGTATACACTCCGGGACAAAAAGATAGCACACTTTAAAATTAACGTAATATTTATTTATTTAACATTACAACCAAGGTTTTGTTTTTACACATTCTTGCAAAATACCTCTATAAACAGACACAAATGAAATTGAATTGAATTCCGCCAGTCTATACAATTTTATTGAAAAAAAAAAGAATTTTTAAGGAAATATGGTGTGACAAAATGATAGCACATTTAACTTCGAATTATGTATAACAGTAAATCAACGAATGATATTTAATGCTTAATATTTTGCGGCTCCTCCTTTACATTTAATGACAGCCATCATTACCGTTGGCAAAGATTTATAGAGTTTTTTAATAGTTTTTTGCTTTAATTGCTCGCGCGCATCTTGAACACATTTTTTTAATTCGACAATATTTCCAAATTGTCTGCCATTTCCATATACAGCTCGTGCAAGATTTCCCCAACAATTTTAAATAATGTTGAGGTCGAGTGACCTTGCTGGCCAATCCAAAACGCGAATTTTTGCTCGAGAAAAATACTCTTTTACTACTTTTGCAGTGTGTACTGCGGCATTATCCTGCTGAAAAGTATACTTCGCTCCAGCAATTCTGGTCGCGTACGTGTTTATTTGTTCCTTAATCATTTCCACATACATTTTGCTATTCATTTTTCCTGTAATAAATTTAATTTCCATTTTAACATAGTACCCGATACCGTACCAAATCATTACACCACCACGTCCCATTTTCCGACGACTCAAAAACTGTTCCTCTTTTCGCATATCGTGAAAATAGTAACTCAGATCATCAGGTCCATTCTAACAGTAAGTTAAACCTCTTTTCATCCGTAAATATTATTCTTCGCCGTTTCTTTCGCATATGATTATTCTTCTCCGCAAAGTGTAATCGATTGATCTTATGTTGCAGAGTTAACCAAGGCTTTTTCTTTAATTTTCTTCGTTGTATGTATTTGCATTTTTGTAAAACACGTCTCACATTCTTTACATTCGTGTTTACAACAACACTTTGAGCAATTTGCCTTGCAGTTATCTTAGAATTCGATGCTGCTCTTAGTATTGCACGACGTGCTCGAGCACATAGACTTTGCGGACGTTCAGAATTCTTCTTTTTACCATAGTTTTCCGGACTTTTCAAGAAATTCATTATTACTTTTCGACTTCTATTCATAATTTTTGCTGTTTTTGTCACTGAATATTGTTCTTCTTCCAATTTTATTATAGTGTGGATCTCACACGCGTTCAATCCGTTTCCGCGACCAATTTTTGATATTATTTCGCCTTTTTAATACACGAGATAATGTCACGGACTTTGATGTTCGCAATTTGCGAGCTTCATTGTAACTGGAAAGCATAGATTTACTACATGTGCTATCATTTTGTCCCACTTGCGGACCGCAATATTTACGTTTTCATTTCTAGAATTCTGTTGAAGTAAATATGGTCGATGATATTCAGTACATTATACATACAGGCATTTCAGAATATGTTGACATATTAAAATATTCATTTTCTTCAGTTTATTGTACCAAATGAGAAAAAATAGACGATATGTGCTATCATTTTGTCCCGGAGTGTAGTAGAATAACCTCGTTTGTTGCACACAGCGATCCCCACCACTCAAGCCAGGAGTGGGGAAACGCGAAGTGGTGACTTCGATTTTTGCACGCAGACTCGGTCCCGTCTCGTGCAACAAGTGAGGTTCTACCGTACTTGCAATGCACCATAGAAAATGAAGACACAAAAATGATAAATAAACACCCGGGCAGCCCAATAAAAGGAGAGGATTGTTCGGAAAGGCAAATATTATAGTATTACGGTGTCTTTGAAAGCAACATGTCCTTTTCTCATCAAAGGTTTGGAACAGTGGTTACAGCGCGCAGTGACTAGAGGGCGGTTTGTCTGCTCGCAACAAAAAGACGACTAATTTGGGGCGGATCGTTAATTAGGAAAGATTATATTGCCCAGTGTTCTACAAAGTGAAAATACTCGAAACGGTCTTTACGCTTAATTACCTAAAACCGTGGGAACTTGCGGAACGGCAGCCATCCGGCTTGCATTTTCCGCGCCCGTTGTTTTGTTTATAACTTCTCTGTTTGGGCTTCATTACGTTCGCTTTAGACCGTCCTATCGGCCAAGCTACTCGCCTCGGAGACAAGCACAGAAATGTTTGCGGTACGTACACTGGTTCCGTTAATTAATTCGTTGGCCCGGATCGGCCGACGAAATTAGTGCGGAAATCCGGCGAAGAACGAGAGACAATGTTTAAATAATGGCCGGTGCCAGTTGTTTTCGGCTCCGACCGGATCCTATTAAATAGAAATTAGAAAGTGTCTGCCACCGCGCGGGAATATTTTGATGGAATCTCGGTGGCTGGGACCCGAGAGTCCGCGGTTGGTTCTACGTTCATCGCGAGCGAGCATTAACTCGAGCTGGACTCGCGACGGCGAAAAGTTCGAAGGAGAATTCGCTGAATTTAGTTGCTCGCTTGGACACCATTTTCCTACACCCGGGAAGACGTGTTTACTAGCTGGAAGGCAGCAGCTATGGCGATGGAACGGGAGCACGCGATGGCAATAAAGTTAGCATTCTCGAAGTTGGACAATTATCGTGCTTCTTATTATCATTCAGACGTTTTCTGAGCATTGAAACAGATTTAGCTAAGTTAATTCTTTATACGACAGGCGTAAAGTGTCGTCGTTGGGAAGTACCGTTAAAAAAATTTTTAAAGTCGATTAGAAAGAATTAAATGAAATAAATTCTCTATAAGAAAGACTCAAAATTTCACGATCAGAAAACACCATTCCTGAAATTAGACAATTATCCACCCAAGTGCCCACTTTCAACATTCAAATTTTTATTAGTACAACAGATGCCGTAATTCAGCTAAACAAATTCACCATTTATTTATACGACTTGAAAAAGGGGGAAATGTTTCGAAAAATGTATGGAACTAAAATCCACGCAGAGAACAACAGCATGTGTAGAATAACAAAACTTCACTTCGGTCGGAGAAAAATTCGGAAAATGAATATCCCCGTACAGCAGACACCAATGTACCAACTGAACCAATTGAAAACTCGGTTGTCAAATATTCAGATAGACTGGCGCACAATATTTAAACAAAATTGTTTTCGTTCATGCGAAAGCTCAACCAAAAGCACGAAAGCTCTCGTGATTTTTACGATAGCAAAACGGCAAATATCCACGGTCAAAGATTTAAGCCAGAAATACGAGTTCCGCAGAAGCGGGTACCGTTTAGGGGAATCCGCATTCTCTTCCTTCTGTATTTAATGTCCTTGCAGCGTTTTCAAAAGCGCGGAGGAGATAAAACGCGACGGGAATGTAAAAGAGTGGCATGAGTAACGTTCGGATTAATATCTCCGTTGACATTAATATTGTTATCTCGGTCGGGAAAAAATGGATCGGCGGTAGGAATTCAGCTGGTTTAAAAACAAGAACCCGCTTTCGCTGCAGAGATTCGCATCCGGGTAAGTGGTGTCTCTCGCAGTCCTCTTATCAGTCGGTGGCATCGTCTTCCTCGTTCCGGGATCCTTAGCAGGAGCCTTAAAGTTCTGGCGGAATGATGTTAGATCAATCAGTCATTCTATACGGCATCCGAGGTAATTCTCTTTCTTTCGAGGAGCGTTCACTTTTTCAATGGCCTCTTCCGAATATTCGAATGCGCCGCTGATCCTGTTCTTTCCACTGTCACTCTCAGCACTGAGGAAACCTGAGAGGTCTCTTTAATCTTCCGTTACCTTCTTCTGTGATAGTTGGTCCGAAATTCATACCGTTAGCGAGCACTATCTTCAACTGGGAACTTGACTCGTTCATCGTTCGACAGTAAACTTTACTACCAGTGGTTTTATATGTCTTCGATTGTGCTATCGGTGCAGTTAAAAAACATTGTGTAGGTGCAGATCATTCGGCAAATCTTTTTATTCAAGCATATTGGAATTTTTATAAAAACTTTTTATTTTTGTCGATATAACCGGACTTTTAATTTCTTTCTAAAACTTTAAAATTGGTGTTGGCAATTATGTTCTTGGATGATCATAGATTAATTTATATTTGAGGCATGAAAATAGTTTTGGTTACTAACATATAAGAGTTAAAACATAAGCCAGACAATTTTAGTGTTAGGTAGTGCACAGATATATGATAACTGCACAGGAATTTAATTACCCGCATAAATGGGCCAATAGCACTACCGAAATTCATCAGAGAATCAGGCCCTTCCGAAGCACCCTAATTTCGCAACTTCGCCACGTCAATTCGATAGCGGACCATGAAATTCGACCGTGTACATTGCAATTTGATACGGTGTTATGAAATGTGACACAGTGCCGCAGGACCCGAGACCGCTTTATCTCTCGGTAACGATCTCTTAAGCACGGACAATTGGTTTCCGGCGTCCTATACGTCTCCTCGCGGCATGGCAGTTCGTTAGCGAAGCGGGCCGCGGCGGCGCCTCGCGCGTCGTCTTATCAATTAACAGCAATAAATTACACGAGCCCGGGGTCCGTCGAATTCTGCTCGCAGCGGGGAATCGGAGATCGATACGCGGCCGATTCGAGCCAGCGGAAACCAATCCGTGTGTCCGTGCACTTTGTAGCGAAACGGACGAGAGTCCCGGCCATAAACCCGACTTGTACGCTACATGAATACCCGTGTCTTTATTTATGGGTTTTCACGAAGAAGTTCCTTTTGAGCGGACCTGAGAGAGACAGCAAAAGATATTCCAGAACGAGAGAGAGAGAGAGAGAGAGAGAGAGAGAGAGAGAGAGAGAGAGAGAGAGAGAGAGAGAGAGAGAGAGAGAGAAGAGAGGGAGGGATGAGGAGGGAAGATAGATAGAGAAAACGAGAAAGAAGAAAGATAAAGTGAGCGAAAAAGATGGATAAATAGAGAGAAGGAGAGGTCCCGGAGCTCTGGCATCACAACAGCTAGAGTCGCGCAACTTTCCATCGATTTTGCTCCGACGTGGCTGGCGCTTGGTACATTTTATAAATTCCATAAAATCCCCAGGTCGCGTGATACTCGCCGCTCCTTTTATCCCGCCGCGTTTCCTCTTCCGACCCACACCCCAGCCTTTTTACGACGATCCCTCTGGCCTCGAACCTTGCCGCGATGATACCGGTTGAGCCTCGTTACCAGGAATTCCGGTGCACCTTGTGTACCCGAATCGTTAGGAAATTATTTCCTCTGCCCCCTGACCCCCCACGGATACGTGACCAACAGGATATTGGGTGGTTATTAATTTTCTATCTGCACGACACACCCTAGAAATCATCTCGGTGCTGTCGAGCATCTGGATCAACGGTTTAACCCTTCGCGGACGGGAACGTTCTCTGTACCATTTTCCAGGGATTGGCTATTTTTATTAGTACAACAAGCTTTCACCCGCCACGCGTTGCTGTGGCTCAGTATTTTTTAAAAGCATGTTTTTACCTGTCACAGATATGACATTTTAATCACGTGATTGCTGATCACGGAGTCGTGTTTGGCGCTGATCTGCTATATCTCTTTGTCGTCTTACAGCCTGTCGTGTTCATTCTGTTGAGTTTGATGCAGATCTGAAGGTGCATCCTCAAGTCTGGCACGTATTTGAACCATTCTTTGTGATGCCCGTTCTTTCTCAATTTGATTTGATCTTAATCGCCGCACTGCTTCCGTTCCGCGAGTACGACGACCTAAGTCTGCTTTTCTGCGAGTCATTCTTTTTATGTACTTAAAGTAGAAAGAAAGTTATATCGATAACATCTAAAATTGCTAAACATTGAATAAGGAAAAAACACGAACTAAAAAACACAGAAAAAACTTAATAATTTAAAAATGCTAACCAAACATTTCAATTCAGACGCAGAACAATCTACTCAGCTGAATTCCAATGCAATGAGAAACTTATTCAATCTTTCTATTTATACAGGGTGTTTACCTACAGGTGGGAGAAAATTTAAGGGGTGGTTCTCGACGATAATATAAGACGAAAATGAAGAATAAAAAAATTGCGATTTCGGCCTCGTTATTAAGTTATTAACAGTTAAAAATCTGCCCAAAAAGCGGCAACTTTTCAACAGCGGTGCACGTTGGGTATGTCACACAGGCATGCAACAGTCTCGTATCAATTGACAAACGCATGCATACCTTGGTTCTCATTTGGGGCCCCAGCGAGGTGAAAATGTTTAAAAAATCGTTGGACGACATTGAACCTACCTACTCGTTAAAATCCACAAGGGAATTTCTAATATCCGCCCTATGGAATTATCGAGTAGAAGGGGTCAATGCCCTTTCACTTTTACATTCATTTCACGCATGTCCACAAATCCTTATTCTGCACTATAATTGTTCATAACACCGTACTTAATATACTGGAAGAAATGCTCTATCACTATTTACAATATCATACAATATCCTCCACGGCACGGTCACGCGACTACTCCCCCCCGCCATCGATTCGAATCAATTCCCCTGACCTGGCGACTCTAACTGTACAGAGTAGAAGTGGAAGTTATGATCACTTTTCCTCGTCTTGATTTGCGTTTGTATGATCTCTCGGTTCGCTTTTATTTGAATTTTTGGACAGCTTAGGCTCGTCTAAATTTCCATTTGAGTCAGATCTAGGTTTACGATAGACTTCTGCCACGTTTGAAGTATCATCAAACCACGCATGTCCCAGGATACTATACAACATTGCAGCATATTTCGGGCAACTGCATAAAGCATCAACGGCACATTTTCTTGGTTTCTCGCTTGCACGCAGCTTCCGGGGCGGATCCGAGATCTAAAATCCGGTAAGAGTCGAAGACAGTCGTTCCTCCGCATATAATTTTCTCGGTCGATGTACACGGGGACCAGTGGAAGAAAAAAAATGTAAATGGAACATTCGGGTTTTTACGACGAGGCTGGGCGTTTTACGAGGCGCTGTGAAGGGATTCGTTCTGGTCTTCTCGGTCTCCCCGGTTTTATGCTAGCCGGCAACGGAATCGACGTTGATCGCGCGGGCAAATTCAATCCGGAGCAACTACGTATTCGTCGTCTGCTGGAAGAACTGTGTGCGGAGCCACGCGGAAGGTAATGAAAATAATTCGCGTAGAATTCATTTAAATGGCCGCATAATTTTTGCGGGGTCGACGCCGCGGCGCGCTCGGGCGCGGCCCGTTCTGATCGAGGACCCTTTTTATATTTATGAGAGTCGTAAAGGTATCGCCGGAATTCATTAATGGCTTTTAAAAGCGACTATACGCGGGGAGCAAAACGCGACTACCGCCGCCGGCCCATACCGAATTGTGCATCCAGTTGGCACGGCTGAAAGGCTAAGTAATAAAGAATGAGTCTCTCTCCCCCCTCTCCTCTCTCTCTCTCTCTCTTTCTCTTTCTGTCCCTCATTCTGTGCGTTACATTATTTCCCTTTTAGAATTGAATCCGCATGCCAAGCAGATATACGCATGTACCGTTGTTAAATTCGCCCTGAAACTAAATGGCGGCTTAAGGAATTTACGAGAACTCCTCCGCGGGCTACTTAAGATTCTCCTCCTTGCCTTTCCACCCCCTCTCTCTCTCTCTCCATCGTATCACCCTCTCGCTCAGACTAGATAAACCCGAAGAATTGTTGGAATATTTTTGAAATGCTAATTCCATTACCGTGAAAAATATTCTAGCGTCTCTACGTTGATCGCTGGGTATGCACTGTTTAGTCCCTTTGTACTCTGCTAAACACTTTTAACGATTAACAATTGCTCCGCTAAACCTGCACTTAGCAATCAGCTCACTGTGGATGTTCATGCAAAATAAAAATTTCTTTCATCCTTTGATAATGTTCGTAAGCTGCAATTCATTAACGCTTTTAAAATTTTTATTTCTTCTTACATTTTTTACGAATTTGGTATATATTCTGTATACAGGATGTCCCAAAATTCGTGAACTTCACGAAAGGGGGTGGTTCCTGAGACCATTTCAAGCGACATTTTCCTGTGCAAAAATGTTATCCGCGGCTATGTTTAGGAGTTATTAACGAAAAACACGGACCAATGAGAGCGCGATCTAGACGCAAGTTGCCACAGTCGTCCAATATACAGTTGGCGCGCCGCACAGTGGGACAAATGGCCATTTTAGGTGGAAAATAGTCATGTCAGAAAATAGATATAACATTCATACATACTTCTTTGGGAATGTTCACTGACCCTAATTATACCCATAATAATTCATTTAACAGCGACATAAGCATAGAAATCAATACATGAAAACTTCGAACCGTAATCTGGCGAAATCGTACGTTTATATTCGTTACAAAGAAAATTGTGTCAGAGCAATAAATAAGAATCCTTAAGCTTCTATGCACGATTTTCTATATTAATATAAATAAATGTTTACATGAATGTTCACAAAGTTCGTTAGTAAAGTCCTTTACAATAATTTTTAGACATTGTTTAAGTACCAGTTTTCTACGTCATTTAGTTGACTTTAATAGAGCAGAACTAGCAGGCGCGGGCGAGGGCGGTCTTGAAACTTTTTTTGTTTATAAATCCAAACTACACTAAAGAGATTCTAACAAAAAAAACCTGCGGAATGCTGCGGTTCCGCCTGCTACAATTTTTTAACTTCCCGATTTTATAGGGAAGTTATTGTAATTACCCCGAAAATCGAAAATCGATTTTTTAGCAGATCTTCACGTTTCGTTGTCATTGCAGTCATTTTAGACTATTTTCAGCAAAATGTTCGTGTGTGTGTGTGTGTGTGTGTGTGTGTGTGTGTGTGTGTGTGTGTGTGTGTGCGCGCGCGCGCGTGCGTATGGCCGTTTCTATGTAATCAAATTTTTCGTTAACGTTTTCAGAAAAAGTAACAACGCGATCAGGATGATGAATGATGCAATCGATGTGCCCCGCTGTAACTTAGAGCTGATTAGATTTTGGTCCATTTTGGTCAAGTAGTTTTTTAGTTTTTTTCGAAAGGAGTTGATTAAACATTGCAATTTATACGAAAGGCGTATCCACCGAAGAAGTAAACGTAACTATATATATATATTTAGACATATTTAAAAAAAAATTTTTTTTATAAAATAAAAAAAAAATTTTTTCTTGTTTTTTTAATTCAAAAAAATTTTTTTCCAATTATGCAACTAATGCTAATGTAACCGCTCACAATATCGAAAATTATTCCAATGCAAGAGTGAGTTAATCATCGCCGAGAATACATTTTCAAAGAATATCGATGAAAATACAAAAACATTTATATTACAATCTTTACATAAACAATCAGTTCAAAACGAATTGTTAACTGAGATTAAATTGAAAATTAATATAAAATATATGATAATTAATAACATTGATGTTGAAGACGGATTGGTTAATGGAGCATGCGGAATATTAAAATTTATTACTTTTCAAGAAAATACTAAAATTCCGTCTATATTGTGGTTAGATTTTCAATTGGCCATAGTAGGAGTGAAAGTAAGAACTCGTTATCGTGATTATATGAAAAATGCAAATATAAATCAAAATTTAACACCAATAATAAAAAAATATCGAATCAAGTAAATATTTCGAGTGAAGAAAAATAACAAATCACACATAGTCAATTTCCAGTGGTTCCTGCTGAAGCGATTACGATTCATAAAAGTCAGGGACAAACATACGAGAAAGTATGTATGGATTTTAAAACATCAGAAATACGAACTTTACAAATGTTGTATGTAGCACTGAGCAGAGTTTCAAAATTGAGCGGTTTATATATTTCGGGATAATTTAAATTAACAGTATCGAAGAAAACCAAGATCAATACTGCAACCCCGGATAATGATGAGTTGTATCGTTTGCGAAAAACTAATTAAGACAATTTATTTTGCAACATTAGTATGCTATAACAAGGAACCAAGCGAGCAACGAGCATACGATATTGGTTTAATGCGACGCCATATAACAAACATTTTGATAAGTAGAAAACTATTGAATTTCCCTGAAAACGTATAATCTTCTTAAAACGTACACTTAATAAATAATAATAACAATATACAGCAACTAACGAATCGGGAAGTTCTTTGTGTGGCTCGTGGAGAGTCACACACCAAATAAAAAATATTAATAGCAGTAGGCCCTACTAGCCATGCGTATCACTCTAACCCTCTCGTAAGAGCAGTCTTACCCGCGAGCTCGCGAAGCGAGCGAGCAACAATAGCCCTTTAGTTTATTTTTTAGATTCAACTGTTTCAGTATCCAAACTAGAAAATTTTAAATTATGGATATCGGATAGACATTTCAAAAATTTCCGTGTAAATACAAATTACGATTTAATGGTAATGCTATTAATTACTTCTGATCCAATTGTAAATGAATATGTGATACCACAAAAAGACATGAATTTATTACCAAAAGGTGTATTAGATCTTACTATGACCGAAACTTCCGTCTAATACCACAAGTATTCTTAGTTTACAGCGACAGTGATATTACCAAAGAACTATTGTTATATTTTTTTGTAGTTATATTGTTATATTTAGATTTTATTGTATTACTTATTTAATAATACTGTTACATTTTTTATTTATTATTTAGTATTATTATTGCATTTTTTATTTCTTTTTATATTTGTTTATGTAATTTATATAATATTTTTTACATAAATACTATTTTAAAGGCTGTATATATGTTAAATCTAATTTCTTGACCTAACACAAAATTGAAATCGGTTTCAAGAAGCGTGATCTATAATTTTTTTCCACCAAGTTCAATTTTCTTAAAATTTCCTTTATATTAAAAATCGAGTGCTAAATTGATAATACTTTATCTATAAAAAATTACATACAATTCAAAAATTTTTTTCAAAAATTTTTTCAAAAATTTTTTTTTCTATTAAAATTACAATAAACTTAAAGATTGAGATCTCCTCTTTACGACGACACCACATACGTCAAAATCACTAGCCGCATTTGACGCGTAGGATTTTTTTCCACCGAGAATAGCCATTCGTCCCACTGTGCGCCGGGCCGACTGTGCCAACTCGCGTCTAGGTCGCGCTCCGATTGGTCAGTGTCTTTCGTTAATAACTCCTAAACAAAGCCGCGGATAACATTTTTGCAAAGGAAGATGTCGCTTGAAATGGTCTCAGGAACCACACCCCTTTTCGGGAAGTTCACGAATTTTGAGACACCCTGTATATTCTTGTCACAAATGCGTAAAATCCGCAGTCCAGTGATCAGCCTTCTTTAAACAGAAGATTGTGAAATTTCAAGAAATTCTACGAGTTTATATTTCACGTTTATCATAGCCGAATCTAATTTAACCAAAGAGGAGTATAATAGAGACTGGAATAATGATTAGCGATAAAGAAGAACGCAGCAACGACTGTCTATCCTTGCTCCGAATAAACAAGGTCTCAGTTAGATCTCGGATAAGCGTCAGATGCATAGCTTACGATTAACTTGAGCTATCTCTTGGCCCAACACAAACAGAAACTTTAATTACACCGAAACTAAATTAAGTCTAGATTTCGATTAAGTAAGTTTCAATACACGATTATGTAGTGCTTGACACATGATATTCGACCACGGTGTTCTCGCACTTGCACACGCCGAGGAATGAACTTCACAATAATCCGATTAACATTCTTGGCATCTAGTTGCCTTTGCCACGAATCACCACAATTATAATCCAATTCTCGCGACTAACATCCTATGTAACACTTGGGCTGCATATCGTGTCACACCGGAATAACATCATTACTTGCACGGAATATTTGCTGCAATTTTCAATGTACCTTTGTGTCATACATCTCAACAATTTTTATTTCATCGAATAAATTACTTAAATATTTATCTCATGGAATAAACTACTCCAATTTTTGTTCCATCGAGTAAACTCGAATTTCATGGAATTTTCTAGATAGTCGATCGAAGTGTTAGATTTCCGTGAGTGTTATTTCAGTATAGCTGGAAGCAAGGTTCCCCAGGCAAACAATTAATAGACGGGAAAACACCGTGGACGAGTGCACTCGTCACACCGGATCAACGCAAACGTCAAAGTTGCACAAACAAATCTCGTTCGGCAAAAACACCGGATCATTCTCTCTTCCGGCGAAACCACTTACTCCTCTAAGCGCTACGGCGCGGTTCAAAGTCCCCGAAAATTCATTTGCACAAGCAAAAAGCCACCGGTTCGACGCACGAGCATCCTGCCAACCTCGAACGCCGCAAAATTGAACAAGTTCGTCGATGACCTGGACGGACGAATGTACTTTCAAACGGAAATTCCAATCTTGTTCGGGAGCCGCGTGTTCCAGTTGCTATTCGTCAAAACATCGCGATCATCTTGCTTTTAAACATCGCGCGTGTAAATCTAGTGTGTTTTAAATTTTCGTTAGAAATGATCATTAGAAATGAATTTATTCCACTTTCACAAAAAATACACTCCTCAAAAGAAGTAAGGAATCACTTGTGCGAACCCGAAAACTTGGTCCCACTTTACGTGATCACAACTCCGTCACAAATTGCCGTATCGATATTGTTAAACAATGGTTTGAAAGCCTGAAACCTCTAGTTTCAGATGATATGTTTCAAATTGTTGCTATGTTGGTCTTTTACAAAGTTATAGCGAGATGTATATGTGATGTTCTAAAGTTGCACAACATTTTTGTTAACCGTGAATGTTGTCTTCATCTCGCTATAACTTTGTAAAAAACTAACATATCAACAATTTAAAACAGAGCATCTGAAACTACAGGTTCCAGGCTTTCAAACCATTGTTTAACGATATCGATACGGCAATTTTTGACGAAGTTATCATCACGTAAAGTGGGAGTAATTTTTCGGGTTCGCACAAGTGATCCCTTAATTCTTTTGAAGTGTAGTTTTGCGATAACATTTTATAGCTAAAATTCTTTTGATCACTTTGTCAAGAAATCGTGCTCTATTGAATGTATGATAATAAATATAAAAAGAGGATATCTGTGTCTTACTAAAATTACCATTAACTCATTTTTTTCCAAAAGTGGACTTATACCACTTTCAAAAATAACGGCTCATTTGATTAATAAGTACAGTTTTATTTTGATTCGTCGTATTTCGAATAAGCAGCTTCACAATCCTTCAGCGGTGTCTTTCGTTGGAAAGGGATAGACTATGACACACCCTCTCATTCTGACACTGACAATAAGCGGTGTCGAGCGAGCAACTTGAAAAGAAAATTTAGGGGTGTCAATTTTCTAATAAAATAAAAGGCACCGTCTTATATCGGATTAAAATTGTGTATAGTGACGGTTGGCGGAGCTTCCCCACCGCTACCGGGGTCACGAATGACTCCGGGCATAGCATACGGAGGGTTGATCGGCACACTTCGAAAATTGGATTTTGGCCAGCATTTTCGCGAGAATGTAGCACAATGCGTCCCCGCGTGTTAGTAAACTTGGGGGAGAAGAGTGGCTAGAGGATGCGATGGATAGAGGGTAAGGGTTTGCTGAATGCGAAGAAGAGAAAAGAGAAGGGCAAAGGGGAAGGGAGCTGCGTTGTAGGAGGCGAGTTGGTGGTTCCGGAGCGAGTATCGTTCGGAATTCTGTAACCCCCGGCCGATAAAACGTCGAGATATAAATGGGAGAGGGTTCCGGGCGGTTCCGAGGCAGTAACAAGCAGCTATTCGATCCATTCTATCAGAATTGCTCGAAGGAACTGCCGCGATACGAACAAAGGCGGATCGGCCCGCGTAAACCCCACGCCGCAACGCATGCTCTCGATGCCGCGATTACCCCGCGCGCGCGGATGCATATATGCTTTCGACGGGGATCCTGTGGATCCTTATTTTAGGAGAAGTAAAAGCAGCTCGGACGTAAACCGAAGCACTATGTCCGCAGAGATTGCCGCGTTACTGGGAACGATCCCACTGGAGCAAAGGGAAAGCGAGAGTCCGAAGGGATCCCCCCGGCTCTGCGTTTGATTAATATTTATCTCGATCCCGACAGTCGATAGACTTCTCGCGTCCTTTGTTTAGCCATTCCCGCCGAGATTCTAATCCCATTGTACCCTTCCTTAGGACCCTAACTCGGTAATCCCTCGGCAATTGCGAAAAAACCGGACACTGGTCGTGCCGGTGAGACGATATATATTATACTCAATGACAGAACTTCTTCGCTTATTATTATTGTGATATGAAATGTTTGTTAACATAGTCCTCACATTTTTCTGTTTGAAATGATACACGGCGCGGTTTGGATCGTGTAATGTAGAACCTCTATTATCCGAACTGGTCAGTGAAACGCAAACTTTAATGTTTGTTCAAATGTTTTATGTGAATGTTTTTCAAAAAAAATTATAGAAGGAGGGTTCCACTGATCAGTTCGCATAATAGAGATTCCACAGTATCGTGGATTAAACGAGTATGTACGATCCGAACTGTATCGTGTTTGGTATCGTATTAAACGGAAGAATCTGACGAACATGTTGAGAAACATTTTCTATAAAAATCGTTGAAGACAAGAGAGTTCTGTCTCTTAGAAACTTGTATGAACATGAAGGAGATTTGAACTTCTGACATTTTTCGACGTTCTGATTTCAGGACAGACGTGTCACTGACGGCGAATGACTCGATGTCCCTGCAGCTAGCCACCTGGGCGCCACGAGGCAACGCACTGGTCTACGTGTACCAGAACAATATCTATTACAGACCGGAAGCAGAAGTAGCCAAGGACTATCAAATCACCAACACCGGCGTATTCGGGACCATTTATAATGGAGTGCCGGACTGGGTATACGAGGGTAAGCTTCTTTGCTGAAAATGGTCGCGGAGACCCACTTTGTTATTCATGGAACACTCTATGTATCTAATCGTCTTAGCTGTCGGCGGATCCGGAGCCTTTCTGCGCGGAGCGCGGGCGGCCGTACGTATCAATTTCCTCGGGAGCAAAAACTTTCGGCTAAGTCGTATCTAACATTTATTGACACTCCGGTTACTGTTAGCTGTGCCAATAAGTAATCCATTATACATCGTTCAACTTAATATTTATTCGCCGGTCGCCCGACGCTGTTTTATTAACGTTCATCCTCTACCACGGCCCTCGGTGTCTTCTCGCGCGAAACTTTAGGCTGACGAGGTATTTTGAATTTACATCCCTACAGCCAACTTCCTCGACAGGATGGTAGACTATTCTGCACGGTAGTTTACCCAATGATGATCGTCTGATAATCTTTTAATCCCAAATAATTGAGCAGACAGCTCAAGCCAGGCGGGCGCGGTATCGTTGTTATTAGGCTGCGGGTTTGATACGTTTTTGATTAAAACGGGCCGGTGTAATTTGGAATTGTGGGCAGATTGATAGAGTTGAAGAGAAGAAAAAATTGTGGGGGCTGTATGATGCAGTAGAGAATATGGTGGAGCATCTTAAAAATTGTAGAGTCTATAAAACAGTTGCAGAGCTTTCAAGAAAGGGGGGCGATGTGAAGCAATCGTATATCACATCAAAAGATCTAGAGCCTTCGAGAACATGGTAGAGCTTGGGAAAAATTGTAGAGCCTATAAAACACCTCTACAGATTCCAAAAAATTGTGGAGCTTGTAAGACAGTTGTATAGCTTTTGAAAAAATTATACAGCCTATAAAACAGTTTCATAGCTCCTGAAAAAAATAGTGGGGCCATGTAAAGCAGTCGCATAAGGCATAAAAAAATTGTGGGCGATGTGAAGCAATCGTATAGCATATCAAAAGATCTAAAGCCTTCGAGAACATGATAGAGCATAGGAAAAAAGTGTAGAGCCTTAAGAGACATCTATAGATTCAAAAAAATAATAGAACTTGTAAGACAGTTCTATAGCTTTTGAAAACATGATACCGCCTAAAAAACAGTTTCATAGCTCCTGAAAAAATTGTAGGGCCATGTAAAGCAATCGAATAGCGCATGGAAAAATTGTGGGGGCGATGTGAACCAATCGTATAGCATATCAAAAGATCTAAATCTTTCGAGAATGTAGATAGATTTGCTCCATTTGATTTAAATCACTCTGTATATAGGATTAATGTTGTTTATAAAAATATTTGAGAATCGTTCCTGTACGACACAAAATATTGATTTAACATATATTCTCATTTTCACTATGTTTCTTCTATCACGCCATTTTTTTATAAGGGAGTGGTCAAAAAAATGCCTTAAGCACGTAGTGTGAGACACGGCGCGCCCACTGTCTATTGGCCGACTGTGCCAACTCGTGTCTAGGTCGCGCTCTGATTGGTCCGTGTTTTTCGTTAATAATTCCTAAACAAAGCCGCGTATAACATTTTTGCAAAGGAAAATGTTGCTTCAAATGATCTCAGGAACCTCCCATTTCCGGGATGTTCAGGAATTTTGGGACACCCTGTATAGATTCCAAAAAATTGTGGAGCTTGTAAGACAGTCCTATAGCTTTTCAAAAAAATATGGAGTCTATAAAACAGTTTTACAGCTCCTGAAAAAAATTGTGGGCCCATGTAAAGCAGTTGCATAGCGCATGATGCAGTAGAGAACATGATAGAGCATCTGAAAAAATTGTACAGCCTAAAAACAGTTGCAGAGCTTTCAAGAAAGGTCCACAGCCTGCGATAAAATTGTGGAATCTATAAAACACTTGTATAGTACATAAAACAACGGTAGAGCCTGTGAAACAATGCTATAGCTTATGAGAAAATTGTGAGGGCGATGTAAAGCAATCGTATAGCATATCAAAAGATCTAAAGCTTTCGACAACATGGTAGAGTTTAGGAAAAAATTGTAGAGCCTATAACACACCTCTACAGATTCTAAAAAATTGTGGAGCTTGACAGTTCTATAGCTTTTGAAAAAATTATAGAGCCTATAAAACAGTTTTATAGCTCCTGAAAAAAATGGTGGGGCCATATATAGCAGTCGCATAGCGCATGAAAAAATTGCGGTGTCTAGAAAACAGTTGTATAGCGCAGGAAAAATTGTAGAATCTTTGCACATTTTCCTCGAAAACGTTTGAACGTTACAGGATGCAACGACGTCTGATTTCCGAAAACCAGTACTCTAGTTCGCCTCTAGCGACCGTGGTCCCGTCGAAATTCCATCTTGCACGTGCAAAAGTTCCACCGGGGGTTTGCGAACCGCTGCGGTTTCGCTAATAACACCCCGGGACCGCTGTCTAGCAGTTCTTCTGGAATAAACAAGCATCACACGGTTGAATTCGCGTGGCTCGAAGCGGAAGCGGCGTTATCGCGACGGGCAGGCTAGTTGTGGGGCGCATACTTCAAAATAAACTGGATCGACTGCGGTGGACAACAACGGGTCTATAGTGTACTATAGTGAGCGGGGGGTGTTGCTCCCCATCCTAACGAGCCGAAATGAAAGGGCGTGGACGCGGTTTCCGAACCGCGAGAACTGCCAGCTTTTCCACCCTTTCACCGCTTTTCTCTTGCTAGAAAGAGAGAGAGAGCGAGAGAAGAGTGTACAACGACCGTTCAATTTGCCGCGTAATTATTTTTAACAGGGCCGTGACTCCTGGAAATTTTTAATTGCCTCCTCCCCCACCCCTTCGTTCGTGCGTTTTGATCCCCCCAACGCGATTATCGCAAATAGCCAAGAGTTTACGCAACCTTATAAATGACTCTCGAACAGTTTGATAAATTAAGCGCTCACGGTCCGTGATATTTCTGTATGTCGCACAGTGGGGCCAAACGCCAATCTAGCTGATAAAAAGTCGTTTTTCAATCACGTACTATGACTTTCTTTTTTATTTGTTTCCATTCTTAAATCCCTGTAGATCTTTAAATTATATTCTGTTTTGCTCTGAAGATTTTTTATATAGGGTAATATTTACGCAAAAGTCTATAGTCGCTGCGGCCTTTAAGAGTCCCCCAGAACGGTCAGTGCTTTTGCTACTGGTAAACGTTCAAATTAAATGGGAATATTTTGCCTTTCATGGGTTTTGTAGAAGAAAGTACGTACTTTCATTCTGTAATTACAGAATTTGCAAAAGTTAATGAATTTTCCAAATACCCGTGTTCAAAGGTAGACAATTTTTTACTTCATGCATTTCAGTTTTTCGAATGTAAGTAGCCAAATTTACGCGCATTTGTCGAATTTCCTGTTTGATTTCGTAATGTAGACTCTGTTCTTTAATTCTTGTAAAAATCAGCTGCCAGAAATTGCTAATAAATGTTTAATGTGACTTCAAAGTTTGTGAACAGTTTGCGATCACTCATAAAGAGGGTTTAAGATTTTTGTGGTTCATAGTACTGACTGAGAGGAGTAAAAAATGATTAATCAATGTAGGTCACAAAATTAATACTTCTAGTGTAAAACGGAATTTTATGTTTTCTTGTGACAGCACATAAACAAATAGGATAGCTGTATGAGATTTAAAAGACTGATACCTTATATTGCTTACTCAATTGTATCTGATATGAAGAATGTTTTGTGAAAGATTTTTTTTAATATTCTGAAAATTGATAGGATTAGAGTAAAAATTGCACGAGTTAACATGACAAGCATTGATGACTGTGTGTCCACACGGCGATAGACGAATATTTAGTAATCGACAAAAATTCTGAACAGGATTCTGGTTATTATAAACGTTTTTAGTGTCTTTCGGTTTTCCGTGCAAGTCAAGTAACTGGTGATTACCTGTCTATCATAAAATAAGGACCGGGCGCGACTTCGGGGCCTCGGCTGCGGCCGCCAAGTCTCAATCATGGGAGGAATCGGCCTCGGTTGTAAGGGTTTTCCCGTAATAAACATGAATTTTTGGGAAAAATGGCTATATCTCCCTGTCCAGAGAACAACAGTATCTCTTAGTGCGTTTTGGCGTGTTCATTCTACCCATAGAAATGCTATCAGAGGAAGCCCTGGAATTTAGGAATAAAGATTTTAAAAAATACCGGGAACGAAATACCAGGAAGATGTCAAGAGAACAAACAATGGAAGGTTCCACATCATATTATTTTCGTCAGATCCTATCATATCTACAATTTCAAGAAAAACGTCAACGATTTGGAAGAAAGAAACGATTCTAGACCAAGAGGTTGTCAAATTATTAGCTGATCCGAAACTTTCACCTGTACATGTCCCGTCAACAAGTGATGACGATTCTGACAATTCTGACCACAACAATAATATCGATTCTGACGTGGGAACCTAGTTTTATTTTCTATATATGTATTCTCTATAGTTCTCTAAAGTTTAATTTTCTATATATGTATTCTCTTTGTTATAGTGTAGGTGTGTATTCAGTGCATGGATGTGTGTACAAAACTGAAACGATGTATGTATAACTAATCAAGTGTGAATGATTGTAAATATACAGGGTGTCTCAAAATTCGTGAACTTCCCGAAAGGGGGTGGTTCCTGAGACCATTTGAAGCGAGATTTTCTTTTGCAAAAATGTTATCCGCGGCTTTGTTTAGGAGTTATTAAAGAAAAACACTGACCAAACAGAGCGCGACCTAGACGCGAGTTGCCACAGTCGGCTCGGCGCGCCAACTGTTTATTGGCCGACTGTGGCAACTCGCGTCTAGATCGCGCTCTGATTGGTCAGTGTTTTTCTGTAATAACTCCTAAACAAAGCCGCGGATAACATTTTTGCAAAGGAAAATGTCGCTTCAAATGGTCTCAGGAACCACCCCCTTTCGGCAAGTTCACGAATTTTGGGACACCCTGTATAAGGTTTTTATTTTAGTGTTGGTTTCAGTTCATTTTGTGACTAAAAACGCTAGTAACTTTAATTTCCGCGGAAATGCTTGTTCTCTCTAAAATTACATTAATGACTATAAAAAGTTTAAAAAAATTTTGTTGTGGTCCAAATTACCATAGATTTAAAGATTGAAGTCTCCCGGTTACAACGACTCCACACAAGTTGCAATAGGAAGCTGCGTTTGATCACTATGATTTTTTATCAGCTAGATTGGCGTTTGGGCCCACTGTGTGTCGAAGTGAACGGAGTTTGTTTTTCCACCGGCTTCTTGCGAATGTATTCAACCGCGACAGGTATTGGCCGCCCCGTGGAGATTGAAGTATGGTTGTTTACGAAGATATTCCGGACACCAGCGGTGTTTACCCCGGTTTGCAAAACGCGCGTGAAATAGTTTTGTTTGCTCATGTGGGGAGGTTTCGGAATTATACGAGTGGGGTTAGAAAAATCGGGAGCTCAGGAAAAAATTGTGGGGCTACACGAAACAGTTCTACAGCTTGTAGATAGTTCCAGAGCCTCAGAAAATATTCTAGAGCTCTCGACAAAGTTGTTGAGGCAATATGAAATAATCGCATAGCTTGTGAAAAAGTTGTACAGCTTTTAAAATATTGTAGAAGCTATAAAACAGTTATATAGCTGCCCGAAAAAAATTGTAGGGGCTATGTGAAGCAATGGTATAGCATATGAATAAATTCTGGAGCTTATCAAAAAATGTGGCTCTAATAAAAAAGATCGTGAAGTCTACAGATGAAAAGGGAGGTCACAAGTGAGCTGGTCAGTGCAGTTTATGGGCATTCAATGGACAGGAGATGCAAGGGAAAGAATAGAAAAGAATTTGAATATATCGTACGAGCAATCGTCGAGCAATTTCTTGAACTGGTAGAAGGTGGATGGAAAGATTGAAGGGAATCGTATTACGTGGCATATACGTCAGTGTCCCTGGGTGCTCCATTGAGGCAGACGACAGATTGTCAATCCGCGATTTCAGAGCTATCGCATTTCAACAGTCAGCGTTTATGTGCGTGTGTATCTGTGGACTGTCAACTCGCGGGACGATTAAATTTTGCCGATGTACAGTTCATTCTCGACTATTAAAGCAATCAGAGGGGCGTTAGGGGGTTGAAAATCCGAACTGTCGTGATCGACAGACAGCTCATTAGTCAGTCGACGGGGAAGGGCACCGGCGCGGACTTGAGCAGTCAATATTCGATCAAAGGTTCGATACACAGGGACTCTTCTGTTAATTAACCTAATCCATGGCTTAGCTCGCTTAGATCGCTTGACAGTCGTATCAACAAATCAATTCTGAGCGTTCAATAGCGCCATTCGATCATCTGCCGTATCGACGTTGTTACAGCAAGTCCCAAGCATGTTAGCATTGCAACTGATGTGATCGCATTTGCAGAAGTATATCTCAATTCACTTCGTGCAACTTCCCGGGGATTCAATTACTTTGGTTACGCCGAGAATCCCTAACAAATTAATTCGCAAACAAAATGATCTGTAACCCATATTAAAATTTGTTACGGCGACTAAAAATGATTGTGGAATTATTTACGGTGCTACAGCTACTTTCGACCGTAACTTGGCGTGTTCTTGCCGGCGACCAGCCGCCCTGATGAATTTTTATGCTTCATCCGCGTTAGCTCGTCGACGGCACCGCGATTTAGCGGAATACGAGACGGAGGGCGACAGGTGGGGTTGCGGGGGTGGGTCGACACGGGGCTGATGAGGGCTCAGAAATATGCAAACGCGTGCAACGTCCCCCCGAGCATCAGCTGTGTGAATTACGGCTGCGGCACATATTATTGTTCCCGGTTCCGGGTGAAAACTCATCCGGCACACGTACAAAGCGCGCCGACGTGTCGCTAAAGGGCCGACGAAAAAAAAAGGAAAAAGAAAAAGAAATACACACCACGCGTCGTCTCGTCAGAGGAATCGCGTTTAGCAGCTACGGTTCTCTCTCTTTTTCTCTCCCTCTCTATGTGTGGCTGCCTAACTCGGGACTACAAGCGATTCGACCTGGGATTTCTTTCCCCCGTGCTTTCCCGTGCTGTTAATTGCTTTTGGGCTCGACGCGACCAGAGACGTTGATGGAACTCGGCGGTTGATTAGATTCCGAGGAGCCCTGGTCGCCTGGAAGTGGTGTTATTGCGGGCGACGAGGATACTTGGCGAGTTGGCTAACAATTTGGGAGTACGCGAGCTCCGTGTCACCGACTGCGACGAACAGAGGGCGTGCCTTGACTGTCGCTCACTGTTTCGGACAATGGAAACATTTTTGAGCTTATCAAACATTTGTGTAGCTTGCGGAAAGGATCTGGAGCCAACGAAAAAATTGTAGAGCCTATGAAACAGTTATATAGTATATGAAACAATTGCAGAGCCTATAAAACAGATCTGTAGCTTTTGAAACAATCTTAGAGCGCACAAAACAGTTCTATAGCTTCTGAAAAAATTGTCGGGACAATGTAAAGCAATCATACAGCATATAACAAAATTCTGGATCCCGAGGAAAAAATGTGGGGCATATAAAAGAGTTGTAGAATTTCCAGAGGCCAAAATTGAGTCCGGAGAGGATTCCAATTTAACATGAAGCCGTCATTTCCACCTGGAGTATAATGCACTAATTTTCTGCGTGATCATGGTCCAAAATCGAATTGTTTCTTTCAATCCCAGTGTCCCCGGGGGAGATCGTAACAGAAAAGAAAACTAGATAGAATGGTTGGAGATTTCCCGCTCTCTCAATCATTTCAACTCTGATTCCTCTCTTTCCCGAGCGTTTCGAGGCCGGCGCCGGTCGTTGCGCGATTCAACGGGCTCTCCATGGCTCGGTAAATATTTAAACGCGCTTTAGTATTAATGTACCCTCGAATCTGTTCGCCGGAAGTCTTTTGAAGAATGGCCGCGCGGGCGCGAGCGCTCCCTCGATATCGGACCTTCGCTGGATCCGAGTAAATCTCGTTTCGTCTTAATTGTTGGCCAGCTCTGAAGTCGGAAAAGACAGAGATCGATGGTGCGAGACGATCAAGATCGCGAAGACTTGTTTGCTTTCCGGATTGGACATTTCAGGTGATCGTGGAGAACGGAAAACGGAACCGAACGGACTGGCACGGCGCGTTGTACAGGTTTCACTTGGCAAACAAACGGAGTCAACGACTCGGCTTCGACTTCTCCCGGATCGAGATGTTTTCCCAGACCTGTGGGCGACCGCTCCACGATAACAGCAATTCCCAGATCGCATCGTAATAGCGACAGATTTACATTCATATGCCGTGGTGCAACCAACAGGCGAAAGTATTCTCTCTGAAAGGAGCCGCTTCCCGAGAAATGGCTTGTTGATCGGCGTTATCGGGATTATCAGCACCATATGTTGCTCCCGGGGAATCTGCAAGGGATCCCCTTACTTGGAAGAGCATGTTAACCCTTGGAGTTTTATGGGGAGCTTCGGTGTAGTCGAAACTTTACCCCTTGCATGGAGTTTGGGGTTAGTTCGCTGAGAATGTGGATCGTTCTCTTTAATTATTTTTATTTCGTTGGAAGTCCAAGTTTGACGGCTTTTTTCAAAATAATTTAGGAATCTTTGGTTAGGAATTTTTTTCTGATTGGTTTCATTGAATTTTTTGGATGGACACCTTTAGGGTTCTATGGTAAATCTCAATTTATAAACGTAATGACAAATGTAATCTCCCTCTGTGTTGCAATTTGATGAATGTAAAATATGAAACTATTTGATTGCTTGTTAGGCAAAAATGGGTAAAATATAAACTGGATATTTGCTTCATTATTTTTGGAGAATATAAGGGAGATTCGTGTTAAATAATGCATAGATTTTGAAATTCGTATAACAATCCCTACATTAATGATCCATTCATGTATATTGTTGAATATTTAACGAATACATTTTTTCCTGAATCGAATATCAACTGTAACCCAATTTGGTTCTGAAAATATTGCTGTTACAATTACCTGAACAGTGTGCATGTAGTACGTAGAACTATAGTAGAAGCTACCCCTTTTGCAAAAATTGGTTAATTTGGTTCACAGAGCAAATAAGAATTTGTATAAGATTGTGCATGTCAAGAAAGATGAGATTTTTGAGGAATGGGGACACTTACATTGAGTGATTCGAAACAAGCACTTCATCCGATAAGTTTTTAAGTGTCAGAAATCTGATAGCACATTGTGCAATTTAATAGCAGATCGTACAATTTGATGACATTTTCTGTAATCTGATACCACAGCGCGAAATCTGACACCATACCAGGACAGCTGATAGTGTGCCCTGAAATCTATCACCGCGTCCTGGAACGTGATACCACTCTGTCAGCACACTACTGATAGATTTATGCTTCCGTTTATGAATTCCTGGGACCATTAATCTTTGTCATTTCTGTAACCGTTTAAAAAATGTATATTGCGATAGCGTTAGATAGTTGAAATGTGCATTACAATCCCCATAACTGAGGGAACTATAGCAACATTCTTAATCCATCCTAAACGAACAAAATATTACAGATCATTGAAAGACTTCGGAGAAAGACATTACAGAACAGATGTAATTCTTGCAGAAATTGATACTTGCAAGTTAAGTTATACAACTTGGATTCATTAAACTTAATTTTAATACATTTGATATAATAACAGAGCTCTTCAATATAATTTGAAAAAATTCTCATTGCGTAGTTGACACCTGCCTACACTTAATTACACAATACATAAAGTTTTCAAGACTCTTTAATAAATATTTTAGCGAAGATAGCAATTTGATTCGTGAACCATTAAATTTTCTAGAGCACTACAGCCTAATAATTTCTCTAGAGAATGCTACCTACGTGAAAATGATTAAACCTCTCTCAAGTGTAGCATCAGTGATTCAAACGTTCATTAACGAACGTTTAGTCGGCAAACAGCTATGTTCCAACAATTTCAGTGAGCTACACAAGATCGATTTTTCATGATTGAATATTTAAGAAATAAATATTTTTGTACCACCACACCAAACCATCAATCAACAGACTTGCAGCACTCAAAAAGTAAATTCCAAAAATTGTAGAAAGACATAAAGGATCGATTTTTCGGTGACGTCGGCACCTTGAACAATCGTTTCCGTTGCGCGTGTCTCGGCGCGGCGGGATGCTCGACTGATTTTTATACGGGGGTGGCAGTGGGTGGGGACACAAGGGACAGGGGATGGGATCGCGGGGTACGTCGATAAAGTGTCAAAGCGTCGACGAAAGGCGCGCGCCAGGAACTTTTCAACAGCCTGTATTTTGTTCTCCGTCAGCCGGCGACGCGACGGGGCGAGGACTTTCCTGCTGACGACATACTTTATCCAGTTCCTCGCGCGCCGCTCGAAGGATTTCGCCGGCAAGAATTTAGGATAAAGGCTGATTTACACGGGTCGCGGGCGGTCCTGGCACCCGTTGCTCGTCGCCCATCGATTTCCACCTTTCCACCAGCGAATGTATCCGTTTCAACGGCTCAATAAACTCAATCTGTCAGCGACCTGACGGGAAGCATCGATTAGAATGCAAAGGAAATGAGGAAGTGTTGATCAGAAACGGGACTCTGGCAGTGTCCTTGCGAAGGTGTAAGTTAGATGGCCACATTTGACAGATCTGTCTGTCAAAACGATCAAAAATTAGCTCGGGCCAAATTAGGGTGCTTTTACGCTGAGCTCGCCGCGGACGGCCACGGGAAAAAGTCATAAAATTCGAGCGGGCCGACGGGCCCGCTCGCTGTGCCCCGCTGTGCGTGGCACAAAAAAAAAGGTCTCTATGGGATCCACGGTTTCACGGTTCGTTTAGGTAAACTACCGATAGCTTCTCTTTAAGGCGGGGTAGGATACCTTCAGATTCTAAGTAGCAAATAACTAGAATCTTATTAGAAAAATTGGGTTTGCGAATTTTCGCTTTTTGTCCTTATACCAACAAACACATCATGTAAAAATTTCTTTTATTTGGTCATAAAGTAATTCATGCTCGTCAAAGCAACTAATCTTTACAGCAGCCTCATTTTCAAAGTCAACCAGTAGCCGTTCTTACCCGTAATAAAATTGACGGGCTTGGGGCAGAGGCTAACGGACAAACGGTACAACGCCTTTTCTACCTTAATTATTGCCACGTGCCCCATACCTCGCCGAGTGGAAGAATTTACCTGAATAATATCAAGGCAATACTCCTTTTCGGAGCCATTGATTTTGAACAATGTAGGAGATAAATAAACTGTTAGGTCTTTGCGGATAGGAATTCTGATGTCGAATGTTTTCACTATAAACTCCAAAGAACCCATTTTCATCGATTTGCTAAATCAACATTTCATCAAAAAATCATTTCGCGTCCGGCGATTTCGGCAATTGTAAGTGCACGAAAAGAACAAAGTGACATGCACTTACTATGGACGATATTAACCTGTGCACCGCACACTCGGAGTGTACGACACCCCAACAACAAGTTAGGTAAAATAAACGACATCTCGCGTACTCCTTCCCCGCGTTCTGTTTTTTCCCAATGTGAAAGTTGCGATTTTAGGACAAACGCTGTCCTAAAGAATATTCAGCAATCTTATGGACCCGGAATAACAAACAATTCAAACCTAACAGCTGTTTGTGATTACTGGAGTGTTTCACATCTCGTGTCTGCCGCACAGTGGCCAATTTGGACGAAATCTGTGCCACAATCAAAGAACTTTCTATTAGAAATGAGATATAGAGCGATGAAATTTTTTTCAAATTAAAACTGAAACTTTGCAGAATATAGGAAAAATGGGGAGAAAGTTCTTTCATTTTGACACAGATTTCGTTCAAATTGCTCACTGTGTACCATATAAAATTTTTACATGGTGTGTTTGCTCGTATAAGGACAAAAAGCGAAAATTCGCAAACCCAATTTTTCTAATAAGATTCTAGTTATTTGCTACTTAGAATCTGAAGGTATCCTACCCCGCCTTAAAGAGAAGCTATCGGTAGTTTACCTAAACGAACCGTGAAACCGTGGATCCCATAGAGACCTTTTTTTTGTGCCACGCACAGCGGGGCACAGCGAGCGGGCCCGTTCGGCCCGCTCGAATTTTATGACTTTTTCCCGTGGCCGTCCGCGGCGAGCTCAGCGTAAAAGCACCCTTAAACGACCTATGAACCATTCTGTAAAATTTTAATCCAATATCTTGACTGGAAAGGTAGTGTAAGGCAAAGTTGGAAAATTACTGTTTGGTCCATTTTTCCTAATTTATTGACAAGTTGAAAATCCTGGTTATAAGGAATCAAAAACCTCAAACAATCGGCAAAGTGCAGATTTCGCATTGAAGTTTTAGAGGGACTTTGTTTATATTTTTACGTGATTTTTTCAAATTTTCTGGTGGGGTACGTCGTGGTAAAAAAATAATGAAAATAGCTTCTTCCTCGACGTAAAATTGAATCAGTCACATTTTATGTATTTTATAAGCATACGTATTAGTGTCGTCAAAATGAAAATTTGCAGACCGAGACACAAGGGCGTAGACAAGCGACCGACGATCCCATCAAATTTTATCCGGCACACCTTTACTAATTTCGTCGACACGCCCGAACAAATGTTTGCACCTGAAGCATGCTTTTTCGCGAGCGGCTCCTTCGTCGGAAAGAGGCTTGTCGGGGATTAATCGCGGGCCAGGATTGTCTCGGGACTACTCCGAAGCTGTTGCGTCGGACGTCGACCCGAAACGCTGCCATTAATTTCCCTGGATGGGTCGGTTCTGACCCTTTTTTTCGACCTAGCCCCTGTCGTGAACAAACTGCCCGGTGCTGCTGTGAGTAATGAATATTTACATTCTTGAAAGCGGGCTCGTAGGAATCGAGATCCTGGGAAATTTGTGCAAGCCTTGCAAGCTCCAGAATGTGTACAATAAGTTGAAACGATTTAAAATCTCCTGACAAATTTGTGTATTTTAATCTGCCAATATTGTCTAACCATTCTTTTTTCTCCCTATATTTATCTAGTTCGCAATATGTACTTCAAAAATTATTCGATTCTTTTATCATACTAAATATATGTTCACCTTTTCGAAATATCCGCCGTTTTCCCGGTTTAATATCCTCGACGTAGAACAGTTTGCAGAAGAAGATAATAGAGCCGGTCGTATCTGTGCGACACAAATTATTTATTAAATGTTCGCATCATCCAGCAACATTCATATATGCACCCGGAAGCGATCCCTTCATATAGAAGTTAAAGGAAAGAAGGAATTATTTCAGCGTTACTGTCTCCTGGCTCGGCGCTTTCCTTCTTTCAATTTTATATGACAGACATGTGTAGCTAACTGAACCTGCATCTTCCTTGAAATTAATATGAAATGTTCCTCCTCTTGGAGCTCTCCCTTTACCAGGCTGGATCCTTTCGTGGCTCTTTTCAGTTCTCATTGGAATTCTTTAAAAGTACGTTGCCGAGCTATTCCGGTAAAGGTCTCAAAAAATCTGTCTCGGTTCCATTTGAATCACGTTTTAAGGCTCTTCCGACGCTGCTTTCAGCTGTTCGCTGTTTAAACCACAAAGGATAGAGTCCTACGTAAATACAGATGCTCAAGCCGAGAGCTTGCTGGTTGCATGGTTAGGTCATCCCGGATACTGTCTCTTCACGCTAACTTTCAACGTTAAACAAAAACAGCTAAACTTGCGTGTCACGTCACATGATTCAACCATCCGTGAATGAAAATTTTAGTTACATTTTTTGGCACTTTCAAACGTTGCAATTAATGCGTACAACAGATAGAAATTTACAAGCCCGTAAATTTTTAATTATCTTGAAAATTCCTGCCACTGGCAATTTTACAAAACGGTTCTACGTATCCCTTGGCAAAGACGGGTAGACACAATTTTAGACAGCGAAAGGATTTTCAGCAGAATGTCAATCTTCTTTACCTGTATGTGTGTTTCAATTGATGCGGTCGATTTTTATTTAACTCCATGTGTCTTTCAATCGATGCAGACAATTTTATTTAGATCCGTGTGTCTTGCAGTCGGTGCAAACGATTTTATTAGCCCCCTGCACCTTTCAATCGATACAGACAATTTTTATTTTCCACAAAGGTCAACGATTTACTCATCATATAAGGAAGTGATCCTTTTAAATTCTTGAGAAATCTGGAATCTATTTTGAATTCTCTGAGTCTATTTCGAATTCTCTGAGTCTATTTCGAATTCTTGAGAAGTGTCAAGTCAAGTCAAGAATTTCTGAATAAGCTGCTTCATTTAAAATTATGTGCACCGACTATTTTAATCGACAGAGACTATTTTGATCCTCAAGCGAAGTACACCGACCCAACTCGTTTTCGGAAGTACGGGAAGGGCATTTTAGACGTAAAGACATGCAAGAAGCCGAGGGTTTAGCGTTCGTCAGATTTGTTTGCGTTAGCCGGTAGCATATGCACCGCGGCATTAGCTCCGGGGAATCCCGTGGCCTTGCGTCCACGCATCCCCTCGCCTAATCCGGGGTCGGTATTAAATTTGTACGAGCCGGATTTATCTAACGCGGCGCGTACAAGGTGCCACGA
Organism: Lasioglossum pauxillum; assembly: GCA_933228785.1. NCBI lineage: Eukaryota > Metazoa > Arthropoda > Insecta > Hymenoptera > Halictidae > Lasioglossum > Lasioglossum pauxillum. Next base: position 14,763,664 of record OW121706.1, on the reverse strand, counting down.
GTTTTGACAAGGGTTAACAGTATTTCATTAGCAGCATTAGGGCTATGGAAATGGGAATGGTCGGCTGGTAACGCGGCGGACGAAATTGAGGCAACTGAAGCAGTTTGCCGACTACTACACCCATTTTCGAGAAAATAGGACAGGGAACTCTGTGATTGGAAACGAGATGCTTGGGACTGCGATGTGGAATATGATCAAGCCTGGAAATTGGAAGTTAAATATCACGAAGCCGCCACCGGGGCGAATGGAAGTTGGGACTCCGACGATGGAGCCTGACTGCTAGAAGTTAGGGGATTAACGTTGTTCGAACTGCTCCGACGAATAATAGAAACTGGGACTTTCCGATCGCGGGAACTGGCTGTTCAAGATTGAAAAGTACTAACTGCCGACTGAAACGTGGACGTTCAATGCTCTAGCGAAGGACCGTCGACGATTGGTAATTGCCAATCGGCTCACAGTGGGGTATTTGGCCAGTTTAGCGCGCCAGAAGTCAATATTTTTAGTTTGTTCAAAATGACTAATACTTTGTTCTCATGAACCTGAATATACAGGGTGTGCCCGTTGAGTTATGTCACTATTTTCTAGGCATTTCCAGTAGTGCAATTAAAAAATGTTTTAGACAAAAGTTTCTCAGTACTTGGTGAGCTACATGTTCGCATATTCTTAAATCTGAAGAAATGCTTTTTACGTAAAAAAGTAACGGTCACCTTGACTTTTTTAAATGGCACCATATATTTTGGACATCATAGGATTGTTTCTGACGTCAAGACGAATTTAACAGTGTACTATACTATGACCACAATATTTTATTAATACATTAATGAAAAATTGTTCCTTACAATATAAATCAAGTTACATCAGACGTTCGAACTGCGATCCATCTTCTATGATACAAAACTCCGCTCTTTGTATTAGATTTTTTGTATTTTTTTTTTTAGTTTAGAAATCGTTGGATAGTAACGTATGGTCCAATTTGTTGGCCACCGCGTTCTCAAAACATGATCGGACCTGTGGCGCCGAAATCATTAAATTGTTTATTTAAATTGTGTAGAATGGAAATATTCCAGGCCAGAAGAAAGCTCATGGCTATTGTATGCTTATGTTAATTTGTTAATGTATAGAGTATAATGTTAGCGGAAATTCACGTTCATCTGTTGGAACAAATCTGAAAAGCTCGAACAATGATTTTTGTGGTAGGATCTCGAGCACACTCTGTGGCACGGTAATTAAGCAGTTTCATCCCCGGTGCCCGTCGGTCAGATATTTAGGTATTCTGGGTCGTTTTTATTCCTCGTTTCCTCGTTACCAGGACACGAGCCGAGGCAGAGACCAAGCCCTGTCACGACGACATCTCCAGAAAGCTAATCAACGCCCCGGTTGGTTACTATTTTATACGCGATTTGCATCTCCTTTGCGTTAACAAACTTGCCGCCGCGTCGCGCCGGGAGCACGCGGACGTGAGAGCCCGGTGAATGCCCGGATAATTACGGCCGCGTGCTTTTTAAGCGCGACTTCAACGCACACACATTCCCACCTGCGTATTTCGAAACGTTTTCACGTGGAAATCCCACGATCCTCTACGCGGAAAACACGAGCGTCGCGACGCGCGCATTGAACTATAGCACCCTCACTCTTCGAATTCCAGGTCCTGATTTCGGTTTTCAACTCGAATCCCAGTTTCAAGGCGCACCGCCGAGCTTGGAATTTAGTTCCACGACACAGGTTAATATTTAAGGATTAAGTTTTAACGGGCGATTGTTGTTTTTGGCCACGGATGCCCGCTAACTTTTCGGGTTTAGGGCCCAAGAACGAAGTTGTAGCTCCATGGTCTCTGAACTTTGCCGAAGCACAACTTTCGAGTTCTAGCTTTCAATGTATGTCTTCCGAATTTTAGCTATCAGTTTCCCGGCTTGCAGATTCCAACTTGGACCTTTAACGCTCGGCTGTTAGCCACCGTTATACAAATTTATCTTTCCCCGACATTTTCTAATGGTCGAATTTTCGAGACGATCCTCCCTTCGATCGCTCAGTCTTTTCATTGAATTTTTTCGGTCCACTTTCGCTCGAAGCTTCGTGCACTGTCTGAATTTCTAGTCATTTTCGGATCTCTGGTATATTCAGTTCTTTGTATTATTTATTACCCGAATTCGTAACGTAATTGAACGAGTGGCTGAAGAAGGCGGGCGTACATTTAAAATTTGCTGAAATGAACTTCTCCATTCAATCAGTGCCATCGTGGAGGACAAATCACTTTGCCAAAGCTTTCAGTACTCAACAATGGCACTAGAGGTTCTACAGTTTACAACAGTTCTACAATATAATTGATGGCACACATTATCAGGATAACTTTTTAACAAATAGTCCAAACGATTTCAGTTTTACTAAATGGCATGTATTGAAAATATTTTGGAAAAATTGCGGTCAGTCTGAATTATTAAGAAATAGTAAAAGTTGTTTTCCACAGCTTCGTTACCTGTGGATCTGAAAAATATGATCAGTTAAATAGATGATGAAAATTTCACCGAAATTGGTCGATCGGTTAAAAATTATGAAAATGGCGAAAACAGGCAGAAATTCCTGAGAAACTAATTCTGTGTTACAGAATGTTACATTATTTTTCACTGTTCATGGAGAATTATTCTCACGTCTTGTTGCACAAATTGTGATGCTCCTTTACCAGTCGCCAATTCAATTAATCAATTAGGAAACCCGTGAAACACCTACCTGCGAGTTAATTAATCGGCTCGGGTGAAAAACGCGTAACAGTGTACGTAATCGGCAAAATCGCTTGTTCCCGAATGCAAAACGCAAACATTGGGGGAGGGGGTTGTGCGCGCATTCGTACATCCTGTGTAAATACTCGGTCGCCGCGCTTTTCCACCCTGCTGTAATTAATCAGAGGTAACAGATGCAGAAGTAAGTCCAACGGTTTAAGTAGTCCTTCCCGGAAGCCGCGTACCCCAGGATCGCTCGTGATCAACAAGACGGCAAATCCGCTTTCCATTCCTGCCGCAAATGTATTGCCGTGTGTGTGTGTGTGTGTACCGTAATTGAACGTTATGCAAAATCGCTTCTGTTCCCCGCATAACTACCGATGTGCGCGGCGAACGCGGTGAATTGTTGCGAGTTTGCCCGCGGTTTACCGCGTTTACGTGATAATTATTATTCTTTGGACCCGTGCTAATGGATTTCTGATTCTGAGTCACTCCGACGTGTAATGCAAATGGCATACTGCGTGTTTCTTAGATGCATTGTACTGCATTTCGTCGTGGAACCTCGGGAAACACGAGCAATTGATTCGTTTCTATCCAGTTGGAATTACCCTTGAGGCAACACTAATTCAGTGATAGATATTCTTCTCTTAGTTATTCTTTTATGGAAGTTTCACTATTGTATTCCCGACATTTTTCTGGTTAAATCGATACCCGACATCTTGATAAATATTTCATAAAAAAATAATTGAAGACAAAAACTTTCTATCCGATGAATATTGTCTATACCCGGTACAATCAACATTCTAGATGAAAATAAAAGATAAATTCGAATTTTTGCAATGGAAGTTGCTCCGTACCAATATAAAAGTTTAAAAATCGAACGAACCACCAAGTCGAACAGAAATTGAATATTTCGAGGATATGAATTTCCATAAAAAGAAGCGATTTAACCGAACAATTTCCTCGACGATTCGAACAACTACTACATTTCCGATCCTGCACACCGATTACGCTCGAACTACAAAGATAAGAGCATCGAGTAAAAGGATGCACGGGTAGCGTCGGCATGAATAGAATCGAATAATGAAAAGCGGAGGGAGGAGACGGGAGACATCGCGTCGTTTCGGGAATTCGAGGAGGACTGCTCTCTCGCGAACGAGAACAAATTTTCTGCCGTCGTAATCGACAGGAGAAACGACATTCTCTCAAATTTTGGTAATAAATTGCGCCGTTGGAACGGCGCACGTACTATTCCGACCGGGGTATCGCATCGGTGCCGAGGCATTCTAAATGTCAACGCAATTTCTTGTTTAAGTAAGAAGGAAACGCGACAGCCACGTACATATGTATTCCTTCTCGGGATCCTTCGTTGTTTTTCTTCGGGGACTTGTCGCGATCCTGGCTGCGTTTCAATGTACGGAGAAAGCACACGATACTTCAGTTCACTCATTTAACGCGTTAAGTGCTGTAGCAATTCCCATAAAAGTCGCATAACATCAAAGAAAGTTATCCGATGATACAAAAATATAGAAAGACAACGTTCTTCGCGAGAAAATGTTCATAATAAAATTTGGCTTGCTTGATAGATCGTAGTGAATATTGATTTTCAAGTTCGGTAAACAAGATAGATTGGGATTGACGTGTCAGTCAATATGTTAATCCATCAACACTTGCTTGAGCTGTTTTATATTTTACTTGGCATTGAAAAATCGCAGATCAATGTTCAAAACAGCGTTTTAAAGGGGAGACTCTCCTTTACGAGATCACATTTAATATGGCCTGGAAATAAATTTTTAAATTCTGTAGAACCGTGTAAAACATCAAATTTACAAATACAAGATAATAAATTCTTGTCAGTTTTCCTCTCAATTTTATAACAAATGTGACTCTTTGAAAGCTTGAGCTGTTGTATATTTTACATTGCATTGAAAAATCGCAGATCAATTTTCAAAACAGCGTTTTAAAGGGGAGACTCTCCTTACGAGATCGCATTGAATTTGGCCTGGAAACAAATTTTTTAATTCTGTAGAACCGTGTAAAATATCAAATTTACAAATACAAGATAACAAATTCTTGTCAGTTTTCCTCTCAATTTTATAACAAATGTGACGCTTTGAAATATTGAGACCAGAAGTAGACGAAAGTAGAGAATCCAATCTTTGAAACGAGCGAAGGTACAACACTGTAAGATTTTTTTACACGAAGTTACAGGATATCAAAGATCGGTGTTTCTCTAATTTTGTAGATTTGTAATTGTATGGCTCTTTTTAATGAATACTGCGAACTCCCAGAGCGTCGGAGCAACTTTTTCCTTATCATTTATGTTCCCTTAACATTGTTCGACCGGTCCATCGTATAATAGGTGCGGGATATCACCGTACATCCACACTGTACCGGATATTCGTAGCTCGTGCGGTTAGTATCGGGGACAGGTGTGGGTGTTTGCTAACATGTAACAACGTCAACCGCCCCCGGCCGCTTCCTGCGCTCTTATTATCGTTTTTCTCGGCTACGATGCGATGGGAAGTGTGCGATCAGGTCGAGCCTTTTTACGAGATCCACCGCGAAATGTGGGACAGCCTGTGCATAAACAAGACTGGGGATATTAACCGCTGATGCTGAACACTGATGCTACACGAGCTCCACGATGCACGAATATTTCGAAGTACAGAATTAACTTTTATCTTTTTACGCATTCAAACCACCACCAATAAATTACAGTGATGTGCAATAAGTCCTCATTAATCACCTAAAAACATTGAAACGGATTCTATTTAATTTTAAAAATTTTTGTTTTAATTCGTCGTAGAAGAAAATTTGATCACTGACAGAAATTGTGAAACGACCGGGCATCAAAACGATTTCCCTAAATTGGCCATTAATAAACTGGTCCAGTTCAGCCCTCTCGTGTTCCGCCACTAGTAACTTAAGTCCCCTGTCTCTGATGTCGCCTAAATTACCAGTGTAATCAACGTATTAGCACTCATCTACATATTATTATCATAATGTCCACGCATCGCCTTTGTTCGAATTAAGCGACGTTTCCTTGCAAATCCCTGTGTAACCACCTGGACAAACCGCAGTAGATACCTACCCCATTTAGTCAGCCTCGAAAATATCCAGGAAAACAAGTATCTAATCTCACGTTGCCAAAATTAATTTTTTTAAATTTTACCTGGCCATTGATTATTGCATAGTTTCTACAGCAAACTTCTTTAAGCAATGTATTAAATGTACAAATTAATCTATGTTCTTTTTATAAATTTGTCGTAATATTATGTCTTGAAAGTAGTCCCAATCATTTTTTATATTTTTGTATTATTGTACAAATAACTGATATACTCAGGAAAAAAATTGCAATTGGTTAATTGCGAGTGCCCCGAATTACTTCAAAGTAATCCCAGTTATTTTATACACATTTCTACTATTGCACAGACACAAAGGAATTAATTTGTACGCCTAACATCATTGCAATATTACTATTCTTCACTTAACCCGTTGCCTTACAATATCGTGTCAGACTCGTGATGAAGATTCTGAACACAGTCTAATAAATATGTATATGATTAATCTCCTTTAAACCGAGATGAAATTCTATTTTGGTTTCGTTAATGTATAGTTATTGAAGAACATGTAGGCATGCGATATAAATTTTCTCCTTTTTAAGGAGACATAATGTCTCATTAACTCAATAATTGAAAGTAAGCCTGCGTCTGACTATCCGACGCCGATACTACTAGTCGCAACCTTAAGCCTCGAGCGTACAGTCCTCGACAAAATAATACGACACCTAGCATATTTTTAAATTTCTTATATTTAAAGGTAGAAAATGTACACTCCGTTGTATCCTGTATATTACATACTATTTCCAAAGTAAATATGTAAAATCTTAGGATTGTATCGCGTACCATAGCAAAATTAGAGAAAGATATGTAAACACGGTCTGACATTAATTCGACAAAAGTATAAGACACTAACAGAAAAATGTTTGATTAAGCAAATAAAAATACAAAATTAATACTTTGTGACACCTCCTTTGAATTGAATTACGTCTAGTAATCGCATTCGGATAGTTTTATATAACTTTTTGATTCGTTTTTGTTCTAAATGTGTCCAATTGTGATTTATACTTTCTTTTTAGTTCATTTACGTTATTATATTGTCTTCCAGTCGCGTGGAATCGTCTTGACAAATCTCCCTACACATTTTCTATAATATTTAAATCGGGAGAACGAGCGGGCCATTCCAAAATATTAATATTTTTTGAAGAAAAGAATTGTTTCACAGATTTTACGGTATGGATTGCTGCATTATCCTGTTGAGAAATATAGTCACAGCGCGTGATACGAGCTTGTTTAACTGATCTGCTATTAGTTCAATATATTTATTAGTATTCATCCGACTTGATAAAAAGTTTATTTCTGTTTTTCCGTAGTAACCAATAGCGGCCCATATCATAACACTGCCACCACCCATATGACGGTGACGTAAATGGAGTTCTTCCTTTCTGCAATCATGAAAGAAGTAGGCCCTGCCGTCAGGGCCATCTAGATTGAATTTTTTCTCGACACTACAAATGACTTTCTTCCAGTTTTTCCAGTGGATTTTAGTCGTGCTGCTTTGTGTGTCTCCATTAAGGATGGCCGTTGTTTTAATTCCTTCCGTTTAATCTGTTCGCTTCCTTGTAAAATGCGATGTACATTTCTTAAATTTGTTTTCACACCTGCTTCTTCGGCTATTTGTCTTGTTGTGTCCTTAAAATTCGATGCAACACGCAAAATTGCACGTTTATCACGTTTGGAAGTAACGCTAGATCTTCCACTTCCTTCGTTTTTCCATAAGCACTTGGATTCTTTGACACATTATATATCGCGCACCTACTTCTGTTTAATAATTTCGCAATTTTATTAATACTGTACTTCTCCGCGCGCAACAGAACGATTCGATCGACCTCACTTTTATCTAACTGCTTTCCTCGACCCATTATTTATTTTTCAATGTAATGAATGTACTTATACTGTAAGAAAATCACAAGATTCAACGTATGAATACGTTCGCAGTAGAACACTTAATGGTAGCAGTCACATGATTGGAAAATAAGCCAAATGTCTTATACTTTTAAGATTTTGCGTGTTTACTTTGGAGATAATATGTAGTATTTAGGATATAACGGAGTGTACACTTTTCACCTATAAATATAAGAAATTTAAAAATATGCTAGCTGTCTTATTATTTTATCGAGGACTGTATACATAACTTAAGTTAATTGTGAATCGAATAAAGCTGCTATTTAAACGAAGTTAATTCCTCGGACCGTTTCGCAGTAATTCAGCCGCTCGGCTGATAGTACAGGGATTAGTCGGGCCTGGTGCTGCCATAAATTATGGTTCGAAATTGAACGAGACCCAAAAAATCCGTCCCAAGGGCGAGTCGCGGAGCAATCGTTAATTTCGTCGAGGCCGCCGCCAGAAAACCAGAACATTAGCATTCCGTTAAATAACCGGCAACCGGTTGCTAGGTGTTAGCTTGTAATCGATAAAGCGTCAGCTCGCATCTCCCATAATGGAATCAGTTTTATCGGTTTAAAGCGGCGGACCGCAATTGGCCGGAACCGATTGCCAGGGTATTTGCTGTCCGCCGGAAATTCCGATAAGCATTCAATGAAAAATAACGGAGGGCTCCGGGCCAATATTTGTTTACCGTCACGGGGAATACTATTTCGCGAATTACGCTCTTTGAGCTCCGTTCCCAACCCCTGACGCCTTCGTCCTTTCCTTCGTCGCTCCTTCTTGCGGCTTTCCAGCGGAAACCGCCGAATGGATAGTGACAATACTTTTCACACCAGTCGAATTAATCTGTATCGATTGGCCTCTCATCAGACATTTCTACGTTTATTTTAGCATAATCGTTTTTTACTGCGTTTTTGACAGTTGTTTTAATTTGTTGAAATTTGTTCATTTGTCTCCTCGCAATATTAACCATTTCCAATTTATTTATTGTATCTGCGATGAGAGAATTTAGCTTCAATGTTTTCAAATTTATGAGCATATAAATATGTAGAAATATAATTTAAAATGAACAGAAATGATCTAAGCATTTCAGATTGTATCAACCATGCAAAATGTTTATTTTTTAAGCAGAATTAATAATTACCCCGGAATAAACATGCAAAAAACGGTTACTGTATCCAGTAACTGCACAAAGTTAGTATTATACAATTGTAAATTATGTCGAAAATTTTTGCGGTGGCATAAGTTACACGAAACCGAGCAAACATTTGCTAGCTTATCAGTTCGATTAATCTTGTTTAAACCGGTCGTACCGTTCTGTTACAGATCTGACAACGTTGTGAATGCATAAAACTCGCAGTTTCAGTTTGTTATATAGAACTCGGCTTTACAATTCGAACAGTTATGTTCCTACATGGAAAAAGTCACCGAACATGCAATACACATGTTTTTCGCACGACGTCCCATTTTCGAGGAAATCTACTTCGATATTTCCATTCGATGCAGATACCATCCCTCTAGCAATAAATAGAAATGTTATGGAATGATCATACATGTTGCCAGCGAGTTCCGTTCCAATGAAACGTGTATCCGGTCGAAATTGAAACCGGGAGTCTTTTTTTCGTAAAACAAAGCGGGCTACAGAAAAATCTTTATTCTACAGTTTCGATTTATTTTTTCACGTGGAATCTCAACCCATCGGCTCGCACCACCGGTTCTCAGACACCTGTGTACAGTGACCGGCAAAAGTATTCGCACTGCCGGATTGCGGAAATACAGTATTGCTATTTTTCCCCGTTTTTAATAAAATTTTCAAAATTATTCTCCTCGAGCTTTTTCATTTACAGACGTTCTTCTAATTAAAACACGCTCTTTACAGATCTCACTATTTATAAATTTTTTAGTTTGTAATTTAACTAGCAGTTGTAACACTTTTTTTTAGAAGTTTGCTTCATACATGTCAGATTTTTTTGTTTGCAAATATTCTTTATCTATCCGCCTCAGATTTCTTTGTTTGTAATACTGCTCCAATTACGAATGCATTTTTCTCTTCCAATTTAAAATACTCTGTATCCATCTCTGAGTTTTTAGATTTTTCAGTTTTCAAATATTCTTTATTTGTCGTGTCGGATTTTTTAGTTTATAATACTTCAATTACAAATGCTTTTTACGCATCACAGATTTTGGATGTTTTTCAATTTCATTGTTTATCCACCTCTGAGTTTTTAGTTTACTATTTACAATAGTTTATAATACTCCAATTACAAATGCTTTTTACCCATTACAGATTTTTGATGTTTTTCAATTTCATTGTTTATCCACCTCTGAGTTTTTAGTTGATATATAATTGCTCTCTCGATCATAAATATGTTTTACCCATCACAAATTTTTTCATTTTACAATTCCTCTGCCAACCACGAATATTATGTACTTGGAGTTCTTACTTTACGACAATTAAATAAATTCGATTAATTCTGTGCACATTACAATTGAGATTAAATTCGATTGTATACGTAGATACTCCTTTGCAATGTTTACGAGTAACTCTGTTTCAGTTCGACTGTTTCCACTATTATACACGGACAGTAACAATCGTGAATACAAAGCGGAAGATAAATAATGCTATCAATGCCCATCTGAATGCACTAGACACCATAAAAAATGTCCCTCTTTATCTCGACGTTATTCCGGACCGCTTCAGCTCACCTCTCTTGTGTTTCTTTATACTGTTCTTTTCTTTTTCTTGCATGTTTTCCCTTATTGGATTTTTACTGTACGCTGGCGTTCGCTCGGTTCTCTTTTTGTCTTGCGTTGCCAGCACTTTGTTCTGCCGCGTGCAATAAAGGCGTGTGCTCATTATTATTTTTATTATTATTTTCAGCGGTGCGCACTCCGTAATAGTGTCCGGGTCACATTCTCTTCACCACTGCTTAAATATAAATCTAAAGTTAAACTTTGTCCACGAAAAAAAGAATTCGAGGAAAAATGCGACGCGACGGGGAAACATAAAATCACGCCTAACCGTAAATCCGCTTCAGAAAGTGAATCAGCACTGCAAACAACTTGCTCTTTAAAACGATCGAAATTCACGGCAATCTTCTTGCTTCGCCATTTCCAACTTACCTCTCGGTTTCTGCGCCGAAATTGTCGCTCTTCAAATTTTACTTTACACGCTCAGTCATGAACTTGTACTTCTCCCTCGGGTTCTCTCTCCAGGTTTCCAACTACTCTTACAATATTAATTTACATCACTCAACATTTCTTCGCGAGTAATTAGCATTCGCGAAACGAAGTTTAACCATTGCATCCCTTATATCAATCGCGGAACATATATTAATAGTGCGAAGAGTGGGAGCATTTAAAAATGCATCATTTTCATGTAGTTTTATTTTTGTTATTAATAATACAAAAATAAATCCCCTCGGTTGAAGTATTAAAAATTTCTTACATCATGTTCCTTATAAAAATGACGTTCTGCAATATGTTCAGAAATAATGTTCCCTTTAACCCCTTGCCGTATCATTTTCTTTACAGTTACAGCGATTAAAACGACTATATCCCCAAAAATGTCGCTCAAGAGAGAAGAAAATTTATATATTTTGTATGGCTACATTTATTTCAATGCTTAAGTATTGATTACAAACGTGTGGATAGATTTGCTCCGTTTGAGTTTAATCACTCAGTATATAGATTCAAGTTGTTTATAAAAATAATAGAGAGTCGTTCCTTTGCGACTCTTCTATTTAACACAGTCCTGTTCAGACGTACTTTTGTATTATGTTTCTTCTATTACAATTGTGTTCGTAATCAATTTTATTCGTTAAATGATCTTTGGGTTGTTTGATTAAAGTATATTTAAAATCTCCTACAAAACGAATAAAATTTTATTTTATTCAAACAGAAAGGCGTAACATTCATATTTATTAGGCTTCGTTTAAAATCTTCATGACGAGCGTCATTCGTTAAAATACGGCAAGGGGTTAAGGGTGGAAACATTGTACCCTTGTTCTATTGGTTTACAAAAGCCTGTACGACAAAGGCCATCTATTTGTTGTCTGTTAGAATTTACTAACCATCGTAAAAATTCATTTTCGAAACTGACAATGGGTGAACAATTCTCCCATTTGGTCGACGAAGCACTCATCGCGTTCAGGCCGAACAATAGAAGCGTCAAAGGCTCGACGCTCCCTGCTCGTAGCAAACACAGTATTTCATGATTAATTTCGACGACGGTAGGGTCTGCGTTGCAGGTCGTCGAGCAGCAAGTGTAATTGCGACAACAGTTTTCGCAGCATCGATACAAGACACGGGGATCCGCGATTTTCAGTCTCCTCCATCGTAGTGTTCGTCGTCGTCGTCGTTTCTCCGTTTCCCCGTTTCCCCGTCTCCTTTCGTCCCCGACGGCGATGGATGTGACATTAATAGAACGACGAGGATTCAGAGAAATCCTTTTCTCCAAATCCGTTCTCGCTAATGGAACCTCCTTTCCACGGGATTCCGATTTCTGATCGGGTTCCGTCGTATCCACCCCCATCTCTCTCTGCACCCCCTCCCCATCCTCCATTTCAACGTCTTCTGTCACCAGCCGCACGTAAAAGTACACTCCGCTCAGAAAGGTATCTATCAGCCGCGGCTTGAAATACATAACTCATGATCGAAAGGAAAGAAAGAGAGAGAGAGGAAGAAAAATAGAGAGTGGCCAGGATTCCCAGCAATTTCTCGAATCGCTACACCGGCCTTGCTGCGAGCGGTTACCGTGAACGATGTCGCATCCCCTCCTCCTCCTCGAAATATGCTCTTCTATAGACAGAGAAAAGTGAGAGAGAGACAGGGAGAGGGATGATCGAGAAGCTCCGTGTGCTTTCTCGTTGTCGGAATGCTTGTTCGAAGCAACGGCACGCTAGGTGATAACCGACCAAGTCGAGGAATCGATCGAGTGTTCGGCCTCAATGACAGACTGACGAATACACTGGTTTTTGGTAAAGTGAAAAGATCCCAGACTGTGAACTGTTCCTTTTTTTTGTGAGGTTGCATCCAAGCTACGATCGATCCTGGCCGCTTATTGGAATGCTATGAGGACGACGAGGGTGGATTTTAAACCTCCCGACTCTCATGTCCCACGTCCTACGACCCTGAAATGGAAGTGTGTCCACTTTGGCGATTTTATATTGTTCGAATGCAAAATTACAGCCCCCGTTTTTGTTCTGTGAAATTTCTCAAGCGATTAATATTTATACCTGGAAACATTGTCTGCTCGCAGAAGAGTATCCGACCAGAGCTTTATTTTTAATTTAATTAATAACCATATAGATTTTCCCTCTCTCCTTATGCAAATCCATTTTTACGCACCTGAACGTGCTTTGAGATCTCGAGCGGTTTTTCAAACCCTTAAAGCCAGATCTACCTATGGATTAATTAATCCAATAAATCGCTTTATTGCAGACTCTAGCATTCTGTATAATCGTACGATTTTTTCATTGAGTTTTTGCACATGTTTGAAAAACAATTACGCCGAATTATAGGATAATACCATATAGTTAGTACCCATGATAAATATGTTTCTTCTATCGATCGTGTTTGCTGTTAATAAATGTTAAATGCTTTCGGCGCAACGGTTCGATCGTTTATTACGAATTACACTGTCAACAGCCAAAAAGTATTTCGATTCCCACTATACGATTCTTATAGAGTTTTTCGCGCTGATTCCGAATCTGTCCTTAATTTTTCTCCTAGACGTACAGTTTTTGAGAAAATTGAGTTTTAACTCAATTTTGTAAACTCATAATGTATTAATATTGGATATCACTGTATTCGCGAAAGTCTACAGAATCTTTTCCTGTAAAGAACAATTCAATATATTTTATAATAACATCACAATATTTGTTCAAAGTTGAAAAATATGTCTTTTTTTAAAACTCAATTTTCTCAAAAACTGTACGTCTAGGATAAAAATTAAGGACAGATTCGGAATCAGTGCGAAAACTCTATAAGAATCGCATAGTGGGAATCGTAATACAAAAACAAAGTTGAAATTTGTTGGACAGTGTTATAAAGCAATTTTGCTAATTGTCAAACAAAATCAACGTTTCGATCCTATCTTGGATCCTTTTCAAGATTTATTTGGATCGCGTCTGTAAAGTAAATATGTTATAATAATTTTAAAAAACTATTAAATGATTGAATATAAGGAATATTGTTCATAAAGACATACTCACTTGCTTTGTCAAACGTTGATTTTGTTTGACAATTAGCAAAATTGCTTTATAATTCGTAATAAACGATCGAACCGTTGCGCCGTAAGCATTTAACATTAATTAATTAGTTTTTGTGCATGTCCCTTATATGTTATTATACGTATAGTCCTTTATGGTTTTTTATTGTAAACACTTATGTAAGAGGGCTTCGGTCCATTTATAATAAATAATAATAAATAATAATAATAATATTTTTTCAAATTTTGTGTTACGGGCAGAAGTATGCGCAGAGTAGCTAGAAAATGGTATTATTTACTTATCCCGATAACCATCGTTGAGTTCGTAATGAATTTTAGATATCAAAGTAAATTTAATTAATGACCCTGAAAGTTTGAGCCGCTCATATTAAATTATTTGCATCTTTAATTCTTCTACACATGAGTGTATAAAATCTAATAATTTCATTCTGGATTACGTTCTGATATATGATTCGCAGCCAATTTTGTCAGAGAATTTTGTAATCGCAACAGCCATTTCAATCGTGAGCCAAACCAGCAACTCCCAGTAATAAAATCTAATAAATCCTTTCTGGATTATAGTTTGCAGGATCTATGATTCATAGCTAGTGTCGTGAGTGAATTTTTTAGTATTATAGCTACAGCCATTTCAATCGTGAGCCAAGCGATAACTTCAAGTGATAAAGTCTAACTCATTCAGGAATATGTATTTCTATCGTATATAAATAAGTAACTTCGCGTGCTACGTAGAATCTAATTTCTGCATTGTTCCCTAAAAGAAGATTTGCATGCTTTTATAAGACCGAAGGAAAATTTTAAGCTCCCGCTTACAACAACCCCATAAATCCTAATATACGACTTTTTCTTGCAAATGTCACAAGTTAAACAACGTTGGAAAATATTTTTCATGGTTAACCGCGTATTTAGAAATTGTAAGCTGCCCTTACGACATCCCTCCTAAATGTTGATACACGATTTTTCCAGTTCTTTCAGCTTGTAGCGAAAGATGTATTGGGTATGGGAATAAGTTTCCGCCCTTTTTTGTTGAAAAGAAGCGTATAAACAATTCCCATAGCGTGAAAACGTTTTCCAACAGTAGATCGATCTACGTTTAATTCAATTGACAGTTCCGCAAGTGTTTGACGTGGATTTCCATCAAGTAATGCTGGGTAATCTGTATCTTCGAATTTTTTGGCACACCATCGCAATCTTTGCCCTTACGTCGAAATCATGGTTTTTAAAGGAGCATCGTCCCCGTAAATGTAGTAAATATATAACACCTTTCTTTAAAACAAAATAATGCAACATGACTTCCCGCAAAAGCTGCTTACTTGGAACAAAAGTCGACATTTTTCACGCGAAAAAGTGACTGCTGTTCACGCTCGAAACAATTGCCACTAACTGCGTTTTGAAACTTATACATAGACCTTTCAAAAACATGTACTACGTTCCATCAAATACGCGATCGGTACTTAAGTACAACGACATCTGTCAAAAGGGCGGAAACTTAATCGATAATTTGTAAATAATCGATAAATTCGCAACGAAAGAGGACTACAGGGGAATTTGTACACCCGATATGAACCGAGAGATTAAACATCGGCAATTTTCCAAAAATCAGAGTACGCGATACCCAAATACTGGAGCCAGGTGCGTGCTAGTTCCCCGAGCCGCGTCGGTTGTAATTAAAAAAGTGGCATGGTCGGACGTCAATGGATAGAGCTCACCGGCACGGTGTGTCTCTGCGAAGGGGTCCATCCATCCGAAAGGGCTAATTAGGAATAACAAATGCAAACGGGTCAATTGCAGAATATACAACCGGGCCGTTGAAATATTGGTTCGGCAAAGAAGCCCGGGCATTGATTCCCCGCGCTGCAACGTTATATTCGGAGCGTCCGCGCGCTGCCCCCGGTCTCCCCCATCCGACCCCTTTTCCCGCCCGCCTCTGTCTCCGCCCCCGCGTTGCAATATCCCCGCAGTCAATAACATCTTCCGGACATTTATGCAATGTCCAGGGAGTCTAGCGCTATCGGGCGTCCACTGGATATCCAGCGCAAACGTTGCATGCATACCGAATGGAGGACGGGGGGAGGGGGAGGTGAAATGGGGGTGGGGCAGAGTGCACAATGGCCACTTTTCGTGGGGGCGAAACTTAACCTGCATGCACTGTACGCCGGAAACGTTATCGAGACCGGCGACGTATGGACGCGGTGTCGAACGTCACTGGTATACAGAGGAGATCCGGCCAATGGACGCTGATCGAACAACGGATCGGCCGTGTCAGGGGCTGCGTGAGCGGGGGGGAAACTGCCCGGGGGGCTGTCGGGGCCACGATCCTGAATACGCTAGCTGAAAGCGCCGATAGACGCGGCCCCCTTTGTCCACCGGTCAAAATGCTCTAAGAAGAGAGATTCTTCTCGAGGACCGAGATACTGACCAATAGAAAAACGACGCCATATTTCATCGAAGTGGGCGGATGCACTCGGTGCATGCTTCGGGGAATCGACTAACATCGCACAGTGGGGTATTTGCCCGATATCAGCGGCCACGGCTAGTTCAAAATTCGCTCAACATTGAAACTGCTGTAACTTTGCTAAAATTTATCCAAATTTGATGAAAAAACAACCATTTTAAAGCGTGAGATTTCTAATTTTTGTGCTGTGTCCCATTTTCTGCGTGGGTGGAGCCATAGAGGGCATTTCAAGGTCATCTTGTTTTTTTTAAACAGAATGTCCTTTTTTATACCATAGATCGATAGAATATCAAATTCTGAGTATAAAAGTGTTGACCCTCGTAAGTCCTAAACCTAAGAGTTAACGAGATATTATCCAAAGAAGAAAGATAATTATTTCGATAATTTCTCGTTAGCTATTAGATTTAAGACATATGGAGGTTAATACATTTTTAATCAGAATTCGATAGTCTATCGATTCATGATTCAAAAAGTAGGTATTTCCATTAAAAAAAATCAAGGTGACCTTGACATCTCCTCTATGCCTCCACCCACGCAGAAAATGCTTATGTCACAACATGTCCCCCTCTATACTGTGTAAATTTTGTTCATAGCATTTTTTCATATTATTACAAATGACGGCAATATTCAAAGTGGACATAGTCATTGCCCCACCCTGTATATTATTTAAATTTCATGTGTATACTGTTTCTTTATTTTAGTGTATATTGTGTGTTTATTATTATTATTTAGTATTTACTTAAGTTACGAAATTATAGCGAATGCGAACATGCAGGATGTGAGAGATGCTACAATTTTCGCGCGCGCACGATGACCATTTTTTCATAAATCAACTATAAAACACGAAGTCAGTCGTAGTCAGAACCAATTTTTCTTGCATCTTAATCAGAAAACTACAAAGAATACAATGGCATAGAAATGAACACCGGCACTCACCCGGAAATATAACAAATTCATTACCAAAGTCTTAGAATCATAAAAAAAGTGACTGAATCGTTGGTTATCTTTAAATATTAGTAATTACAAAAATGTATATAGTACAAAAGTGAATTTCTCTTAAAAGTATACCCTATACTTAGCTAAAAAAACGTCTATAAAACAAAAATCTGTAAGTGGATGTAAATAAGGTAAAAATTACTAATAGGTGAATTCGTTGAGAAATGAAAGCGGGTTAACAGAAATTCTAACTTCCGACAAATTTCAGAGCTTAATGGATACATGAATGGAAAAACGAATGATGGGGTATTGTTCCTCAGATATTCAACTAACTCAAGCCACAAAAATTTTACAATTTATGACAAATTTTTAAAATTGAATTTTGACCGCTGAAATCGGGCAAATACCCCACTGTGCATCGTGGCTGGTGCGGTGCGTGTTCAGTTGGATTGAAATGTTCCGTTCCATTGCATTTGGATGTGTACGGATTTTGTTCATTGATATTAAAACTTTGATTGCTTGGTAGACGTGGCCTATTAGGAAGCGGATATTCTGTCTTCATCCTTGCTATCTTCAGATGATGTATCAGAACAATTTTAAATATTCATTGTTTTTGGCTAAACGGTTTGAATTGTCACTAGATCTTTATGCAAAATAGAATTTTTTTGCATAACTGTAAGAAGCAGAAAATAAATATTTATTCTGAATAATTCTGAATTATTGCTTGAATAATTTTGATAAAATAATGGTGTTCTTAAATCCTTTTAATATTTTCACTGTTTTAAATTTCTTTAAAATACACACTCTAGAATGTGTACACTAAGGAAGAACCTTCTGTGAACTTTTACCACAAAGAAGATCGTGCCAATTTAAAATTCCCCGGATGGGAAATGTGCACGACAAACAACATTATGAGAATTCCTCGGCCAAGCAAAGTAGTGCGAACTGAAAATTGTCCGACTGGCTCCGAGAGAAAGAGAGAGAGACCGGTCTTGGGGAGTTTCGAGGTTAATTAGAACAGTATACTTGCGCTCGACACCGCAAGACTAACTTTCGCTGACCGATGACCAAGTTGCCGGGTTTAGAAGATACTCGTTGAAGAACGACTTGTTTTGCTGTGTCTTGGATCAGTTATCGTTGAGTAACGAGCTATTCAACAGCAAATCGCTTCCATAAAGAGACACCATGTGTTTTGGACGTTACTGGTTCCCCGGCGTCCGCCGGTAATGCTACTAATTAAGGAACATTCTGCCGGATTATGCAACTAGATTTAGTGGGAGGATGAGAGCGTTGCTGAGATACGGGAGATGCTTAATTTTGCATGAAACAATTTTAGTGCATACTTAAAATTCTAGTCAATGAGCCCACTAAATTTGGAATTAGGTTTCCCGGTATTTTTTGTTTAAAAAATCCTCGAAGTTTGCCTTACAATAGTACGTTGAACTAAGAAGATACTGTAGTGGATACTATTATTCATTTTTGTTTACGATTATTAACGATTAATATTGCATGAAAAAATTTGAGTGGATACTTCAAACACCACTCAATGAGCACACCAAATTTGGAATTATCGATCCCGGTACTTTTTGTTTAAAAAATTCTCGAAGTTTGCCTTGCAATAGAGCGTTGAAGTAAGGAGATACCGTAGTGGATATTATTATCCATTTTCGTTCACGATTATTATTGCATGAAAAAATTTAAGGAGATACTTCTAATACTACTGAATAAGCACGCCAAATTTGGAATTATCGATCCCGGTACTTTTTGTTTAAAAAATTCTCAAAGTTTGCCTTACAATAGAGCATTGAAGTAAGGAGATACTGTAGTGGATATTATTATTCATTCTTGTTCACGATTATTAACGATTGTTATTGCATGAAAAAATTTGAATGGATACTTCAAATGCTACTCAATGAGCACACCAAATTTGGAATTATGATACCCTGTACTTTTTGTTTAAAAAATTCTCATAGTTTGCCTTACGATAGAGTGTTGAAGTAAGGAGATTCTATAGTGGATATTATTATCTTAAATTATTAACGATTATTGTTGCATGAAAAAATTTGAGTAGATACTTCAAACACTACTGAATGAGCACGCCAAATTTGGAAGTATGATACCCTGTACTTTTTTTTTTAAATTTCTAAAGATTGCCTTTTGAGCAAAAATTGAAATGGATGGGGAATATCCGGACTGAATTAATGATTAGTATTGGTTGAGACGATTCTGGTACATATTTCAACTGCTCGTGAATAAGTGTAGCAAATTTGGTATTGAAATATGCGGCGCATTTGTTTTAAAAAATTCTTGGTGGTAGCCTTGTAACTAGAGGGAGTTCCTTCAGCACGGGACTCTTGGGGCTCAAGAAAAACAGGCTCACGAGCGCCATATTTAAAGCTTGTCGTCGGCAACTGGTTCTAACAGTAAACTAGGAAAAGAAACGCGCAGTAAATTCCGTCGGAACGACTCCGTCACGCATGCAGACGCCGGCAATTATTGCCGCGTCAGCTTGCGCGGCCACGCTCGAAACGGCCGAGAAGTTATTATAAATACGGTCCCGGTTTGTGTACGCGGTGTAGAAATGGCTTTGTTGGCTCTCCGCTAGCGTCGAACAACCGCGAACCATTCTATATCAATTTTTATTCGATGCTTTTCCATGACGTCCCGCGATATTCGCGTTCCCCCACGATATAAGCGCGCTCGGCGCTCTCTTTATTGTCCTCGTCCATGCTGCACGCGGTTAGGCGATTCTAGACCATTTTGGGAACCATACCATAATAATGGTATAGTTGTGCTATGCAACCAATGCTTCCTAGTTACAGGTCTGGCTTGCATGATTTGGGACAAATAGTATTTCTTCTTCGCGTTGCAACGAAGAAATAAAATTTCTCTAGAGAGTCACTGATGCTGTACGAAAATGTGTAAAATGCAAGTGTATGCATTTTTTTGGATTTCTCGAAAAATACGTGAAATTTTATGTAGAAAATATCATTTTATTAATGTGGAGAAAGTTGATGCACAAAATAACTGTAAAGTAGATGAAATTGTATATCGTATAGAGTGCACACTTTGACTCCCCTCACATTTCATTGCTTCATTTAATTACTATATTACAGGCTTAGGTACCAAGAGAACAATTTGCAAACTATTTTAAGCACGCTTCATTCAGACTCTTTAATTAATAATTTGTTAATAAAATAATCTCTCCTGTGGGAGAGATTGAATCAAATAATCTAAGAGATAGTACATTACAGATTGCAATAGAATAAATGTGCTTCCAATAATGCAGACTTATAATAACGATAGGAGCATATTGATATTTAATTGGTTATCCCGCTCTAACTATAGGAATCGATTTAAAATCCAATAGAATATTAATTGATACTAAAACGTTCGGCATTTTGTATGCGCATACTGAAAAATACGTTATAAACCACGGATACGGTGGGCACGCTGAAAGATTCCGCGTTTCCATTACGATAAACAAGTGATCATCGCAAATAAACGGGCGCGTGTTCGGCGTGTAATCATATGTATAATAATCTGCGTAAATAATTGAATGTAAATTGCTCTTGTTATTGAAATTTGCCCAACAAAATGGACAGCCCAAGCAATTTCAATGGACTTTAATATAATTAAATGGAATCTGTCTTCGATTATTTGCGCGAATCAAATAATTTATTCGAAATTTAAAATCTCTGGCGAATGTGTTAAATTCCCCCTGATTGGTTCGCAACGAAAAAAAAGTATAATAAATAAAACGAGCAGTACTGCAAAAAGATACTTCAATGAAGTTTCACTCCACTGAAACGATTAACTTATGAAAAATATACTAGCTGGATGCACCAAAGTCTCTCGACCTATAAAACAAGTATTATACACGAGATTCTCTTTTTGTGCGCAAAAAACCTGTTAACAAAACCCCGACAAAAATAACCGAAACGCGTGAAAAAGTTCCGCGTGAAAGTAAACAAAACCTGTTAAAAAAACTCGTGTAAAACTAGACGAAACGGTTTAAAAACCGTGTGAAAGTAAATAAAACGTTTCAAAAACCCCGTAGAAAAAAACGTGTACATCAAGACTCGAACGTAAATATGTCACGTGTTAGAAAATTCAACGAACCGAGTGGTAATATATGCACTTTAACGAGACGAGTCCGCCTAATAAATGCAAATCTTCAATCTCCCTTAATAAATGCAAAGTCGTCGATCCTGCTTAATAAATGCAGAGACTTTTCTGATGTTATGTCTCGCTCGGCTGCTACAAGAACGTCTCAACGAAGCATACTCAACAAGTTGATCAAGTGATCAACAATCTGAAGACAATCATATCGAACAGTGTAAAACATTTCTGGATTTATTGTCTTAGACGTGAGCATTATACCCTTGGAATTATTTTTGTCCGACGTTTCACGAGCTGGCTTCATCAGAGGGTCGAAGGTCACATTAATACTGGCTTATAGTGGCTTATAGTGCTCTAATAATATAGCAAATGTCCTGAATTAGGTTCCGGTTCGCTGCTTACCAATGGAAGGAGGGAGACTCCTAATTGGTCGACGAGAAAATCACTATTGATACTATTGGGTGTTTAATACTGAAACTACAAAACTTTTAATTGGTCAGATAAACAATGAGGGAACTATATTGACACTATTCGAGTGCTTAAAAATTGCTGTACTATTATTTAAAATATTGTTTAATATAAAAATAAATATGCATGTTCGTATTGTTATAGTAAAACCTTGTTATTATTCTGTTAATTGTGGTTTTCAGTATTTTTCTGTAATAAAGTTATTATTATACAAAACGTGTCTATATTATTATATTGATTAAAAGATAGGGAGGCGCGGAAAAGAAAATTTTTTCGAGTAGGCATAGTAGCATAAATGTTGCAAACCGCTGGTCTAGAGCGAAGTGTGCGACGTCAGACAGCGTGAAACCTCTGACAATCGCAAGATAATCATCCGTAGCGTTGTCAGTCTGTCGGGACACGCCTCGATGGATCCCGCCGCGGCGCTAGAGACGCGTGATTAATTATTTCCAGCATTAATAATGTCGAGCTCGCGGGGGAGCCGCGTCGAACAGCCAATTTGTACTTTTCCGTGGCCGGGTTGTAAACCCCGCGGAAGTTTATCGATTATTAATAAACAGATCTTGAGGGAGCGGAAGCGAGAGGCACCCGAGGAAATGGGTCGTCACGCAACGGGGCCGAGTCGTATTTTAGCAAATAGGTCGTTACGCAACGGATACAAGTCGCAATGTAGCAAATAGGACGTCATCCAGCGGAAGCGAATCGTATCTTAGCGAATAGGGTCGCCCGACACTGCCGACCTCTGCGGCCAACGAGTCTCATATCTTGGCGAATAGGCTGTCAGCTGACAAGGCTACGTTGACTTCGCGCGAATAGGTCACTGGATGGGTCAAATGCTGTTACCGGTTGGTGATGATCGTTGCCTTTTAGTGTGGTAGTTAGCGCCGCTACTTCATTCGACGATTTCTCAAGCTCTTTCACCCCCTTGACGGCCGGACGGTTGCACGATCTCGTTGCGAATGTGGATCTGGATCCCTTCGAACTTTTTGACATGTGTGATCACTGGAGGTGTGCGAGAATATTCGGGAATTCCCGGATTTTTTCGGGATTTCTGTTACTGTACGGAATACGCCCCGGAATTCCCGTCCCGTCCCGGTCTCGCACACCTATGGTAATCACTACACTGCGGATCTTTATGCGTTTATAGCAAAATTGAGTAGATTAAATTCAAAATCGTTGGAAAATTTTATAAATTGAAGATGTCAATATATGATTTCTCCTCCATTAAAATCATTAAGGGAAGAAATAACATTCGAGTTAGTTTCTATTTCTTGCAATCGATGCAGACAATTTTTATTTTGCATATAGATCCGCAGACTAGCGATCACATTGGTAGAGTCACTTGAAAGAAGGTTTAGAACGTGGAAATAGCTTTTAGGCTACACGAATAATATCAGTTATTTTAGGACACTCCTCGAGAACTTTTTTTACTGGTACTGTGACACAGTCTAGATAGAATTTCGTCTATGAATTAACACAATTTGAGACATTTTCTAGGGATGCCCTTAGCTTTTAGAGACATTGCATGGGACTAATTAAAAAACACTTCGTTCGCGAACCACACGCCACATTTCCCTGTAAGACTTTTTTCAAGAAACCCTTCAGTCTCCGGTGACACCGAGCCATAGACTAGAACCAAGCTCATTTATGAACACCTCTATAATTTCTAATGTAACAGTCTCTGTATTAAGAAAAAAGCACTAAAGAAGATATTTGTTTAAAGCGTTACAGTTTCAATCGACCCTGCTTTTCACGTTCCGAGGATTCAGAGAGCGACCTATTCCGTTCCAGTCCACTCGAGTCTCTCAAAGAACGGTGCACTGTCTCTGCATCCACTCGCTAAGATCCTAAAACAATTTCCGTGGCATTCGGCATTGAACGGATGTTCGCGCTCGCAGCGAGCGCAGTCTCGGGGAAAGGTGGCAATTAGGTTCGGCAAATTGGTTCGTTCTGTATAATAGCGACGAATCCGCGAGGGTAGCGTTGGATCGAGGATCGCAAGGGGAAGGTAACGCGGAGCGACGCAGGTGAACGCGAAGTTGTACAACGACGGCCGGGGGATCAAAGGGGAGAGTCAGTGAGCATTAAACATAAATTTCGTCGCGGCATCGAAACGAAACTTGCCTAACTCCGCGTCAAGAACCGTGGAACCGTGATCCCGTGTTCAGCCCGCGGGGATGGGTGGTGGATGCCAACAGTGAGAGATAGAGAGAGAGAGAGAGAGAGAGAGAGGGAGAGAGAAAGTGGATAGGGGCTCTCTCCAATGTGTCTTCTTGATGAACAGAGATTCAAAGTGACTCGACAGGTGGAACTAATTGCGACCACGAGGCACATGGCGCAAATTTACAGTCTTTGTCGCCATTAAACGCCTCGCGCGAAAAACTTTTTGCACTGTGTACAGGGACGAGTGCGCGCGTGTCGGCGCGGTAGCCAAAACGCTCGCAAAATGTCTTCGTAGTCAGCGTCAACGTCAGCGCAACGGCGCATTGTTCGAGCCACCGGGTTCATTCAACCCCGATACACCGCTGTGCAACATTGTAGTACCACGGTTCAATTCAACGTGCCGCAGTCTCAACTCCCCGCGACGACCCTTATCCCCACAATAGTTTGAAACATGAATATTCCCCGTGATGCGTATCTGTTTCCCATTTTGATTGCGACAGACCGGAAGTCCTGCCATCGCGACGGCCCTCTTGACGCTCGACAAACTTCCATCCTAATCCGACGACATTTTCTAACTGCATTACCGAACGCCGATTGCACCCGTTATTAAATCATTAGCTAATACACTGGAAACTTCGACGTTCGAACGCGTTCTGATGCTCTCTCGCTCGCCTAATTCCCAATTAACGCGACAACTACGGGATCCTTTGGTCGTCGAGTCTGTTATTGATTCGAGCGGCGAACACATTTTTCCAATCTTTTCGGTGAAGTATTTCTCTAATGGTTTTCTTTTTTTTACCGAAGATCAAGAGTTGGTGCATACAATTATATATGTATAAGTCCAGGATAATTTTTCACCCGTTTTTGAATTACAACACTAAATTATATTTCATTTAAAATCGCATTTGAATGCAACACAACGCGAAGAGAAAGAGATCAATCGTTTTGGGTGTAAAGAAATGTTTGATGATGAAGATCTGCAAAATTTGAATTTGAATGTCAATTTTTGTTTCATTGCTTATTTGTATTCTCCGGGTAATTCCTTATCGAAAACAGGAAGAAATACACAATCAAATTTTTAGCGGAGATGTGAGAACAGAGCGTTAACGCCAGCATCCGATCAACGTCGAGCAATGTTCCCACAGCGTAGCCGGCTGTAATATTACTAGTTGAAACTTTTAACCCGATGTAAAAGCGTTTCGCACAATGTATGTGGTTTGTTTGCGAGCGGCCCGGATGAAATCTGGTTCGCCGGGAGCAAGGAAAATATTTCATTCATTCCGTCGATGCTCGAAAGGGGAAAATTCACGGTGGAAAGCGTGCCGAGCCCGGATAATTATTTTAAGGACAGAGATTTCCCGTTTGAAATTCAGTCTCGGCAGCTCGGCCGGAATGTTGAGCAAACGCGCGAGCACGCGTATCGCGCCACTCTCTGCCTCTCTTTTTTTTCACGCGGTCGCGCGTAAATTTTTCGAAAACGTTTTATCCACGGCCGACACCGCCCGCGAAAGAAATTTCGATCGGGCGTGTTCGACGATGAGTAAATTGCATTTCGGGGAATCTCGTTGACACCCGAAAATAATCCGTGAAATTTCGTTTCATGCTTTTTCGTCGGCACCACCCGGAAGACAAATCGCTTTGGAACCCGCGAATCTGTCAATTAATGAATGACCTAGCTAATTCGAGGAACAGGTCCGACGGCGCTCGAATGATCGATGACCGCCGAATGATTATTAATCGCAACCTCGAAATTCGAGCGTCGCGTCGATAGAAACGCGCGGCCCCTCCAATTACCTTGTTTCCGTTTTTGCGCACGCAATTAATGACTCCTCTGATTGACCGACAGTTCTGCTCGCCGGTGTTGTAATCGCGCTACCGGAATCATTCCGATGACGGCCTCGGCCTCGTGTAACGCATCAATTTACAGGCGGACTTTCCACGGTACAAATACAATTCGCGCGCGTTTTACACCAGTGAATCGGAATTCGATGTCTACCAAGAAAATTGAGTATAGTAATTCAATGCTGACCGTAGAAAATTCTATAGGCTGTGGGGCTGGAGAGAACTATTTCACCAAGTATTTTATCATTATTGGCGATCCTGTTGCGAACTCATTTCGAAGAGAAATTGTTCGAATATTTATCTGGCGAGAAACATTTAAAATATTCGTTAGGGAGTCTTCACTGTACCGTGGTCAGCAGGACCGATGCTATTTCCTAGTGGCTTTCAAAATTATTCAAACGCCTCCTTTATGGAATTTTTTAAAATAAAATCATATAAACTCTAGCAGTTTAAAATAATGCCTCGAATTTATATTCGACTTTATTTAAAAAATACCATAGAGGCAGTTTTAGAATCATTTTGAAAGCCAAAATTCAACTGATTTAAAATAACGCATTGAAGTTTACACATATTCGTTAATACTTATTTAGTTCTGCTACAGCGTTTAGGATATTGAAGATAAAATTTTCGTACAGTGGGTATTTTATACAATATTTTCCGGAATCATATTTGACGAAGTAAAACACCAGAAAAAGAATTGATACGTTTCCATGCGGACTTTCAGTTATTTCATCAGTCTTTTCTTTATTTTGTTTCGAAATACATTTTATTTCGTTGCATTTCCGCAGTTCCGTAAACATTAGATAGACCGACATGCGACAGCCCGTTCGGGTTTTCGTACGTATTCCGGTTATTTCAGTTCTCTTTTATTTATTCGATTTTCTATACGATACATTCCGTGATGTTTCCGAAGTTGCACAAATATAAAATCGACCGAATAACACGAACTCTGCCATTTTAATTGCAATTCACCTTCCGTATAAAAGACGGAAAAGCAATTTCGTTGGTATAAACGGTGATCGAGCGCATTATGGTACGAACACTCGAAATCAATTTGTCATAGAATAACTGTGGACGGCAAAAGGATGTTCAAATGAAAATCCTGCGGGTCGAGTAAAAGCTGTTTTACTCGGGCATTACGTCTCCATTACGGTTCGACCCAGTTCGCCCAAGGGGCTAACGACGGAATATCTCGAAAGGAAAAAGTTTTGTGGTCGGTGTCGGGCACACTGGCTCTCTCGTTTCCCTTTCTCATTCCCCTCGCCTTCTCCGCCCCTGCAGTACACCTTCTTCCCCGCGTATTTTACGACGTCGCCAAGCGGAAAGTCTTCAGCACTTTCGGCGACCATTCTTAATTAAAAAGTCGACGCTTGGACGCGACACTAGCGCCGCTGTTATTAAACTTAAAGCGATTTTCAGCGCCGCGACGCGACGCCACGTTGTTTGCATCGAGTTCAATGCGGGCTTCCCGCCTGTGTACCCGGTCATCCCGAGTTCCCTGAACTCGCATCACTTCGTTTTACAATGATCCCACTGATCGCTCAACGATTTCTTCGCTCGTTTCGCGGCCGAGGACGCTTCTGAGGACTTCCGGTTGCCCGAAATTTAATTAAATTAAAATCGCCAGCCGAATTAGTGAATTATATTGTGTATTAATATCTGTCGACCAAAAGGTTACACTGTTTCACCAAACGGACACTTCTGAGATTTTTATACAAAATAGGTTAGCATCATAGCAATATTTTAGAATTTTTTGATAGGTGTCAACCCAGGGGAAGATAGTTAACGAAATTTCCAAGAAATTAATTAATTATTTTCGAGTATAAATATTTAGCAAAAAATTCTGAAAGAAATCTGGAATATAGAGTGTATCTATATCTTTTGTTTGCCGTTTATCCCATGTCGATATCTTTTCTCGTTTTAGAGCAAATCGCATTTAAGTGCGGGGGAATTTACCGTAATATCACCCCTATCGGTGGGGGTAGACATTTGAAATTTTACACAATGTTTTTTTAAAACATAAAACGATGTTTTAAGACAGGAATCAGGAAAATCGGAGCGGGGGCCGCTGGCCCATGCTTAAAAATTCAGTATCAATGGTTAGAGAATTGATGAAAAAGCAAGAGCCACTTTATTCAGAATTTTCGAGAAGACGATTCACGTTTGGGAAAGAAATTTTGAAAGGAAAGTTTGAAACACCGGCTGAAATAATTGTATACGTATCCACGTAATTCCGCGCGGAAAGTTCCGCGGTGATGTTTTGTCAAGCGCATTAACTCGAAGAATTACGGTTCATCCGAGCAGGACCGGGACCGCAATGATCATGCTCAAGAAGTCAGCGAGCTGTAGTCCCTCTTTTTCGAGGGAACAGTGGCGGGCGTTGTTGTTAAGAAACTTCCCGGCGGAGGACAACTTTT
This sequence comes from Lasioglossum pauxillum, assembly GCA_933228785.1. Lineage (NCBI taxonomy): Eukaryota > Metazoa > Arthropoda > Insecta > Hymenoptera > Halictidae > Lasioglossum > Lasioglossum pauxillum. The sequence goes on along the minus strand of OW121706.1, from coordinate 14,735,309 downwards.
TTAAGCCCGGAGAATGGCGACGGTGGTTCGTTAAAAATTCTATGGCGGAGGTGTTTCATTAAAAACTCTTGAGGCCGTGTTACAACCCCTAAATTCCCCTGCTGTACACAATCCTCGGGTCTCGCGATTGTGTTTCCATTTCTACCGGTCGAATTTATAAGCTCGACACTGAGCGGACCATTCGGGAGCTTTAAAAAGCCAGTCGGCAATTCTTTCGCCTGGAACCTGACACGGATTTCGCGGATTCGTCTTTTTCGTAAAACCAAGCGACCGGCGACCCGTAGATGCCTCTTTCGGGGATCACACGAAAACCAACGATTTCTAGGAGTCTATAATTTGTGAAAAAATACATACGTTGAGCTTAAGTTTCTTTTTATTCGAATGGATATGACCTAGCAGAATATTCTGCGAACAGACAAACACTGTTATAACCAGACAGAAGATTTGTGACAAAACTGAGTAGAGCAAAAATGAGTAGATGTAATTTGAAACATTAAAAAGCTATTAAACATATTGAAAAAGAAAATATATTTCTAATACACTCCGGTACAACATTTTTATTTTGCATGAAGATCCGCTGTCTACTTGTAAGGCTCTCAGAAATGACTGAAGAAATGGTTAAAAATGTAAACCGTCTGCAAAACAGAAAAATTGGGCCAACTCAGCCAGTAAATTGAAGTGGAGTCTCTATTCTGAGAATCTCGCAGTTTTCATAAAACATTTTCTAAACTAAACTTTTAATGCTCGGTAGTATTGTACTTCTAAAGTCGGAGTAATAATTTTATGCGACGGAGGAAGCCTCAAATCATCAAGACAGTTCTGGTCTCACACCGTTGAAGATGCCTCCGTCCGACGGAAATAGCTGCACTCCCTTTTTTTCCGAGCGGCTAATACAAACGGCGCGTGCCGGAATCCGCGCCGCGTTATTTTATCGAGCTGGATGCGCGGCACTGTTGTGGAAATCTACGGTGCTCCGTGCAGGAATGCACGCGAATCAATCAGAGAACTCCTCTGCTCTAGCCGTGGCCTGAATTCCTCCGCCTTTTACAAGTTTGTTTAAACAGAATTACGCGGGAAAACAGATGATCAGTCGACCGCTTTACGAACCGTCTTGCTCCTTTTTCTTCGTGCGCTTTTTCTCCATTTCCACCAGCCTGTGCATCCACACACGGATCGCGTTTACGGCTACAACTATTTCACTTCCGGCTGCCGGGCGCTTCCGCGCGATTGTTAATGTCGTCGTTGTTTGCGCGCTCAAGATGTTTATTCAACTGTCTTTCGGCGTGTATGGTCTCTTTCGAAACATATTTTTGAGTGACAATCTATAGATTGCGGATATTATATATTTATGACGAAAACAGGTGGCTGTAATTTCCAACAGCAAATTAAAAAATCGAACAGTTTCATTACTTCGAATCTGGTGAATTTATTATATTTATTCATATCCATCGAACAGCGGACCTCTTTTACAACTACATGATTGACCATGTTTAATATCGTTCACAGTTTTATTTACCAAATTTTTTAAACATATTTTCTGAGGCATTTCTCGTAGAAACATTTCGTCTCAAATAGAACAGCAATCCGTTTAATTTAATCGCCAGGAATTGAATAATTGAATAACGATTTTGATACTTGTATCTTGCAGTGAATACATTCATGTTAACAATGAGTAGACTAAATGCAAAACAGTATGTGCATTTAAAGAATTTAGAAATATTAAAATTGCGAAGAACTTGAACAATATTTATTTTGTATGAAAATCTGCAGTCGAATAATAATGATTAACAGCGGATCTTTATGCAAAATAAAGATGTTTTGCATTGATTGTGGAAAGCAGGGATGACATACAAATTGATTTCATCCCTAATGACTTTATTACATAAAAAGCAATATTACAACGTTCCCGAATTTCTTCTTAAACGCATAAAGATCCGCTGTCTACTGATTAAATAAGGGATTATTCTGTCACGAAGGGAACAACACATTTTCGTAGCTTTTAGTTGCGTTCGATTGCACTGTGCAAAAGTAAACGATCGCGGCACGTCGGAAGTTGCCTCGGTTAATAAAGGTGAATATTTTCTGTGAGACAGCAGTGTAGGAACTGTGGGAAAGAAAATATTGTCAAAGTGGACAGGATTTAGAATAGTGTTTGATCTGTGTGTTGGCTTGTCAGGCAAACCTTTGCGTGCAAGCCGGGGCTCGTAACTGGAACAGATGATAGCTGCTGGTTTCATTGAAGACGGAAAATACTGGAGGACGACGAGATTTATTTTCGCGCAGACGGTTTTCATTACTAGAACCATTCATGGAACTTGTGACCGTGTAGATAATTAAATTTCGATTAGATTCTACCAATCTGCTCACTGTTTTAATATTTCAGCTACTTTTTTCCATTATATCATCTGTATTTCTTTCCTGCGCGATGAATTAATCAAATATACAAGACTTCAGCTCGCGGAATATTATTTTACCACGTTTTTATTAGCTCGCTTTCTTGTTTAACTTCTAAACAAGTATACTAAAACACCGCGAAGCTCTTCTTTGAGCGAAGCGAAGTTCCGAAGTTTCGGAGCGCGGAGATCATTGCCTGATCGTTTCTAGGGCTTCGAAAACGTCGAAGTTTCCATTTCATTAATCAACCGGGCCGAAAGTTACGAGCAGAAACGCGTGCATTACGAATATTTTCCCGTGGACGGTCTCGCCCAGTGCCGGAATCGTGACCCGGAAATACGGCAGCACCGGAAATGCCGGCACCGGCGGGAGCGGCGCGCCACGCCATGCCACGCCGCGGCGGGAATTATTATGTGATTTCTGGGCTAACGATTTGAAACGGGAATAATTTCCGAGGCGGCGCGACTGGAATTTTGCGAAACAGATTTACAATTATACGTCGGGAGAAATCGAATTCGACGTCGGCGAACGTTCGTCGAAAGATCGTCGTCGCCCGATTCCGATTCGTCGTTCATTCATCTCCGTGCCAGCCGAACAGGTGTCTTTTCACGCTCAAAGGCTGTCCCTGTTACTTGCCGAGTTGAAAAGGTACCTTTGAGGGCCGGGAAAACCTGTCTGCAACTTCGAATTCGTGACTCGACTCGCCGACTGCTTGTTCCGGGCGCTGAGGACCAATCTAGGGCCTATTATTCTCGTTCAACGTTCCGGAGAGCGTAGAGAATATTCGGAACGGGCTACATTAAAAAGTTTGAGACGAACAATAACACTGCGAACGTCCTGGTATTCCTCGTTAACCCTTCACTAACAGGCCCTTCTTATTACTGTACAATCGATGATGCTTAGGATCATTTGTGGCTTTAACGAAATTTTTTAAACATTTCTTTAACATTTCTTTAACATTTCTTTAATGTAGCACATATTTATTTGATTTAACCGTCCTGAATTGAGTTGTACAAGGATTGATAAATTATTTTATGTGTTAAAATATTCCTGATGTAGGAGGGTGAAATGTTTTCTAGGGTACTCTGGGAACTTTATACTAGGCCATATCTTGATACGTGACCCTTCGAAGCAGCTCTAGCATTAATATTTTCAAATGGAAGATGAAAGTGGGAAATCTTTTACGCAAACGTCTTATACAATTTATACAATTATGTAACTATAACAACTTAGTACTATGAATAATCTTGTTTACTGGCACTTTGAGGCAGGCCTGCAACGATAATTTCCCACTAGGAAGTGTATTAGACGTTTTATACACTTGATTTAGTTACGAAATTGTGAGATCTACTATATCTAATTTTCTACAATTTTTTAATACGAAAAGAGAGGCAGTAAAAGCCATTTCACACAATCCGCCACTTCTAAAATGACCTCGCACGCTACATACAACCCCGAACCCCGAATCAAAGTGCAAAGCATCCCCAGAATCCCTCAGACTCACCAAGGTCCAGAAAAAGGTGTGTCGTTGGTCGAATTAGGGCTAGGGATCACCGGAAAAAGCTTCGAGCCGTTTATACTTCGATATCACTGTTCCAGCACTAAAAGAGTGTGTCGGATCTCTTGGTCTGGCAACGGATGATACGCGGCGGGAGTACTCATCCGTGTTCGGAGCTCGGCGAAAACCACCCTTGAGCCGCAACCCTCGAAGAGCGGATCGACTTGCGGGATAAATAATTCCGGCGACACCGGGGCCGACCCGGGGATAAATAATTAGCCGAACGTAAAGGGAATTCGCCGTCCCCGAGATTTTCTTCTTCGCGACGCTCACCTTCGACCCCCCTAGTTCACCCCCAACCCCCTTTAGTCTGTCCCACGGTGAATTTCACCCTCGGGATATTTCTCTCCCTCGTCACGTCCAGCGAGCTGCGCAACGCAGAGTCTTTGTGCGCCACCCCATTCCAACCCCAACCCCCGACTCGCTCTTTTTCGTCCCTTTTCTTTTGTGTTTGCAGACCTCCAACTCGTTCAGGTCCTGTATCCTCTCTCTCTCTCTCTCTCTTTCATCTCCTCTCTTTATTTTTCTTATTTGCTGGTGAGGGTAAGAGAGGGAGGGAAAGGGAGAGCTCTGTTCCTCTTCCTCTTGCCTTTTCTCCGTCCGGCGTTCCTCTACTCTGGCGACTTTTCCTCTTCCGGTACTCCTCGAAGGAAAATTTACCCTCTACAAGGTCCGCCTAGGGCCTGACATCCGCGAAATATGCCAACCCCTGCCAGCACAGCCCACTCCAACCCCTCTTCGAACGCCCTGGTATTTACGTCCTGCTGCGCCGCGGGACATCCCTTTTCTAGGACGACGAATAGAACTCTCGTGCGTTCGTTCCACCCTGCCGACCAACCAGAATTAAAATAGCTCACGATCGATTCCGACGAATTTTTAGGATCGCCCGCCTCCGATATCTTCGGAAATCGAGGGGTGGTTTCGAAGCAACAACGATTTTATACCATTCTTTAATTTTTAAAATTGATTCAGGCTGTCGAGCATTTAATTTTCTTTTATCGGTCACTTTGAAGATGTGTTCATTTGTATTCATTCAATTATTTTACTATTCGGTGGTCTCGGAGTTTCTCTGCATCGTTTAGTCTTTAAAAAATTGTTTGTAGGGAGGCAATCCAGTTTGGTTCAGTTGTTTATTATGTACACTTCAAAGTTGCAACAGTTTTAGATTGGTATAGCTATTTTATAATTGAAACTCGTCGGAAGTTTGTTTTGCTATTCAATTTTTTAGAGAATCTATTGGAAACGTAGCTGTAGTTATTTCATGTCGATTCCATTGTTTTGTTGTGAAGAATTCCAAGTTTCAATCTAGATCTTTATTTTTAAAATTTGTTGGGTTCATTTTATATGCTATGGTCGTTTATTTTGTATGTGCACATTCGAAATTGTGATCATTTTTATTTCTTGCTTTACTGTCGAGAATTAGAAAATTAATTGGCGTCATCGCTCATTTAATTTGCTAATATGCTGAATAATAAATGAAATGTATTCTGGAAGTGCATAGTGCAATGAGCAACTGTTTAGAAATTGTCCGTTCCAAGTGGCAAACTAATGAATTGATGATTCGCATGGAAGAGAGGAGTAATGGACAGTTAATTTTTAGTAAAGAAGCGATGGGACGGTCATTAGTGCAAGGAGGCTGCAGCACAGCAGTTCTCGAGTTAGAACGTTGCACCCAATGCATAATTTCCTTCGTTGCTTATCGAGAGGTGCAATACGATGATGGGTATCGGACTGCTAATAAACTCTAATGGGGCTATTAAATGCTTAGTACTGACGCAACTGCTCCTCCATTGTTATATTCGCTCTGAATTATTACGATCTTGTCAAACACGTGCCATTGCACACGTGTATATGTATTGTTCAGCCATAATGCTATCTCGTGGTTTATCATTATGATGCACACGAGAAACCCGATTTTACTACCACTTAATGCGAATAAGGAAATCGACCCATATCCGCGTTACCAGCTCTAATTTGTTAATTAAACATAAACTTCTGTTAGCCTGTTCTCTTCGTGAAAAATTTTCCAGATTAAACATATCCTCATTAATTTACCATACTCATTAATTTATATGAAACCGAATATTAGAGAAATTGTTCATTTTAATATAAAAGCTTTGAATTCATATAAACATTTAAATATAGTTTACGTGTTAATCCCTTAAATCTTGTTTGAGCTTTGCGTTTCGGATTGATGCACACGACCTAAACTGTTCTAGTAAATACTTCAAGCGCTGTACGTTCAGTAATTTTGCAAAGTCCTCATTTGCATGTCTAGTGGATAAATTTAAAAAACAGAAAAATTCTGAGAGCTTACTTTAACTCAATATTCCTAATGAAGAAGAAGTTTCAACCTCTCGTTAAATATTTACAGTGTCGCATGTTCAAAAGCTCTGCTCCGAATTAAATCCTTTTTCCAAGTCCTCGTACGAAGGTAAAAATATTTTTCAATTTAAAAAATAAATTGAAGTATATTTTATCTCTGCGTCTCTAACTGCTTCTTTTAACTGAGCGTCCGTAATGAAGAAGAGACTGCAATTAAACATGCAGAGGGTCGCGTGATCAAAAACTTTGTATTGAATTAAATCTTTTCCCAAATTTTGAAAAAGGGACAAGCTCGGCTGGTACTACTCGCGAGGAAAAAGAAGCAGCTAATAAAGAGTGAGCAGAGTTTCCTCTTTCCATTCATCCGAAGTGAACCAGAAAATTAGTGTCTCTATTAGGTTAGTTTTTCGCGCGTGGTTTACTGTCTCGACCAAAAATCGCAGCCGTGCTGCGGGGGCGATTCGAGAGCTCGAAATTTTAGTCAAATTTTTACGGTTCTGTAAAACTTTTATGATGAAACCGTATCGTCCCATCGGTCCTTTTACTTTTCCGGTGTTTTTCGCGCAGCCGAGCATACGCGGGGCTGAATTTTGAAACGGTTTCTACACGGTTCGCGAGTTCACGCCGCTGGGAAAAATTGTTCCTCAAGATTCACTGTTGCAACCTATTGCGAATGTAAAGCGCACTGGGGCCTTGTAACTTTCAAACATATTTTTCCATTTGTTTGGCGAGTCTCCGCGCCGCACTGTAAAAATTACAACGAACAGGAAACACGACCCGAATTGTAAAAGATTATTTCGCTGGGGAACATGAGAATCCCCTAATGTGGCATCGAAACACCGTGAATCCGAAATTTTTGGACGGCTATGCCAGCTAATTTACGAAATGGTTTTTGCTATTAGACTACGCATTTTTGTGCGAGTCCTTGTTTTTGCGGGGCTATTTCACACAAATAAGAACAAATGATTCCTTTTAGAGAAATTGAAACAGAATCTCCATTGAAAATTACATAATAAAGTTTAGTAAAACTTTAATTTTTATAAACCTTAATTACTTTAATTTTTTATTCGATGGTAAAGAACTTCAAATATTCGCGAACCATTTTATAAGGATAATTTCTAAGAAAAATTCTTCTGGCGAGATTAAAATAAAATGTAGCGTTAATTTTAATGTTGACATTTTTTGCTGAATTGTACAGGTACTGTAATTTTTTTAATATTCAGAGGCAATTCTGTGCGACAAAGGACGACGGAATAATTTGTTTTTACAGGTAGAAAATTAGTTCGAACATAAAATGAATAATTTTCGTTAGTTCGTTAGTACAAAAATCGTACATAAATGTACGACTCGAATTTAATTTTTTCGTAAAAGACAAATGTCCTATAGTTCGCAAACAATTTGGAAATACCACTGCAGAGGTTCCCTCTGCCTGCGCAGCCATTTATTAACGATTTCCACTAGACCAGCGCACACACACCAGCGCCACTTCAAACACAAACATAACTAACATTGAAACAACTTATACGAACAGTCAAATAGAACATAAATAACACTCGAAAACTGAACAGTCCGCACACGGACCACTCGTGATACACATTGTTAAAGTTCCGCGGGAACAGAGAAAGAGATTTATCGGCGAGAAGAAAATCTCTGTCATTTTATATTTCCTAAATTAAGCATTTCATCGTTTCTTTTGTAACATGCTCGCTCGCGCTGTTTCACTTTTCATTGAATTATTGCATCCGACTAATGTGCATGCCTCAAACATGCTGTTGCCAGCCGAACGTAAAGGTGAAACGATTAAATATTAAATTAATGAATTCCGCTGTAAGCTTTGTTATTCCGTCCACGATTCGCTATTGAGTTTTAAGGCCGACGCGTTATTCTCGCGTTTAATTTCCTGTTTGCCGTAATTGTTTGAATAAAAATGAAAAGCGTTCTCCCGTGTACGAGAAACGTATCGCGAATTAAATAAATTACGTACGTCGAATCGAATATTTCGAGTTAAAACACCGCGAGATGAGAATGTAATCTCCACTTCGGGAACTTAGGTTCAAACGTGAACGATTAGGGTTCATGCTACTGCTAAATATTATATCTAACCCACAGATTTTATCTATTTATGACAAAAAAACGAGGGATACATGGAGTCCCGGAAATGTATGTTGTTGAATGGGGTGATTTCCTTTGCGAAAATCTTCTCCGCGGCTGCGACAGGCCCCGCTGAACGTAGCGTTGGCATTGGTCAAGCTGGGGCCCGTCCACTGCTGGGCCTGTCGTAGCCGCGCCCTGATTGGTCGATATTTTTCGTTAATAACTCCGTAACGAAGCCGCGGAGAACATTTTTGCAAAGAAAAAAATTGTTTCAACTGACCTGAGGAATCCTCCCTGTTAAGGAGGTACATTTTTGGGATTCCCTGTATTGTCTTCAATTTACCAAGATTGTACTGGCATGTATTTGAACCATTCTTTGTGATGCCCGTTCTCCCTCAATTTGATTTGATCTTAAGTCATTCTTTTTATGTACTAAAGTAGAAAGAAAGTTATATCGATAACATCTAAAATTGCTAAACATTAAATAAGGAAAAAACAAAGAATTTAAAAATATTAACCAAATATTTCAATTCAAACGCAGATCAATCTACTCAGCTGAATTCCAATGCAATGAGAAACTTACAGAACAAATCACTCCGAATAGGTCAATCTTTCTATTTATATATATTTCATGATATAATTTGAAGCAGAATACCACTGAGAAAATTCTCGTCGTGACGCATTGGTTATAACGCGAATCAACACGAAACCATACCGATTATTATACATTAATGTTTTCGCAAACGCGCCACATTCACATAACTTGAAGCAAGCAGTTAGCGTTGTAGCCGGTGGAAAAAGTCGTCGAAACTCTTGAACGGATGGAGTTTTTCGCATGCTGATTTCTCATAAACCTTCCCGAAGAAACGCTGCGTCTAATGGCCCAAACCCCAGCCTTCTACGTTTAGCCGTCACGGAGACGTTCGATTACAAACGAACGGACATTTATATTTTTATTTATATAGATGAGCTACGGCAGTCATCGCGTCGAAGAAATTGCTTCGTGGATGTCAATCGAGAACGAGTTTCCGGGACAAGCTAATAATTTCCGGGAACTTCCCTGTCCACACCTCGTGCACGCGCAATGTCCGCTGATAAGTTCGCCAGCGTGGACAGTGAATCCTAGAGAAGTTCTGATAAGAAACACCCCCGCGTGTCACCGTCATCTACCCCCCTCGATTCGCGCACGGCTGAACAAACTTCCCGAATAATTCATGCGTGATTTTGCTCGGCGTTGCTCAAGATATTCCAGGAGCCCATTCAGAGAGGAGCTCGCCTCGCGAGCGACGCTCCCAAGATTTCGATCAACGCCGGATTTCACTGCTCGCGATTTTCTTTAACCGCTCTGTCAATAACTCAACCACCACCGTCCCTTCCCTTCTCTCCCTTTCTCTCTCGCGACCCCGCTGGAAAAATCGCTAATCCGCTGCCGAGGAAACCCTGAATAATTCCGCGCCGATTTATACTCGCCGACTCTGTGGCATGGCCATTTTATGAAGGTGAAATTTTAACCCCTTATCACGTTGAAAATGAATTTTTACTGTTCTAGGCGTGGCACTCGATGTGTTAGTTTATATATTTTGAACGCCACTCTTTACCTTTTTAGATCAAAAAGCTATTATTTACCAACAATATACTACCATGATAAAGTACCAGACTCACACAGCTGTTTGAAAACGTACATAAAATTATACACTAGTACGTTGTCTTCTAGATCTTCTATTTTGCTTCAGATTGTATTGAGAATTTTGAATACCCTGTTCAATGATCGAAATAATCAAAATTTTTTTAACGACACATTTTTTAATAAAGAAACCAGTACCTGCTGTAAACGCATTTCCATGAACGAGTTAGCATTTCGAACAGCATACACATAAAGTCGAAGAACCGATACCTCTCTCATAGCGGAGTAATTTTCCGTCTAAAGCCACGCAGCAGCTCGTGTACAAATATCGTTCATCGATCGTGGCACGACCGAGAGAAAGGAAGGAGGCGGCATGAAAGCCAGCTAATTAAGTCGTTCCGGAGAGTATCCAGTAATTAAAGTATTCCACGACGAAATTATATCCGCCAATATAATTCCGCCGGCCCGGAAAACGGAAAAGCTTTCCCTCCCTCTTCTCTCTCTCTCTCTCTCTCTCTCTCTCTCTCTCTCTCTCTCTCTCTCTCTCTCTCTCTCTCCCTCTCTCTCTGGGAAACTCTTGCTAAATCCTCGCGAGTCGACGTGTAGGAGCCGCGTTCCCGCTAAGTGCTCCCCGTCGAACTTTAAACACACTATTTACGACACCGAGAGCGTCTTCTTTGCCCGGTTCTTTCGAAGTAAACAGACCCACCTCAGGACACTGCGACATCCACGCGACATCCGAACTTGTATTCCCCGTAAAACGCCAGAAAATGCCGGGACTTAATCTGGATTACGATCGGCGCTGCTTGCTTCCGTTATAAGCGTCGTGTCGCGGATGGGGCTTCTAAAAATTGCGCGGATAGCTTCCCGTACGAACACTTTCATTTCTATCATAAGCAGATTGCGGATCTTTATGCATCATAAAAATTGCCCGCGTCAACGACAATTACGTTCTTCTCTTGATGATTTTAATATATTACAAATAATACCAATACTATTAAATTCATCGAATGCCTCTTCTATTTTGTTAAACTTCACGTTCTGGGACGAAAAATTTTGCACAATCCTGCAGGATTTTTTACGAAAAAATGCCAGAAACGTAAGTAGTAATGGCCGGTGTTCAGGGGTTCAGAAATTGCCATAACGCGATCCAAAACTGTCAAAAACTATAGACTTATATGTATAAAAAAATTTGAAAATATTTGGTCCCCCAAAGTGAAGTTTTTAACCACTTTATTTACCATCAATGCGTACTTAGAGCGTCAGACGAGATGAAATTGTAAGACAAAGAAAATTGTAAGGGTTCAGATTGTTGAAACTTAGTGTAAAGAAGAGACCCAAAACGGATGTATAATTTTATATGTATATTTTGAGAAAATCTTTTGTGTTCAGTATGCGGGAGAGATTTCGTAAAGCGTCTGTATTTATTGTTTCGACCACGTAACGAGTTTGTTGCCGGTTTTCATTTCAGAGGAGGTGTTTGGATCAAACAAGGCTTTATGGTTCTCACCGAGCGGTACTAAACTGGCCTTCGGTTACTTCGACGACACCCTCACGCCGATCATAACGATACCGTTTTACGGCTACCCAGGAAGCCTCACGTTCCAGTACACGTCTGCGATCTCGATCCATTATCCGAAGGTAAGCGTTCCATTCTTTTTTGCATTCCGTTCGATCCTCTTGTTCGACAAGCAATCCTCCACGCGTTCTCCATCCTGGAACGAACTGGGGCGGATGATCTTCGAACACTCTGTCAACACGTTCGCTACCACCTCACATAATGTTCCTGCTTTATTGGACAGGGTCAAAAATCTAAGTTGCAAAAAAGAAAATAGTAAGGGTCTTTCTGTGCACACAATTTCTTTGGGAACTCCTTAACCCTCATCCGTCCCTCGTGTCAATTTGACACAGTTTTCGCGAATTAAGGTGTACTGTTCTGTTATTTGTTGGTAAATGTGACTTTTATTTTCTAATGCGAAACACATATGCTTAGCATTGTTCATGGAAAATAATGATGTCAAAACTGCAAGTCGAATTTGTTACGAAAGAGTCCCTGTGTGTCAATATGACACACGTACTCTTACGGACTGTCGCGGAGTTTTTCAATGACCATTATTTCAATGACAAATTTATACGGCATTCGAAAATTGAAGGAAAATTGATTTTTTTCTAAATTAGAAGAAAACGTATTACTCATATAGTATAGAAATTTACACGGGACGCGATCGAAACTGCCACACAGAAGTAAAGCAGGGTCAACGCGTAGTGTTACAATTAGTTGAAGGTTTGAGTGGACGCAATGTTACGTGTGACAATTTTTTTACTTCACACGAATTAGCAACTATAGTACAAAAACAAACAACGACGCTTGTAGGGACCATACGAAAAAATAGAAAAGAAATTCCACTTTTTACTCAATATGAAGAAGTAGCCACTTCATCATTCGGAATTTGTTTTTGATCACATACTAAAAGGTACAATGGCGTCTTATGTGACAAAATGAAGACGATTTGTTATTCTACTTAGTACATACCATACGCCAAAGCAAATAAGTAGTGAAGTAGATAAAAAACCTGAAATAATAAAATATTATAACGCTACAAAAGGGGGCGTCGCGTCGATGTCCTCGATGATATGGAGATGGTGGGCACATACAGGTGTAAGCGCAAAACAAATAGATAGCCAATGGTAATTTTTGCTAATATGTTAGATATATCAGCATGAAATGCTTTTATAATATTTACTTCACTCAATGCAACGTGGAATAAAAATAAAAGATCTCGTCGACGCCTTTTTTTTATTGAAATTGGACATTCTTTGGTGCATTCCTATATTACGTTACGCACACATCTACCGCGAGGATCTAATGCGACTGCACTTGTTGCACAAATACAGGGTATACCACCAGTGATTGTACCGTCTTGTAGTAATCGTATAATGCATACTCCTCCAACAAAAAAACGAGCCCGATGTCACATGTGTGAGGAAAAACCGAATGCTAATATACATAGTGCCCGATTTGATTTGTGGAAACAAGCAGTATGTCCCACACATTGGTTTATTTTACGCGAAAATTGCGCAGAAACTAAGATGCAGATGTTAACGCATCCATTTGAATACAAAAACATCGGAAAATAACATTTTATCTTGTTATTTCGTCGATATTTTACCACCGTGTCAATTTTACACCGAGGGACAGATTCAGTTCACGAAATGAGGGACGGATGAGGGTTAAGTATAAAACAGCGTAACCCTTTACTGGTCTACTGGGGTCACGAGTGACCCCAACCAAGTTAGCGTAGGGTAAACTGTGCTATTGCTGCCACTGAGTAGATATTGGCACTTTTCATTTAAACGGCAAATACATAAGAATTCCTGGTATAGAAAATCATTTTTTATTACTTCTTATTGATATTTCAAAGCAATGTTGCAAGTTTTCATAACAGTAAAACTGTTCGATTTTGCTGACAAATCTCTATTAGCTTATAATAATAGAAAGTTAAGCTCGTTCAAGCTCGTTTATTTCAAAAAAGGTAAAAAGATTGTTACTACTTTTACTTCTTTCGATTATTTGGATTATTTAGTCTTAAATTATACACTTGAAGGTACCTCGGAAAATTGATACAGCATTCTAGAATGGTCCTAGAATGGACCTAAACACTATATCACTTAAGGGCTAACAAATTACTTTAAAAATCCCATTAATAACATATTAAGAAATAAATTTCTACTTCACTCCGGTTTGTTGCCATTCAGGTAGACTATTTTTACTTTGTATAAAGATTCTACTGATTAATTCTCTTTCGATTGACCTGTATTTTGGAGTTCTTCATAGATTTCATTAAAATTGTCGTATTAATGTAAGTGACGTCCCTTGAACGTAAATCCAGCGTTCATCGTGGTGGATTGATGGCGTACATGCATGTGTTCAGGAAAAAGGAAGGAAAAGGGCTTGAAGGGATACCGAAAAAGGAAGGGACAGAGGCAAATTGCTCGCGAGGAGGTCACCGAAGACCGCAACGGCCACGGTTTTACTTTGTCCAATAACGTTTCATCCCTTTCGACGAAGGAAATTTCCCTCGCGACTACGGCTTCGAACTCAATGACGCTCTGCAGTCGAAAATTTCACGCTGGGGAGCGAGAGACATGCTCCCAACTCGCTCATGTCACTTTCATCGAACCGTTAGGCCCCCCTGGAATATTAGTTCTCCCACTTGCAAAGTATCTTTGCCTCTGGACGAGAAAATCTACCTCGTGAACACGCCGACCTTCCTAATAAGAACACAAATTACAGACCAACCCAAAAGACCATTTAGAATTCGAATTCGTTTATTGGAAGACGAAGATGTAAATATTTGGAAAATGGCAGGGTTATTCCATTTTGAAATTGTGTAGTGATTGTTGAACCACCCTGTATATCTTAGGGTTAAATTTAATTCTATTAAAATTTCTTGACTAGTAATTTCTTTGAATTTTCTCGCGGAACAGCTGCCATTTTTAATTTTACCGAACACAGAAAACACGAACCAGTAATTTCATATGAAACGGAAAGCTATTCAAGAAATACCACACCGGCGAATTTTAACTGAAAATAATATTTCCGTGGCGCAAAGAAAACAGTGCCATTTTTGATTTTCCGCTCGTAAAAATCGCTGCGCGAGTACCATTTTGATTTTCTTTGAATGATGAAAGCGGATATCAAATACGGACAGATACACAGCGAATTTCGTGCTCGCGGTTTACGGTCGGTAGTAATTCCTCCAAGGTAATCAGAGATCGGTGCCATTTTGTTCTATCATTCGAAGACGTGGCTGGTATCGAGCTGTACAGAGGGATTTAATAGACATGGGTTTCGGTCGATAATAATTTTTCGGCGGGACGAGAGCGACGATAGCAGGTGCCATTCCTGATTTTATTCAAGGTCTGTAAAAACTGTCCACGGCGGTCCAAATGTTCGGCTTCTATTGGGCTTCCGGCCAAAGTGGAACTCTTCGGGGGCTTAAGTTTCCCCCGGACATACTTCGCCAAACCTCCGACCCGTGCTGGTAATCTTTGTAACAACCTCCGACCTTCTCTTGACCATCTTTTACCATTCCTGACTGTTCTTGATTGTACCTGGCTGGACGTTATTATCTTCTTGCCGGCTCGAACTGTTCTTTACTGTTATCGGCCACTCCTTATCGATTGGAGACGCTTTTTGCGATTCTCTTGCCGTTTTTGCATACTGATCTCGAATCCACCTCGTAATCATGAAATATTTTCGCATGGTGTCCAAAGAATTAATTCAGAGAGTGCAGTAGAATTTGCGGGAGAACTGAAGCCCTAGTATCTACAGCTGCTAGCATTTTTATTACGGTCGTTGGACATTGTTGACATTAAAAATATCATTTTATTTTAAGATTACATAAATCGAAACAAAAATATTGTCACGCTATTTTTATCGTATTTAACTTATCCAGAAAGATAATAAATGTCCACGAGTAACGATGCTTTTCTGGGAAAATGTAAGGTGCATTTACTTAGTCTAAGAGCACGCTGAAATCAGCTTTCGCAATAATTTAGGAAAATCGAGCAACAATGGCTCGAGTCGATAAGAGTCTCTCAGAACTCAAGTAGCGATTCAAGGTTTTTAAATACCATTTTCATCGGTCGGAGAGCCTCGTCATCGGGTGCAATCACTAAATCACCTCGTCGAATCGATTTCGCTGAAAGGACGCCGGTAAAAATGGCGAAGCTGTCAGAGTGGGTTCTACGGTGTTCTGGTCGTGTTCGCAGGCCCGGTGAACACGAGAGGAAAATATTAACCGCGATGTTATTCATCGAGGTCAGCCCACAGGGTTCCTTCTCCCTCTCTTCTCTTTTCGTTTCTTCTCCTTCCGGTTGGCAATATTTGCTTCTTGCCGGCGGCATCAATCGTGGCTCGTAAAAAGCCATTAAAAAATGCACAGGTGCCAGATTCCACGCCCCACCTTTTTTCAGACACGGCAAACCTCGGGTCGGAGTGCCGTTTTCACCCTTTTTCACCCTTTTCATCGTTCCCCGTGACAGCGAGACGAGGGTGGCCGATGCGGAGACGTCCCCTCCGTGATATTTTCAAGCGGACGTCTCCCGGCTGTCTCGCAATAACACTTCTATCGGACCGTGCGCACGACGTTCATGCGAATATACAGCCTCCGAACCGAAAGTTTCGACGACCGTGGAAACGTATTTTAATGATTTTATTCGACACCCGAGGAGCGGAATAGTTCTCGGGGCTCTGGTTTCCCTCTGTTTATGTCATCCCCCTTCTGCCAAAAAAAAAGTAATTTCGAGAAAGCGAGAATTCGCAGATTGATTTATGATTTAATAGCGGAAATGGAACGAGGAGCCTTTGCCTTCGAAAAATCTACCTTCGTTGAAGCCCTCCAGAGCGGATAGAAACGGAAATGGTACCTACGTTTCTGTTGAGATATTATTTGGCAATTCGGAGCCACAAGCATTCAATTCTTTGTGCGTCTTTTCATTTGATATCAGCTTCTTTTGTTATACTTTTGCAGAATAAAAAATGACACTTATTACTGTCTTCTTCTTGTCAGCGACAAATAATATGAAACAAACCCTCTCTCTTATACTGACTGAGCAAAATTGGAAATGGTACCAATGGCGCTGAAAAATTATTACCATCTTGGAACCACGAGTATTAAATTCTTCCTGCATCTTTTCATTTGGGACCAGTTCCTTTTGCTATATTTTTCCAGAGTGAACTAAAAAGGGGAACCTGCCATCGGCTCAATAATATTAAATTTTCTTATGTAATATCATTATTTTCTCATTTAATGTCAGTCCCTTTTGGGACGTTCTTCCAGACAGAATTGAAAAATGGTACCTATTACCATTCTTTCCTCACCTTATTATTTTAGTTCTCATCTTACTCGCGAAGTATACAAATCATTGATATTAAAGTAATTGATATATATTTCACTAATAAATTTTTAAATGTTTTCGGCGCAACGGTTCGATCGTTTATTACAAATTATAAAGCAATTTTGCTAATTGTCAAACAAAATCAACGTTTCGATCCTAGTTTGGATCTTTTTCAAGATATTTCATTACTCAAAGATACAGCTGAAATGAACTGTTTTTTTATTAAATCAACTGCTACAATAATTTCACTGGAGGCACATGAAAATCCGTGGTTCCGAACGCGCCAAGCAGCTCGGATTCGTTGTTGACCAACGTATTAGCCATTTCCACAGTTCACGGCTGCAGAGAATGTTGAATGGTCAATCGCTGGCCACGGGACAAAAGGCAAACGCGGCCCGGCGCACGGGGCAAATTTGACTGTTGTTCGGTGATCTTTCTTTATCGGTGCACGTCAACGAAACTCATCTGGCGGCGGTCAAAGTGGCCCCGGCTTTGATACTCGTCACGAATATAAAATCCCACGAAGAGGGAGAGAGAGAGCGCGCAAAGGTTCCATTTAAAGATCACAGAGATTTCACGGTGAAAGGGTAGGCCGGGGCGGTGAAAAAACGAGAGAGTGAGAGGGAAGAGAAGAAAGGGAAAAAAACAGGAGGGAATCGAGCGAGCGGATAAAGGGACCGGGGACTCTGACAAACACCGGGGCAAAAGCGAGAGAAAGAGAGAGAAACGATCCAGAGGACCGACGACGACGGCGACGACGACGACGTCAGGGAAGATGGAAATTTCCGGTTTTTCCAATACAATCGCGCAGACCCAGTTTCTCATCAATATCTCCGCGGTCGTTCGCGTCGCTGGAACACTCTGTCCGCATTAGAACCCTCGCGTTCTGCCAGCGAAATGTTATTTCGCTCTTTCTCTCTCTTTCTCTCCTCGGTTCGCATCCCCCACGCCGCTTTGAATTTCTTTTGAAACACCGGTGATCTTTTTTCGACACTCTAACGCGGAAAATCGTGTCAAGCCACATCCAATTTACGGTTTTTACACGCGTCTGACATACTTCTCCACGATTCCTGCCGCGCAAACCGCGATTGATGTTTATGACTTCTGCCTTTTCCCAGTCAGTCGTTCGCTTTCGCCCCCTTAACGGATCGAAAAGGGCCGCGCGGAATTATGGTAAAAAGGAAATACGTGTCGAGCCACCTGCCGATTGATAAAACTCGATACACACCGCTATCGGTTTTTTTAAATATTCGTTCCGATCATTTTCATCGAGTCGTTGTGCTTCACGTTTTATTTCTCGCTCGTTTATATTCCAATAATATATTTCTTTCGACGATCAATCCGAGATCTATTCTCATTTTTAACAGAAATATTTGTCATGTCGGAAAACTGCTTCTTTTTAAATATTTGTCGAGAGCACACCGATTTCAATTGATCTAGACGATTTTGTACGTGGAAATTTCATTGATCTTTTCAATGGAGTATGTAATCCATTCATCATTATTTTTTGATATTTTGCGTGGTTACATAAAAGTGACTGCAGAATTTTGTGCAAAATAAAAAGTTATTTTTAAGCCTTGACAAGCTACATTCATTTTCTTTTTTCTGTCATAGTTGAAAGCTTAAATGAAATTTTTCCTTAAATTTGCAGTCTACAAGTGACGAATAAAAATTCTGATAAATTGTGACAAAGAAATTGAACAGCAAATTGGAACACGGACGAATGGAAATTGTGAGTGGTTTAACAGATGGTCCACAGTACTGGAGGGTAGAGTTGGGCAAAAAATGAACGATTGAAGAATAAATTTCTACTTCAATCGTTAATCGTAGTTAATAATTAATCTCCTCGTTTAGTCGTTAATTGCGGTTAACGATGAAATACTTATTAATCGTTAATTGCGGTTAACGATTAAATACTTATTAATCGTTAATTGGGAATAACGATTAAATACTTATTAATCGTTAATTGGGAATAACGGTTAAATTTCTACTTTAGACGTTAATTTCGATCAACGATTTCCTTTCTTTTAATTGTAATCGTGAATCGGATAATTGATTAATGATTAACTGCTGAAATTTCGAAATGAAATACAGAATCAAAGCTATATATAAATACTGAAAAAAATGTTAACTAAGTTTAGGTGTATTGTCATCTGGTCTATAATACAAACTCTGTTTACGGGCTTTTGTTTTTTTTCGATGATTTCCTTTTTTAATCAACGATTGACGATCAACTTCATCAATCGATTGAATCAGTCGTCGATCTTTCAATGATTACCTTTTATAATCGTACACATTAATCAATCATTCTTGATTAAAATTTTACTCGATTAATGCCCAACTCTGCTGGAGGGTTAATTAGAAGAAGGAAACTACAGGAAACTAGAGGGTTATTGTTGCTCGCTCGCGAGTAGGGTTGTTTTTGTTCGCTCGCTTCGCCAGCTCGCGGGTAGGACTGCTCTTGCGAGAGTGTTACTGGTATGCTTGGCTAGTAGGGCCTACTGCTATTAATGTTTTTTATTTGGTGTGTGACTCTTCAAGAGTTACACAAAGAACTTCCCGATTCGTTAGTTGCAGTATATTATTATCATTATTTAGTGTACGTTTTAAGAAGATTATACGTTTTCTGGTAAATTCAATAGTTTTCTACTTATCAAAATGTTTACTATATGGCGTCGCATTAAACCAATATCGTCGCATTAAACCAATAAATTTTTTTAAAAATGAAAAAAAAATTTTTTTAAATAAAAAAAATTTTCTATGTAATTACGTTTGTTTCTTCGGTGGAAAATTTCTGTCCTCCCGTACAAATTGCATTGTTGAATCAACTCCTTTCGAAAAAAACTAGAAAACTACTTGACTAAAATGGACCAAAATCTAATCAGCTCTAAGTTACAGCGGGGCACATCGATTGCATCATTCATCACTCTGATCGCGTTGTTACTTTTTCAGAAAACGTTAACGAAAAATTTGATACCATATAAACATACATACGCACACACACACATACAAACATTTTGCTAAAAATCGTCTAAAATGACTCCAATGACCATGAAACGCTAAAAACTCGATTTTCAATTTTCGGGATCATTAACTTCCCTATGAATCGGGAAGTTAATAAACATTTCTGTCAAATTAAATACAAAATGCAACGAGAAGTGTCTGTGATTGTCGGACGAGTCGCCAGTATACTTTGCAGGTGATGGAACAAAAAGGTTTCATTGAGCCCAGTGCACTTTAAACCAGTTTCTCGGGAGCAGAAGAGCTAGTTGTCAGAAAATCACAGTCATCCGCGAACGTTAACAATTTGCCGAGGTACCAGCGCACTTATGGTCGCGGGAGCAGGCGCAAAGAAGTCTGGTCGGCGCGGAGCGTTCGCGTGGGTGTCGAATGCTCGAAATAGTTGAAAATCCTCGATGGGAGGCAGAGAGCGGGGGCATTAAACGCGTTGTATCTAGGACAGTTATAGAGGGTCTGAGCGAGTTTTAATGACGGAACGAGAGCCGGTCTTGCGCACACTCGCACACGGCCGCGTATACAGACCGAGCCGAGCCGATTGTGTAAGTTAAATTGTGTAAGTTGAACGCGGGCCGGGGGTTCGACCGTGGGTGGTCGGCCCCTGGAAATTGTTGAAGTTGTAATGAAAAGTCCTTCTGGACCGGATTAAATAACTTCTAAGTGCGGACCGCCGGTAATTTTTGTTCGGGGCCAAGTGGGCTTGTCACGTATTTCCCTCCGGTGCTCCGTTTAAATTACACGGCCGCACCCCTCTCCTGAAAAAAAAGAAAAACCGCCGAAAAGAGAATGAAAAAAATACCGGCTCCCCCCGCGGCGAGTTCGTTACGCGGGAAAAAATGGCGGAATCCCGAACGCGTTAAACGGACACGCTGTGTGCGTT
Source organism: Lasioglossum pauxillum (assembly GCA_933228785.1). Lineage (NCBI taxonomy): Eukaryota > Metazoa > Arthropoda > Insecta > Hymenoptera > Halictidae > Lasioglossum > Lasioglossum pauxillum. The sequence continues at coordinate 14,714,513 of OW121706.1, read as the reverse complement.
TCTTCTTTTTATTTTCGTCGGCTGTTCGAGGCGGAGTTTTCGGCGCGTCGGCAACGGGAAGACAAAAATTGAACCGCGTTTTCGCTCCACTCTGCGAAACAGCTGTGGAACACGGCCGCGGTGATATTAATTTTTGCTCCCGCACCGCCTCGCCACCACCGCTACCTATTTCTCTTTCCGCCGGATTGTTTCATAAAAAAGCCGAAGACAAACGATCCGACGGAACTCCGCCAAATTTGAAGCTTCGCACGCAAGAAACGCCGGTGACTAACTCCTATACGCCATTGTTACGCTATTCGCGCTCCCTTTCGCCTGGGACACCTGCAAATTTATTTTGTAAACAGTCTTCCGTGCGTAGAAAGCGATTAGGCGACGGGAAACCCGTTCTTCATGGCCAGAATTATTTTAGCATTGTTTCAAGGTTTTAAGGTTAGTGTTCGTCTGCTCTGTTGAACAAAGCATTACGAAAAAATTCAGAACGTTCTACCCAATAGCATACTGTTTGAATCGATTTTTAGAAAAATCGTATTTGACCACCTTATCTGGTTACACAATTATGTGTTAATATCCTTTCCCTTTAAATATCTCGAAACAAGAAATAAACGTAATTTTTTTGCTGAAGAATCTTAAAAATGCATGAGTCACAACCCTTCTCTTGCTCTCTTTTTCTCTGAGAAGGCGCTGCGCTGAGCATGATTTCCCGGAGCTCCTGAAATGAAAGATTCATGAAGATTTTGTTAATATATGATTTTATCTAGTACCTGAACGAAGGATTTCCTTTCCCAGTGAAAACCCCTCTATTCGTTCGATAAAACAGGAGAATTTGAACGGTGCAAATTGTATTTTCGATTTGGACCACTCCCGTTTTGTGAAAAGTTAATTCCTCTGCTAACCCTTGGTTCGTTCGCTAGACGAAATCATATATTAACAGAGTCTTCATGAATTTCTTATTTCTGATGGTACAGCTTCGAGAAATTGTGTTTCAGCGTGCTGCTTCAGGAAAACAACATCTTTTAAGATTTTCCTGGAGGAAAAAGATACCGCAAGTTGCATAATATATGTGCTTTTAAATAAGGTATGAGTATACAGAAAAAGTCCATTCACTTTTCTCAGGAAAAATGATCTAAGATCGTGTTCCGGAATTTTTTTATTTGCATAAATCTGCAATCCACCGGGGTTATTTCTTTCGAATTCTCGTTCTCTTGATTGCAGCAATCGCTGCAGCAATCCCGAGGAATAAAATCGTGACGCTATTATTTTAATCGAACGCGCATGGTGTTCTTGCTACGGGGAATTGGCAACTCGACGTAGAAAAGGATCTCTGTTGATAAAACAGTTACTGCTGCCTCGCAGTCGCCATTCGAGCTGCTGAATTAAACCAAGTGGCGACTGAGGGTCGCCTCTCGAGTGCAAAGGGTTAATTGACTGCGGATGTTTGCGCAAGCTCATATTTTTCGTCGACTATTATGCGCGGAGGGTGAAACTTTCAGAATGCAACCTCTGCTGCCTATTTCCTCCATGACTCCGACCAGCTGTAATTTCTCACAAAATTCATTTACGCACCATCGCGTGCGTTAATCTTCTTCTGAAAGTCGCTTTATGCCATTTTAAAAAGTTACAACTCTTCTTATAAACGTTACTATAATATTATATTATGTACTGTAATAACACTGTCCAACAGCCAAAAAGTACTTCGATTCCCACTATACGATTCTTATAGAGTTCTTCGCGCTCATTCCGAATCTGTCCTTAATTTGTCTCCTAGATGTATAGTTTTTGAGAAAATTGATTTTTAAAACTAGAGGGCTATTGTTGCTCGCTCGCTCGTGAGTAGAGTTGATTTTGCTCGCTCGCTTCGCGAGCTCGCGGGTATGACTGCTCTTGCGAGAGGGTTAGTGATACGCATGGCTAGTAGGGCCTACTGTTATTAATGTTTTTTATTTGGTGTGTGACTCTCCAAGAATCACACAAAGAACTTCCCGATTCGTTACTCCTTCGCCAACATCGCTAACATCGTTTTTTTTTTGTACTTTCATCGATATTCTCCCAAAATGTATTCTTGGGAATAGAGATGATAAATTCACTCTTGCATTGGAATAACTTTCGATTATTCCAAGCGCTAACATTAGCATCAGTTAAAAAAAAAATTTTTTTTTTAAATCTAAAAAAAATTAAGAAAAAAATTTTTTATGTAATTGCGTTTGGTTCTTTGGTGGAAAATTTTCGTCCTCCCTTATAAATTGCATTGTAGAATGAACTCTTTTCGAAAAAAAATAAAAATCTAAAAAACTACTTGACCAATATGGACCAAAATCTAATCAGCTCTAAGTTACGACGGGGCACATCGATTGCATCATTCATCATCCTGATCGCGTTGTTACTTTTTCTGAAAACGTTAACGAAAAATTTGATTACATAGAAACGGCCATACGCACACACACACACACACACACACACACACACACACGAAGATTTTGATAAAAATAGTCTAAAATGACTCCAATGACTATGAAACGTGAAGATCTGCTAAAAAATCGATTTTCGATTTTCGGGGTAATTACAATAACTTCCCTATAAAATCGGGAAGTTAAAAAAAGTTTAAATTTGTTGGACAGTGTGTTCAGAAGCTTGTGAACGAAGTCCATATACCAAGACACGAATAAAAAAGTGTTACACAAAAATGAGTAGACGAAACATGAAAGAAGAGAAATGGGATTCAAGGGTATCGTTTGCATTTATTGTAGACGGGACACTATTGTGTGTAAAGAGAGACCGCGCGCTGCGACCGCCGAAGCGGCTGCGACTCTCCGCGTTTCTCCGCGTTTCTTTCTTTCCCATACGCTGTCCTTTCTTGCGCCCGAAACGTTCATCGTCAATTAATCGCACGGGCCTTTGAACTGTGCCGATGACTGCGACTCTCCGCGTCGCATTAGTATGTAGTGGTTCACACCGATGTACCCGAGTCGAGATCAAGATTACTACAGTGAAGGGGATATTTTTTTTGCGTGTATCGTGTATGGACTTTTTGGGTTTATAGAGGATTTGCTGTATTATTATAAAATTATTAAAACTATTATAATCGAAGAAACAAATTTTTGTTTGGCCCCAGTACCATGAAACAAAGCAAAATCTACCTAAATTTTATCTCGCCAGTTTGACAATACTTTCTTTGACGCTCTGCAAACCCAGGGCAAAATTTTATGCACTTCGTCGAATCCCGATGCTTGTCCCATTTACGTTGTGTCCGGCTCTTTCACTCATCTCTGTCCCATCAAGGACTGGTAGCTCATTCCAGCTAGAGCCTTTTTTCGTCCCCATTAAAGGACACGGAGAACGGTCCCTCACAAAGCAAAAGGTCCCCGTTAAAAACGGAAGTTTCAAATGAGTTTTGCCCCGAACAAAATGGCGGCTGTGGCCGCCGTGACGCAAGAGGTTAATTTCGTGCGCCCCTGCGTTTTCAAAGAAAGATTCGGATCTTCCACGAGAGGGAAGTAAAATAGTTTCAATGGCGCTGCAAATGTGCGCGAAGCACGGTGGCGATACAAAATGACCGTGAATGGGCGGTGTAACGTGTACTTCAATGGCAAATATAGTTACGAGAGCGGAAGTATAAAGGACGCGGTGGAAAGAGAAAAAGTTCGCGTAGCTTAAAAGGCGGCAGGACAATAATCTGCGTAATTAAAATGGATTTAAGGTCCCGTGGGCAATTTTTTACGGTTTCGTGCGACCGTGCGACTAATGGGACGTGTGGCTAGTTTAACGGGTGGACGCGTCGTTTGATATAATTATTGCTAGTCGTAGATCGCTTGGAGATTATGTCTTTTGTAAATCGCTCGGAGATTATATCTTTCTTAAGCCTCGTTACTTATAAAAATTACATTGACTTTTTAAGCGCTCTGTTGAAGTGTTTCTGGAAAAGTATTTACATGCATTGATTGACTCCTAAAAAATATATACAGAAAGTCGAATAATTTTTTAACTTCAGGATCGTACTGAAATTTAAGTGCTTATACCTGTTTTCTATGCTTATTGAAGAACGTATAAATTTTGTTGGTTCGAGAAAAATATAATGTATACAAAAAATGTTGAAAATTAAACTTAACAATCTTTAAGCTTTCAATCTTAATTGGTTTATTAAAAATATGTATAAATGTCTTCAAAATCACAATGGCCTTTCCACCAGTTTCACAATTATACTTATTCGACGATTTAAAAAAGTATATAAAAAAGCTACATCTTCGTAAAATTGTAATACTGTTTCAATGCCTTCATTGAAGTCCTCATTAAGAGACACTGTAACTGAATTGATGTCTGAAAAAAATACCGAAAAAGCGTGGATTGCATTTTCGCCGGCGTTTTTTCACCAGTAAATTAGCAGCGCCTATGGCAGTGAAGTATCAGCGGTGCCGTCAAAACTAAGTGAGCCACGTCTTCCGGTGAATTGTTCGTCGAACAATTTATCCCGAGCCCGGTAAATTACCTTGCAACGGTGCCATAACAAATCCCGAACGCATCCACTCGTTCCGGGCCGAAACACTATACCCTCGTCGATTTTTTTCTGGCGTGACCGCCGCGTTTTTTTTTGCTCCGCCTCCGGTCTCGCGGTTTTATTTTTTCGCTTGGATGTAAAGCACCGTCTTTTTGCGACAAGTGGCCCCCGCGCCATTTTTCTTCCGGCTTTTATTTCCCGACGTTGCGCCTCCCTATGTATTTTTCAAGCCATCCCTAGCCGCGCACCGGTCCTGTTGATTTGCGGTAAACCACAATACGAGCCCCGCTCGAAGAAAATATTGCTCACTTAAAACCGCGATAAATCGAATTCCTTTGTCGGCTCGAAAAAGCACGCCGAGTGACCACTGTCGCCCCATGCAAATTCGGAGTTCCTCCTCTTCCTTTCTACAGAGCGAACCTGTATTGATGGTACAACAAAATGGAGTGATTCTACGGAAGAAAATAAGTGCAAAATATGCAATAATTTTCGTAATTTTCTTTATTCAATGCATCCTTTTCGAGAAATTCGACTCTGAATCTGATGCGTTCGACCATGACCCACCAATTCTACTGATTAGCCACCCGGAGTTGGGCAAATAAAAATTTTTGCTCAACTCTGTTGCCACCTCACTTCTATTGGATATTTTTGAACAAGAAATTAGTATTTCGTAGATAAAAGTGCGACACAACTTTTGCACTAAATGTATTTTAATATAACCATTTGTTAAAATAAAAAAGATTCTCAAAGTTTCATGCAGTGGTTTCAAATAAAAATATGTATGTACTTTGATAGTTAAACAAATAGTTTGCAGTTTCAGTGACCAGGCAAATAATCCTAACGTTGCCAGTATGTTGACATGCATTCTCAAAGGGCTAAATATAAATTTCTACTTTTTAACTTCCCGATTCATAGGGAAGTTACTGTAATTACCCCGAAAATCGAAAATCGATTTTTTAGCAGATCTTCACGTTTCATGGTCAATGGAGTCATTTTAGACTATTTTTATCAAAATGTTTGTGTGTGTGTGTGTGTGTGTGTGTGTGTGTGTGTGCGTATGTCCGTTTGTATGGTATCAAATTTTTCGTTAACGTTTTCAGAAAAAGTAACAACGCGATCAGGATGATGAATGATGCAATCGATGTGCCCCGTCGTAACTTAGAGCTGATTAGATTTTGGTCCATATTGGTCAAGTAGTTTTTTAGATTTTTAGTTTTTTTTCGAAAAGAGTTGATTCTACAATGCAATTTATAAGGGAGGACGAAAATTTTCCACCAAAGAACCAAACGCAATTACATAAAAAAAATTTTTTTTCTTAATCTTTTTTTAGATTTAAAAATTTTTTTTTTAGATTTAAAAAAAAATTTTTTTTTAACTGATGCTAATGTTACCGCTTGGAATAATCGAAAGTTATTCCAATGCAACAGTGAATTTATCATCTCTACTCCCCAGAATACATTTTGGGAGAATATCGATGAAAGTACAAAAGAAACGATGTTAGCGATGTTGGCGAAGGAGTAACGAATCGGGAAGTTCTTTGTGTGACTCTTGGAGAGTCACACACCAAATAAAAAACATTAATATCAATAGGCCCTACTAGCCATGCGTATCACTAACCCTCTCGCAAGAGCAGTCCTACCCGCGAGCTCGCGAAGCGAGCGAGCAAAAACAACCCTACTCGCGAGCGAGCGAAGCGAGCGAGCAACAATAGCCCTCTAGTTTATTTTTAAATTACACTCCAACGAAACACGCAACGACAGATTTGTCTAACAGAATATTTATTTTCGATTTGATAAAATGGATTTCGCGACCGGAGCTGTATAAAATTGCACGATTTAGTGGGAGGCTTCCGCAGTTTATCCGGTAATAAGATTTACTGTATTAGGTGCATAAAAAGCAGCGAATCGTATTTTGGATACACTGATCTACGAGCGCGTAAAATTTTAACAGCCTATCGGGACCGAATTGGTCGACCCGTTTTTCTATATCGCTACATATATTTCCGAAGAGCTAAAAGAAAAATAGGTGAGTCATCACGATGAAACTGCAATAGTTTTTACAGTCACCATAAAACACTACGATCGAAGCATGCGACTCAAGTAAAGGAAATCTCCGAACTATTTTAGAGGATTTTATAGATTATAAAAAGTTGCAAAGCATTCGTAGAAATTATAGTTGTTCTAGTCTCCATGCGGGAAGGATCGAAGACTATATATTGACGTTGAACGAGTGTTTCCATCCCGCAGAACAGAAAAACAACAGAAAGTTGCCAGATGCTTCCATTGAGATGTTCTACGAACCCGCAAACTTTCGAACAAATCGGAATTTTCCGATCTTCCCAGTCTTCCCAAGAGAAAGAACTGGAAAGATTCGAATCGGTCGTGGACTTTATTAATTTTCAGGGACTACTCGAATGTTTCCACGATCTTTTAATTGATTTCGCCGGCAATAAACGCTACCTCCGACAAAAAGCTTCCGGTCGGAATCAAATTAATCTGTCAGAAAATTTTTACCGACATAAATTTCTGCACACCTCTGTACAAAAAACACGGCTTTCTGATTAATCTCTCCAGCAAGCAGAGTGGAACAGGCAATTTTTTAAGATAATATTAACAGTACGATTTGCAGATTAATATTGTACTTTCGTGAAACATGAAATAATTGGACAAACTGTAATGGAAAAACTAGCAAGCTACGATAAATGTACTTTTACCAAAAAAATAAAATAATCAGACACCGTTGGTGCATTAAAAATTTAATAACTTTTCACGGTGAGCTGAGATAACGCTTCAAAGCACCAGGACTCTTGTAAAAATCGTTGCTGAATTTCTGTCTCCCGAATTTCCTGATACACAATTAATATAACGTCTCGTTTTAATTGATAATGTTATTCGTGTCCCGGTGGATGAAAATTCCGCGAAGAAATAACACCCGCAGACTCGATACGTTTTTTCCCCAGCAGCATTAAAAACGATTTTAACAGCGGGACCCGTCTGCGAATGTTTAAGATATCTCACGGTCTCGGAAAATAAGATCGCGAGCTTGGAACAATATCTTCTGTTCAATCGTGCGGAATTATTGGACAGAAAAATCGCTGGGTGGACGACAGCCAGCCAGCCAGCCTGGGGTCCCTTGTAAAATGGAATCGCAGATGGATTTCCGGCTGGGTCCGGAACTAATTACCGACCGAGTAATTAAATTTTGATATGACGTTCTGATTAAATTCTCGTCCGTGTGTGCTGCGAACAGAGAGGGATGGAGCTCCAGGATTTATGCTCCTCGTTCTTTAATATCGTGCCGACGCGGGACGATATCCTTTTTATTTCGTAATAATGTAATCACGGTTTATAGAAGTTTACCTTCCCACGGGATCCCGTTCCCGGGGAACGGAATTATTCGTTATCGAATATTTTCAAACTCGGGCGGAGTCTTTAATCTGCAGTTTGATAAAGTCCTAGCGCAATTGGTCGCCGCTCAAAGGACATTCTTTGATTAAATAACGAGGGACTCGCGCGGTATCCGCCGCGGGAATGTTTATCGTTTGTACTGCGTTCGCGATAGAATCTCAGTAATCCCGATGCTCAGTCTATTATTCGTAATGAAGCTTTGTAATTTTCAATTCGTACGGAATTCAATGAAACGGGCGCAGATATTGTGTGGCGATGATATTATTCGATTAAGCATTGAGCGCTGTGTATAACTATGTGACTTATTTAAATTGGATGGTCCGATGTAAATTTTTAAAAATATTATTACTTTTTCCTAGTACTACACTCCTCAAAAGAATTAAGGGATCACTTGTGCGAACCCGAAAAATTGGTCCCAATTTACTTGATCATAACTCCGTCAAAAATTGTCGTATCGATATCGTTAAACAATGGTTTGAAAGCTTGAAATCTCTAGTTTCAGATGCTCTGTTTTAAATTGTTGCTATGTTGGTTTTTTACAAAGGTATAGCGAGATGAAGACAACATTGATGGTTAACAAAAATTTTGTACAACTTTGGAACATCACACGTGGAGCAACAAATTTTTTTGATAAATCGCGTTAATATTATTTGGAAGAGCTCTCTTCAAAGCACTCGTTTTGTTTTTTCAATTTCATTAACATTTCGATATAGCAGGTGTTTTTGAAAATATGCTTAAAAAAATGCACAATTTCCATTTTTTCTTTAACTCGCTGTATCTCGGCGAGAAATGATCGTAATACCATGATCCGAACGTCAGATTGAAGCAGACATTCTGCCGATTGGATTGAGTACCCCATGAACTCGCTGCGATAATTTTTAAGTTAGTGCTTCACAGAAATTAGTGCGCCACGTACAGCGGCTGCCTGACATCTCTGAATACGCTACCGCCGCACAGTGGGCCAGATCGGCGCGCTAGCTGTTCACACGTATTTCACCATTATTTCAAAACATAAAGACCACATTAAATATATCGTCGGATTCGTCTTGGCATCAGCTATAATATTATTGAATAAAAAATATATAGTTATAAATAAATAATGAAGGTAAACACCATTTTTTATTAAAAAAAGAAATTATTGAAATTTTTTGTATTGAGATTTGTAGAAGACTGAGTACTGATTACTTTTTGTAGGAAACATTTTTTTGTTACATCACCGGAAATGTCTGTAAACTCGTGTGAATAATGAATAATATTTGAAAACTGGTTATTCAGACATTCAAACAAGAGTAATTCATAATTATTGAATGAATGAAGTTTATTATATTTAATGAAATAACAAAAATGTGTTATTACTGTCTTATTTAAAAAATTACAAAAATTCAAACAAGATTAAGTATTATATTTTACAAAGTTACTGACTATATTCGATTGATCATACGGATTTTCTGCTTATAACTCTGTTTATCTACGAATAAACAAAAATCTATACTATAATTCCTCTTAACAAAGGTAAAATACAGGTCTTTAATATGGAAAAACTGCTCTGATGCTATACTACGATGCAGTTACTATAATCTCTCAAATACAAATGATTCAACTGTGAGCTAGTAATAAGTTCGAATGTTTATCAATGGTCGTATAATCTAAAAAATTCATAAGATAGGTCTGGGTTCGGTCTTTACACTCTTAAGAGCTGCTGAGTGGTCGTCAATGCGTCTCGTGCGACGCGATTCGCTGCGGAATTGCGTGACACGCGACGCTCTAAACCATCATAATTTCCAAGTTTGGATCGATTTGGATGTGAAATTTGCAGGATCTTTTAGAGGAGACGGTGCTGAAAATGTTTCACTTTGTTAGAGCACGACACTATATAACACTTTTAATTTATCCCTTGTCAAAGGTGAAAAACTTTGACGGTATTCCTTGATTGACTAAGTATTTTTTTTATAACAAATTATAAACATTAATGTTTAGTTCCTGGTGCGTTCTCAACATAGATATACATTCTTCACACAAAAACAAATTGGGCACTTAATCTTTAGTAGGTTTTCCAGGACATCGTTTTGAAGAAAAGGAATTTTTTCGGTGATAAATCGTATCTGAAAAAGTTTGATCTTTGAACGCTTATTGTAACGAGAGTTTTTAATAACTTTAATTAATATTATCGTTTTTGAATGTAATGGACATTTAAGAAACATTGTACATTCGTTAAAAATCGATATGAGGACTTCGATTTTTAGCTCATGAACAGCTAGCGCGTCGATCTGGCCCACTGTGCGCCGCACCGTGCCGGCCCACAGTGAAAAATTTGGACCAAACTCGATTCAAAATCAAGGAACTTTCGATAGAAATGAGATAGAGCTATGAAATTTTTTTAAATTAAAGCTGAAACTTTGCAGAATATGGGAAAAATGTGGAGATTATGATATGAACGTTTTTTAACGTTGAGAAAATTCGTTAAACATGTAGAATTTCAAGAAAATGTGGTTTCTCCAGTAGCACGCGCGGAAAAATTTCGTTTTTAACATGCTATATATCGTTTCCCGTAGATTTTTTCGCGTTGATTTCAAATCTGGTTTCAAAATTTGTCTACGACCTCAGGATTTTGCAAGAAATCGAATTTGCTTAATCCTTTATTTCAAAAATTCCATAGAATTGATTATCCAATTTTTGTGTTAGATCAAAATCCACAATTATTGCAGAGAAAAATGCATTGAGTCCGGCAATCTGAGCGATAAATTTTTCGATCAGCTTGAAATGGAAGCGGGATGACTTATGGCGTTGCGCAAGGCGCGAAGTTCGAATCGGTTTAATCTTGACCGTTCGATCTCTTGTTTCAGAGCGGCACGGTGAATCCGACGGTCAAGCTGTTCTACGTGGACTTGGAGAAGGTGGTCCAGGGTAACGTGAACTTAACTGAAATCGAACATCCGGCCGAGTTAAACTCCCAGGAACGGATTTTATCTGCCGTCGCATTTCCCACGGACAATCTCGTGTACGCGACCTGGATGAACCGAGTGCAGAACAAGGCGTACTTCCATTTCTGTTACGTCGACGGTCTTGCACCGAATTGCACTGTCGTACGTATCACCGACAACGAGAGAGGGAGAGAGAGAGAGAGTGCTAGACCTCCCACCTTTACCTTCAACCCTTTTACCGCCAGCTAATTTCCAGCTTTGACAAGATGGCCGCCGATAACTCTCGGGCTCCCTTACCGGTGTCTGCTGGGTCCGCGGATTTTTTGCCTCGAGAAGAGAAACGAACCCAGGGTCGTTTTTATCGCCCGTGAAAAACGATACTTCCACTTTTATTATTGTTAAGCCCCGATCACAGCTGAAAACTTCTGCGGAGCGGTGCTCGGTGAATGCAGGGTCTTTAAGGACCCAATTCGGGATATCGTTAACTTCATTTCTGCCTGATAGTGGAACGGAAGGTGAAATGCTTTTGGGGCTTTCGGAACGAATCATTTAATTAGTACTTTTTATATAGACATTCCATTTCGACGGAAGATAGAAATTATTTCATTTCTTCAATTATCGAATACGTTTTCAAAATTTATCACTCACGGCTAAGAATTTATTTGATTAAATTTCTTCATTCGAATAATTAACTTAATTCGTAATCTCTTTTGAAGGCTTTTAGAAGATTTTGCCTTTTATACGATCATATTCGGAGGCTTATTAATCGATTGCCGGTACATAAAAAATTGATTTTTTAAATCGAGTGAATCTACATGAAAAGCTGGGTCAAAGTTGAAAAATAAATTTTTTCTACTGTGGCGTGGAACGTTCTACTTAATCGATTATCTCGGAAACAAAGGCCTGTATAAAAAAACATTGCACATTCTTTTGTGCAGAACCGTATATAGTCATGCGTAAAACTGTTCGTTCGCAGAGGTACAGACTGTTCAATTTTATCGGTCTTTTCAAGTCATCCTACGTTGTAATTCGTTCTACGTAGGATTAACATTTTTTTACGGCATGATTGTGGAATCGAAGAAGACAAATTTTAAATAGTTATTTCATAGACGTGAGAGAAATAGTGTGAACGGCTCTGCATTCGCTTAGTTCGATTTTATGTATGCTTGAAGTAAAAGGTATGGCCATTTTTCAGAATTATAAACATTCTTCGCAATTGGCGATCATGAAATGTGCATAACTCATTTTTTAAATATTTGCTATTTACTAAAGGGCATCTAAATTTAACAAAAATTAATAGTGAAGTCCAATTTCAGTTAGAAAATTGACGAATGTCTAGGACAATTTTTTCAATATTTGGAACTTTCTAACGAAAAATTAATTCAGCCAGCGTATCACCGCAAATATGAACTTCGAAGTCCCATTTCAAATGAATCGATGTCCACGAAAATGTATCTCAAGTTCCAGTTTATCCGACGCGAATAGACTTTTTCACTTTTCCTCGCGAAAATTAGATTCGAACATTACCGTAATAAAAATGAGTCTGGAGTCCAACCCGGTGAGTCTGACACATCTCATCTGTGCATAGCGCGAAACTGTAAATTGAAGGTAGCCGGGTAGCCAAGGATTTTCTTCTTGATTACGCTAAGAGTAGAAGGAACGTAGATCGAACGCGTCGGACGGCGCGGCGTTCTCGGAGGAATGATCTTGGCTTGCAATTTTTCCCGTCACGGAAGGATTACGTTGGCCGGGGTGTTACTCGGCCTGAGGAATGAAATATTCATCGTTGCAGATGCTGAGGTACTTCGAGGAGCGCGGATGGGTCGAGCAGTTCGAGCCGCCGGTGTTCACCGAGGACGGGAACTCGTTCCTGACGATTCTGCCGCAGAAGCAGGCGAACGGCAGCTATTGGAGGCATGTCACCGCAATTACCAATGTGACCTCGAACCGGCCGTCCACCAACCCGCTAACTTCCGGCCACTTCGTCGTTACGGAAATAGTTGGCTGGGATCAGGCGAACTCCTACCTGTAAGTATATTCGAAAATCCGACCGACTTCCCATAGCCGCCGTCCTGCCTTTCGGGCTATTATCCCGTGTAAGTTCGAGCCCTAAGCTCTGCCGGGACCAACATTGCGATAAGAAGGGAGGAGCTAGCTGAATGGCCCGCCATTCGGCTAAAGCGTCTGGGAGTTGTTAACATGCTCCCTGACGAACAAACACTGTCGAATTCTTACCCCTGCCTCTCGCTGCGTCGTTTTGATAAATTAGGTACACCGAACGGGGTAGAATAGGGTTGCAGAGGGTCTCGACGAAATGCTTTGATACCTCTACTGTCTGTGTTGAATGATAAAGAGAAGGATTTTGAAGAATTAATCATAAATCTTATAATATTTTCATTCTCAAAAATATTGCATTCTCAAAAAAATACATTTTTACTTTTTTACTGTTAATACACTCATCAAAAGAACTAAGGGATCACTTGAGCGAACCCGAAAAATTAGTCCCACTTTGAAACCTCTAGTTTCAGATGCTCTGTTTTAAATTGTTGCTATGTTGGTTTTTTACAAAGTTATAGCGACATGAAGACAACATTGACGGTTAACAAAAATATTGTGCAACTTTGGAACATCACACGGGGAGCAACAAATTGTTTTGATAAATAACGTTAATATCATTTGGAAGGGCTATCTTTCCTGTGTAAATTGTGTGGTTGTTGAATATTGTGCGATTTTTTTTATTCAAGTTATTCAACATTGAAGTAAATATGGGCTTTTTAACTTTAACTGGCTCCAGAAAGTGAAAAAATTATCATAGAATCTTGTGAAAAAACCATAGAAAGATCGTTTCTTTCTCTTCAGGGCACTCCGTTTGTTTTTTCAATTTCATTAACATTTCAATATACCAGGTGTTTCTGAAAATATGCTTAAAAAACGCACAATTTCCATTTTTCCTTTAACCCGCTGTATCTCGACGAGAAATGAACGTAATACCATGATCAGAACGTCAGATTGAAGCAGAGATTCTGCCGATTCGATTGAGTACCCTTTGAACTCGTTGCGACAATTTTTTACCTGTTGTACAAAATTTTTGTTAACCGTCACTGTTGTCTCCATCTCGCAACTTTGTAAAAAACCAACATAGCAACAATTTGAAACAGACCATCTGAAACTAAAGGTTTCAGGCTTTCAAACCATTGTTTAACGATGTTATGATCACGTATAGTGGGACCAATTTTTCGGGTTCGCACAAGTGATCCCTTAATTCTTTTGAGGAGTGTATTATTCAGGATTTAGAGCTAAAGTAATGAAATAAGGGAAATTTTGTCCAAGTTTATCGTTCGAAGAAAGGAATTATAATACATCAGAAGCATGTTCAGTATGTTTAAAAACATTGTCAGGAATTATTCAAGTATTTTCAGGAACATTTTCAAAAATCCTTTACTATCTGAGGTTCCATTGGAAACAAAGCATTCCCATAAGTACTTCATTACTTATACAAGATCTGAAAATAATCTTCAAGATCGCAATGAATAACTCGACGTTCTGAAAGGACATCTCTGCTAAATGAAGAGAGGATTCTTCTTCGATATCAATCTTAAAATACACACATAATCAGTGAAGAACAATTTTCCACGATTTATTTATCCACGATCATTCGTGTACAGTTTTAAGATAAATATTGAAGAGATCTCTTTGCATCCAGCAAAAATATTTTTCAACTATTGGATGATTTCCGACAGTGATTTTAGTAGCTGTGTTTTGCCCCAGACGTTTGTAGTAGTTCGATTAGGTTTCACGGTATGAATACTACGAAGGTATCGTTCCGGGTAATAATGATCTTGGATACATACAGAAGGAAGTTCGTGACATAGCCCATACCGCAAGAAGCCGAGCGTGTACCTAACAATGGCCAAGTTGACCAGAACCATCTTGGACACCAAGCATTAGTTACAATCCCCGAAATTTGCATTTCAGAGGGACTTTCGAACATTCGAACCCAAATCAAGCTTAGCATCCTCGGCATATCCTGAATTCTGTGATAATAGTGCGGCGTGGAAACGTATGACCTTGGCATTTAAATCGCGTGACGGTTTTTTGCCAGCTTTCGATGGTAATGCAGATCGATATTTAATCCCGGGCTCTTTCAATTAATTCTATAAAAAGGAAACTTTGATCAAACTTCATTGTCTTCTTCAATCCTTCTGCAATAACCAGACTGCAATTCTTTATTAAATTTATTGAAGATTTCCGTCTAATAAAACCGTCGATTCACATTTTTAAGAGTCAACTTCAAAAATATTCGAGAACAAAATGATGAATAAATGATTGAACATTATTATTGATTATTATGATTGAACAATATTAAATTTTCCATCGTACAAATAAATTTCCGCCATACAAATAAATTCTCATTTTGGAACCGACTCTCAGATCACGCGAAAACTGCGATTCCCATGCAGTTCTTTGCGAATCGAACGATTCTAAAATTGGTGCAGCAGTTTCTGCAAGACCGGTACACAGTAAACAGCGGAGTATCGACAAGGCAGAAACGAATTTTTCACGGGGTGGTGGCAACGACGCGGCGCGGCCCTTAAATCTCGCCGGCAATCGAGGAGTCGAGGCGTTCAAATATCGACATTAAGTACACGGACTTACCTACGTACTTTCCATTATTTCCCGATAAAATACGGCGCATAAGAAACGATATTACACCGAGGGGACACGATATTGGAGATCCTCGTAAAATCACGGAGGCAAACCGTGTCTGCTGCTCGAGAGGATCGGACGGGGGAGACGGAGTGTGGGGGTGGCAGCGGAGAACGGCGTCGGCCATCTAAAGAACGTTATCATTTATCACGTAAACGCACCGTTAGGCATTGATACTGTGCTCGACCCACCTAATTCAATCGCGGCCCCGTGGAAGAAGTTAAAATGACATTCATCACCGATTAAATTGCTCGATGAAATATCTCGAGATCTCCCCCGCACGGTCTCCCGAATGGAAATCTTCCTGCGAAATTCGTTTCCACCCTCGTAAAATTTTCATGGTTAACCATTTCGCGAATAGAAGCACGTTTTATTAAAATACAGTCCCTGATGTTCGACTATCACAATTAATTTTCAATTTCGAGTGCAGCCAATCGCTTGCAACTAACAACTGTAACGTTCAGTAGACATGTATTTACAATATCGAGTGTATTGTATTAACAAGTCAAATATTTGAAACGCAACTATTCTTCCGTAAATAAAATTGAATTTTAAACAAATTTTCTCGCAAACATTTTCAATGAACGCGTATTTTGTAGAATGAAATATTTGGTATTTGCTATGTAGGAAAACAGTGAAAAATTATCTCTGCTCACACGCTGCAGCTATTGTATCGTACAGATTAGATTGCTCCGGACAAATGTGTTCGCCATGCTCGAATTTCCTGGGCGTTTCTGTTCGCTTAATTAAAGAGTTCCCATCATTATGCTAATCGGGGCGTTTCGCGGATTGCATTATGCATTGCGTTTTAGTAATATCTACCGATCGTTCCTCGTTAATATCGAATCGAGAAATTACATTTTCACCGGGGTTAGAATAGGGGTTAGCATTACCGGGATCTCGAAGAAACAATTTAGCTGTTGATGTTTGTAAGCTTCGATGTTCCTTTTATTTTTACGATCGAGCTCTTTGACTTCTAGCTAATTCGTTGCGCGGTAATTACGGAACGATAAGCTGCTAGGAGAAAGAAAGTAATTAAAGTGGTAGTTGAACTCACAAAGCGAAAGGCGCTGGCAGAGCAAAGCACGACGTAAATATTTCAGTTTGCAATACTGACGGAAACTTATTACTACGATACTGTATAACGTTAAATTACAAAACGCCTAGGGATATTGTAGACTTAATTAAATAGGGGCGACGACCTAGGGAAATTGAAGTTGAAACTCCTGGTGTGGAAAAATGATTAAGACCCTCGGCAGTTTCAACTACATTGACAGCCTGGATCTGCACTGGTAGCAGTCATGAAGTTATGAAGAGAAATGAGAAGTCTCAAAATTTAAACTGTTTATACGTTTTTTAGTATGCAGGGATTTTTACATATTGTAAAACGTTGTCTACAATCTAGGAAATATATAAAGACCTCTTGCAATCTGAATTAGTTATGAGTTTTAAGACACCCAAGGACGTTCAAACATTTTTTTAAACGCTGCCCACAATCCCCACACGCAAGAAAGCAAATTACATTATTTCAATTCGATAGGAGAATATATGGCTTATGAGAAACAGTTTTCTTATGAAGAGAAATGAGAAGTCTCAAAATGTCAACTATTTATACGTTTTTTAACATGCAGGGATTTTTACATTTCTTAAAACGTTGTCTACAATCTAGGAAATATATAAAGACCTCTTGCAATCTGGATTATGTTTGTGTTTTTTAAGACATCCAAGGACGTTCAAACATTTTCTAAAACGCTGCCCACAATCCACACACGCAAGAAAGTAAATCATATTTTAATTTGATAGAAGAATATATGGCTTACGAGAAACATTTTTGCAAATAAAAGTTAAAATCGTCTCGGTCAATTACTAGAGTGACCTCCGTCGAGAATCAAATGTCATACCTTGGGTAAGGTAATAAAATTCTTCGAGCGTCGACGTATTGTCCATAGGAACTGCGGCTCAACCAATGACAAACAACCCGCAAGCGACCCCCCTTAATTAACTTTTTCGTCACTTTGAGAGAAGGTCACCCGCAGTGAGTCCTCCGGCAGTTCTTAAACGACGCTCAGTTTCTTGCGAGCCGCCGCGCCGCGTCTTTCGCTTCGAGTAATCGTTTCAAACACGGTGCTTACCCTCTTCCCGACTTTCCTTCTTTTCCTTTTCTTTTAATCTTTCCATCTATTCCACAACTGTGCTTTTTCCGCGGTGTGGTGGTCTCCTGCGCGCGCACACGACGCCTCTCGGCTAGGAAATTTGGGAATTCGAGGAGAAAGCATGATTCGCTGTGAATTCAACGTATGCAATTTTTTAATATTGAAAATTTTTTCTGCAGTATAAAATATACATGCAACGTTTGCAAGACGAGGGAGTTGTATTTCTTGTGTTATTAATTTTATGTGTTTGAAAGCGACGTGTCTATTTTCTTACGTTTCTCTTTTAATGTTTTTACTGTTTTATGTTGTTGCTATTAGTGTATAAAATTCGCAAAATAATAATTACCAGAGTATTATGCTGGAAATTGTAATTAGAGAAAGCCATCTAAGTCACGATTTGTAATGGTTCCCAAGTTACTTCGTAAAGAAAAATGATAAGATCATGATTGATATAATTTAAGCATTTTTGAGAACGTGGACAATCGTTTTGACGGCCGGTGCCACGTGTGTGTGACTTCATTGCGCCGTCTGGTATCGATCGCTGTCACCCAGATGTGATTTTGAAATTGTTTATGCGGATCATAAATACCGACGAAGCCGTGGGAATATTATCATTATTTAAATCATGTCCGAATAATCTAGAGTGGTTCGTGCTTCGTTGAAATCCTGTTTGAATCATTTTAGAGATTTAGTAGTAGTGCTGAAATGAATTAAACATTGATTGGCTCACTTATTCCGAAATAGAATGTGTCTGTACTGCTCCGGGTGACATGCAAAATTTTATTATATATTTTATTTTGTATTTAATTTTATTTTATTGTATCATATTCATTCTTATTTTGCCGTCGGTATTTTATGACGTGGACTGAAATGAAATAAAATTGCACAGATTCGTTTCATCTTCAGCCTCGTACTAAAAATATAACATTTAAATATAAAAATTGGAGGGTTAAAAATATGTCCTTAGTAACATTGTGTATTTAACACAAATCTCCGAAAAAATCATAGATCGTTTTAAAGTCTGTGAGTAATTGAAATTGAAATTAAAAATAAAAAATTTCTAATATATTTTTAGTACTGCATCTTTAGGGGAAATCTCAGAAAAAAATCGTGAAATGTTTAAAGATCCACGAGTCCATTAAACACGCAATTAATAGTTAAAAAATCAAAATTGTAGTACTATAAATGTACTATAAATGTATTTGATGTATATGTATTTAAGAGAAAATAATTATTTAAATAAAAATAAATTTTTAAAAAATACCACGTTTTTAAAACGGACTAAAAAGTATAAAATAAAATTTTTAAAAAAGCCATGTTTAAAAACGGACTAAAAAGTATAAAATAATTTTTTCTAGCCCCATACAGATTTCTAACCCCGTATAGATAGTCTTGAAAATTTGTGATTGTGAATTTTGAATAGCTATGAAAATACTTGTAAGATTTGAAACGAAAAACGTGGGGCGCAAGATAATACATAGTAAGGAGTGTAGAGAGTAGCTGCCTCTGAGGAAACTCGCAAAACAGTTCATATCATTTGCAGTGCAATAAAATTGTTTGTGATTTAGGTGTTCAATGTTTTGCGAGTTTCCTCAGCGGCAGCTACTCTCTACACTCCTTACTATGTATTATCTTGCGCCAAACGTTTTTCGTTTTAAATCTTACAAAGTATTTTCATAGCTATTAACCCTCATCCGTCCCTCATTTCGCGAACTGAATCTGTCCCTCGGTGTCAAATTGACACAGTGGTAAAATATCGACGAAATAACAAGATAGAAAGTTATTTTTCGATATTTTTGTATTCAAATGGATGCGTTAACATCTGCATCTTAGTTTTTGCACAATTTTCGCATAAAATAAAGCGATGTGTGGGACATATTGCTTGTTTGTTGCCAAATCACATCGGGCACTATGTATATTAGCATTCGGTCATTTCTCACATATGTGACACCGGGCTCGTTTTTTTGTTGGTGGAGTATGCATTATACGATTACTACAAGACGGTACAATCACTGTTGGTATACCCTTTATTTGTACAACAAGTGCAGTCACATTAGATCCTCGCGGTAGATGTGTGCGAAACGTAATACATATACGAATGCACCAAAGAATGTCCAATTTCAATAAAAAAAGGCGTCGATATATATGCTGATATATCTAACATATTAGCAACAATTGCCATTGGTCATCTATTTGTTTCGCGCTTACATCTGTATGTGCCCACCATCTCCATATCATCAAGGACATCGACGCGACGCCTCCTTTCGTAGCGTTATAATACTTTATTATTTCAGGTTTTTTATCTACTTCACTACTTATTTGCTTTGACGTATGATATGTACTAAGTATAATAACAAATCGTCTTCTTTTTGTCACATAAGACGCCATTGTACCTTTTAGTATGTGGTCAAAAACAAACTCCGAACGATGAAGTGGCTTCTTCTTCGTATCGAGTAAAATTTGTGGAATTTCTTTTCTATTGTTTCGTATGGTTCCTACAAGCGTCATCTTTTGTTTTTGTAACATAATTACTAACTCGTGTGAAGTAAAAAAATTGTCACACATAACATTGCGTCCACCCAAACCTTCAACTAATTGTAGCACTACGCGTTGACCCTGCTTTACTTCTGTGTGGCAGTTTCGATCGCGTCCCGTGTAAATTTCCATACTATATGAGTAATACGTTTTCTTCTAATTTAGAAAAAATCAATTTTCCTTCAATTTCCGAATGCCGTATAAATTTCTCATTGAAATAATGGTCATTGAAAAACTCCGCGACAGTCCGTAAGAGTACGTGTGTCATATTGACACACAGGGACTCTTTCGTAACAAATTCGACTTGCAGTTTTGACATTATTATTTTCCATGAACAATGCTAGGTATATGTGTTTCGCATTAAAAAAATAAAAGTCACAAACTTTCGGGCAAATTTACCGACAAATAACAGAACAGTATCCCTTAATTCGCGAAAACTGTGTCAAATTGACACGAGGGACGGATGAGGGTTAAAAATTCACAATCACAAATTTTCAGGGGTTAGGAATCTGTATGAGGCTAGAAAAAATTATTTTATACTTTTTAGTCCGTTTTTTAAACGTGGTATTTTTATAAAATTTATTTTTATTTAAATAATTATTTTCTGCTTTTTAGTCTTGTATGTGTGAAATTTTACAATCGATTTTGAACATTTTGATGAGATTATAATAGAGACATGTAGTAAATTTCAGACGATATTGCAACGCGTCATATCAAAAACGAACGCCGTGGTAAAATGTCAAAGATAAAGGTTCGACGGAGAATTTCGGTGTAACTGTTCTTTCGCTTGGTAAACAAACATTATAGTATACTAATACGTAGTAACTTTGTAAACACGAGCTCGAACGCACACTGACGCACACTGAGCTCCTTCGGTGCGAAGCGGGTCAGTGTAGTGGGGATGAGTCAGAGTGGGAACACGTAGTAGATTGGGAACGCTGAACGCGAAGACGTACTACGTCACGCGGCGGGGGGGGGGGGGCAAAGGTTCAAATTATTAATAATTTATATCTCCTGAACGCATAGGCTTTTTAAAAAAATTTTTTTTAAATATTGCATTGTCATCCAGTTCTGAGCTATATTTAAAATTTCAAGTCTCTAGCTCATCGGGAAGTTAATTTAAAATCAATTGCAAAATTTGTATCGAACAAACAGACAAACAGACAAACAAGAAAGCGAGTTAATAAAAACGTGGTAAAAATCGTGAGATGTTTAAAAGTCCACAAACGAATTAGCTGCTTAGTTTCGCACCAAAAATGCGATTAACAATGAAAAACAAAGGTTGTACTTTTACAAAAACACGCTATAAATACATTTCTAAAACATTTAACGAAAAATTCTAGGAACAGCGTGATGCAACGTTAAAAAAATCGACGAGTCCATTAAACAGCGCCTCTTAAGTAAGAATAAATGCGCGCGTATCGCGTAATCGGATTTCCGTGAAAAATGTAGCGAGCAGGTTTCTCGAGGATCGAGAAGGACGTTGACAACAGTGGCAGCAGAGCGGTAGGGGAGGTTCGAAGCCAGCGTAAATAAGTTTATGAACGGTAGGACGGACGATTATTCAAATTCGTTTTCACTTAAAACCGCGCCGGGGTCCCGGTAATTCCAACGAAAATTGCGCTTAAACGAGCCAATATTTTCGTTCGCCGTTCGAACGAGAGTTGATTTTCCGCAAGAGCTTTTCCCCCACGCTCGCCGCCTTTATGTTCGGTATCTGTTCGCGAGAACGCTGGGAATCGCCTTAGGGACTCCTCTACCTACCTGAAACTGTAAGAAAAATACTTTTGAACGTCCCGGAGAAAAACCGTTCCCGCGGCGTTTTCAAAGGGAAAAGTTAATAAGCGTCGATGCAAATAACACGGCCCGCTGGAAAACTCCGACGACTAGGGACTACGTTCTCTCAAAGCCGCCATTTTCTCGATCGCCGCGTGTCATGCTCTTTTACCACGCTCACTACTGTTCGCTAGGTCATTCTTCAATCCTTTCGGGGCTATTTACACTCCAGAAATCAGACGTCCCCTCGAATCTAAAACATTTTTCACTTTGTCCGTGCAATCTTGTGTCACATTCGAACGTTTTGCAATTTATTAAGACATTTAATGATGTAGAAATTGTTTTGAATTATAGTATAATAATTTGTGGTGGCCCCTCGGGGGAAATCGTCGAATGCAAAAGTCATAATCATCATTTCGAAATTACAATATCGGAAAGTTAAAAAATTGTAATTGGATTTACTGTAGATTTCGAAATGTAGAAAATGCGTTTTGAATTATAGTATGATAATTTTGAGTAGCCCCTCTCAGGGGAGACAGTCGAGTGCAAAGGGCATGTTTTTTATTTTGAACTACCAATATTGGAAAACTGAAAAATTGGAAGAACATTAGCAAATTTTGTGGTTGAATTTATTATAAAATCGATACATAGAAAATGTTATGAAAGTTGAATTAATTATATAAAAGTTGAATTAAGTTATTACAAGGAAAAATTTAATGGTTCCACGCATAAAAATCCTGTAATTCCTCCAAATATTAGAATTTTACAATGTCCCAGAGTCGCAGACAAAATTCAATGAATATTCGTGTTAACGAGAATATTAATTGGGGAAGATTTTGTGCTGGATTTTTGGAAACATCAATGGAGAATCGGTTCATGGATATTTACAGGTACGGAAAAAATTCCGCTTTAGCGACTGGGGGCAAGGGGGGGGGATATACTGTACAATGGAACAAATTTTCAATAACGCCGGGTGTACAGAGCGAATTCCTATCGGATTGACGGTGTGTTCCGTACTTTTCAGATGCGGAAAAATCGCTCCTTGAATGGCCCGAAACGCCGATGATCGGCTATAGAAAGATTTCGGTTGATTCATATCGACTCGACTGTTGCTCGAACGATCTCGACCGAATAATTATTCTCGATGGGAATACGGTACTTTCATGTCAAAGAGTAGTATTCCTCGGAATTTTTCAGACGGTTGCACACCGGCTGGACAGCTCGCTATCTTTTCGCGATATTCATTGCGAAAGTTTTCCAGGAGAACCATGCTCGTTTCTCTCGGATAATATATTCTTTCGGTAACCTGGAATAAAACGGTGAAATTTTTAATTGGCACGGTTGTTGGCAATTAACTCTTTGAGTGCGTCGCGTTACAATTGTCGCTAATTTTTATTAGCCACCATTTTTTCTGAGAGCTCGGTTTCAAAAAGGCGGTGGAATAGCACGATTTTTATTGACGACTAGCTCCTCCCGCCACGCGTTGCTGTGGCTCAGTATTTTTTAAAAGCATGTTTTTACTTTTCACAGATGTGACATTTTAATCACGTGATTGCTGATCACGGAGTCGTATTTGACGGTGATCTGCTGTTGTTTCTCGTTGTCCTCTTTCAGCCACTCTCAACCTGTCGCGTTCATTCTGTTGAGTTTGATGCAGATCTGAAGCTGCAGAACCCGATCGCCTGCTCGCAACCGTGCATCGTCAAGCCTGGCACGTACTTGAACCATTCTTTGTGATGCCCGTTCTTCCTCAATTTGATTTGATCTTAATCGTCGCATTGCTTCCGTTCCGCGAGTACGACGACCTAAGTTTGCTTTTCTGCAAGTCATTCTTTTTATGTACTAAAGTAGAAAGAAAGTTATATCAATAACATCTAAAATTGCTAAATATTAAATAAGGAAAAAACACTAACTAAAAAACAAAGAATTTAAAAATACTAACCAAATATTTCAATTCAAACGCAGATCAATCTACTCGGCTGAATTCCAATGCAATGAGAAACTTACAGAACAAATCTTTCTATTTATACAGGGTGTCCCAGACCACCCGTAACACCCATTTATAATCTAGAAAATAGGTAATTTTCAAAAATTCAAAGTGTTTCTTTTATAAATCAGATGCGCTCTATCAAATGGTGATATTTTTAACTTCCGGTTTCGGCCGGAAATAGGTAATTGAGACTGGAAGTTACATTTTTTAAATGGAACATGGTATTTTTTATTACTGATTCGGATTGTATGCGAAAAAACAAGAAATTTTTTACTGAAACATTTTTTCAAGAAATGTCCTTTATGTAACCTTCAAAATGAGCCTTGGCGAAATAATGTTTTCACTATCTGCTCTTGGCATAACCCAGAAAGAGGTCAGAAAGATGGCAAGAGATCATCGAATAAAGTGGAAAATATTTTATTGATTAAAGTTCATTGCTTGAATAAAAAAATTGGGCTAATTACACAGATAGTGAAAACATTACTTCGCCAAGACTCATTTTGAAGGTTACATATATGACATAAAATGACATTTCTTGAAAAAATGTTTCAGTAAAAAATTTCTTGTTTTTTCGCATAGAATCCGAATCAGTAATAAAAAATACCATGTTCCATTTAAAAAATGTAACTTCCGGTCTCAATTACCTATTTCCGGCCGGAACCGAAAGTTAAAAATATCACCATTTGATAGAGCGCATCTGATTTATAAAAGAAACACTTTGAATTTTTGAAAATAACCTATTTTCTAGATTATAAATGGATGTTACGGGTGATCTGGGACACTGTATATACTTCACGATATAATTTGAAGCAGAATACCACTGAGAAGATTCTCGTCGTGACGCATTGGTGATAATGCAAAACAACACGAAACCATATCGACTATTATACATTAATGTTTTCGCAAACGCGCCACATTCACATAACTTGAAGTAAACAGTTAGCGTTGTAGCCGGTGGAAAAAGTCGTCAAAACTCTTGAACGAATGGACTTTTTCGCTGCGTCTAATGGCTCAAACCCCAGCTTTCTACGTTCAGCCGTTACGGAGATGTTCGATTACAAACAAACGGACATTTACATTTTTATTTATATAGATGTGTGAACGAATTGAACCTAGTTCATAATACATAATTAGAAAGCGGATTTTATGCATTTTCGACAATAATGGGTAGCTGTAATTTAAAACATTAAAAGCATTAGACGAGTTTAAAGATACTATTACATTACTTTTTCAACCTATTGAAGTACAAACTATACGTGATTAATTTCATTAATGACGCTGGAAATATTTCACTTCGAGATTCATAGCTGAACGAAACCCGAAGCTGTATCCGTAGTTGATTGATATTATTCGTAATTGAAGTTTCATGCAAAATAAAAATTATCCAAGTCGTCCATAAAAAACAGAAATTAAGAATCTGGTTTTTCCCTCAATAATTTTAATAAGCCGACAAGGCAGTGCTCTTAAATTCTCCTAATGTCATAATTTTGTATGGTACCGATTCAGTTTAATCCATTGTAATTATTTTTCGTTGCCAACGTATTTCCGAGATGACCGCGCAGAATACCCTTGAGGCACCGGGACGCGCGTAATGACGATTCCGTGCCATTTTGAATCTAATTACCAGTTCATTTGTCTTCCATTCTGCTCGATAACGTGTTACCGACGCGACGATCCGGCCGAGCATTTTCTTTGTGAAGACCCATCGAAATGATTGAGCCGCGATTCGGGATCATTAATCAGACGAATAAAGTCTCCGATAGGGCCCTGTTACATCCAATAATGTCCGAGGCGCTTTCATCGAGGCCGTCGAGAAAAAAAACCCCGCCGTAGGAGAGAGTCGTTATCAGCCGTTATCAGTCGTTATCAGTGATCGTTATCGGCAGCGGAGGGCCCGTGTCATGGTTCTTGCTCGGCGTTGTGCATTACAGCGGCCTGAATGCGGGCTCAATCGTAATTAACCTAAGTGAAACTTGGACATGCACGCGCGAGTGTGTGTGGCCCTTTCATCGACGGACTTTCGGCTGATATCGATCCTACGAGGATTTTCGCCGATCGATCCATCCACCGACACAACAGAAACTGTACCGAATATGCCACCGACAGCAACAATCAACCGTTCTACCGTTCAATTTACAGCTGTTAATAGATTTAGTTGTTTCGGAAATCGTTTACTAACAAAACGGCAGCATACGAAAGAGCTTCAGGATGTTATGAATAACTGGCTTTCGGTGCAATCGCATTAAATACCTAATTAGTTTCGGACGCGGATTCCCCAAATTTGTTGTCGTATTTGATTGTTGCAAGTTTGTTGGGTTCCTGTGAAAATTATAGCCGAACGCATTGTGTTATAATTTTTCTGGTATGCTCCATTGCTTTTCAATATTCGAAAAATTATTTTAACACTGCCTAACTAGGTTTTATTCTTTTTATTTAACGCATGGCGCACTGAATGTAACTGTTTTATATTGATTTATACAAACAACGAGTCCGTCCTTTCTAGCAATTTTTTAAAATGACGTATACCCAAAGAAATACAGTTGAATTAAACAAGAAGCACCAGAAGTGCAGAAGGTAAATATTTTATATCAATTTATAAAAATAATCGAATTGTATTGACGACGATTTTCAGCGATTTGTATCAAATTGTATGGAATGTTTTCGAACTATGTTAACCGTAAATCCGTGTACATGAAATATCGTTTTATCCAGAATGCACCATTAAAAAGAATATTCCACGAATCAAAATAGCCGCGGAAATATGAGCACGCAGAATACAAAAACTAGATCCGCTTTTCACGGTAAACATTTTATCAGAATTAAATTTTTACCCGATCTTCTATTTTCACAGTGACGCAATACGCAATCTCCCAACCTCCGACCTTCTGAACTTCTTTAACCAAATGAAAAAGCGTCTAATTTCTTCGTACAGCTCAACTAAATATTTTTCATTTAACTCATTCAAGTCCACAATGTTTTTGAATGTGTATTATCGAATTCTGTCGTTCGTACTGCAATCGCAAAAAGGAATTTCAAAGATTCATTCAATATTGTTTCGTTGTTTCTAGTTCTATATGGACTGTAGGATATTTTTTATTGAAACTGTGACACAACATTTTCATTTCACATCACTGAAATATTTGTTTATATACTCCTGTGTCATCTAAATGTATTACAGTGCAATTTTTATCTATCGCAAAAATAACATACAATTGTATTAGATAGAAATTGACGCGTCTCACCATAGTCGACCTGTTCTACTTTCTGCAAATAAGCCGTTTATTTTGAAAGTGGCCTAAGTCCATTTTCATTTTCAACATTAATAGTTGCTGTTATTTTAATAGGAACGTGATACATTGGTATCCTGCACGTATATTTTAATTTCATTGAAACGCAAACTCTTAAATATCTGAATTTAAACTTAAATGGACTTCGGCCACAAAATAAACGGCTCAAATATCCTACTACGGCATACAGTGGCCGAAATAATGATAGGTTCACTTCAATTTGTTGACATAATGCTGTGTTTAATGCAGTATTTTTGATTTTACTTATTATTATTTATTCATTCTAATAAAATTAACAAAATACACAGCTCAATTGAATAACACAATGTTAATTAATGTCAATTACAAATTTTCTACTACAACATTTGAACTTTAGTTGCGAAATAAACATAGGTTCATTATGTATTTTCACATAAAAAATTAAAAAAAGGAAACGATCAAAATAATTCAGTACTTATTTGAATCTCCGTTGTGTTTTATAATTTCAAATATTCTGCGTGGAATTGATTAAATTAATTTTTATAATGTTTCTAATTTAATTTCAAACCACGCCTCTCCAATCCCATATTTTAATTCTGAAACAGTGCTATACTGTTTTCCATTGTCGTATACCTTTCGTGCTAATATTCCCCAAAGATTTTCAATCGGATTCAAGTCCGGACTCCTTGATGGCCAGGGTAAAACTTCAATTTTTACCCTCTCAAAGTAGTTTTTAATTGTTTTTGCACGATGAATTGTTGCATTGTCGTGTTGGAATATTAAATTAGGTCCATCAATCTTGTCGCCATATTCATCCAGTACGTATTCCAATAGTTCCTGATATTTTTCACCATTGGTTTTTGGAGAGAACCACATTATCGGAGTCTTACCGTTCCCGCCGAATGCAGCCCAAACCATTACACATCCTCCTCCACGTACTCTTGTCATTTTTACATTTTTTCATCATGCAGATCGTGCCAGTAATATTAATACCCATCTGGGCCGTCCAAATTAAATCTTTTTCCCTCAGAAATAATCACAGTGTTCCACTTTTCGGTCCATGACATATGATATTCTGCTAACTTTAATTTCTCCACCTTGTGGAATTTAGTTAGCGAATGTTTTTCGCTTTTTTAGAATATTTAAGTGTCCCACTCGATCTCATAACTTGCTGTACCCGTCGAATACCAACTGGCAAATATAATTTCATTTTTATTTTAGAGGCATTAAGCATATTTTGCCGTGATTTTTGAAAAATTTTACCTTTGTCCCTGTGTGTTAATTTTTTGAATGACCTGTAGATTTTTTACTGCCGTATTTTTCTTTTAATTTTAAAAAATTGTTTACGACATTTAATGAGCTTTTCAATCTTCTTGCAATTTCTGTGTTAGAGAGACTCATATTGTGGAAAGCAATAATGTAGCCATTTTCGTTATCATTTAACGATTTCCCCGTGTCATTGTGCTTTAATAATATTAAACGAACATAAAATATTTTTTATAGTTCTTAAACTTCATAAATCTGTGTACTTACCACACAAAAACGTTCAAAAAATTGCTCTATCAATAGTAATATTTAAATATTTCTCCGTGAACCTAAGATTATTTCGTATGTCGTACTCGATAATTTTTAAAGAATTTTTGAAACAGGTACATCTTTACACTAATACTGTTGATAGTCGACTGACTGCTTACACAATGTGTAGAACACATTCTTGCGAAATAAAAAGAAATGCGTAAACGAAGAAGAAACTTCCGAAAACGAAAATAAAAGTAGAAACAGTAAACCAGCCGATGCCGCTAGTGAACCTATCATTATTCGGCCATTGAAAAATTGTTGCATAGACAATTATCCAATCAATATTTAACATACATGTGCATAATACATATCGCGTAATTATATCGTCTGTACAAAACAGAAAACTGTAACAAAATCCACAATCAAACAGTAACTCCTTCACCAACAGATCTGGCCCCAATAAAAGCGAAACAAATTCGCGAACAGAAGCGTAACATCTCACCCGCCATCTCGCGAACGTGCGGCGGCCATAATCGCGTAGGATCCAGAATTCCGCGCGGCAATAGCGCGGCAATAATAGTTACCAAAGTTCACCGAGCGCGCCGACATCGTCGAAGTCGAAGTCGATCCGCTCGTCTCGAACCAAAAAGTATCTGGAACTCGATAATCGTTCGGGAGATGAGTCTGTGTTACTCTTAACAGTCGATCTCAGGGCGTCGCGAATTATTGACGCGCCATTAGCACGGGCTCGGTGGATTTTCTTAATGGAGAAGCCGGCCGGGACAGCATAGACGTTCGTGCAGCGTAAACACATCGCTAACTAGCTGCGTTTGAACCGGCTCCTCTGTTTACAACGTCCTAATGATTAATTCATGCGAGCCTCAGCGAGACGGCTGCCAGTCGCCTCTCTCTCTCTCGCCTCTCTTTCTCTCTCCTTTGCCAGGTTCTAGAACAACGCGTAACGAGGTTACTTCGTTAAGTTCATTAACTATGTGCGAATAACGACAGGTAGCGCGACCGGATGCTGAGCTTTGTTCGGATAGCGCGTGTCATCTCGGTCGAACGGGTAAAGGGGTAGTTGTGAGATGGTGTGGAGGTGATTCAGGGTGGTTTGAGGGTGGCCAAGACAAGAGACGACGACGACGACATCTTGTCGATCCGCTGTCGCCGGAAAACTCGAAACACTCCATGCTCACGGCGTTCCCAGGGAAATGGGGCTTTTCTTTGACATCGAGACCAGGGACCCGCGCGAATGCTAACGACGCGAGAGATTTTCTGTACCGTCGCGTCGGTTTCGGGAACGTCGATATTCCCATGCGGAAGTCCCCGGCTCTCTCTCTATCTCTCTCTCTCTGTCCCGTCGCCTCTCGCCGCGGCTTCTGCCGTTTGCTACACCCACGTTTCAACACCCACGCGACGACACCGATTCTCTTTCGCGTGCCGCTGCTCTCTCCCTTTAAAATTGAACGGTTCCTCGAACGTGCTCCACTGCCCGGCAAATCGGACGTGACGTCTAGACAGGATTCTTGAACGATGTGGATCACAGTGGACGTCCCTTCGCTGCTTCAAATTGTTTCTCTTATTTTTTATAAATATCGGTGTGGCTCTTGTTAGTGGGAGCTTGTTGATATGCTTTTTTATGGCTTTATTAAGCAGCTTAAGTGTTTTATGGGGTAGTCTTGAATGAGGTTAATAATTTTCCTGGGAAGAGAGAAACTACTTAACAATTTTTTAGTAAATCATGTTCTTAAATGAAGCAGTGATTTTCTAATAAATGATATTCTGAGAAGGAAAGTAGCCCAATAATTTTCTTTTGCAGTAATAGGCTCGAGAGAAACAGCTTTGCAATTTTCCATTAAATAATTGCCTCAAGGGTAGCAGCTTTGTAAATTTTTATCATTTTCTTTTTGTATAATAGACTCAAAAAAGAAACAGCTTAACAATTTTCTATTGAAATCTGGTTTTGTGGTATTGTGATTGTATTTATGCACGTTTGAAAAATCGGACAAATTTTCCCTTCGGCGCCACAGCACAGGGTAGATTTGAAATGTTGATGAAGCGGCTGCCATAAAAATTCTGCGAAAACTGGACCGATTTATTATATTTAATCTTCATACGATCCTCCTGTGAATAATTCACCCCATTTTTGTTTCTAGATTCTGTAAAATTTATTATATCTCTTTGGCGTGTCTGTATGAAATTTGGAATTATGAATGATACTGAACTTATGGACGAAACTAAAATTCTGAATAAAAATTCGGGATTAAAGTGTATCCTAAAGGGTGAAGTAATGTCCGATTGTATAATATTTTCTGTAATTATTTCTAAAAAGCGTGCAGGAGTTGATCATTGTAAAGCATTCAAGGTTTCAAAGAAATATAAAAGCTTTCACGAAGTTTCGTCATTGAAAATACAATGAATGAAATTTTTCCGAAAAAAAACATTTTTTAGACTGTCCCGCATCTATATAACAGTAAACAAAATTTAGTTTGCCAGGTATATCGCCACGAAAATTGATTTGCTGTGGAAAAATTGTGTCACTCAATCACCCTGAACGACACGGCAGTCAGTGTTACTGTAAAAATGTTTGATTGCTTGTTTTATGAGCAATTGGTTCTTGTTGTGAAGAATGGGCGAATAGGACTTCGGTATACATTGTTTGTTTGAATTTGCCGCACTGGACCGAAGAGAAATAGCGGGACAATGAATTTTGGTTGTTAAACGTTAAATGTTAGAACACATTACACTAGATTAACCTATAAACACAAGCATGGACACGTAAATTTTCACTAAAAATGTCAAAATAATTGAAGATCCATAAATTCTCAAATACTCAAACAGGAAGCTCAAAAATTTGACTAATCACAAAGGAATAGCTCAAACTGAGAATTACACGTGTTCTAAATTTGTGTATAACTGCACGCCTACGTTAAAATAGAATTTACATTTATTCAATAATTAAGAAGAGTGCAGAAAAGAACATATAGTAGAATATACTTAATAATTTAATTTAATTAATAAAAATACTTAGTAATTATATAATAGAATATACACATATAATATACACTCCTCAAAAGAATTAAGGGATCACTTGTGCGAACCCGAAAAATTGGTCCCACTTTACGTGATCATAACTCCGTCAAAAATTGCCTTATCGATATCGTTAAACAATGGTTTGAAAGCCTGAAACCTCTGGTTTCAGATGGTCTGTTTTAAATTGTTGCTATGTTGGTTTTTTACAAAGTCATAGCGAGATGTATAAGTGATGTTCCAAAGTTGCACAAAATTTTTGTTAACCGTCAATGATGTCTTCATCTCGCTACAATTTTGTAAAAACCGACAGAGCAAAAATTTGAAACAGAGCATCTGAAACTGGAGGTTTCAGGCTTTCAAACCGTAGTTTAACGATATCGATACGGCAATTTTTGACGAAGTTATGATCACGTAAAGTGGCACTAATTTTTCGGGTTCGCACAAGTGATCCCTTAATTCTTTTGAGGAGTGTATAATAGAATAGATAAATGTGTAACAAAGATCTTGAAAAAAATTCTATCTAGTAATTAATGCAATTATGAATCGTTGCGAATTTACAGCTACACGTGTCCAAAATGTGTTTAATATTACGTCCACGTTGAAATTTGACTGAGCGCGTTGATTAATCAAAGCCCGGATAGAACGCGAATAATACACATTAGCGCACGTGGGAGTTTCGGAACAAAAGGGAAGACGCGGAAACGTCTTTGAGTTGAGTCGAGTCTTATTAGTTCATCGATCGGTCTTCGTGCCTAAATTATGTCGGTGTCTTTGATACAGCCACCCGCGTCCCCGATTTAATCAGTTTAATAAAGGTGTTCACCTGTACCTCGCCCGTATACCATGAGCAATATACTTGACGCACTCTCGAAGCCTCGTTCTTGCGTTATGTCACTTGCTAGATTAACGATCCCATCGCGAAGCGTATGGTTGACCATAAATGGCATACTTATAAGTGGCCGGGTGGTGGTTAGGTAACTGGGAGACATAGTTCGGTCGCACTTGCAAGACGTGAAAACCATTTCTCATTAAAGCTACTTGAACGACCTACGAAATTATATTTAAGTTAAAGATCATAGTTAATTCGTCAAGGTGTAAAAATATTTTATGAAAATTTGTTTAGTATGTTTCTTTATTCGTGTACATGCTACTATACATATAAATATGAAATCTGAATAAATTCAATCCCGTTATTATGTATTATAAAGATAGTTCCACAGTAGTTCTAGTCTTATCTCAATATTATTCATAATTTCTTTGTTAGCGATCCCAAAAAATTCCGGAAAATAAAAGTAAAAATGTGTGTATACTCTATAGAAATACAATGAAAATTCATTTATAAATCTACGGGGGATGCAGCATTCAAAGTGCTTAGACAAATGTAAATCCTGTTAGTATGAATGCTATTCCCGGCAGCAATTATATACTCCTTCGTGGGAAATAATTAACGACAAAGTAGCTTCATTCAGGGCTGCATTAATTATTGCTGGAGTTACAGTCGGGCCAGTGTAATACCTCCGTAAATTAGTGATCAGAATAGTAGCCGACAAACAAAATCCCTTGACAATGAGATACAAATCCATAAATACCTCAAAGAAGAAAAGAGAGATTTCATTATGCATTAACCCGTTGCACTCCGAAAACAACTTCAACTCAACATTAAATATTACCATAATATTAAACAATCTTGAGCAAATTTAAAATTTTCTACGATAAAAATCATTAATAAAAACTTTATTATTATTGAAACCTAAAATAATCTACACAAAATATAAATAAAAACATTCGAAGAACGAAATGATTAGAGAATATCGATTTTTACACTTTTTGGTCAGAAGTAACAGTTATTAGTGTCTAAAAAATTGGATCCTCTTCGATATCTGTTATCGATGAAGAAAAACTATTTCGATTGCTCAAAGCAGTTGACATTACTCATTCGCAATTTAATGAATGACGAACACATTAGGCATGAGCGAATATACATTTTTTAGTGTTTCCAGTGAATTACTATTTTCTGGAAGCAGATTTCTGAGATTTGCGGTTAAAATATCTTCCCTTGAAATTATTGAGTAAAAAGTACCACTCCGAGAAGAGCGTCTCACCAGTTCGTCTGTCTGGGGATCAGTCAGGACTCCAAAAAACAGTAGCAAAGAAAAATAGCCAGGAAAGTGTGCAGGGCAGGTCCCAAAGGAGCAATAGAACCGGCGTAGCCTGTGACAGAGTAGGCTCGAGCAGGTCTCGGTCCCATAGCTGCACCCCATAGCCGCCTTTCTCTTCCGGAATCTAGCCGTCGCGTCGGGAGACCTAACTCCTAACTTTCTTTGTCAATCTTACCCGACCGCGAACCTCGGATTTATTTATTAAACAATGTCCCTGGTCGTTGGCTCGATTTTTAATCCATTCAAAGTTAACTTCTTGGCTGGCGAAGTCGAGAATACCTTCTACAAGTTCTTTCGCTGAAAACAAAGGATGAAATGAAGTTTACCAACCTTCTGCAAGCACACACAGACCTATAACTTCTGTCTTTCTTTCTCAATTTTTATTGAGCCGTGAGTCAGGTATTTGTTAAACATTTCTACAAATTAAATGGAGGAGCTTCTCGGGTAGTTTAGGCGAAAGCACAGTTTTCGAATTGCTTCTTAAATTTTCACAAGCGTGATCAAGACTTGATCCTTAATTTTCTGTGTCAATTTTCTGGTCGTGGATTTGTTAAAAAATTTATTCAAACGAAATGGTCCCCTCGAGATTAACAACCATACTCTAGCTTACCAACCATCTATAAGCCAACTCTAGACCTAAACACTGTCTTTGTTAATTTTTTTCAAGTCTCGAATTGAACAATTTACTCAAACGATATATGGTCACAGTCTCGATTTTTAATCAATCGAGGATCCACTTCTCCGGTGAAGTCCACAGCACCTTTCCCAACATAATTAACTGAAAACAAAAGCTAATTCCAAACTCACCGAGTTTCCTACTTGCTCAAGAACAAGCCAGTCCACTTTTCAGCCTCAAAATTCGCGAGCCCGTCCAAAAAGCGAACCCAGGCTTCCCGCGTGTGTTTGTTCGCTGTAATTTCTTCCTAAGAAACAAGGAACTCCACTCTTCAGGCCACGGCGAGCCAGAATCCACGCTTCAATTAGCTCGAAAAAACAAGCTGTGTTCGTTGCATGTACCACCGTCCCTAGGGATGAAGCACCGAGGTTAATACTGTAGTTCCTTCCGTTTTTTTCAGACGAGACTCGTGTAACGAATTCTCTCTCCCTCTCTCTCTCTCTCTCTCTCTCACTCGCTCACTCGAAAGTAATATCGAAGTAATATCGAAGTTCATTTCCTGATTTTAATAGCTGCACATTTTCCATCTGCCTGCTTTTGAATAACTGCACCACGAGTTTTATGTATTTATGCAGGACTGTATTCAAAGGCAAATGCGATGACTGCACGGGTTTTATTTGATTTGCGGCTTGCTGGGACCTGTAATGGGAAAGATAATGATTTGGTTTGTTTCTCGTTTCTTGTGGTCCGTGGAGTCGCGAAATGTGCCAATAAATGTCATTTTCTCATGGAAGAGCGAATTTTATTTAATCTGCAATTATTGAGTTCGGTCTTCTTGCCTTTCTATTGTTCGCTCTTATTAGAAGAGGACCGAACCAGAGGGTGGCCATTATTTGGCGAAAAAAATATTTGAAATACTATTTAATATTTTAGATTTTATTTTGCTTAAAGAAAATAGTATTTTATTTGAACAATGTGAACCTCGAAATAAAATATTTCTATTTGAACAACTGAACCACGAAATAAAATACTTCTATGTATTTATTTGAACAATCTGAACCTCAAAATAAAATATTTCTATTTTAATAATCTGAAACACAAAGTAAAATATTTCTATTTTAATAATCTGAAACACAAAATATAATATTTTATTTTTTGCGTCGTTATACCTAATACTTTCAGAAATCGCATTACTTATTTAATATTTCTTATTTTAGCAATAATTTAAAGAAGAAATGGTACTTACTATGAGAAACTATATCATTTGCCACATTTTGGTTTTATTTTTTTATTTGATTGCTGCTATTACTGCGTATATCCACTCTCAGTTAACAGCATGTGCCTACTGAGGTTTGTTGATAAGCATACAGTGTATCTTATCACCAGGAAACTATTTATACTCAGAAATCTAGTGAATGCGAACCATTATTTTGAGCAATAATATTCGAAATTGAAATTGAAAATAATGACAAACTCCAAACATTTTCAATATTCTTAAAATAAAATACTATTTTCAAATACTATTTTCAAAAATTACTACAACAAATAAAATATTTTACTTTCAAAAATTACTGCATCAAATAAAATATTTTATTTTCAAAAATTACTGCATCAAATAAAATATTTTATTTTCAAAGTTCTACATACACTGTAAAATAAATGGGATTATTTACTATTTACTATTTAAAATACTATTTTCCCCAACTCTGGACGGAACTATGTACATTTGTGGGAATTGTAGAATATTTACAGTATAAAAGATTTACAACATGTATTCTTGATTTTTTTGTCGAAAAAGCTCTTTTCGGTAATGAAATAAATTATTCCTTTCTTTTCTGTTAAAAATTAATCGAAAACGAATTTGCTGAATGGAATTGAGGACTTGTATAATTATTCCGATCCTAATTGCTAGATTGAAATGATAGGACATGACATGACTATTGTTACGACTTTTTAAATACGATTTTTCTGTACGAAGAGTCGATAAGTACATACGAGAAAAATATTTCGTTTTTCGACTATCCGGCAACGAATGACAATCTAGCCCGACCCCGATGGACGTGTACGTACGATTTAATAAAATCGCTCTAAGTATCCGAAGCTTTTCAGACTTCTTGAAAACTAAGTTGCCAGCTAGTTACGGCGCCCCGACGCGATGCAAGCGTCCGCAATCCAGTTATCGGTGATCGACGTCCGACCGGGTCGGTTAATAAAAATGTTCCCGGAGAGTACTCTAACTCCCCGCGGTCCCGAACAATCGAGTTAGTCGCAGCTACTATCCGAAAACACACGCCAGGATCATCAATCCGATTCCTGTAGCCGTCGCAGAAATTCGCAAGGCGTCCCCTTGTCGCGCGTCAGAGAACGTTTGGCCATTTTTCGAACATAGCCGGGGAACTTTTAACAGAATCAAGGTGGAGTAATGGATCTTTTTCTAAATCAAAGCTGAAAAATCGTAAAATAAGAGAAAAATAAGGTAAATTAATGGTGAATAAAGTTCGACATTGAAAATCTTCATTGAATTTTATCTCTTCTCGAAGAAACTTGTCCTCGAAGTCGCACAGTGACCATTTTCTACAAAAGATCGTAGAACTTTTAATCGAATGAAGATAGAATCTTTTTTTTAAATCAATGCTGGAACATCTTAGAATAAGAGAAAAATAAGGTAAATTAATGGTGAATAAAGTCCGACATTGAAAATCTTTATTGAATTTTATCTTTTCTCGAAGAAACTTGTCCTCGACGTCGCACAGTGACCATTTTCTAAAAAAGATCGTAGAACTTTTAATCGAATGGAGATAGAGCAATGAATATTTTTTTAAATCATAGCTGAAAAATCGTAACATAAGAGAAAAATAAGGTAAATTAATGGTGAATAAAGTCAGACATTGAAAATCTTCATTGAATTTTATCTTTTCTCGAAGAATCTCGTCCCCAACATCGCACAGTAAACATTTTCGACAACAAATCGTACAACTGTCGATGAAATGAAGGTAAACCACTGAATCTTTCTTTAAATTAAAGCTGAAAGATCGTAGAATAAGAGAAAAATAAGGCAAATTAATGGCAAATAAGGTTTGACATTGAAAATCTTCATTGAAGTTGGCCTTTCTCGAAGAAACTCGTCCTTGCGAAACAAAATCGTACAACTTTTGATCGAATGAATATAGATCAATGAATCTTTCTTTAAATCAACACTTAAAGATCGTGGAATAAGAGAAAAATAAGACGAATTAATGACGACCAATGAATTCCCGGAAAGAGTTTGTTCTCCCCCATAGCTTTTAAAGATTTTTCTGACTCTCTGGTGTCACCTCTCCTCGCCAGTCTAGCGGCATCGGGCTAATTAGAGTGCGGCGTTAACTTCGCCGGAAGTTCGTCGTCCCGAAGGGTGAATTAACACCTTGGTGGATGGTTGGCGATGACGTGGGCGCGGCGAACCCGCGAAATCCCTTCGCAAAACCCTGTCTGAGGACGTAACTCTCGTGTGAGCGGAAACTATGCGAAACGATCTCTATTACTCCATCTCTCTCGTTCTGTCTCTTTGTCTTTCTGCCTCTTCATGGTCGCAGACGACGACGACGACGATGCAGAGCTCGCGCAGGAACGCGCTCCGTTGGGTTATCCCGATGATGTTCTGAAAGATAGCGACTCCCGCGAAATGGCGCGGAAGTAATTTGCAAAGTAACAGCCGAACTCGCGCGCGGTCTCGCTCTCGAAAGTAGCTACGGGTCGAGCTCGGGCTGGCAAGAAGTCGCGGGTTTAATTGCGCGTTTGAAAATTAGATGACGGACCAGGTTAGATTAAAGTCTCGTCGCCAGAATTCTAGACTACCTGCTGGATGTTTGGCCGAGCGTGTTGCAAATTTGGTTACAATTGTGCGTTACGTGCGATTTTAACCGAGCTGTTGGATTAAAGCGGATCGCATACGGTGAGATACTTGGCGCTGCCAATTTCAATTGTTTAGAAACTATTCGTTTGTTATGTGGCACGATTTGTATTGTATTAAGGAGGACTGTACCATTATTTAAAATATTGTTCACATTCTTAGATATGTTGGTGTCTAATCGATTATTCAACATTTAAGTATCGTACGTGGTATTATATCAATTTCGTATCCACCAAATTTAAGCTTTCAGCTTTGATTTAAAGAAAGATTCAATGGTTTACCTTCATTTCATCAACTGTTGCACGATTTTTTGTCGAAAATGGTCACTGTGCGACGTCGAGGACGAGTTTCTTCGAGAAAAGATAAATTCAATGAAGATTTTCAATGTCGGACTTTATTCACCATTAATTTACCTTATTTTTCACTTGTTAACTTCCCGATTTTATAGGGAAGTTATTGTAATGACCCCGAAAATCGAAAATCGATTTTTTAGCAGATCTTCACGTTTCATGGTCATTGCAGTCATTTTAAACTATTTTCAGCAAAATGTTCGTGTGTGTGTGTGTGTGTGTGTGTGTGTGTGTGTGTGTGTGCGTGCGTGCGTGTGCGTGCGTGTGCGTGTGCGTGTGCGCGTGTGTGTGTGTGTGTGTGTGCGTGTGCGTATGTCCGTTTCTATGTAATCAAATTTTATCGTTAACGTTTTCAGAAAAAGTATCAACGCGATTAGGATGATGAATGATGCAATCGATGTGCCCCGTCGTAACTTAGAGCTGATTAGATTTTGGTCCATATTGGTCAAGTAGTTTTTTAGATTTTTAGTTTTTTTCGAAAAGAGTTGATTCTACAATGCAATTTATAAGGGAGGACGAAAATTTTCCACCAAAGAACCAAACGCAATTACATAAAAAAAATTTTTTCTTAATTTTTTTTTTAGATTTAAAAAATTTTTTTTTTAGATTTAAAAAATTTTTTTTTTTAACTGATGCTAATGTTACCGCTTGGAATAATCGAAAGTTATTCCAATGCAACAGTGAATTTATCATCTCTACTCCCAAGAATACATTTTGGGAGAATATCGATGAAAGTACAAAAAAAAAACGATGTTAGCGATGTTGGCGAAGGAGTAACGAATCGGGAAGTTCTTTGTGTGACTCTTGGAGAGTCACACACCAAATAAAAAACATTAATATCAGTAGGCCCTACTAGCCATGCGTATCACTAACCCTCTCGCAAGAGCAGTCCTACCCGCGAGCTCGCAAAGCGAGCGA
Organism: Lasioglossum pauxillum; assembly: GCA_933228785.1. Taxonomy (NCBI): domain Eukaryota; kingdom Metazoa; phylum Arthropoda; class Insecta; order Hymenoptera; family Halictidae; genus Lasioglossum; species Lasioglossum pauxillum. Next base: position 14,674,786 of record OW121706.1, on the reverse strand, counting down.
GCAAAAACAACCCTACTCGTGAGCGAGCGAAGCGAGCGAGCAACAATAGCCCTCTAGTTCTAAGATGTTCCAGCATTGATTTAAAAAAAGATTCATTGCTCTATCTTCATTCGATTAAAAGTTCTACGATCTTTTGTCAAAAATGGTTACTGTGCGATGTCGAGGACGAGTTTCTTCGAGAAAAGATAAAATTGAATGAAGATTTTCAATGTCGAACTTTCTCACCGTTAATCTACCTTACTTTTCTCTTATTCTAAGATGTTTCAGCATTGATTTAAAAAAAGATTAATTGCTCTATCTTCATTCGATTAAAAGTTCTACGATCTTTTGTCGAAAATGGTCACTGTGCGACGTCGGGGACGAGTTTCCTCGAGAAAAGATAAAATTCAATGATGATTTTCAATGTCGAACTTTATTCACCATTAATTTACCTTGTTTTCCTCTTATTCTACGATGTTTCAGCTTTGATTTAACAAAATATTGAGTGCTTTAGCTTGATTCTATTCAAAGTTACGATTTTTACACAGGTGCCATTTGTGCTAGCCTGAGATGAACTTGTTTAATATCTTTTAACCCCTTTGCGTATTTTGACGATCTAGGATCGCGATGAAGGTTTTTAACAAAGTCTAACAAATATGAATATGGCGCGTTTCATATTGGATGGAATAAAATTTGATTCGTTTGTAATCAGTATTTAAGCATTCAAATAAATTTAGTTCTTTTCACTTCTACGACATTTTTGTGCATAAAGACGTTCTAATCACTGTAACTGTAAAGGTAAGGTAAATGGTACGGCAAGGGGTTAACCTGTTTTCCGTTCACTTGCAACGTACAACATTTCCCCAGTATTCTTTACTGTCTCGAACATCACGCACCCACGAGGCCTGGCGCACCCCACTCGCCGATCACGTTTTGCATTCAGGTAGTCAAAGGGTTAAGGGGCCATTTGACGATATCATTATTAATTGTCAGCGGTTCGTGAGAGCCAGGGATAGAGGAATCTGAGGAGAAACAAAGGCAGCAGTCCCCGGGCAAAGGAGTCGCAGCGATGATGACGACGATGGTCGGGGCGACGGCGGCTGCTCGAAGGAAAAGAGAGAGAGAGAGTGAGAGCCCGGAGGGCCGGGAATTGAAAAGCCTTTGAAACCTCGTGTTCCCGGGGAACGACTGTGAAACTGAAGCTTTTTGGACCCTCGGATGCTTCGGCTAATTGATCGTGATTGAAGCTGAAGCGTAAGAGGGCAAACTGAAGGATGCGGTCAACTCCGTTGATGTCTAGTTCTCCGTTTAGCATCTAGGATTTTGCGAAAGAAGATGAGGAGAGCTTAATGAAAAAAGGGGCGAGAGCTTCTTTTTTCGAACCTACAGGATGTCTAATACAGGAAGTCCAACAGACTGTGACTGGAACCTTTTTAATCGACCAGGTGTTCCTTTTCCTGATTTATCCCGCGCGACAGTTTCCTTCAGTCGGGGAAGGACAAGGGAAATTGCGAAGAGGACTGTGCAAATTCATTAGATTTATTTGAACTTTGTGCGGTTTATATTATAATATCTGCTGTGCCAAATATATTTAATTAATTATTTACCACGAAAGCATCTTTATCATTTCAATAAATGTGAAATAAAAAGCTGGAAATTCTAATGAAAAAAGCTAATTTCATTGAAACGCATCAATTTAAACTTAAATGGACTTAGGTCACTTTCAAAATAAACGGCTCATTTAATTGATTAGAGAAATTTAGCAACATTGTTGTGTGTGTGTAATAAAAGGACGAAGGTCCTGCCAGCTTGGGAACCTTTGGAGATAATGTTCGGACTCTGTTTAGACGCGTTTAAGAGGACCGATTCGCATTTGCGCAATTTAATGGACTCCGACCAGTTCGCCACGCTCGACCGACTCTAGTAAATTCGGCGAACTTTGAGAATTCAGTCCGGCAGTCCAGGAATTCGCGAAATCGCGCCACGGCCTCGCCGTAATCTGGAATTAAAAGAAGTTTCTCAACCTGTTCCGGTTGGCCCGGCTTGGCTCCGGTTGTCTCTTGAAAAAAATTTCTCCGCTGGTCAAACTTTCGCCCGGGTAGACAGGTTTTTTTTCAACACGTGTAAAGTTCATAAACACGACAAACTCCGCGAAGTTGTGGACGACGCGTGTCGCGAAGTTTGGCAAGCCTGGCACGCCTGGAAATTCGAATCAGCCCGGGAAACTTGGGCACACAACGTACACTACCAAATTTGCCGGGAGTGAATATGTTTGCCGCGTTTAGGCGAGTTTCGGGCATCTGGTGAAGGGTAATGCCTCGAGAAAATTTGGGGGTGGGGGAAGCTTTGATAGACATACTGGAAGTAATAATAATTCGACGCTCATCCTTGCTGGAAAGTTTCTGTTTCGGGGGTGACAAATTGGGCTTGAAAACTCGCGACAGACTCCGAGGATCTTCGTGCATTCATGGCAAATGCGAATGTAAGACGATGCTGATGTCCTGGAATTCAATCTGATTTGATTTATAATATATCTTTGCGGAGGCTACAATTTTTACAGACGATTTTTGCAGACGAATTCGCAATCGTGTTGTAAAATACATTAATGTCTTTCCACATTAACGTTTTGTTCCATCTTACATATAATGTAAATGCTCGAAGCTCGTCAGCTTTGTGATGAAATGTTGCAATGCTTAAGCTGCAGATCTGTATGCAAATCACCCCTTTGTAACATGGCGGAAAAATTTATTTCACGGTTCAAAAGACGCCTGATAATCTTCAGGATCCTGCAGCGCAGTGAAGTGAAGCATCGAGCTCAAACGAGGCTTAGTAGCTTCAATGGGCTTCTATGATGGAATTGAGGATCGAATGTGCTTCATAGAAGCTGGGTAACAATTGGTATCCGAGCATAAATTGTCAGTGTGTCCCAGCCATTACGAATCGTATGATCTTCATTGTGAAAATGCAGTTTCCTTGAATTTTGAAGTGAACATAGCTCGAACGAGCCACTAAGAACTTCTACGACTTCGCGAATATGATTGTCTATATAAAATTGAAGTTTTATTGAGTTCTTATGAAGAATAAATAATCTGCGGGTATTGAAGAGCACTGAAGACAAATATAGATCGAATGAGCCACCCAGAGCTTCTGCGATTTCGCAAATATTGCGTAAATGATTTTCCGTATAAAATTCCCTTGAATTTTCAGGAAGAATTGAGTGAAGTGAAATATCGAGCTCAAATGATCGTCCAGGAACTTCCGCGGTTCTCGAAAATCGGATTGAATGTTGGATCCAGTGCATCGAAGATCGGCAAGTTCGTCTTGTCGATCTATTGGCGGTGGGTCCCGAATTTTCGACGCGTCGCATTTGATTCCGCAACTTCCAGCAATTCCGCAAATCCTCGGTACTTCATGGACTTCCCTCCGATTGAAACTAGTTCGCTTGATCGGTTTGGCGAACCCGATCGACTTACTAAATCCGTCCGACCAGGCCCCGCGGAAATCTGATTAATATCGCGGATTCGACAGCGCTTCGTAAACGTCGCGAATTTAGCGAAACACCTGATGGGAACTTCGTGAATTCGGTTAATTTGCCGGAGCAAAATAACAACTCGGTGGTTCGGGGAACTCGTTCGCGGAGCTCGGTTGCTGATACTATACCGCTTCGTTAGAAATTGAATAATTGCGTGCAAATTTTCGTGCACGCGATCCGGCTTACCGTCGAGTGTCCTTTCCTCGGAAACGGTAAGCTGTTGCGGATTTCTACAGACCGTTAACACTTTGACATTTAACGTAAAAGAGAAAATAATTTCAGCGTCGTTATAGCTTGCGTGTAAAATGATCGCGGAAGTATTTAACCCGATAAATGTGAATTTTCAATTTTTGCTTAATTGCAAATGTGCAACTTGTGCACAGGTGACATTTTTAGCTTTATAAACGATCATTGGGATTCTATATGATCCTTTATTAAGCCATTTACAAGAAATTAATTAATTCGATAAACCTTTTGGGCACATACTATGATAGGAACACTGAAAATCTGAATAAACACATTCTTGTAATTTCTATGAAGTAATCAAGTTCAATGGTCAATTTCCCTGTTTCCTAAAGCTAGTATTAATACCGTCCTGTAGTGTGCCAGAGTTTATTGTAATTGCTGTTCAGAATCCCCTAAACGTGCGCAGGAACATCACGTAACGAATAAAGGCAGCAATGAAGGGAAGAAAGCAATCGAGGACGGAAAGACAAAGACAATAGAGCGCAAACTGGCGAATTCTGCGCACTTAGCACCCGGGAACATCCCGTAAACACGTTAGGGTGGTCGGGGGATGTTGGCGAAGGCAAAACGGCATCAGCAATTAGCCTGATGAGCCGTCATTCGGCATGCAAACACGCTGGCGAGCGGACTATTACCGTTCGAACCGGTTGCGCAAGCGAATCTAAAGATTCGAGGACTCGATTGCCCGTTTGGCAAACGGTGATCAGGGACGTCGGGGGACGTCCGGAGGTTTCTTGTTGCTTGCGGGACGCTCTGCGGCCATGGCGAGCAAGTCAGTAATGGCCTGGAAAGGAGAGTCTTTCCGCGGAACTTTCATCACCGGAACCATTGCGGCGAGATAGCCCCCGCGCGTCTATGAAGCAGAAACCCGGGCTAAAAACGGCGAATTCCGCGGCCGAGGCTCGCGTCGAGAAAACATCATCTTGCCCCGAGGAAATACCGTGTGCCCCCTGGGGCAATAATGTCCACCGACGCGAGCTAGACGAGCGTTTTTCGATGCGCTCGCAGAAATACGCTCCTGATGGCTCGGGGCGTTTCAGCTTGATAACGTTACGCTGTCCGATGTTTTAAGTAGTCGACTGACGACTGCAATCAACTATTTTATGGAGTCAGAAGTCGTTTAGGTGTGCGAATTAAGTTCAGATACGGGGTACGTCATTAATGTGGTTTCTCTTGATGAATTTTTAAGTGGCACGGTAAGTGGTGCCTCATTTGGTTGACTCGTATTTAAACTATAAATTTGTGGCTCTTTATTAGACTACCTGATTCTTTTTCTTATTATGTAAATGATTTATAAATGTTTTGCCAGACGATAGTCCTTATGAAGAACAACAACTCCTGTCGGGAAGGACTTTTCCTATCCCTTAAAATACTTACCTACGTGTGCATCACGTATCTCCGAAGTTTCATAATTTTTTGAATGTCCAGTTTGGGATTAGTCCTTGTTAAAATCATCTGTCGTGTCTGACTATAAGTAACTAATTCTACTGATTGTGAATATACTAGGACAGGCGAACCCTATAAATTTTAAAATTCGTTTCAACTCGAATAAACTCGAACAAAAGCAAATGATTGCAAAAAGATATACATAAAATACATTGTAATTGGTTAGAAAAATTAATATAGAGAGTGAATTAATTGACTAAACGCAACAAATAAAGTATGGATGCAACAGTTCAGGAGTTGAACCGGTTGGCCTCGCGATGGACATGTTAATTTGATAGGTAATAATTGATCGACATTTGTGGTCTTGGGGGCTCGATGTAACTCTTTGCACAAGGCACTCTCGCGTTACTGCTGTTTAATTACTGCCGTTACATGGCATTTATGCTGTCATTCTGCTCGTTCCGATCCAGCTACGTTTGCGCCGATAAACGTGTAATTCCCCGGTGGATAGTGACCTTTGTAAACAATCTAGGTGTCCTGTCATTTACACTCGAGCAGCTGTGGGAGAAACGTAATTTCAATGCCGGCGAACTGCTAATTGACAATATTATTATACAAATTACACGCTACCTAACCTTGGTGATTACTAGACTGCGGGTTTTATGCATTTATGACAAAAATGGATGCGTGCAATTTAAACCAGTGGACGAATTACGAAGATTTAAGGGCATCAGTGTATTCATTTCAGCTTAATAAGACAATCAAAAGAAGAAAGAAATTTGTTATTTGACTACTGTGTCTTGCAATCAATGCAATCATTTTTTATTTTGCATAAAGATCCGCAGTCTAGTGATTGCATATAATGAAACTACACTCCTCAAAAGAATTAATGGATCACTTGTGCGAACCCGAAAAATTGGTCCCACTTTACATGATCATAACTTCGTCAAAAATTGCCGTCTCGATATCGTTAAACAATGGTATGAAAGCCTGAAACCTCTAGTTTCAGATGCTCTGTTTCAAATGGTTACTATGTTGGTTTTTTACAAAGTTATAGCGACATGAAGACAACATTAACGGTTAACAAAAATTTTGTTCAATTTTGGAACATCACACGGGGAGCAACCAATTTTTTTGATAAATCGCGTTAATATCATTTGGAAGGGCTATCTTTCCTGTGTAAATTGTGTGGTTGTTGAATATTGTGCGATTTTTCTTATTCGAGTTCTTCAACATTGAAGTAAATATGGACTTTTTAACTTTAACTGGCTCTAGAAAGCGAAAAAATTATCGTAGAATCTTGTGAAAAAACCATAGAAAGAGCGTTTCTTTCTGTTAGACACGATCAACGTCTTTCCAATATTCGGCGCCGCGCGAACCCCCCTCGTCGTCCCGACAGTAACGCGGCGAGTAGACACCTAGAAGCGAGCTCCCATGTAGGTATGTATGGTGGGGGTACCCACCGATTACTGTAAATAGGACCCGCAGCCGTAAGAAGTTAGATTCTTTGTAACCTCCTCTGTGAGTTCACGCGAATTCTATATTGTCTAGCGCCTTTTCCGAAGCTTAAAAATCGACCGGTATCGTCTCCACTGTGAGCAACCCGCGATTTAAGATCAATCTCTCCTCTGCGAGAATAATTCGGGACGTGAGTTTACGTGACCAGCGACGTTGTGAATACAATAAAGACAAAGAGTGAAACTGAAATACATCGATTCAAGACTCAGTTCGGTTATTCTATAGTGTTCTACACCCGATTCCTGAGCATTCCCTCGCTCCCTTTTCCGCACTAAATCCTGCATTTTAGTTCGTGGACTCTAAATCACGACAGGGGTCGGTGAAACATTTCTCTTCAGGGCACTCCGTTTGTTTTTCCAATTTCATTAACATTTTGATATACTAGGTGTTTCTGAAAATATGCTTAAAAAATGCACAATTTCCATTTTTCCTTTAACCCGCTGTATCTCGACGACAAATGATCGTGATACCATGATCCGAACGTCAGAGTGAAGCAGAGATTCTGCAGATTCGATTGAGTACCCCATGAACTGGCTGCGATAATTTTTTACCTATGGCAGCTCAGTTTGAAGTTAGTGTTTGGCAGAAATTAGTGCGCCACGTGGTTTCTCCAGTACCACACGCGGAAAAAAATTTTTTTAACATGCTATACAGGGTGTCCCAAAATTCCTGAACTTCCCGGAAGGGGGAGGTTCCTGAGACCATTTGGAGCGATATTTTCCTTTGCAAAAATGTTATCCGCGGCTTTGTTTAGGAGTTAATAACGAAAAACAGACCAATGAGAGCGCGACCTAGACGCGAGTTGCCACAGTTGGCCCGGCGCGCCAACTGTCTATTGGCCGACTGTGGCAACTCGCGTCTAGGTCGCGCTCTGATTGGTCCGTGTTTTTCGTTAATAACTCCTAAAAAAAGTCGCGAATGACATTTTTGCATAGGAAAATGTCGCTTGGAATGGTCTCAGGAATCACCCTCTTCCGGTAAGTTCACAAATTTTAGGACACTCTGTATATCATTTCCCGTACATTTTTTCACGCTGATTTCAAGTCTGGTCTCAAAATTTGTCTACGGCCTCAGGATTTTGCAAGAAATCGATTTTTCACAAGATTCTACGATAATTTTTCCGCTTTCTGGAGCCAGTTAAAATTAAGAAGCCCATATTTACTTCAATGTTGAATAACTCGAATAAAAAAAATCGCACAATATTCAACAATCACAAAATTTACACAGGAAAGATAGCCCTTCCAAATGATATTAACGCGATTAATCAAAAAAATTGATTGCTCCCCGTGTAATGTTCCAAAGTTGCACAAAATTTTTGTTAACCGTCAATGTTGTCTTCATCTCGCTATAACTTTGTAAAAAACGAACATAGTAACAATTTGAAACAGAGCATCTGAAACTAGAGGTTTCAAGCTTTCAAACCATTGTTTAACGATATCGATACGGCAATTTTTGACGTACAGCTTGTCAAATCTAGCTGTGCGGTTGACCAAAACTTAGGAATGCGCAGAAAAAAACAAAGACCGCACTCGATGAGAGAAGGATGCAACATTTAAACGGTAAGGTACACACCTTGTCAAAAGTGCGTACTGTCCATTATTTCTTACAGCAGTAAACATACAAAACAACTGTATATATGTTTGTGTGAATACACTTGTGTCACTTTACTTTTTAACTGAACTGTCGCCACGTGCATCGTTTGACAGGTGACGATCAGTTCTCTATCGTTGTGAAGTGGGACCAATTTTTCGGGTTCGCACAAGTGATCCCTTAATTCTTTTGAGGAGTTTATTACACTGCGAAGCTTCTTCGAGATTAGCAATAATTGTAAAATCATTTTCGACGTGAAACAATAGTGAATACAGTGCACAATTTGATTGAATAATAAAACAGATTGCTCTATGAAAAGAAGAACAAATCTTCAGGATATAAGAAATAATTGTACTAAAGAATAAAACAGATTTTCTCATAGACGAGTAGTATTCTCTACAAAAGTAAACCACTGCACTTTCAGGAAATAGAAATCGTTTTAAACCAGCTAATATGTGGGATCAATGTCGAAGAAATAATTTTCACTAATCCTGAAACTGTCTTTGTCAGAGAAGTACTTATGGCTAGCAGGCACCAAAAATAACAGTTATTATAAAATTTTCTTTAAAATTAATAAAATTTAAATTTAAAATAATCTACACAAAATATAAAGAAAAAAATTCGAAGGACAAATTTATTAACCCTTTGCACTCGGAGCTATTCTAACTCGAAAATGAAACATATCTTCCGACCCAGAATAATTCCAATCTATATAATTTTTTTTCATTTTGTGGATATGAAATTGATATAACACGTCATACAATACTTAAATGTTTAGTAATTGATTAGCCACCAAGATATTTAATACTGTAAACAATATTTTGAATAATGGTATCGCAATTTCTGGTGGTGACTCTGACTCACCACTCGAGTGCTAAGGGTTAAAAAATATCGATTTTTAAACTGTTTGGTTACAAATAAAGGTTATTAGTGTCCAAAAAATTAAATCCTCCTCGTTAACTGTTATCGATGAAGAAAAACTGTTTCGATTGCTCAAAGCAGTTCTCGATGAGATATAATATAACAGTTATGGTCCCTGATCACTAGCAATTGTCGGACACGTCCACCACCGACCGTACAAAAAGCGATGTAAAAACAATTTCACAAGTGTAATAGAAGGCAGGAAGCGTCTCGTGGTACAATATCGACTAACAACACGTAATTTACTTTGGACATGTGGTTATCAGACAGGATTGTCAGAAACACATTCAACAGGCACAGAAAGTAGGGCGAACTGCGTGAAAGCATGGCGTTTTCATAAAACACACGAGCGATATCAGTTAACATGCCACAATAGGGGAGGGAAAGAATGCAATGGAATAATGTGAACCGAGACAGAAGTAGATAGCGTCAAACATGACCGAACATACTTCTACACGTGAGCGTAGAACACATCCGGTTTAAGTGTACTCGACCTAATTAGTTGGAAAGCGTCTGTTTTAGTAATTATGGCTTGTAATTACATTCTGAAGTGGGAATTATAAAGTAAAGCACCCGGGAAGAGTATTGGTTTAATGTTCAGTAGTTTTCCGAAGGACTTGTCAGACGCATAACCACTGTGTGCGAGAAATTACCCTGGAAATTCATCGCGCTGGTAGAATTCCTTCCAAAATCAGAGTTTTCTCCTGTTAAATTCTCTACTAACTATATTATCAAAAGGAAGAATCTCGATGTTATTTAAAGTGAATGTAGTGGTATATGAAAATAGTCGGATATATTCGGTAGTCAGTCTTTAAACCTCCAAAATAGGGACACAATGAAATTGATAATTAAAAAAGTACATTCCTCTATAGCATAAGTAGATTATAGCGGCATGGACAGACCACCGGTTATACATTATAGTAAATTCAGTATCCGAGTTTCGATTTAACTCAAGAGAAACCGGATGGCTTTATCAATGTTACACTATATCGACTCTTAATTGACAAGTATTACGAGGTTTCAGATAAAGTTGATCACTTTACCACCGGAAGTATTCTTAGTCCACTAATTCCAGCGTTAAATCGGGATCGTTTTGCGCGACGTTTCAGCCGGAAGGAGATAAATCGCATCGTCGCTGAAAAATTTCAATAGACGGGGGCAATCGTTCTCAATTCAGCGCGCGAGGAGAAAACAACGAAATTAATTTCAGCTCGTCGGGTTCGGGAAAAATAAGCGCGAATGCGCGTTCTTTCGAGGATCGTGATAAAATGAAGCTGATTAAGGGCGCGGGTCCGAGGGCCCTGTTTCCTTTTTAAGAGGGTTCGTTTCAAAGCGTTGCCTGTCGGCGGACGTTTTTATATAAGCGATATAGCTTTCGCTCATTATCTTAACGAAGTTCCTTTGCGCAATTAAAATCTTAATTATTATTATCGTCGCGCGCTCGAGTGAGTGAGCGCAGAGGGACCGAGAGAGTGAAAATGAAGAGAGAGAGAGAGAGAGAGAGAGAGAGAGAGAGAGAGAGAGAGAGAGAGAGAGCCGGGCTGCGTTTTCGCGCTGTGGTTCGTTGTAATTAATTCTCCGGAGTAGCAACGGGCCACCGTCGGGATTGCAAAATACGCGGGAGGCGTTGTTGAAACAACTCGCGAAAGCGCTGCGCGAATTGTCGGCGCTATCTCACCTTCCAGATAAATACGCCACACGTCTTTGTGTTATTGTTAGCATTCTCCTAGCTCGCAAAATGCCGGTGAAACGCGAAGGCTGCGATCAGGCTCTGTGGACTCTTTCCTGTTGATTTTCGCTCGACAACCAGCCGAATCAACTGATACTTTGCTTCGTTGTTCGCCGAGTTTTTTGCTCTGCCCTCATAAAATTGATTAAATCAAAAATTTAAATTAATATAAAATTCCTTTTTTTCGTAAATTGATGCATACGATAAAAATGGATTTTCTCCATGGTCCGGAAAGATACAACCACTGGCAGAATTTTGTTTTGATACGGATTTTAAAGAAAACATTCACAATTTAAAAGTATAAAATATTACTTTATGGAGTTAAAACTGATGGGTAATGAAAAGGGGTTTATTGAAGAATGAGAAACAACAAAATAACATAAGCTTCCATTTATTATAACAAAGATACGAGAAAATAAACAAAATGTTACACGGAAAAAAGTTCCCGATTAATAGATCAGCTGGAAGAAAGTTTCCGATTCGATTACCACTGCCCATCACCAAATTTGTTCAACAATTACTGTATGATGATTCTTATAGGGTTTTTTGCGCTGATTCTGAAAAAACATATTTTTCAACTTTAAACAAATATTGTGATGTTATTATGGAAGATATTGCATTGTTCTTTGCAGCTAAAGATTCTGTAGATTTTCCCGAATACAGCGATATCCAATGTTAATACATTATGAATGTTGAAACATGTTTAAACAACCGTTAAAGATGGAGAGACACCACTTTCGCCACAATTGTTGAGGATATTTTTCAGTTTATCTTAGAAAATAAGGGTCCGGCGTAAAATCTAACTGTATCACGCGATAGAGCAGACTTTTATCGTGAAAAATCACTCTTTAAAGTTTGCAACATCAACGTTTTTTCGAATCAAAAAGCAAAATATCTTCGCCCGACATGAGTTGCCGCCAGTGGCGCTCGCCATTAGTACGGCACTTCGCCGCGCCACATCCCGTCGCTGGCGACAACTCATGTCGGGCGAAGATATTTTGCTTTTCGGTTCAAAAAACGTCGCGTTGCCAACTTTAAGGAGTGGTTTCTCAAGATAAAAGTCTGCTCTATCGCGTGGTATAGTTCGATTTTCCGCAAGACCCTTATTTTTTGAAATAAATTGAAAAATATTCTCAAAAATTGGTGCAAAAGTGGTGTCACTCCGTCTTTAATCATTGTTTAAATATGTTTAAACAATCATAATGTATTAATATTGGATATCACTGTAGTCGGGAAACTCTACAGAATCTTTTGTTGCAAAGAACAATCCAATATCTTTCATAATAACATCACAATATTTGTTTAAAGTTGAAAAATATGTTTTTTTTTCAAAATCAAGTTTCTCAAAAACTGTGCGTTCAGGTGAAAAATTAAGGGCAGATTCGGAATCAGCGCAAAAAACTCTATAAGAATCATCCAACAGTAATTGTTGAACAATGATGGGCAGTGGTAATCGAATCGGAAACTCTCTTCCAGCTGATCTATTAATCGGAAACTTTTTTCCGTGTAACATTTTGTTTATTTTCTCGTATCTTTGTTATAATAAATGGAAGCTTATGTTATTTTGTTGTTTCTCATTTTTCAATAAGCCCCTTTTCATTACCCATCAGTTTTAACTCCATAAAGTAATATTTTATACTTTTAAATTGTGAATGTTTTCTCTAAAATCCGTATCAATGCCTCCGATCGGAAACATTCTGCCAGAGGGCGTATAATCAAGTTGAAATGCGAGTGAAACCGTCCGCGAATGGTCAGACTCGCACTCCAAAAAACATTACAATGGGAGCGAATGGCTTTTGGTGAAATGTAAAAATGATTTTGACGATATAAAGAGGTATACATTTAATTTAAAACAACAGAATAAAAAATCTTGAAGTTACCATTTAACTAGTAACTATAAATGTACTCGGGCCAGTCAAGCTTCAATCTATAAATTATTTATGCACCTATTCTGTCGGTCTCCGGAAATTCCGTATGTTCATAAATACTCATTGTAAGCGGTATGTTTAATTTAATATAACGCATGGTTCCCTTCGGTACATAACTATCGCAGCATTAAAGCCGGCCGAAACGTCGAAATATTCATTAGCAATCATTACAATAGGAGAATAGGAATTTTGCGATACGGCCGAGCATTCATGAGGTATTGAACACGGAAAATTCGATATTTAACGGTAACGGGAGCCTCGATCCGAGAAGTAAACATCTCGATTGAACATTTTCCGGGCGGATTTATAAAATCGTCGGGACGGGCGCCGGTTTTAACCGAACTGAAATGAACAAATAGGCCGCGGCGCGGCGTACGGAACGCGATTGTTTTCTGCGGTTGTATAACGTTTCCCGAAGCTTTTCACCGGGCGCGCGCACGGTCCGCGGGTTTCGACGGTCGTTAATGTAAAACATAGCAGCAATTTATTTTTCTTGCTGGCGCGCGTTTTATTTTCACGTTTTACGCGCGATATTTCAACCCGGTGGCCCGGGGATATCATCTGGCGGTGTTATTCCCTCGAGTAGAAACCTTTTTAACGGGCCGCTTTCTTTAGCTGTAACAGCCGTTTAGCCTGCGAATAATCTTCCCGACGTGTCTCGCGACACGGAAGTTAATGATACCAACCACCCCGCACCCCCGGCGTTTGCGCGATCCTGGAACGCTTGATCGATTAGCGTGCCGCGTTGACGCGCCAGTAATCAACTCCGTGGAGTTCTCGACCGACACAAGGGGAAAAACAACGATTGAATAAATAAATAAACGTTTACGAAGAATAGCAGACGTCCACACGTTCGCGCGACAAGTTAACGAAGTTCCAATTCCATCGTGCAGCAGCCACTGCTTGCTGTTGCACTGGTGCGGCTCCGCTGGCCAAATGTGCAACGCCGACGGTTAATGGGAGAGCTGAATGCCGGATTCCATGATAAACAAAACTTTCCTTACATAGCCGGGCCCCCACGTCGCCGAAATTAAACGGATTATTTATAAAACTGAGCTTCCTGTCGGTTAATTAGCGGCCGCCGCTCTAACGAACCTGAAAACATTACGAAATCTGATCCACGGTCCGCATAAACGGATTAAAAAACAGAGAGCCCCTGACTTTATCAAGGATGTTTCACCGCGCTGCTAATTCTACGATGCTTGATTCGAAAATAATTTGCTTCCAGCTGCGTGCGTTTTCCATTTTTCATTTCGGGGAAAAGTTAATTTTTCATGGAATAAAATAGAATAAGCTACGTGTCCCGGAAATTCTATTTTTTTATATTTTAAATGTTTTTTATGTGAGGTCTGACCATTCCTACAGATGACCTACATTCCACGAAACAATATATTTGCTATCATCTCAACCGCCTACCCTCTCATCCCAGAATCACCCCGAACAATGCGTACACCCCCCAAAAGCCATCCATTCCACTTTTAATATTTCTCGCCCACACGTCCGACCATTCCTACGGATAACTACTTGTGTCAGAATGATATTCCCATTTCGGGGCTCTATTTCAGGGCATAGCGGCCGACTCCCTTAAAAATCCAATTCGCGGGGCGATCTACCATCCGTCAACGCCCCTCCAAAAAATAATTAACTGCGTATTCCATGCACGGCTATCTGACAATTCCTCGAGAAAACTGCTATTCGCCTGCGGCAAGAAGAGAGAGAGAGAGAGAGAGAGAGAGGGGGGGGGGGACCCAAGAGCAAACCAGCTTAAGAGATACCATCTCTCTGGTATCCAGTGGCCCGCGGCTCTCCACCGGAAACGCACTCTTCGGGAATGTGTCAGGGTCGTCGGTGGATATCCGCGTCACGTGCTCCCGAGGTCTCCGAGCGTATATCCATCGCGGACGTCCCCATGAAGGCCCGGCGAGCCGGTGTCGGATATATTCGCGTCACGTTCGCCCGGCGTCTTTGAATATACATTCATTGTGGACGGGCCGAGCGTGTACCACGAGGATTTCGTAGCTGCGTCGTCTTCGTCGTCGTCGTCGTCGTTGCAAGACGTGCATTATCGCACGCGACGCCCGCCACCAGGATATTCCCCGACATCGCGGAAACTCGTAATCCCGCGGCTCCGTCACTCACCCCTTTATATTCTCACACCCCCCAGCATCGGCCCCCTTCCCTCCAGGCATTCGAATTTCGATCACGCGCGACTTTTGCAATTAAATCTCGGACAATTGGATTTCGCCCTTGACAGACGCGGTCGGGAATCGCGATGCGGATAGATCGAGTCGATCCTTCTGCGGTCGGAGGTGGTAACGAGTTGTTGATGTTCAGGCTTTCTGTAGACTGATTGCTGGTGTCCCTCTAGGCATCGAAGGTTCTTGAAACGATATTCTCGAAGACAGGAGCTGTCGGATTTTTAATTATTTTCATAAATTGAGGATGACGTGGCAACATTTTTGTGTAGGTTGTCTTAGGACGCATCACTGACGCTTCGTTATCGAGGAAATCGAGTTTCGAAATTCATAGGGTTCGCGCGTTCTATACGTATTCACAAGCAGTAGAAGTGGTTGGCGTTGATCAGACGCGTCAGTCGATCCCTATTGAATGCGTAGCTCCTGAATTTTCAAACTCAATTTTCTTGGAGAAGTAACGTCAACCGAAAAAATGATACTTTTCTTTTTTTCAAATAGAATTGCACACTGCACCGCTGTGAGATGCATTGCAGAAGCTATGTAGATATTTATTTCTTCTGTTAATAATTGAAAAATTCTTCTCATGTTTTCAAGGACTTAAACAGATATGGACCTCAATGAACAGGAATCTAAATGAATAGGGACCTAAATGAATGGGGATCTAAATGAATAGGGGCCTAAATGAAAAGGGGCCTAAATGAATAGGGGCCCAAATTAATAGGGATCTAAATGTATTGGGACCTAAATGAATAGGGACCTAAATTAATGGGGACCTAAATGAATAGGGACCTAAATGAATGGGGACCTAAATGAATAGAGACCTAAATGAATAGGGGCCTAAGTGAATAGGGATCTAAATGAATAGGGACCTAAATGAATTGGGATTTAAATGAATAATAACCGAAATGGACCGAAATGTAAATTGACAGAATTCTAAATTGATAGAAATCTAAATTGACAGAAATCTAAATTCACAGAAATCTAAATTCATAAAAATCTAAATTCATAGAAATGTAAATTGACAAAAATCTAAATTCATAAGCAGAATTGCCCGTTGCACCGCTGTGAGATACATTGCAGGAGCTATGTAGATATTTATTTCTTCTGTTAATAATTGTAGCAGTAATCTTATATCTCTGCATAGAATTTTACTTAAAAAATTCTTTTCATGTTTTTGCTATTTTGTAGTTGCACCTATGTTGCAAGGACTTAAACAGATATGGACCTCAATGAACAGGAATCTAAATGAATAGGGACCTAAATGAATAGGGACCGAAATGAATGGGGACCTAAATGAATGGGGACCTAAATGAATAGGGACCTAAATGAATGGGGACCTAAATGAATGGGGACCTAAATGAATGGGGACCTAAATAAATAGGGGCCTAAGTGAATAGGGATCTAAATGTATAGGGATCTAAATGAATAGGGATCTAAATGAATAGGGACCTAAATGAATTGGGATTTAAATGAATTGGGATTTAAATGAATTGGGATGTAAATGAATAATAACCGAAATGGACCGAAATGTATAAATTGACAGAATTCTAAATTGACAGAAATCTGAATTGACAGAAATCTGAATTGACAGAAATCTGAATTGACAGAAATCTAAATTCACAGAAATCTAAATTGACAAAACTCTAAATTCACAGAAATTTAAATTGTCAAAAATCGAAATTGCGAGGACCCAAGCATAACTGTCTGTATAAAAATCAGACACACCCATCTCCCATGGGTTTGAAACAGTGAAGTTTGGAGAAAATTGTGTACTGAATAATAGAAACCATTTCCTCATGGTGGTTCTTTGATATTCTATTTTCAATATCTGCCCGTGACCACGATTCCCAAGCGAATGCCTTCGATGATCCGAGGGTGCAATGCATGTGAAACCGGGCGCGTAACCGTCGGACAAAAACGGAAACCTCAAAGCTTTTCTCTCGGACATTTTTACCGAGCAATAACTCCGGATAAACCGATATCAGCGACCGCATGATTGACGCTGATTGCAGCGACGAACAAATCCGTCGAATACTATAGTCCTCCTAGCGTTCAAGCAGAAACGGTATCCATTGTCGATAGACATTTTTGCGGGCGAAATAAAAATTAACGATCCTAATCAGAGAGACGTTGCACGGCGGAATAATTGACGAGCCTGGAACCTCGAAAAAATGGTTTCCTTTAACATTTGTTCCTTTGATTTGTCCATAAAAATAAAACTATTTTAAACAAAGTGACTAAGATGTACAAGTTTAAACAAAATACGTGGTTCTCAAAATTAATGTATTTCTTCTTTCTAATAAAATAAGATGGGGTATTTTTACATATGCATATGGAGCGTTTCAATTTTAATTGCATTTGTATTGTTGCAAATGGATAATTCGCGAAGGGCCAGTAATTAATATCGTACTATTAATATCTAATTATAATATCGTATTATTAAATATGTTGGTATCTGATCAATTACTGCACATTTAAGTATTCTATGAGGTATTATATCAATTTCATATCCATAAATTAAAATCGCTCCGACTGCAAAGGGTTAATTCGTACAGCCAATAAAATTGCATTGGTACGAACGTAGTAAGGGTACAAATGGGTCAAGCAAAGCTATAGGAAGCAGCATAGTTAATTTAGCACAAGACAAGTTAAAGAAGGCTCGCATGTGCTCAAGAAACATTCCCACCGAGTGAGCTCGTTATCCATCTGCGGGGGAGAGCGCTTCTTTTGTCTTCTGATATCAAATATCACTTGAGCAAAGCATGTTTCCCTGGTCAGAGGGAAAATTCCACGTCGCAGGGAATCCCTGTGGACAGAATTTGATTATCCGGTTCCGCGGACGTCGACTTTCGGATCTTCAGGATCCGAAAGTCCTGCTGGAGACCTCTAGCCGGCACACACAAAAGCCCGTGGAACTTCCGGCTCTGGCCGAGCCCCATAAAGCTGACAATTTCGCTTAAGTGGCATATCTGGAGCATCGTTTTATTCCACGCCCTGAATTCTCTGCTCTCCTGCTTTTCTCCACTCTTCTATCTCCCACCCAATTTCTCTCTTTCTCTTTTCTTTCTGCCTCCAACGGTATAAAGTTTGCAATACCCGGGGCCAGCATCTGTCCACCGTTGTCCACTTCTGACGCGAAAAAGAGACTGCATGTGGGCCAAGGAAGTCTGCATTTCATCGCGAGGTTCTCCTCTGCAACCCTGGTCACGTAGACCTAGTATAAAACACCGGAGGATACACTCAAAAACTAGGAACCTCCCACGCATCGATAACGTACACATTTTTTCTACCACCGATCTCCTCCACACGCAAAAGTATTTTGCGAAATGTTGAAAATCGTCTATCAGGTTGCTAGAGATGAAACGTGATACGATTCTTCAGGTTTTTGATTTTGTTCATTATAGAACTGCTTGAATTTGAATCCAGCTTCATTCTGATTTCAATTATCTAACAGTAACTGAATTATTTTGATCTACAAGGGGTCTTTAGCGAAAGGAAAATTACATTCTTTTCGTAATACTTGTCTCTTCAAAACTAATGATATGTTCTCTTTAGAAATTGTTTTCTTAGTACCAAGATCAAGTGAAGTATTTAAAGTAACTTAACTAACCAAGTAACAAGTTTTTTGATTGAAATCATTTAAAGCATGACAAGTTCTGGTGAATAATAATAATTATCATTATACATTCTTCCTGTCAATTTTCTCTAATAAAATCGAATCGTCAATGTTCAAAAATCTGAGGACCTTAATATTCTTTTTATACATTGTTTTTTTAGTATCAAGATCAAGTGAAGTATTTAAACTAACTTAACTAACCAAGTAACAAGTTTTTTGTTGAAATCATTTAAAACATGACAAGTTCTGGTGATTAATAATAATTATCATTATACATTCTTCCTATCAATTTTCTCTAATAAAATCGAATCGTCAATATACAAAAATCTGGGGACCTCAATATTCTTTTCATACATTGTTTTTTTAGTATGAAGATCAAGTGAAGTATTCAAACTAACTTAGCTAACCAAATAACAATTTTTGTTGAAATCATTTAAAGCATGACAAGTTCTGGAGAATAATAATTATTATTATTATATATTCTTCCTATCAATTTTGTTTAATAAAATTGATAGAATCGTCAATGTACAAAAATCTGAGGACCTCAATATTCTTTTTGTACATTGTTATTTTAGTGTCAAGGTCAACTGAAATATTTAAACTGACCAAGAAACAAAACGTTCTGGTGAATAATTACTGTCAATTTTATTTAGTAAAATCGAGAACATACACTCTACAGTACAACTGACAATGTCAATCTACAAAAATCATAAATCGACATTAAAGAAAACACTGTGAAAGGCGCGCTAAAAAATATAAAAAATACCGTGATCATGTAAAGCGTCTCTCGGAGGGATGTAACGGAGAAAAACAAAGAATCGATGGACTAATAACGGAAAGTTTATGGTGATCACGGTAGGTGGTTCACCCCGCGGGAAACAGCCCGCACGATCGAGCCAAGTCGAGGCGAGACGCGGTTGTTAAGGGAGTCGTTACGTTTAACGACAGTCGCTCTCCGTTTAACAGCCGTCAAGTATGGATGCCGGAGTATACCACTATAAAATCGTGTTATTAGTTACACACAATGGCAAGTAAACACTTCTTGCGTTCCATTGCGGATAAGAGAGAAAGACAACGAGTCTGAAGTGATGTTTCGTGGAAACTAGCGACAGCGATTTCAGTTGACAAAACTTTATTACAAGTTTACACGTAGTTAATATCGCGAGCTCTAACAACCGGCGTTGAATGAGTAAGAACGACACGCTGTGCAAACGAATGCTTGTTTGTTTTCGGGGACGTTTTACTCGGAATTTCGCGTCCGCGGAATGAAATTTTCGAGTGTCCAGTTGTGAAATTTTCAGCAGAAATGCTACTCTAGAATAAAATGTCACCATACCGTGCTCAATTTTCGAGGAAATCTTGCTCGAATATTAACCTAATGTTCCACTTATTGTGGATATGAATGCAAGCATACATGATGGTCTCTGAAGTTCTGTTTTCTCGTCCAGAGCGAGATGTAAAATATGATAACACAACTGTTAGAAGACTCTACGTTCAAAAACAAAGGGGAAATTAAATTTTTTAAAAATTGGGCTAATGTGTCTGACAACAACTGGCTGTTTCCCCTTGGAGTGGATACTAACGCAGTATGCTTGATAATCTTGCAAGCTGCGTCTTCTTGAAAACAAAGACGGGGATTCGGAAATTTTATAGCACATTTTCCATGCAGTTTTCCGCGTAAGGTTCGTACTTGTTTGTGTTACATTTTCGACCGCGTGAAGCATTAATTAACGTTCAGTCGAAGTTTGTTACGATCGGGGGTTCGAAAGATTATGAGAATGTCCCAGTTCCTGAATAAAAGTTTCGAATTTCTCTGTGGATAAATTATTATGCGATACATACTCTGCTGACTCTCTTATTCCCAACTTAGCAAGGAAATTGGCAGTACATCTTTCATTCAAAACTCAATAAATGGATTAGAAAAAATCGTGCAACAAGTTTCAAGGCGTTGTAATGGGGACGCTTCGCGTTCACATCTGTGGTAGATTTATTAACAAGAAAAATGTCCTATTCGAAATATGCAAAATATATGCAAGATGTATGCAAGGTATATGCTAAATATATGTATAGGGAATTCATGTACGGATCTGTAAAATAGTAATTATTTTATTGTTTTATTTATTATAATTTAAATTACAATATACAACAATAGTTTTTCTATAGTGTCGATTGTAAATTGATGCCTCTTGTCTGTTAAAATTAATTTATACGCTGAAAAAGAGCGTTCTACATCACATGATGTTATAGGGGCATATCTAAATTTACTCCAATGATGTGCCAGAACCTCTCGTGGTCCTTCAACGTGTTCACCCTTAAAAATCTTGCTTGTTTTTAATAATACATGAAAGTGTACATTTCGTTTTAATACTGATTTCATTTTATGTGTATCCTTTTCTCCATAATTACCTGGTATTATTTTGTAATTTTCTATAACTGTAGTTACCAAATCTACAGATTCCGTTAGAGGTAATCCTATTGTTTCCAATTTCTTCATGGCCTCAGGTAACATTTGGAAATGGCTCTGAATAAATGTTAAATTTTGTTGTAAATGCTTACATTTAATGCTTCTTTCGACGATTTAATTGGCCAAGCCTCCTTTTCATCGGACGATCCTATGACGTCTTTTATTCCTTCTAAATGCGTTGCATAAAAAAAACGCTGCTTCCAACCAGGTTCCCCATCTTGTTATTACAGGTTCTGGTGGCAATGGCATATTTTGTAATTTATTTTTATAAACGACGCGTAGTGGAGCTTTTAAAAATACTTTTTTAACAGTAGATATTAATTTCTTAACAGGAGAGAATTGTAGTCGCACTTCCTCAGCAATTCGATTTAGTCCTTGTACCAAACAAGTTATGTACAACAAAGGATAAAATATTTTCAAATGCTTTCCACCTTTCAACATATACGTCGCTGCATCTGTGACGAGCAATAGTACTTTATATTCGCCTCCACTTGGCTATAATACTCTCATTGCTGAATTCACAAATCGAGCAATAGTTGCATAATTTGTTTCTGTTAATTCTGGCGTAGCATTAAATAGTCGAATATTTATGTAAAATTTATACATTTATGCAAAATTTATGCAAGAAATATGCACTTATGCAAAACATATGCAATATGCAAAATAAAATTTATATTTTTTAAATCCTCTAATGACAAAACAAATTTCTGTTCAGGTCCCAGTTTTTTATCTATTTTCTAGTATCTGTTTTTCTAGTAATATTTTTGACTGAAACATACTTGTTGTCTGTTGACATACCGGTCACTGTATCGTAGGAAAAAGTCTTGGAAGAAAATTAATAAAGGATTATGAAAGCAGAGGCTTCAAGCTTTAAAATGAGCCCAGGCTTGTCATATTATTTTATTTAACAGAGTTGTCACGGTTTAAAGATCGATAATTTTTCGAAAATTGTATGGATCATTTAATTGAGCCAAGGTATCGATTTTGATTAATTATTGCGATCGGCAATCGTGTCTTACGTCGCTCGCTCAACAAAACACGAATAAACGAAGACTATTAATTATCGATTCGACGAAACGGATCATCGGCCGTGCCGGCAACGGGCCGGTTATCAATTAAAATCAATTCGGACGCGACGCTCGTTAAAAATTAACCTAGTGGCGTCGTTTAACAATTCACGAGGGGTTTCGCACCGCGGCTCGCGACCGTTTAATAATTTAATTAACACCGTGTCTCGACGTTCTGTGTCGCGGTACTCTTTCTTTCTCTTCTTTTTTTCGTTCGTTCTTCGCCCCTGTTTCTCTCAGTGCCGCACCCCCGGGCGCGATTAATTAAAATTTTTCTGTAAATTCCGACTGTTCGACGGCCGACCATAGGAAGGGGTTTATTAAGACCATAATGCCGGTGAGTTAGGAGACCAGAGGATCATTAAATTTGATTTACGGGATTCCAGTTTGTAGTTCAAAACAGATTGTTCGGCGCAAATATATAGTATAGCGATACTGCGAAGAATCAATAGCACCCAACCGCCGGTGGGCATTGTGTGTCGCCGCTATGCAACGGGTGTTTTTGAAAACGCGCAACAATCCGCAGGAATTGAAAAAACACAAATCGAACATGAAACTAGTATGTCTGAACGAAACTTTTTTCCTATTTTTTGGAAGACAAAAATGTATTAGGTACAGGAAATAATTCTCCATAAAATCGTTGTTTATTTACGAGCGATAACAGGTGGATTCAAATTAGCAATCCCATTGGAAGAAGCCGTAATTTTTTTATTACCACGCTCATGTTAACTTGCCGTGTTGTTTATTCGTCAAATCTTGTTAATTTTGCTGAAATTTTGTATACACGCTTGCTTCCGATGACAATAGTAGAAAATAAAATATATAAAAAAAGCTTTTTAGAAACCACGCTTATATTAAAATGCACTAAACAGGAGAAAATAATTTTTTTCCTGGTTCTCCATAAAATACCGAATCCAGTTAAATGGTTAATATTTTTCCTCAAAATTTTAATCAATTAGTTAAAAATTTCTTCTGTCATAAAATTAGTGTTGTAATAGATATAAAAATTTAACTAAATTTAATTAATTTAACTAATTGCTGAAAATTTTGGGGAAAAATATCATTTAACTGGATTCGGTATTTTATGGAGAACCAGGAAAAAATGATTTTCACCTTTTTAGTGTATTTTAATATAAGCGTGGTTTTAATATAAGCTGTTAGTGGCATAAATCGATCATGAATGGATACAAACCACAATACCAAGCAGAGACAGTAATTTCAAAGGAATATTGTGAGGGTATAGAATCCTGTGATTGTTTGTGTCCAATTTTGCCTTTCAAGAACTTGACATAAAAATAGTTGCCTGAATAAATTCAGCTGACATAATTCTATTTCATAAAAATTGTCCATATATTATCGACGTGGTAGTCAAAGTGTTAAACAACTTTTTAAATATTTGTTACAAATAAATTCTACCCATCTGCAACAACTGCGTCGAGTGAATCCACACGCTGAAACGGAAATACTTCAGCAATAGTTCAGAATTCGAATTTTTTTAATACAAATTTCCATCTCCCTGAGGACTGCGCGGGGATTATATCAACAAGGGAAAAAAGCGTGTTCGGGAAAACATCCGCGTCAAACAGCGAACATAGGTGTTCCGATAGTCCACACGAACGCATGTATTTTTTCCCTCGTATCGCGATACACGTGCACCGTTCAAGGAGTCCAGGTTATGTCAATGTTTTTCCACTTCGAATTCTATTCCGTGTCCTGATGCCACGCTCGGAAGTTACCCCGGAAATCGACGTCACCGAAATTTTCCACGGCGTTAGATTCTACCGTGCACCGGGGATTCGTAACAAACACAGAGAAATCGGAGCAGTCGAAATTTCGAAGAAAATAATGTCTCGCGAACGAGATTTACCTGGCCGGGAAACCGTCGAAATTGTTTTCCATTGTTTCCGCGAGTTTTCCGGAGCGTGTTCCATTGACGGTTTCAAGGGGCAATTTGTTGCGGACGGAGGTTCCCGTGCGGAATTTTTGTCAAAATACCGATGCAAAACGGTATTTCTGCACACGTGTTTTGCAAAGAATTGGTTTGAGGAAGACAGACAGTTTGGTCAGGGACCACTTTTTTTTTCCGCACGTGTCCCCAACGTTTCTGTAGTTGTAGATCGATCTATCGCGACCGGCTGCGCGTCGGATCGATAGTCGTTGACCTGTAAACTGTTGTACAAAAACCAACTTTGCGTTGGTGGTATTGCAACTGTTACGTGCTATAATTCGTTGATGAGAGCAACGGAAAGTGGGAATAAAACAAAACGAATCTATTTACATCTGTAGATTTTCTAAATTTTCCTACAATTTTTAAATTCAAGGCAATATTTACCAGATGATTCTAATGCTTGCTGGAGTTAGTACTAACCCCTTGCCGTACTTTGACGAGCTAGACTCGTGACGAAGGTTTGCAACAAAGTCTAACAAATATGAATGTTACGCGGTTCATTTTAGATGGAATAAAATTTGATTCGCTTGCAATCGCAAAAATATACATTTTCTTTTCACTTCTACGACATTTTTGTGCATGAAAACGTTCTAATCACTGTAACTGTAAAAGAAAAGGTACGGCAAAGGGTTAAATCGTTTTAACCTTTCTACTATTATAGTTCCACTTTAAATGTAAGACTCCTGCCATTCAAAATTAAGCTCATCTTTCAGCAACGTGTCCCAACAGAAAATCCTCTTTTACAAAGGGTATAGCCGGATAAGCATGGGCCAGCGGCCCCCGCTCCGATTTTCCTGATTCCAGTCTTAAAACATCGTTTTATGTCTAAAAAAAACATTGTGTAAAATTTCAAATGTCTACCCCCACCGATAAGGGTGATATTGAGGTAAATTCCCCCGCACTTAAATGCAATTTGCTCTAAAACGAGAAAAGATATCGACATGGGATAAACGGCAAATAAAAGATATAGATACACTCTATATTTCAGATTTTTTTCAGAATTTTTTGCTAATTATTTATAGTTGAAAATAATTAATTAATTTTTGGGGAATTTTTTTAACTATCTTCCCCTAGGTTGACACCTACCAAAAAATTCTAAAATATTGCTATGATTCTGACCTATCTTGAGCGAACGGGAAGTCGGCGCTTATCTTATTTTTTTCTTTTTTTTATATGTATTTATAAACTAAACGATTTTCATTGTCTAGAATATAATTGTTTAGACTTCTAACTGTAATCATGTATTAGAAGATTTAGTCGCATTTTTACATGTATCAGCTTTTCCGTACAAGCGCCGACTTCCCGTTCGCTCCCGTCACTAGCCGCCGCAAGGGAAATAGGTCTCTGCGTCGTTACTGATCAAACCGATCGTTCGCCGGCATACTTTATTTTTTTTTGACACTGTTCCACCAAACGGGCACATCTGAGATTTTTTTACAAAATAGGTTAGAATCATAGCAATATTTTAGAATTTTTTTTGGTAGGTGTCAACCTAGGGGAAGATAGTTAAAAAAATTCCCCAAAAATTAATTAATTATTTTCAACTATAAATAATTAGCAAAAAATTCTGAAAAAAATCTGAAATATAGAGTGTATCGGGGGAATTTACCTCAATATCACCCTTATCGGTGGGGGTAGACATTTGAAATTTTACACAATGTTTTTTTAGACATAAAACGATGTTTTAAGACAGGAATCAGGAAAATCGGAGCGGGGGCCGCTGGCCCATGCTTATCCGGCTATACCCTTTACGAATGTCATGAACGTGCGATGACACCGAGTGTCACTCCAGATGAAGAATTAAGCAGCTCCTGGTCCACAGGAAACGATCGAGGGAGCAATCGATCTATAATAAGGAACTCATCGATCGGTCCCAAATTACGGTACCATCTCGGACTAGCTTCACTGTTCGAGGACAAATCTGTCCGAGCAAACTCTCGTCGTTAGCGTACCCTGTATTCAAGCGTCCTCGAGGCAACGATGATACACACAGTTCGAGCAACTCCGGTGTCAACACAAAGACACCCGTCGAAAAGCGACAGGGGGATGGCCGCGAGAAGAGGGTTGGCAGAGGGAGGACGGTGGGTTACGTCTGGTCAAACGAAAGGACCCTAGTTGCAACTAGTATGACCGGCCGAATTTCGAGGCTTCAGGGTTCACACTCTTCGTGGGGGCCGCAACGGCCGATAGTTACCCGATAGAGTCCGCTGATCGATGGCTTTGCGGAAGCAATTTGGGTTACCCAGCAACCTCCGACCGAGCGGAACTCCCGCCGAACTTTTCCGAAGTACTTTCGCCGCAGTTAGCCGAAACAGG
The DNA here is from genome assembly GCA_933228785.1 of Lasioglossum pauxillum. Classification (NCBI taxonomy): domain Eukaryota; kingdom Metazoa; phylum Arthropoda; class Insecta; order Hymenoptera; family Halictidae; genus Lasioglossum; species Lasioglossum pauxillum. The sequence continues at coordinate 14,648,351 of OW121706.1, read as the reverse complement.
GATCGCAGACGACTGGAAGATTAGGGAACCGCTGGGAAACCTGTAGAGGGAAACACAGGGGAACACCGCGCCGCTGTTCGTCTTCACCGCTGCTAAGGAACTTCTAATTCCGAGGTCCTGCGGGGATCATCGCGACCGTGTCGCGTGTTCGCGCGTTAACACGACCCGAAACAGCCCGGGATATTCGGTAGGCGACACACTTTTGTGTTGTGTTACTTGGGCCCATTCGTTCTAATTTTCAATCGATTATGCCGACCATAAGATTTTTATTCTGAAGCTTGACGAATCTGTATTTGTATGGTATTATGAGTCAGTAAAAAATCAATACAGACATCTTGTCTTATAATGTTCGAACAGTATTTATTGAAAAATTGAGCTAAATATTTTGAACCAGTAGAGCGGAGCAGCCATTACTGCAAAACATGATAGGTACGAAATTTTGAAGGGTTGACAAATAGGGAAACATCGACAATTTTCTTCGCATATAAAATTATGGTTCCTTAAAATATCAATATATGCATCTTACTGTGTAATGTTTAAACGGCATTTTCTAAAAATTTCAACTATATATCTTACACTTCAAAGACATGTCAGCCATTTTCCCACAGCCTCTCTCTCTTTTCCAAGAAAAACGAGTATTCAAACGATTTCAATTAAAAATGCAGTAGAACAGTTGAAAAGACGCAGATAAACTTTCGAGAGCTCATTTTAAAGGGGAAAGATTCTTTCATAAGATCACATTAAAACAATCGTGAAATACAATACTCCACCACCTTTGAACGTTTTAAAAGCAACAAGTTCAAGCCCGACTTTATAATGAAGTATAGTGAGCCACGAAAGTATTCGAACGCCTTTTAAAACGGAATAACTTTCTTATAATTCTACCAAACCACCTGATTTTTTTTAATCAATTAGAAGCATTGGTTTACGAAATGATATGGAAAAAAGATTTTCCATAATTTTCAGGTTACATGCAAAAATAGAAAAGGCATTTTTTAAAACTTTTTTATATGGGCCCTTAATGAAAATTTAAGATATGTGTTTTGTAGATCTGTGTTAGTTATACACATACTGAAAATTTCATCGAAATCGATTAACATACACACGAGTTACAAACAGATAAAAATGGTGAAAATCGTAGTTTTACAAATCCACAGAATCGTGCATCTTTCGATGCGTGTCGTTTTTTCCTGCGTCAACCGATTTCGACGAAATTTTCAGTATGTGTATAACTAACATAGATCTACAACACGTATATTTTAATTTTATTAAGGGCCCAAATAAAAAAGTTTTACAAAATGCCTTTTTTATTTTTGCATGTAACCTTGTAAGTTATAATTTTTGGAAAATCTTTTTCGCATATCATTTCATAAATCAATGCTTCTAATTAATTATAAAAAATCAGATCGTTTGGTACAATTATATAAAAATTATTCTGTTACAAAGGGCGTTCGAATACTTTCGTGGCTCACTGTAGATTCTGAAAAACAAGTTCAGTGGCGTGAATGTACAGCATTCACCCTTTAAAATGAGCACAGGTAGAATATTCCAAGAGTTTTTTTACACGAACTTGTTCGTGTTCGAAAACCGACAATTTTCGAAGTAGCGTTCGTCATATCTGACCTAATAAGGCGCTTTGGAAATATGAATCACGGCCTCAGATTTCGGTGATTCCCGGGCCAGCGCGTCACACCGGAAGTTCAATCCTAGTTCGTCGAAGGGCAGACTTTTGTCCGACCGGTGAATGGCTATTGTAAAACGATTCATTCCCGGATGTCGGCCGCGGTGGGTGGCGCAAAAGTGAAACTGCGCCTGGCCCCGTATCTCGCCGCGTGTGTTTCCCCCCACTCCCCATCGATCGACCAATTATTTTCGCTCGTTTAATTGATCGCGCACCGCCAATATTGATCCTCCGTCTATTTTTTTTTCCTCTTCTCTCCGCTCTTGTACAGGTGCACGCCAGGCCAGTGACGGGGCTTGAAAAATTGAATCGGCAAGTTTGGAAAGGGGCAACATGGGCCGGGCTTTCATTAATTTCACCCCCTCCGTACACCCCCTCGGTAATTCGAATTTCCCTGCTAATTCGTCAGATTTGTACGCGCGAATCGTTAGCCGGAATCGAATCAACGCAGACTTACTTTCGTTTCGACGGTAACCTGATTGCGATTCTACGAAGGAAATTCTGGAATTCATATGCTCGCGGAAAATTCGTGGGAAAATCTGGTTAACTGGTACTTTATGTTGCTGTTGGTGGGTCATCGAATCAATATTTTGAGGTGGATTGGACGTTGGTAGCTAGGCTCGCCACGGATTGTGTTTGTAAATTACATTTAATACTTTCCTTATTTATATTGATCCTTTAATAATAGCGTACAACTGCAGCATGTGTATGTAATATTATTAGGTTGTTACAATTGAAATGACCGGTTTTCACATTTGAAACTTCCGGCCTTTGTAGTTTAGTTTTTCCACGACAGATGGGATTGAAGTTGTACAATTTGAAAAGTACATACAGTAATTCTTCAATCGAAGTCCCAACACCCGTGTTTTGAACGGACTTCAGTAGCGTAGAGAAGCTATTTTTTATGACTGCGTCTACCGCGCCGACCGCGCCGAGACTTCATTCGACGAGCCGAACATAGAGAAGGACAGAATGAAATAGGATAGCGTGGCCGAAGCGTGTCGCCGTCGCCGGCACAGTTTAAAGGCCCGTGCGTCATCACCAAAGTTGCATCTTCTTTACTTTCCATTATTTTTTAATGGAACTTTCGCCAACATATTCGTGGCATTTTTCTAATGCAAAATGACACCAAACACGATCTAATTTCAACTGTATTTAGTGGTTTAATCGACGATGAAAGTTTCGAACGCAACGAAAAAGAGCGTATGGGAAAGAAAGAGACGCGGACAGTCGACGTCGCCGGCACAGTTCAAAGGCCCGCGTTGTCGCTGTCCTTCCTTGCTCCCGAAACTGTCACCGTCGATTAAACCACTAAATACAGTTGAAATTATATCGTGTTTGGTGTCATTTTAATCAGAGAAATGCCAGGAATGAGCTAGTGAAAGTCCCATAAAACAATAATGAAAATTAAGAAGTTTGAGGATTCGATTCACTCGAGTCAATGTTGTAGTGTTCACACCGATATACCCGAGCCTAGATCAATCATCGCCGCCCTACGGCGCGGCGCGGCGCGGTGCGGTGCAGCGTTGGCCGGCAGTGGATTGAGTAGGCACTGGACTTCGTTACATAGGCGACCCAGAACTTCGATTGAAGAATTACTGTATCTCGTAAGTGAATTTGCGTGTATAAGATCATTAATATTGTATAGTATACATGATCCAAAATCGATTTTCGTTCACCATGGAAAAAAGGAAATTTGTATAATTTACTTGTACGAGTTCAAACTTGGACATACTGCGTCTGAAGCAGTGAAAAACATAAATGCCGCTTTCGGTGAAGGCGCCATTTCGGATCGGACCATAAGGCGTTGGTTTGAAAAATTTCGTTCCGGAGATACACATCTGGAAAATGAGCCTCGTGGACATATCGTGAAACCATAATTACTGATAAATACTGTCAGGAAAGTGATGGAATGGACGAAAAACTGCGTGTTCAACGGTCGGAATTAGTCAATAGACGTAGTGTAATATTGCTTCACGATAATGCTCGGCCACATATTGCGAGAGAAACAGTAAACAAAATTAGCGGAGTTGAAGTGCGAAGTTTTTCCTCACCCTCATTATTTGCCTGACCTGTCACCTACTGGTTACTAATTTTTCAAGCACCTAGATGACTTTTTGAATGGAAAAATATTGAAAGAAGAACGTGCTGTAAAAACTGCATTTGATGAATTGATTGCCTCACGTTTATTAGATTTCTACCAGAAAGGCATTGAGGCGCTTGTATCACGATGGAAGAAGTGCATTGATGTCGATGGAAATTATTTCAATTAATAGAATATAAATAAAGCTTGTACAATAAAGGTTTATGTTAAAGATTCAAAACGGCCATTTCATTTGCAACAACCTAATATATTGCATAGAATTTCTACACATTTCCAATTTTATTCTAACCCCTTAGTTCTCCAGTGACATCTACAATACATCAGAAAAGAAGTCAATGAAAATACGTTCAATCGAATCATGTTCTTATTTAAATCTTGAATGAAAGCTCACTCGGTTCTTTCTCTGCAGAATTGAATACCAAAACAAATAGCAGAACGTCTACATTTTCCCCTGTAGCATTGAATCCCAAGGGGGTGAACAACCCTTAAACTCCTCGAGTACTTAACAAAGCATTTTACTGCAGTATGGGGGACGTCACGGAAAAACTAATGAAAGGACGTCTAATTTAATTAAGTTCCTGAATCAATGAGCACTTCGCAGGTCTCAGTAATAACTGAATTAAGCTGCAGGTTGGAAAATCCCTATGGAGCCGGGAAAAAATCGCTTTGCACACGGGACACCATTCTTTAAGATGCGTCAGGCATTGTCTATCGTCCAGGCGGGGAGTCACGTGTTCCTTGACACTGGCAGGAAAGAGAAAGGGAGGGAAAGAGAGACGCTCGAAGGCCTAGAATTTTTGTCGAGCGAGACGTTCGACGCTATTATCCTGAAAGCTCGCGAGAGGATCCATTCTGCTCGCCTACTTCACGGAACAATGGCGGCGGGCTTTAAAACTGCCTTTAGCGGGGCTCGCGAACGCGCGTTTTAGCCTGTTAAATGCGCGAGAATTGTCACGGAGTGCTCGTAATTCCTGAAAGACCCGGGTTTGTTTGCACGTGCGAGCCAGCACGCACGGCTTAAGGCTTTTTCTCACCGCGGCGAGGATTATTTTCGCCGCGCGAGCGGCCCGAAGCGAAGCGGAGCCGAGCGGACCCCCCGGTACACACCGTCCGCGAAACAAATCGCCCTGATAACGACCAACTCCCTGAACCTGTTCCTGTAATCCGCCCCTGGGAATCGCACCCGGACCGAAAACCGGCGGGTTCTTAACGGGCATTCTTATTTAAACCTTGCCACTCTAATTTATCCCCTAACTGCAAGCTGTCTTCTTTGCTAAGGGGGTATTCTGGTTTTCCATGCTGTTTTTAACTCGTAGGAATTTTTTACGAGTGCCTTTTCCATTCGGAGTTTGTGTACATACAGTGGCCGAAATAATGATAGGTTCACTTCAATTTGTTGACATAATGCTGTGTTTAATGCAGTGTTTTTGATTTTATTTATTATTATTTATTCATTCTAATAAAATTAACAAAATACACAGCTCATTTGAATAACACAATTGTTAATTAATGTCAATTACAAATTTTCTATTACAACACTTGAACTTTTGTTGCGAAATAAACCATAAGTTCATTATGTAAAATAAAAAATTTAAAAAAAGGAAAAGAGAAATAATTCAGTACTTAGTTGAACCACCTTTGTGTTTTATAACTTCAAATATTCTGCGTGGGATTGATTAAATTAATTTTTATAATGTTTCTAATTTAATTTCAGACCACGCCTCTCTAATCCCATTTTTTAATTCTGAAACAGTGTTATACTGTTTTCCATTGTCGTGTACCTTTCCTGCTAATATTCCCTAAAGATTTTCAATCGGATTTAAGGCCGGACTCCTTGATGGCCAGGATGAAACTTCGATTTTTACTCTCTCAAAGTAGTTTTTAATTGTTTTTGCACGATGTATTGCTTCATTATCGTGTTGGAATATTAAATTAGGCCCACCAATCTTGTCGCCATATTCATCCAGTACGTATTCCAATAGTTCCTGATATTTTTCTGCATTGGTTTTTGGAGAGAACCACATTATCGGAGTCTCACCGTTTCAGCCGAATGCAGCCCAAACCATTACACATCCTCCTCCACGTACTCTTGTCATTTTTACATTTTTTCATCATGCAGATCGTGCCAGTAATATTAATACCCATCTGGGCCGTCCAAATTAAATTTTTTTCCATCAGAAAAAATCACCGTGTTCCACTTTTCGGTCCATGACATATGATATTATGCTAACTTTAATTTCTCCACCTTGTGGAATTTAGTTAGCGGTTTAGTTTTTTCGCTTTTTTATAATATTTAAGTGTCCCACTCGATCTCACAACTTGCTGTACACGTCGAATACCAACTGGCAAATATAATTAACTTCCCGATTCATAGGGAAGTTACTGTAATTACCCCGAAAATCGAAAATCGATTTTTTAGCAGATCTTCACGTTTCATGGTCATTGGAGTCATTTTAGACTATTTTTATCAAAATGTGTGTGTGTGTGTGTGTGTGTGCGTGTGCGTGTGTGTGGGTGTGTGTGTGTGTGCGTGTGCGCGCGCGCGTATGGCCGTTTCTATGTAATCAAATTTTTCGTTAACGTTTTCAGAAAAAGTAACAACGCGATCAGGATGATGAATGATGCAATCGATGTGCCCCGTCGTAACTTAGAGCTGATTAGATTTTGGTCCATATTGGTCAAGTAGTTTTTTAGATTTTTAGTTTTTTTTCGAAAAGAGTTGATTCTACAATGCAATTTATAAGGGAGCACGAAAATTTTCCACCAAAGAACCAAACGCAATTACATAAAAAAAAATTTTTTCTTAATTTTTTTTTAGATTTAAAAAAAATTTTTTTTTTAGATTAAAAAAAATTTTTTTTTTAACTGATGCTAATGTTACCGCTTGGAGTAATCGAAAGTTATTCCAATGCAACAGTGAATTTATCATCTCTACTCCCAAGAATACATTTTGGGAGAATATCGATGAAAGTACAAAAAAAACGATGTTAGCGATGTTGGCGAAGGAGTAACGAATCGGGAAGTTCTTTGTGTGACTCTTGGAGAGTCACACACCAAATAAAAAACATTAATATCAGTAGGCCCTACTAGGCATGCGTATCACTAACCCTCTCGCTCTTCGCGAGCTCGCGAAGCGAGCGAGCAAAAACAACCCTACTCGCGAGCGAGCGAAGCGAGCGAGCAACAATAGCCCTCTAGTTTCATTTTTATTTTAGAGGCATTAAGCATATTTTGCCGTGATTTTTGAAAAATTTTACCTTTGTCCCTCTGTGTTAATTTTTTTGAATGACCTGTAGATTTTTTACTTTTAATTTTAAAAAATTGTTTACGACATTTAATGAGCTTTTCAATCTTCTTGCAATTTCTGTGTTAGACAGACTCATATTGTGGAAAGCAATAATTTAGCCCTTTTCATTATCATGTAACGATTTCCCCGTGTCATTGTGCTCTAATAATATTAAACGAACATAAAATATTTTTTATAGTTCTTAAACTTCATAAATCTGTGTACATACCACACAAAAACGTTCAAAAAATTGCTCTATCAATAGTAATTTTTAAATATTTCTCCGTGAACCTAAGATTATTTCGTATCTCGTACTCGATAATTTTCAAAGAATTTTTGGAACAGGTACATCTTTACACTAATACTGTTGATAGTCGACTGACTGCTTACACAATGTGTAGAACACATTCTTGCGAAATAAAAAGAAATGCCACAGTGCACTTCCGAAAACAAAAATAAAAGTAGAAGCAGTAAACCAGCCGATGCGGCTAGTGAACCTATCATTATTTCGGTCACTGTAGTTATTGGTATTTGAAGTACATGTGCAATTTTTTTAAGGTAAAAATAATAAAAATTACGCAAGTTATATGATGTTCTTGTGACTTCTGGAAAACGTGAGTCGACATTTGACGAAACTAATAAAAATAAGGTGGTTTATTAATCAGTATAAATGTAGTTGTGGTACGGGCCAAAAGAAATGAAAAATCTTGATATTTTAAATGCCATCAGTTTGAAGTCGAATTATGGTTTTTCACAATTTTTTGACAAAAAAATGGACAAATTTGTTTCTAGGCCAAATTTGTTAGGAATTTTACGTCTAAATTGTAGTTGATTTTCGATCGTACATGAAATGTGCAACACGTTCTCAGGATGCGTAAAGATATACGAAAAGCGAGAAATATATAGCTGCTTGAAAAACGAGAAATTTCGTTGGAATCTAAGGGAGACAAAAATACCAGTGTTCACGCAGCGTCTGAGACTCTCTAGCGTTTCCAGTTCTCACTCGGAAATAATTTAGTTTAATAGAAGCTAGTCACAAGTATGAAGAAAATGGAAACACAAGGGATGTCCAGCATAACTGAATGAAGCAGTATCATCAGGTCTAAATAGTTTTAGATGTTCCACATTTCTGTGTGATTTCCGAGGATTCCTTTGTACAGACGACGTGGGAAGATTTAATTATTTTCCTTTGAAGACTCCCGATGAAAACCTATCAAAAGATTTAATTTCACGATTTTCGAAAAATATAAATTCGATTGACTTACACCATGAATGAGTAGATCTACAATGTGAAGGTAAAAAGACATTAAAAAAATTTACATTATAAAATTAAAATAATTGAAACAATACGTTTTCATCTCACTTCATTTTCTTACAATTGATTGAACAATTGCTTATGAATAGTCTGCGGATCTCTATGCAAAATAAAAATTGTCTGCATCGATTAGCAAGAAATAGAAACTAAATTGAATGTTAATTTTTCCCTTAACGATCTTGATAAAGGACAAATAACGGATTAAGGACAATTCAGCTATAAATGCATAACGATGCGCAGTCGACTTATGAATAATCTATTCCAAAATTTTGCCTGAGAATTTTCGGGGAACGGGACTAAAATGTTGCAAAGTATAATGATCCTGGTGATTAATTAAAGTGGCACTACTTTCCCCATCACGATTGTATCCCCTTAGCCAAGATTAATGATAACCAGGAGCAATTGAGAAGGCCAAGTCGAAATTCCATTTGCAAGCGATCAAGGGTAGACAAAACAGCCCTCGTCTGTTGGAAAGAGACGAACCACGCGAACGCAGCTAATTAGAGTTCGCCGGGGCGGTCTCTATCCGCAGTCTACGGAAACACGCCTAATTATACGAAACCGAAGCAACAAAACTCGCGCGTTTCAATTCCGGGCAAGTTTCACCCCCGAAATTCGACATTAGTTCTGTCCGCGCGCCCGTAAATTTTCCGTCTCCGGATCTCGGAGATTATTCCCAAGCAGGGTAGAGGCACCAGGGATCGTTGCTCGTACGCGACTGCGTGCCGAAATAGCAGCTGGCTCCCATCACAATGCGCCAAAACCGTAATCTCTCGCAATAAACGCGTGCGATAGTACCGGAGCACTCCCTGCGCCGCGCCCCCTCGTCGTCTTCGTTGCGTCAGTGTCGCTGCCGCCGGGACCGTCTTATTAAATAACCACGGACATGCCCGGGACACTCCCGAAAATATGAGTTACACACAGGAATTTAAATTTTCTCGCGAATTAATTCTGACATCGCTACTGTTCCTGTAGTATATAAAATGTTGCGTTACGAATTTTCAAAAAATGGTCACAGACATTTCTCTAGTTTAAGATACTTGGCCAAATTTTTTAACAGATACTGTTCACAACAAAACGTATATATTGATTTTTTTAATGAAACATAATTTCACACATAAAAAAATTGATGAAGCTCTCTTATTTTTCAACCCTTTTAAACTATGTAACTCTATGAAGATAGGCTTTGGGAAAATGGCTGCCACACGTCTTTCTAGTTTAAGATATTCGTCTGAATTTTTCAGCAAGCACTGTTTAAGCCTCATACAACATTACGTATATATCCATTTTTTAAGGAAAAATGTTTTAACGTACAAAAAAAATTTTAACATTCATTTAAGAACAGGTCACAACTAACTTAAAGTTCAAATTCTTTAAATTGCTGAAATAATAATATTTTTGTCACTCTTGTTCGCGATTCAGGGTGAATTCAGCATTGGCGCTCGCATGCAGGGCCAACTTTAAATTACTCCTACGCGCGTCCGCAAACTTTCATCGGCTTTCATAAGATACATAACTTAGAAAGTACTCCTCGGCTTGGCTTTATGTGTGCTCTCGACGGCGATGATCTCGCCGAAATTACCGTCTAACGCGCCGCTATCTCCTTCCGCGCTTCATGCAAGAACCATTCTGTGGGTTTCCGTTTGTTCGGTCGAACCACCGTACCGTTGCTACGTCAACGAAAAGACTTCCCGCCGACGCGTAACGACGCCCGCGCCCCGGAAAATTCGGCGGACGACCGGAAATCACTGCCGCCTGGAAAATTTTAACGACCTTCCAGCCGCCTCCGTAGAAAGATGCACGGATTGCAACGCCGCAGTGCGCTCGACCCTGGAAAATTCGTGGATGAGTGTTCTTGCTGCTGCAACCTCTCACGGGAAGATGGAAAAGGCGGGCGTGTTAATTTCTGGCGGAGAAAGTTGAGGGATCAAAGTTTTTTAATGCGAACGATTTAGGGTGGGTAACTTTTTGGAAAATGAGGGGCCTGAAGGCGTGAATTTTTGTGGTTAATGTACTTCCATGGTGGTAAAATCGAATGGAAAAATTGATACTAGTTAAGAAGTTTTAGGGTAGAAAATTAAGGGAGAGAATTTTTTGGGTTGGTGTCCTTCGAGGGTGGGAAAATCGAAAGGAAAAATTGATACTAGGTGAAAAATTTGTGGACGAAGTTTTACGGATATGTGAATAATTTGTAGCTTTGTAGTTTTCGGGTAGAAAATTAAACGTGAGAATTTTTTGGGTTAATGTCCTCGGAAAGATTGATGACAGGTGGAAAATTTTAGGGCGACGTTTTATGGAGATGTGGATAATTTGTAGACTTTGTTGTTTTAGGGTAGAAAATTGAGGGTTAGGATTTTTAGAGTCTAAGTCTTTACAAGGTTGATGGAAACATCAAAATTGCTGCTAGTTGAGGGAAGCTTAGGGCGAAGTTTTATAAAAATGTGGATTATTCGTCGGATACATTGTTTTGATGCGGAAAATTGAAGGTGAGAATTTTCAGGGTGAAACCCCTCGTAAGATGGAAAATTCGAGCACTAAATTGATGCTAGGTGAGAAAATTGTAGAACGAAGTTTTATGAATAGGTAGAAAACTTGTAGATTATACTTTATTGGGGATGGAAGTTCTAAGGGTGAAAAGTTTCCAGATGAATTTCTTGCGACGATGAAAAAATCAAATATGAGATAAAAATCAATATTATTGGGGGGAAAGGCGGAGAAATTTGTATGAAAAATAGGAAACGGTATCAATGCTTTTTATTGTGGAGACAGGATTTTAAAAAGAGCGATATAGAGTGTTTAATCTTATAGAAAATAGAAATTATATTTTTTAAATGTCTTAACTATTATGAAATTCATATAATGGAGTAGAAAAGATGTTAACAATGTTGCTTGAGCCAAGAAATGAAGTTTTGAGAGCAGAAAGTTTCATTTCACTCTTGAATACCTAAATACTGGTAAAATTAATATTCCTAAATGAATTAATGGTTGTAACTCGACCCTGTTGTTTCCCCAAGCATTTTCATCAACTCCCCGAGTGATTCTTAGAAGGATTCCTGCGAAAACTGTGTCAGTGAGAACAAAATTCCCTTCTGTTCAGAACCGACAACCACTGAATATGTATGGACACGAGACTTTCCGGTCGTCGAGGTTTTCTAGTCTACGAACTTTGCGTCTAACATTCCGTCTAGAGTTCTCTGTCTATTAAAAACTTTCGTCGCATTCATTTTCCTCTGTCTGCTTCATTTTTTATCCCCTCGATTTCCTATTTAATAATTTCTTCACTGAAGAAGGTTCCGTCGAAAATTTCTCTTCGTCAGAATATCTACCAATCAACAATTTATACTCTTCAAATATTCCACAGGATAAAAATGGTCGCACAACGAATCTCCCATCCTGAATGCTCTCATGTTGTTAAAAAATTACGTTTCCCAAATTTTTCGTTCCACGGGACTCTCAGCAAGATTTTCCACCCCTGTGGATTTTCTATCTTGAAATTTTCATCTCGTAACTTCCCCGTATATTGAAATCCCATCGTCATCGTAGACTGCAATTTTCATTGAACTATTTTTCAAAGAAATTTCGTTGCTACACACCAAGAATTTCTCATTTCCTAAGAATATTGTCAAAAAATCCCGTTCTTGAAGATTTTCATTCTGAATCCGCGTAATCCCGACTTATTCAGGTTTAGACTTCGTTCTTAAAACTTCCAAGCAGACACGAACTCACACTGTGAATTTTCCATCTACCAAGGACTGTTGAAAATTCTCAAATCTGCATTTCTCAGCTTTCAAAAGAGTATATATCATCAGTCGCTTTGGAAATGTTTAATTCTTCAAGTTTCCCTTTCTGTGTGGAGCTAAGAATTCACCAAAAATAATACTCTTCAAATTTTCCACCTCTAAAAGTTAATTAGTGAACACGAGGAATTATTTAACAAATGTATTTCTTTAGTCGCTGGTCATTACTTTAGTTGCTGGTAGTTACTCGGTATTAAGTGGAGATCGTTCGGCGAAGGGATTCGGGCAAAGAAAACCGGGGTTTTGATCGCGGGGGTGGTCTGTCGAATCTAGCTCGAAGGGCCAAAGGTCCCAGGCACTTGAAATTAACTGGATATTGAAATTAATCCGTTCTGAATGACCCGAGGCTCATCCATCTTGCCAACGAAACTACACAGCAGGCAAGCACCCCCGAAACTCAGCCCCGGTCGATTTTCCACCGATGGCGCGGCGAGTTTACGCTCATCTTGGGGCTACCGCTGTCAAACCCTGCAGCCATTACCCTTCGCAACCTATTCAATTACCCGGTTCCGCCTATTAAACTAGACGAACAAAGTAGCACGGATATATACATCTATGTACATATGTATAGCAAGCCCCTGGTGTCTTTCGGATGATCTGCCACCACATCGATTCCGAATTCTCTGCGCCACCGTTTGTTATCAATTTTCAATATTGACCGGGACGCTGTTAATTTGCGGACTTGATTGATTGCCGCTTGCTTCAGGGCGCTAGGAACACGAGCTCTATCGTTTAGTATCATTATTTCAGCCGACTGGGGATCAGCCGGAGCTGATGGCTTGGAGCGACCGTCAAAAGTTCGGAAAAATTGAGTCCGCTTTAGTATTTCTTTTTTGGAGATTCAATCGCGTTCGGTTTTCAAACGTTCGGAATTGGAAATGGAAAATGTGAATTATTTAATGCATTCATTGGACGTTGCACTAAATAATTTTTTTTTCATCATTATTTTGCCCTACTAATACACACCTCTAAAGAATTAAAGGATCACTTATACGAATCCGAAAAATTGGTCCCACTTTACGTGATCATAACTCCGTCAAAAATTGCCGTATCGATATCGTTAAACAACGATTTGCAACCGTGAAACCTCTAGTTTCAGATGCTCTGTGTCAAATTGTCGTTATGTCGGTTTCTTACAAAGTTATACCGAGATGAAAACAACATTGACAGTTAACAAACATTTTGTGCAACTTTGGCACATCAGACGGGGAGCAATACATTTTTTTCATAAATCGCGTTAATATGATTTGGAAGGGAAATCTTTCCTGTGTAAATTGTGTTGTTGTTGAATATTGTGCGATTTTTTTTATTCGAGTTATTCAACATTGAAGTAAATATGGGCTTTTTAATTTTAACTGGCTCCAGAAAGCGAAAAAATTATCGTAGAATCTTGTGCAAAAAAGCAATAGAAAGAGCGTTTCTTTCTCTTCGAGGCACTCCTTTTGGTTTTTCAATTTCATTAACATTTCGATATACCAGGTGTTTCTGAACATACACTTAAAAAATGCACAATTTCCATTTTTCCTTTAACTCGCTATATCTCGGCGAGAAATGATTGTAATACCATGATCCGAACGTCAGATTGAAGCAGAGATTATGCCGATTCGATTGAGTACCCCATGAACTCGCTGCGACAATTTTCTACCTATGGCAGCTGTGTTTGAAGCAGGGAGTCATACCGGTATAATACCGGTATAATACCGGTATACAAAATAACGGTATTATACTGGTATTAACCCAATAATCTTTATAGAAACCGAAATACCGGTATGACGTCATACCGGTAAATGGAAATACCGGTATATTTCAAGAACTTATACCGGTATTACACTGGTATTTTCGGTTGTACGTTGTACCGAAATACCGGTATGATACTATTTGGAAGTACCGATATATTTTCTGATATTTGCCGGTAATTTTTTAAATTTTCTTATTTTATTTAACAACAACAGCGACGACGCACGGAGACCGCTGCGGAGCGCGGAAGGCGGAAATAACACTGTCCAACACCAAATTTGTTCCCTAATTACTGTTGGGCCCTTCTTATAGAGTTTTTTACGCTGATTCCAAATCTGTTCTTAATTTTTTTCCTATACGCACAGTTTTTGAGAAACATGAATTTGAAAAAAAACCATATTTTTCAATTTTAAACAAATATTGTGGTGTTATTATAAAAGATATTAAATTGTTCTTTATAGTAAAAGATTCTGTAGACTTTCCCGAATACATCGATATCCAATATTAATACATTACGATTGTTTAAACATGTTTAAACAATGATTAAAGACGGAGAGACACCACTTTTGCACCAATTTTTGAGGATATTTTTCAATTTATCTCAAAAAATAAGGGTCCAGCGGAAAATCGAACTATACCATGAGATAGAGCAGACTTTTATCTTGAGATACCCCGCTTTGAAGTTTGAAACGTCGACGTTTTTTTCGAACCAGAAAGCAAAATATCTTCGCCCGACATGAGTTGCCGCCAGTGGCGCTCACCACTACAACGGTCGTTCGCCGCTCCGTATCCCGTCGCTGCGCCATATCTCGTCCAGAGCGCCACTGGCGGCAACTCATGTCGGGCGAAGATATTTTGCTTTCTGTTTCGAAAAAAACGTCGACGATTCAAACTTAACAGGGCGGCTTCTCAAGATAAAAGTCTGCTCTATCGAGTGGTATAGTTCGATTCTCCGCTGGACCCTTATTTTTTGAGATAAATTGAAAATATCCTCAAAAATTGGTGCAAAAGTGGTGTCTCTCCGTCTTTAACGATTTTTTAAACATGTTTAAACATTCATAATGTATTAATATTGGATATCGCTGTATTCGGGAAAGTCTACAGAATCTTTTTCTGCAAAGTACAATTCAATATCTTTTATAATAACATCACAATATTTGTTTAAAGTTGAAAAATATGTTTTTTTTTCAAAGCCATGTTCCTCAAAAACTGTGCGTATAGGAAAAAAATTAAAAACAGATTCGAAATCAGCGTAAAATACTCTATAAGAAGGACCCAACAGTAATTAGGGAACATAAAAAAAATTGAAATTTGTTGGACAGTGTCATTGAATACGCGGCAATGCCAAAGACACGCAGAATTTTTGTTTTTTTGCAAACTTGTTTGAACGTCGGGAGAGCAATAAATCCATTGACGTTCTTTGCTTTTTGAAGTCATATTTTATTAACATAAATAATAATTTGATTAACATAATAATTTATATAAGTATAAAATATTTGTTAATTTCTGTGATTTTTTAAGGGTATTATTTTGTTATTTTTTTATTTTAATAATTTCATGTATGTACGTATATATACCTTATGTTTTCTTTTTTTGTATTTTTGAATTGTTATAAATAAAAAAAATTAAAAGCTTCTATTTTAAGTTAAAAATATTAAAAACTACAAAAATTTTCTCGCATACCACGCCACTCTCTGCACAAAATAATACCCTTAAAAAATCACAGAAATTAACAAATATTTTATATTTATATAAATTATTATGTTAATCAAATTATTTATGTTAATCAAATATGACTTCAAAACGCAAAGAACGTCAATGGATTTATTGCTCTCCCGACATTCAAACAAGTTTGCAAAAAAAACAAAAATTCTGCGTGCCTTTGACCTTGCCGCGTATTCAATTATTTCCGCCTTCCGCGCTCCGCAGCGGTCTCCGTGCGTCGTCACTGTTGATGTTAAATAAAATAAGAAAATTTAAAAAATTACCGGCAAATATCAGAAAATATATCGGTACTTCCAAATAGCATCATACCAGTATTTCAGTACAACGTACAACCGAAAATACCGGTATAATACCGGTATAAGTTCTTGAAATATACCGGTATTTCCATTCACCGGTATGACATCATACCGGTATTTCGGTTCCTATAAAGGTTATTGGGGTAATACCGGTATAATACCGTTATTTTGTATACCAGTATTATACCGGTATGAATCCCTGGTTTGAAGTTAGTGCTTCACAGAAATTAGCGCGCCACGTACAGCGGCAGCCTGACATCTCTGAATACGCTACCGCCGCACCGGCCCACAGTGGAACATTTCGACCAAACTCGACTCAAAGAAGAATATGGGAAAAATAGGGAGATTATGGTAGTTTTTTAACGGTAAGAAAATTCGTTAAACATGTAGAATTTCAAGAAAATGTGGTATCTCCAGTATCACACGAGGAAAAATTTATTTTTAACATGCTGTATATCATTTCCCGTACATATTTTTACGCTGTTACACCGACCCTGTCGTGAGTGAGGGTCCGCGAACTAAAAAATTGCAGGATCGTTGCGGAAAAGGGAAAGAGGGAATGCTCAGGAATCGGGTGTAGAACAGGTGTAGAATCACCGAGCTGAGTCTTGTTACGTTATATGTGACGGTTTCACCACTTGTCTTTATTTTATTCTACAATACAACGTGCGCGTGGTACTGGTCGCGTCACGAATCACTCTCGCAGGGGAGAGGTACTTGATTACACCCGCGGTTATCTCGCAGGGGAGACTAAGATTACTCTCGCAGGGGAGAGGTTCTTTATAAAACTCGCGGTTATCTCGCAGGGGAGACTATGAACGCCGGTTAAAGGTTCACTTGGACTAGTATCTTCGCGTGTGTACTCGCAGAGGAGGTTACAACCGCAATTCTTCGAATCCGGCAGGGGGCCTATTTACACGTATCGATAGGAGCCCCCACCACGTTCATACACGGGAGCTCGCTTCGAGGTGTCTAATTGTCGCGTCAGCGGCGAGACGTCAAGGGGGGGTATTCGCGACACCGAGTATAACTAAATGCCGTTATACGTGTCTAACAACGCTGATTACAAATCTGGTCTCAAAATCTGTCTACGGCCTCAGAATTTTGCAAGGAATCAATTTTGTTAAAATTAAAAAGCCCATATTTACTTCAATGTTGAATAACTCGAATAAAAAAAATCGCACAATATTCAACAACAACACAATTTACACAGGAAAGATTTCCCTTCCAAATCATATTAACGCGATTTATCAAAAAAATTTGTTGCTCCCCGTCTGATGTTCCAAAGTTGCACAAAATTTTTGTTAAACGTCAATGTTGTCTTCATCTCGCTTCAATTTTGTAAAAACCGACAGAGCAAAAATTTGAAACAGAGCATCTGAAACTGGAGGTTTCAGGCTTTCAAACCTTTGTTTAACGATATCGATACGGCAATTTTTGACGGAGTTATGATCACGTAAAGTGGGACCAATTTTTCGGATTCGCACAAGTGATCCCTTAATTCTTTTGAGGTGTGTATGAATTCAATTATTTTTATTTTGAGAAATTAATGTTCTTTGAAGGAATACTGCAGAATTTGAGCGAATTGTGTCAAGTATTAAAGTAGGCTGTAAAGTTTGATGAAGAGTTACATGTTAAATATAACACAAAATGTGACTGCGGATTTTTATGGAAAATAAAATTTGTCTGTATTCATTTGAAGCTACAGGAGCCACACAGAAATTCGTTTCTCGTCGTCGGGGTAAAAAGGAGAAAGCAATTGCCTTCAGAATTTTCTGGAGCCCACGAGAATAATTACTGCTCCTGAAAACAATAAAAATGATGACCCAATAAATCCTTTTACCAAGAACGAATTAACAAGCTTAATGGATCAAATGATGCACGATATAAAAATGCATAAAGGACTACGGAAGGAATAAAAAAGTATCGGACAAAGGGATACAGATCGGGAAGAGAAGGGTTATTCTTCATAAAAATTTAAATTCATCGATATCGCTCCATATGGAACGGCCCTAACGAATGCGGGTCTGCATTGAAAAATAGAGGAGTCCTCCGGGGCTGGAACTTTCCCTCTCTCTCCCTCTCTCTCCCTCTCTCTCTCTCTCTCTCTCTCTCTCTCTCTCTCTCTTTCTCTCTTTTTGTCGGGAGAAGTTTTTAATAAATATTCACAATAAGGAATACGCAAACACGCCACTTTTATCTCCTCGCGACGCGGGTGTCCTGGTTTCGTAGTTCGGCCCCGGTTTCAATGGAGGAGAGGGCAGCGTACGAACGGGACGATTCGATAACGGGGTTTGAGAGCCGGCAGCGTGATAAACAAGTTTCGCGGAAAGTTTGAATTAAAGGGTCCATTGTGCTCGAATTAAAAAAGAAGCACGGATAACGCGCGCGCACAGAAGGAAACTATCGGTCCGAGGAATTTCTTCTCGCGGCTCCCGAGGAGATATCGTTGACTGACCAGTCGGCCAACCGTGAACGAGATTCCCTTGGCGACGGTGCAGGCCGTCATCGAACTGACTCTGCACCTAGAGAATCCGCAAAAGGGTCCACAAAAAGCTCGCCTAACGCGTAGAATTTCCCAACTTTTTGAATTTTGCTGCGAGTCGGAAAGATACAGACGATTCTATGAAATGCATTATACAATTTAAAAAAATTGTATTTAGCATAAGAGTGTCCCCAAAATGTTGTACATCCATGAAGAGATTCCTGAGGCCATTTGGAATAACTTTTCCATTTACGAAAATGTTCTCCACGGCGTCTTTAAGAATTTATTAACGAAAAACACGGACCAATCAGAGCACAGCTATTTGGCCTTGGACGAGCTAGACTCCGCCCACTGATTGCGCTAATTGGTCCATGCTTTTTGTTAATAACTCCTAAACGACGCCGCGGAGAATATTTCCGTAAAGGAAAAAGCTATTTGAAATAGCCTCAGGAATCACCCTGTCCAAGGAAATACATAATTTTTTGGACACCCTGTAGTATTTGAATGAATACTGGCGTTAGAATGGATGAGAATGGTCGGAATGTTAATAAATTGATGCTGTTAATTAAACGGCTATTGCAAACTCCGGAAACAATGCAACTGTAAATAACAACATGACGTCAACGTGAAATTGCAAATCGAAAAATGCACCGAGACTTGTAGAATAGCACGATCATACTGACACAGCAAACCGAAGAAGTGAAAACGATTCTACGAAAAACACATCGAACAGGGAATAGCAGAACGTCATCAAATTGGCGCTGCGAAGAAATGGAGAGAGAGCTCTATGAAAAATGCATCGAGACTGAAAGGTCTAACAGAATGCGTTGGAATGGATGTTGCGAGTTCGGAAAATACATATATTCTGCGAAAAATGCGCCGCAAATGCAGCGAATAAAGGCGCGTCATCCGAGTGACGTGGCAGATACCGAAATACAAGCGATTCCACAAAACCTGCACCGAAACTGCAACTAATAACGATTGTATGCATTTAAAAGTCTGGGTTAGTAAATACTAAGCGATCTGTATCCCAATGATCGAGATAGTTTTTTATTCCTTCTTATGACCTAATTCTTGACATAATTCGCTCGCATTCCGCAGTGTTCCTTGAAAGGAATTCATTTCTCGAAGTAAAAATACATCTTATTAGAATTACAAAATAATGATTCAGTAGCACATCTAATAAATGCATTAAATAATTCACATTTTTCTTTTCGTCCCAAACGTTGTATTTAGTATTTACCAGAGTTGGGCAAAAATATAATCAACGATTGACGACTAAATTTCTACTTCAATCGTTAATCGCAATTAACAATTAATCTCCTCGTTCAGTCGTTAATTGTGGTTAACGATTAAATACTTATTAATCGTTAATTGCGATTAACGATTATTAATCGTCAATCGGATAATTGAAATGATTTCGAAATGAAATACGTAATCAGAACTGTATGAATACTGAAAAAAATGTAAACTGAGTTTAGGTGTATTGTCATTTGGTCTATAATACAAACTCTGTTTACGTGCTTTTATGTTTCAAGTTATTATTCCTGGAAAGCTACGACCATGTTTTGCGTTGAAACGTGTTTTTGTTGAAATATATTATTATTTCTGTCAATTCTCCATCCCCTCTCTCTGTCTCTCTCCCCCTTCTTATTACAATTTATGGATAGACCTTGAGGCGATTAACTTCAACAATTGATTAAATCATCCGATTTTTCGATGATTCCTTTTAAAAAAGGAATAAAAATTTTAAAATTTTAGGATTAAAATCAACGATTGACGATTAAATCAATCGTCGATTTTTCGACGATTTCTTTTTTAAATCGTACACGTTAATCAATCAATCATGATTAAAATTTTAATCGATTAATGCCCAACTCTGGTATTTACTAATATTGGGAAAGCAATAAAAGAGAGAATTTAAGAGTATTTTATTTAACTTCATTGTTAGCCTCCTAACAACAGATTGCAGATCGAGGAACCGCGACCAATTCCAAGCAGAGCGCTCGAACAGCACAATAAAATTGTTCCCGCAGCGGTATTGCCAACTGAATCGGCGATAAATGTTTGCGTCTCGCGCGCGTGCGTTTAAGTACCGTGCGCACGTCTGACCAATAACGGTTATTTCCACTTATGGTAATGTTTTTCGTTGGTTTTGGTCAGGCGATAATGAGATCGATAAACGCAGCTGGCGCTGCAAGGGCGATACTTATTCCGAGTAGAAACGGAAGGCATTGCGACGTTGGGCGTTCTGCGACGTTTCCAATAAAATTCAGGATTTTTCTCGATCTGGGTCGACTGTAATTTAACAACACCCGGTACGTGAAAAGTTGTTTCGCACTCGATCGAGAATGCCTACAGCGTTCTCTCTCGCGAGACATTTTTATTTATGGATTAATTTACGACTGCTTTGAGAAGCAGCGCGCTCGCGCGGCTGATCGGTAGAAGTAATTACGTCAACGTCGTTAAAACGTCAAGTTTTTCTGCAATGACGCCGGTCGAAAGTGCTTCGCTGTAAAGTTTCCGCGGGCGTAAAACACGGAACTGCAATGGCCCCGAAACGATCGGACGCGGACATAGCAAATGCGGAATTCGCTGCACCGATTTCGCATTAGGTATATCGAGTGCATTCGGACGAAATAAAAAAAGAATGAACAAGCTAGAGTATCCGCGAAAGAAAATTTGAGTAAAAAGAACGCTTCGGGATTTATGACCGAGCGGAGGATCTTCGTGCAAATTTCCATTCTCATCGATTATGCTGCCAGAAACTAGATGTTTATCCGACATAAAAGTATAGCAAAATTATCATAATATTTTCGTCGATACACACGTTTTCGTTTCACGAGCTCACGCACGCCATACGTGCATAAAGGTCTTATTTATTGCTCCGGCCCGGCAGTTTTGCATGCGCGGCCACCGAAATGAGGATATTAGGCGAGATTCGTACACGGAAATGCAATTCTCCAGTTCAGATAGATGTATTGAATATGTAATTCGTAGACAGCGGATTTTATGCGTTTATGAGGGAAATGAGCAGGTGTAATTTGAAACAGTAGGAACGTTAGAAGAATTTAAAAATACTATTACATTATTTTCAATCTATTCACCGTATTAACCCTCATCCGTCCCTCGTGTCAATTTGACACAGTTTTCGCGAATTAAGGTTGTATTGCTCTGTTATTTGTCGGTAAATTTGCCCGAAACTTCGTGAGTTTTATTTTTTTAATGCGAAACACATGCTCAGCATTGTTCCTGGTAAATAATGATGTCAAAACTGCAAGTCGAATTTGTTACGAAAGAATCCCTGTGTGTCAATATGACGCATGTACTCTTACGTACTGTCGCGGAGATTTTCAATGAGAAATTTATACGGCATTCGAAAATTGAAGGATAATTGATTTTTTTCTAAATTAGAAGAAAACGTATTACTCATATAGTATGGAAATTTACACGGGACGCGATCGAAACTGCCACACAGAAGTAAAGCAGGGTCAACGCGTAGTGCTACAATTAGTTGAAGGTTTGGGTGGACGCAATGTTATGTGTGACAATTTTTTTACTTCACACGAATTAGTAATTATATTACAAAAACAAAAGATGACGCTTGTAGGGACCATACGAAAAAATAGAAAAGAAATTCCACAAATTTTACTCGATATGAAGAAGAAGCCACTTCATCGTTCGGAGTTTGTTTTTGACCACATACTAAAAGGTACAATGGCGTCTTATGTGACAAAAAGAAGACGATTTGTTATTATACTTAGTACATATCATACGTCAAAGCAAATAAGTAGTGAAGTAGATAAAAAACCTGAAATAATAAAATATTATAACGCTACAAAAGGAGGCGTCGCGTCGATGTTCTCGATGATATGGAGATGGTGGGCACATACAGATGTAAGCGAAAAACAAATAGATAGCCAATGGCAATTTTTGTTAATATGTCAAATATATCAGCATGAAATGCTTTTATAATATTTACTTCACTCAATGCAACGTGGAATAAAAATAAAAGATATCGTCGACGAATTTTTTTGAATGAAATTGGACATTCTTTGGTGCATTCCTACATGTATTACGTTACGCACACATCTACCACGAGATTCTAATGCGACTACACTTGTTGCACAAATACAGGGTATACCACCAGTGATTGTACCGTCTTGTAGTAATCGTATAATGCATACTCATCCAACAAAAAAACGAGCCCGATATCACATGTGCAAGAAAAAACCGAACGCTAATATACATAGTGCCCGATGTGATTTGTGTAAACAAGCATTATGTCCCACACATCGCTTTATTTTACGCGAAAATTGTGCAGAAACTAAGACACAGATGTTAACGCATCCATTAGAATACAAAAACATCGGAAAATAACTTTTCATCTTGTAATTTCGTCGATATTTTACCACTGTGTCAATTTGACACCGAGGGACAGATTCAGTTCGCGAAATGAGGGACGCATGAGGGATAAGAATGAGAATAACATTCTACTTCACTCCAGTTTGATGCAATTCGGGTAGAAAATTTGTATATTGCATAAAGATCCACTAGAAGTTCGGAATATGCACTGACGAACCTGTTACTTAACTTTCTCGTTTTATTTGCGCATATTCGTATATCATGTACAATACGTACGTTCGTATTTCATGTACGTGTGCATTAATGTTTCATGCACATATGTACGTGTACATGAATGTTTCATGGACATACATATGTACGTGTTTTATGTACGACCGATCCTGTTTGTTAATTTCAACCTTTCCCGTGCAAATTGTCCGATTAAACTTTTGCTTGATTTGTAAATCCTTCGTTCGTTATCGTTGTTACCTTTTGCCGATTCATTTTAACGATGTTGTTTGTTTTGAGAGCGTACGCGGAGGCGAGGAGACACTGATAATGTTTAAACACCACCTTTGTTTCGCACTCGTCGTTAAAAATATTTACAGAAATTGGGAGGATCGCGTATCCGGTTTGTTTTCCAATTACAATTGACACTCGAATTGCAGCAATTTAAAGAAAAATGTAATTTCACAACAGCGAATCGAACGAAGTAATTCGGAAATTTCGATAACAAGGCTGCCATTGTAATGAAAATTACAATGATGTAAATAAGCAGGAATATACTCGATCACTGCGAGCACAATCACGGAAAATCGTGCAGTAATAGTCGGGAAGAAAAATGAAGCAGCCGGAAGAGTGATTGTTTCCTGAGATTAAGACAAAGGAAGTTTCGCCGTGTAAAAATGATGAACGGTATAAGTTGCAGAATGGTCTCCTGGCGGGAACCGATATATTGTCGCAGTAATAACGGGCTCAGTATCGACAGTTGGCGCACAGGATTTCCAATAAAAAGTCTCCGGGGATAATTCGGATTGATCGGGTGTTCGTTAACTGGCCGGCTCGATCGATCCAAATTAATGCAAATGGAGCCGGCAGCAGTTTGATCAGTTTACAGGGGCAGAGCCGCGGCAGTAGTGTCGGTGCGTTATAAATCAGACCTAACAGCATCGGATTCAAACGTCTGACATAAGGACGTTTAATTGCTGGTTCTCCTGGCACATGTCGCGAGATTCCACCTTAAGACAACGATATTCATTGTTCGTCCTCCAGCAATGGCGGGCGAGACACGGGCTTGTTCCAACGATTTGCAAAACAAATCCGTTGTTTTGTTTATTTCTCTTTTTGTTCTCTCTCTCTCTCTCTCTCTCTCTCTCTCTCTCTCTCTCTCTCTCTCTCTCTCTCTCTCTCTCTCTCTCTCTCTCTCTCTCTCTTTGTTTGTCTCGCTCGAACGAAACATTTCAATCTGTCGGACGCGGAATAAAAGCTGTGTTCGCAGTGTCGCGTCGTCGTAGTCGCAGTATCAAAAAATATGAAACAAAACACGGTCGATTTTTCGAAAACAAACAGCACCTAAACGGTCGCGCTTTTGCGAGATTATTCTCCTTGCTGCGAATGATTTATGGCGGAATCATTGTACGGCAGGGGGATCGGTAATCGTTTTTGAGTTGTCGAGGGAAATTGTTGTTGGGGGGAGTATGTTTTAGTGTGTAAATAATGGTGGCTGTCGATGCTTTTTATTCGTGAATTCGTAACGTGAAATGTAACAGTCCGTGAAATAGTTTTATAGATATTGAAATAAAAAAAAATAACAATATCAAATATTTAGAGAACACTGTACTGAGTGAATTTTGCATCGAACGGTGTATTGAAAACCGGTGTAAACGAGAATTATGATAATACAATATGAAGGTCACAGTGAAGGTCATTTCAACTATCACTAAATTGAGAGTGTTCTACAATATTCAATAAATACAACAATAAGAAATAATGTAAGTTGATGTAAAGAAGTGCCCATGAAAAATACTTAATAACGAACCGGATACGGTTCTATCGAGCGCCATGTTGTCCTAAAAATCGTTGATATTGTCCCGGCGCGGCGCGGCGCCGCAAAAAATGGCAAACTCGTCGAGTCCCGTCGCAAACAAAGTTTCCCCGTTCGACTGTAGAAATTTCTTCGGGGGGAAAAAAAGACGCCTCAAACCCCGGGGCGAACGGTTTTCGATATTCAGTCGCATCGTCGGCCATCTTTCTTTTTTTCGTCTCCATATCAGGTCGCGATACGCGTGCAGGAAGGCGAGGGACATTCAGCTTATCGCCACCGTTCGGTTCTTCTTTTTGTATTCGGTGCTGGTACTCGTATTAGACGCGGATTCAATGTGGCTCTATATACCGGGTGACCCGCGACTCACGGCACTCCAGTCATTTTTTAAACGCTGCTGCACACACCCGTGCAATTTTCGACCGTTTATCAAACCGGAATTCGAAGTGCGCGACCATGATTTATAGGGTTCTTTTCGAGCTGAATGCCTGTCGCATTAGACGTGGATTCGGGGTCGCTGTACCGGGTGTTCCGAGAAATTAGTTTATGTTATCGGCGCACAGGTTCGATCAAAAATCAAGACAAAGCAATTTTGCAATTTAAAAAATTTTTTCTCAACGTATCGATCCAAGTATGAATCATCTTCAAGAGACTTTTGCGTCTGAAAAATACTGAATATTATACTGAGTGTTTCACAAGATCAACAATAACCAGCAACATAATTTTTTTACCGTACTTGCTATGTGTAAATTGTTTATAAGTGTATAAATTTGCAACTAAATTTGTTTCCTTTCATATAACAAATTCTAAGAATTGTTCTCATCCACCAAATAAACACTCAGTGTTTTAGAATTGTTGGTCAAATATTTTGAATGTCAATTGTTACCATAACAACAAATAGTTTATAAGCAAATGTGTTTGGGTTAGGAAAGGCAGTTTTCCAATTTGTATTTACCGCCAAGTATCGATTCAAGAACTTTTCGATCACCGTGTCTGATTGGCAGATTGTCAATATACGTCGTTCCTTTGTTTTTGCACTGGTTCTCTCTCAACGTTCACATGGTTCAGTTTAGCTCGTGCTAACATAGAATTCAGTTGCAAAATACACTTATAAACAATTTACACATAGCAAGTACGGCGAAAACATTATGTTGTTGGTTATTGTTGATCTTGTGAAACACTCAGTATAATATTCAGTATTTTTCAGAAGCAAAATTCTCTTGAAGATGATTCATACTTGGATCGAAACGTTGAGAAAAAATTTTTCAAATTGCAAAAATTGCTTTGTCTTGATTTTGGATCAAACTTATGCGCCGGTAACATAAACTAATTTCTATTAATTCGTTACGATAGACAAAACGGAATATTTACTTCATAAAATATTGGACGAGGATTTGTACGGTTCTTTTCGAAATGCAATGCAATTCTATCGGGTGTCCCGAGAGTTACGACCTGCTGGTAACTTCTCTAACACTTGAATATTTCTCAATCGCGTGTGTGAGAAGAAATCATGTCGATCAACGAACATTTTTCGTATCAGACATGGATTGAATGCAGATCTGCCGGGTGTCCTGAAAATTGCAGCCTCCTAGTAATTTTTCAAACACTTCAGTCAGAAATATCGTCGACCAACGTTTCCATACATGGATTTAACTCAACTGTACCGGGTGTCCGGAAAGTTTGGACGATTCATTAATTTTTCTAACGCTTCAGCAAAGTAACTCATGGTTCCGTGGTCGCTTATCAAGCCGGAAATCAGGGCGTTCGAGGCTTATTCGGTAAACACACCCCGACGTTACCAGGAATCCCTTCGTGTTTGTCCAACCCGTCCGCGCCACGTCTGACCTATGCGCATAGAAATTGCCATGTAAGCGGCACAGAATGGCGGGTAGTCAGTCGCCGGACGCAGATTTAGATTAGGCACGGATTAGCCCTGGGAAAACTGCTATCTACCGGCGCCGCGCCGCGTCGGTTCCGCTCTCCACATGCGATATCCGGCTGCGGATACGTCGAACCGCGTCACGGATATTGCTCAGACGACATCCACCCATCTACCCACCGCATCCCTCATCCCCCTTCCTTATCAAACTCCCTTTCCCCCCCCCCACGGACATCCCGCAAATTAACTTATGAAAAATGTGGCCCCGCCGTTCATCATACGGTCATTTGGGCTTGGTGCCTCGTCAAGGGACGAACCGGTGAGTTGATTATACTGGGTGTGCCGGAAATTGCGATGAGGTGGTCTGAGTGGCTGCATCAAGGCCGAAATACGCTGCGGAGGCTCTCCCGGTTAGTGGTAAATATCCTGCGGACGTTTAGGCGAACTAATATTTATCATATTCCTTTCGCTACTGCGAAACTGGATTTTATTTATTCTTTTTAGTTTAGAGTTTGTATTTTAACAATTCACACACAAATATATTTATATGCTATACAATAGGAATCAAATCTATGCAATCTAATTTCGTTGGTCTGATCTTATTTTTTTCTGAGGGTCTTTGACAGTATACAAGAATTTGTATTTTAATAGAAAAAAAATCAGAAAAATAATTATATCCTTCACACAGGAATTAAATCTACGCAATCTAATTTCGTTGGTCTGATTTTATTTTTTTCTGAGGGTCTTCGACAGTATACAAGAACTTGTATTTTAATAGAAAAAAAATTCAGAAAAATAATTATATCCGACACACAGGAATCAAATTTATGCAATCTAATTTCGTTGGTCTGATTTTATTTTTTTCTGAGGGTCTCTGACAGTATACAAGAATTTGTATTTTAATAGAAAAAAAATTCAGAAAAATAATTATATCCTACACACAGGAATCAAATCTATGCAATCTAATTTCGTTGGTCTGATTTTATTTTTTTCTGAGGGTCTTCGATAGTATACAAGAATTTGTATTTTAATAGAAAAAAAAATCAGAAAAATAATTATATCCTACACACAGGAATAGAATCTATGCAATTTATTTTCGTTGGTCTTGTTTTACTATCTTCTGAGTGTCTTTGGAAAAGCAAGGTTTCTTTCCAAACAATCTTTACAGGATGTACACACTACCACTTGACAAGAAAGAAATTAATTAAACCTCGATCGTATGAAATAAAATAAAAATACTGTAATATACTACCAAATGTAATGTTACGCAACAATGCGATGCGAATGAAATACAACTCGCCACTATTTCGCCGGATAAAAATGCGGAAGGATATTGGAAACTCATTATGGGTATACGTAAACCAGTACCCTTCCTCGATCTGCATAGAAATAGTAGATTTTTGGCGCACCTAATATAATACGACACATCAAGCCTTTGATTTACGAGAGAATTGTGTTCGTCTTGTTTTAAGCTTCGACTGTTCTTTATCCGATTGAACTAATAACTGTCGCGTGGAACAGATAGAAGCGATGAAATTCATTAGTGTTCTCTCGGTCAACACTTCCAGCAAATATTTGTGTCTATCGCCGACTGTAAATGTTTTCCTCCTTCCAATTGCCGTTTTTCGTTTTGGTTGGATTGTTGGCCAATAAAGCACAAATATTGGCTCGACATGCACGATCGAACTCGCGTCTGACCGTTGCAAGCTTTTTCTACTTACAAGGCATATTACCTTTTTGCGGATTTTATTAATTTTCAATGAATTATCGGGCATTCATTGATGGATTCAATCTTTTATCTTTACCAATTTTCACTTTATTGTCTAAAATGTTTGCTAATGTGTACATTTGTCTGTGTAATCTGTAATTTTTATTGCTACCCATTTAGAATATTATGAAAGTACAATGCAGGAGAATCTACAGAATGATTTCCCCCGGAAAACATTTGCATACCAATCGCGTCGCAAATTTAACCTAACAAGCTCTCCTGTCCCCTCAAGATTGGATCTTCCAACAAACGAAGAAGATAAAACCTAGCAACGATTCAATGAAAGAGGGACAATTCCAAACTATCGTAAAGCAGAAGCAAAACTCGAGTAACTCGATCCAGAAGGAATAATTATAAAGTATCACAGAGAGCTATGCTCAGTGAGGCAGAATAGAAGCCCGCGATATGATAACTCCGAGAACTAAGACGCGACTTTATGCCAAACGAGAAAGTATCCGCCGAAGACTTGGTCGCGTCTTCGGCGCAAAGGAACATTCTCGTCGGGCTTCAAATTGAAACACCGGGTCTGCGAACACCGAGCCCTTTGATCAGCGTAAACAGAATCGCGGAGTTAGATTGACACCGTGAAAATTGTGCGGTTTCGTGACATTTTGCGGCTCGCTTAGTATAGGCGAGCTCGGGCCGGAGTTTCCGCCCAAAGTGGACTCCGCCCTTCCCTCCCTTTAAGAGGGCCAGCCTCATACCTCCAGTATACTGAGAGCAGAAGCCCGATTCTTTTTTGACGGTATCAACAGTGCAGCATTTGGAGAACATATACTCTTAAAATTTTCATAAGCCTATTTGAAAAATTACAAAACTAAATAATAAAATAATTTTCTTCTAATCTTTACAGTCTCTAAAGACAAAGAGGAGACCTTGACGAACAAGGTTGCACTCAAAGTGCCGACATTTTTTTAATTTTTGACCATAGCCAAAGCCGTACTAAATGAATCAATCAAACTTTTCTATCCGAGGTTTTTTTAAAAATAAAATTCGGAAATGAATTCGTTGTGTAACTTTCAGTGAATTGTCATGAGAAATTTGCACTCCCGTGGGGTTCTTAGATAGGCCCGTTTGGTTTCATGGAAACCCGTGTACGGTAAGGAACCGTCCCGGCTGTAATTTCGTGGAAAGTCGGTCGAGAATGGACCGTGTAACGGAGTGCTTCGGAAAATTGGCCTGTTTGAAACTCCCTTACATCGAAGGGAAGCGCGGCGAACCACTTTTCAAGCCTTTAGCCCGCGTACCTTGGTCCATAACCAGCAAAAAATTAATCTTCCAACGGTTAAACTTCCGGCAGTTTACTGCTAGCAACGTGCTTGCATTTTCTCAAGGAACACTTATTAATATCGCCGCATTTTTGCTTCCCCTTAAACAACCTCCCTTGTCCCACCCGCGTTACTCTACTTGACTTCGGGATTTTAAATTGTCCAACTTTTCGAACGGAAGCCTGTTGTCTTAACTTCACACATTTTTTAATAACCGGAGTCTGCAATTTTGGGATCTTTAAATTCATTAAATGCAGACAAGCCTGCATACTAACGCGATAAACTGAATTATTAGCTGTACAAATAAATGCGTGGCACGTTCTTCATTAAATTATATGTATGTATGAATTATTCATTTTTAATTTACATGAATTTAAAATGCATTCCTCAAAATAAAAATTGCATCGCTTTTCACGCATTCAATGCAACTTACGAGTAATTAATAAATCTTCGCACGATACGGCATTCGAAGGGTTTAAATGCAAAATCAAATTGCAATTCATTGCGAATGAATTAATTTGTACACTTAATAATTTCAGACAATGAGGCATTGTTCGTAATTAAACTGCGGATTTTATGCATTTATGACGAAAATGAGATCAAATGCAAAACAATAAATACATTTACTAGAATTTAAAATTTCTTTTGAAGTCACAAAAATTCCTTAGAAATGAAATTAATGTCTGTGTGGCTCCTGCATCTTGCAATTGGTGCGGACGATTTTTATTTTCAAATCCGCAGTCTACTTATAATAGAATACGAGTTCTAAAAAAATTGTAGATGCAATTGTCTACTTATAATAGAATACGAGTTCTAAAAAATTGTAGATGCAGTTGTCAAGTTAAATTAAAATTATCCGAGCTTAGGAATATCTCGAATAACAATTTGAAGGGTTGAATATATCGATCGAAGCGTTAGTAAAGGGGATCAGCGTTTTATCTGGAGGCTCAGGCCTTTTCCGCCGATCCCCTAAGCAAGATCGTTCCGTTGCATTTCATTAACCGGTTTATCGGGCTCGGTGGCAGACGAGAGACTGGTACGAATTTACCGCAGGCGGCTGGAAAGAACTCCGTAATTCGGGTTAATCACGCATTGATTAACTGCCGGCAATCGATCCACATTAATGCAAATGGAGCCCCGGCGCGGTCTGATCGCGTTACTGGCTCTACTAGCCGCACTGCTACCGGATCGTATAAATCAGACTTAACAGCTTCGAATCGCCTACGTCTGACATACAGCCTGCCAAACTTGACCCTCACCTTGAAAACATTCACGTGAACAAGGCCTGCAACCCCCGGACGGGGGCAAACCTTTCATGCAGTCGATTTCATCGAAAATACCCCGAGCTTCATTTGAATATCGCCTCTTATCGGCGATGCAATCGTTTATTATTAGACTGCGGATCTTTGTGCAACACAACAAACGCTGTGCATGTGTTTTTTAAACATTTTAGCAAGTTGAAAATAAGATATTGACGCGTAGAGTTTATTTGCTGTTGATTCGAAGCATCCAATACTGAGGCCTATGACTGCTTTCAACCCTTAAAAAGGGGGCAGGATATTTCTGAAGTTATTTATTTTATATATTTGAATTTCTAACAGAGTCTACTAAATATGGATGTTGCTGTTTTCCTCTTATTGTCAATATTTAGCCATTTAAATAAACAAAGGCACACAAGAAGGGAAATGAAAAATGTTTAGTTGCTCGTATAATTGATTTTATTGTAACTTTGATACATAATTTATTGAGCTTCCAATTAAAATCAGAATAAGTTAGGAGCTCGTCATTTTGACTGTTTCGATGGGTCTAGTGTCAACAATGTTAAACGTTGCGGGGGAACTTTCCGGGCCAAATAGACACAAAAGACCGGAAAGAGAACAGTTCTTTGACGGACTCTGGGGGTAATTAAGAGTTAAAATTCCCACAGACAAGGGCTAAACTCGTAAGACTAATTGCGAAAACAAGTAGAATCGAGAGTAGAGTGGGTGTCAGGGAAAAATGCGGGCGCGGGAAATCCATCAAAGGAGAAACCGAACGGACCTCGGTGGCGGCTAGGAGCTTATGAAGAACTCTGTTTTCCCCGGGAAGCCGGTGTCAGTTAATACTGTAAACAAGAGCAGCC
This sequence comes from Lasioglossum pauxillum, assembly GCA_933228785.1. Classification (NCBI taxonomy): domain Eukaryota; kingdom Metazoa; phylum Arthropoda; class Insecta; order Hymenoptera; family Halictidae; genus Lasioglossum; species Lasioglossum pauxillum. The sequence goes on along the minus strand of OW121706.1, from coordinate 14,616,503 downwards.
ACGTCGCGATGCAATTTCCCGGCGGCTCTTCTCGCGATTACAAAGCCATTAAAGGACCGGTTCAGCGCAGCGCGCACAGGGTATGCAAATGACCGCTTAACGTTTTTCCTCGACATTTTCAGGTACTACCTGGCCACGACAGAGGCCGATTCCGCGGTGCAGCATCTGTACCGGATATCCGTGCACGGGAAAGACCGCAAACCGACGTGCCTCAGCTGCGACGTGGTCCGAGAATTGGACAGGGAGCAGAAGTGTCTCTACAACACCGCCAAGTTTTCAACCGATCATTCGCATTACGTGCTCACTTGCGCCGGACCAGGGGTGCCTGACATCACCATCTACAACAGGGTGAGTGGGCGCACCCCTCTTTCGACTCGACAAACCCCGACTGTGTCAAACGCACGCGACTCGCAGTAATATTCGACCACTTTCAGAAGGACGACACGACTTTTTGAATATTGAACCATTTGGATTTCTTGCGTTGACAAACAACAAATATTTATCTTCATTTTTTCCATGGTTATTTCAAGGTCACTTCGTGTTCTTTTTTTATGGAAGCACAGAAAGAAACAAGATCAACAAACGTCTTTGAAGTTACCTTGAAGTGATTCTACACTCCTCAAAAGAATTAAGCCCTAGTTCAGACACGGCGGAAACCGCGCGTTTTCAACCGCGCGATTTTTGTTTTTGATTGTTCGACCGCGCGGTTGCGTGTGAACGAATACATAAACGCTAATGCAAATAAGGTCCGCGCGGTTCAAATCGCGCGGATTCCGCCGTGTCTGAATGAGGTCTAAGGCATCACTTATGCAAACCCGAAGCATTGGTCCCACTTTACGTGATCATAACTCCGTCAAAAATTGCCGTATCGATATTGTTAAACAACGATTTGAAAGCCTGAAACCTCTAGTTTCAGATGGTCCGTTTCAAATTGTTGCTATATTGGTTTTTTACAAAGCTATAGCGGATGACCACAATATTGACGGTTAACAAAAATTTGGTGTATTTTTAATAAAAATACTAAATAAAAAATAATAAAAGTAAAAATTTTTTTGATAAATCGCGTTAATATCATTTGGAAGGGCTATCTTTCCTGTGTAAATTGTGTGGTTGTTGAATATTGTGTGATTTTTTTTATTCGAGTTATTCAACATTGAAGTAAATATGGGCTTTTTAACTTTAACTGGCTCCAGAAAGCGAAATAAATACCGTAGAATCCTGTGCAAAAAAGCAATAGAAAGAGCGTTTCTTTCTCTTCATGGCACTCCTTTTGTTTTTTCAATTTCATTAACATTTCGATATGCCAGGTGTTTCTGAAAATATGGTGTTTCAAATCTGTTCAACGAAAAAATTATTACATTAGTTTTGTTCACAAAAATCGATTTCTTGCAGACTCCTGAGGTTGCAGACAAATTTTGAGACCAGATTTGAAATCAGCGTGAAAAAATGTACGGGAAATGATATATAGCATATTAAAAAAAATTTTTTCCTCGCGTGATACAGGAAAAACCACATTTTCTTGAAATTCTACATGTTTAACGAATTTTCTCAACGTTAAAAAACGTTCGTAACATAATCTCCCTATTTTCCATATTCTGCAAAGTTTCAGCTTTAATTTAAAAAAAGTTTCATCGCTCTACCTCATTTCTATCGAAAGTTCTGTGATTTCGAATCGAGTTTGGTCCAAATTTTCCACTGTAGGCTGGCGCGGCGGTAGCGTATTTAGAGATGTCAGGCAGCCGCTGTACGTAGCGCGCTAATTTCTGCACTAACTTCAAACACAGCTGCCATAGGTAAAAAATTGACGCAGCAAGTTCATGGGGTACTCAATCGAATCGGCAGAATCTCTGCTTCAATCTGACGTTCGGATCATGGTATTACGATCATTTCTCGTCGAGATACATCGAGTTGAAGAAAAAATGGAAATCGTGAATTTTTTCAGCAATTTTTCAGAAACACCTGGTGTATCAAAATGTTAATGAAATTGAAAAAACAAAAGGAGTTTCTTGAAGAGAAAGAAACGCTCTTTCTATGGTGTTTTCACAAGATTCTACGATAATTTTTTCTCTTTCTGGAGCAAGTTAAAGTTAAAAAGCCCATATTTCCTTTAATGTTGAATAACTTGAATACAAAAAATCGCACAATATTCAACAACCACACAATTTACATAAGAAAGATAGCCCTTCCAAATGATATTAACGCGATTTGTCAAAAAAATTTGTTGCTCTCCGTGTGATGTTCCAAAGTTACACCAAATTTTTGTTAACCGTTAATATTGTGTTCATCCCGCTATAGCTTTGTAAAAAACCAATATAGCAACAATTTGAAACAGAGCGTCTGAAGCTAGATGTTTCAAGCTTTCAAACCATTGTTTAACGATATTTATACGGCCATTTTTAATGGTGTTATGATCACGTAAAGTGGGACCAGTTTTTCGGGTTCGCACAAGTGATCCCTTAATCCTTTTGAGGAGTGTAGATTTCAGATACGAACAACCTGTATACATTCCAAACACGCATCGCTTGACTGCAGATTTTCATGCAAAGTAGACGCGATTGCATCAGTTGCAACAAGCAGATGCTGAATAAGAGTTTAATTCTGCTTTTTGCAATTTTAATAAGCTTCTTTTGATCTGTCTACTGCTTCAGATTGTATATGCTCATTTTTATCATCAGTTATGCAGTATAGGAAGGTACTAAATAATTTTAAAAAATTAAGCATATATTAACCGTACAATTTTCTTCAAACTACTGTACAGTTGTCTCAGAAGTTCTTCATTTGGCGCAAAGATCCACGATCTAGATACAGTAAACACAATTAATTGTCTTTTAATGCCAACGTGAAATATATTGTCCCAAAGTGCACACTAGTGCTGAGAAACCTTCTTATTCCGTATCGGTCGTATGGACAACGCACTTTGGTAGCTCGAGGTGGCTGACACTGTCATTTACAACACACCGAGTGAGCCCCTCGTCCCAAAAGCTCTCGCGGTGTCGAACCCATCCGTTCCGGATCGAAACGGCGCGCGGCGCGACGCTGCACCGAGAATTTGTTTCGCCTCGCGACGATTGGTACGGATGGCCCCTTCATTTCTCAATGTTAGCAGCTACTACCAACACCAACGCAACAGTAGTCCGGTTTGCTTCCCGACGACGGCGACGACGACGACGACGACGACGGGAGAAGTGGATTTCTTCCTGTCACGGAAGCCCGCCGGATCTCGGCGAAGCTACCCTAAGAGGAAAATTTAATCTTCTATACTCGCCGAGAGCTCTTGTTGCCCTCCTCCTCTAAAGAGCTCGCGTACTTGAATCCCAGCAGGATTTCGGGGCCAATGGTCAACCTGTGGGCTAAGGAATAGTGTAGTATGATTCGCTGTAATGTTGCATTGGTGTAAACAGCTTTAGAAAAGGTTTATAAACGCTCCGAAGCATTTGGTAAATTTTTTAACGGGTTCAGACTTCGGGCTGGTGTGAGTGTACAAAATGTAATAATTTTTGGATGGACTTAGCCAATTTGTACAAATTTATCGATAGAGTTACGTGGTACAGACAATTCATACAAATTTATCTACAGAGATACGTGGTTGTGTAAATTGCCCAAATCTGTATTTTTATACACAAGTTTAAACTGTCTGTGATGGAAATTGTCTATAAAAATACGAACTTGTAAAAATTCTCCGAATCTGTATTTTTATAGACACATTTGTATAAATTTTCTGAATCTGTCTATAACTAAACTCGTCGATTTTTAAAATGTTGAGGGTGAGAAACGTGATTTTCTTTCATTCATCAATACGTTTTCTTTAGTCCCAGAAAAATGCATCAAACTCTGATAGAACCTTATAGACCACAATTTTATTCTGTGTCTTTTAGTCACTTATTTTTTCCATTTTTTCCCAGTTTTTCTAGTAAGTTTTGAGTGAACATGTTGCGAACTAAATTAGACTGCGAACTTTTATGCAAAATAAAAATTTACTTTGTCAGTTATAAGACACTGAAACCATATAAAAATTTCATTCTATTTTCAACAATTTTCATAAATCGAATATAACATATTGACGTTCTGAAATTGTCTTAATATTTTTACTGTTTCAAATTACATCCATCCATTTTTGTCATAAATACATAAAATCCGCAGTCTAGTGATTATGTATAATAACCATTTATGCATAATCACCGGATTAATCGCATTTACCGTGACATATACACTGCCTTGAGTGGAACCATTTGAATTTCATCAAATTTCGATTTTCATTGAGCTCAACGTTACCAGCTAGTATTTTCACAGCAGAGAACAGGCAAAGAATAAAAATTTCTTTGGCATAGAATTGACCTAAATGCCCGAGAGCAAGCAAGTCGGAAATGCGATTTCCCTTTTGGACCGATTTGTTTGGTCCCGTTTCCGTCGTACAGGTTCGGAATTTTAATTGAAGGGAGAAGTTCGGACAGGATAGTTAGGTTAGCTTTCTCCGTGGAGCCACTTTGATCAACGAGCACTGTTTTCCCGATCTATGTGGAAAGTTCATTCGACTCCGAACGACACATAACGACGTTGATTTTTCGACGTTCGCGAAAAGTTCATCCTAGTTTCTTTAACGGAATTAGATTCGTCTGCTTGTTAGAGGAGCCTTGAGAAGGTTACACGACGGTCTCCTTAAAGGGGAAAAATTTAATCTTCTTTTCGGCAAAGAGTTCTATTGTCTCTGTCTCTATCACTTCTTTTTGCGCAGCCGGGGCGCTTGATCTTTCGTCTAGAACGGCGAGAGAAGGAGAGTAGAAGGAAAACTTTGCTTCTTTGTCATGTAGATTGTCTTCGCTCGGTAAATGAGCCCCATTAAAAGGAAAATGTTCCTTTTCGCGGAAGCTAAATCTACTTCGAGCTAAACTGGCCTTCGTTTTTGTTAGTCTGCAGTCTTCCCCGCTTCGTCCCCCGTGAATCTGCTTTTTTCTTTCCGAAAGAGTTATCTCCCCTGAGCTGTTAGATTATTACGTTCGAAATGGCGGAGTCCGCTGAGATATTGGACTGCGGATGTTCGCGGACGATCATCATCATCGTCCACTATAGCAAATTTTTGCTAGATTAGTGCCCATAGGTCTCACTGCTTATTTCTAGATTAACTAGTTTCATATTTCATGCTGCAGTAATATCTTCACGTTAGTCAGTCTCTCCCATTACAATTTGTTTTCCAATTCTTATTTATTAAAGGGTGATACGCTGTGATTAAAGTATCTATCAATTTAGAGTGACTTCTTCATTATTAGATGATGAGGAACAACTTGGTGTCCTCTTTTTCTCAGTACACGACTGATCGTTACAATTATTTAGTAACTAAGTTTCGCCCGCGACTTGGCTCGCACAGGAAACCGTTTAATACCCTCGGAAATTCATATTGTTTCTCCATAAAACCTTTTAACCCCCCATTCACCCCTATAGAGTTTTAATTTCATGTCGCCATCTTAGATTTCAAAACCCCTTTTCACCCCCTTAGGGGTTCAATTTTTTAAAATGCCGAAATATGTGTTTGATTATATCAAAGAGCATTAAGACCAAGTTTCAAGCAAATCCGACCAGAAATAAAATATTCCTCATACAAACGTTGCAACCCCTTTTCACCCCCTTAGGATTTGAATTTTTTAAAATACCGAAACAGGTGTTTGATTAATTATATCAAAGAATATTAAGACCATGTTTCAAGCAAATCCGACCACGAACGAAATATTCCTCATACAAACGTTACAACTCCTTTTTAACCCCTTAGGGGTTCAATTTCTTAAAATGCCGAAACAGGTGTTTGATTAATTATATTAAAGAGCATTAAGACCAAGTATGAAATAAATCCGACCACGAACAAAATATTCCTCATACAAACGTTGCAACCCCTTTTCACCCCTTGGGGGTTGAATTTCGAAATATCCTTTCTTATCCCTTGTATACATCATAAAGGAAACCTCTGTGCAAAATTTCAGCTTTCTAGGTCCAAGGGTTTAGCCTGGGCGTTGATCAGTGAGTGAGTCAGGACTATCTTTTTATATAATATAGATTTCTGGAGGCCAACTCGGAATTAAAACAAGCTCAAGATGCAAAATTAAATCGCAACCAAACTATCGTAGAAAACTCAAGAATCAACTTACGCAATAAAAAGAATCGAATTCGTCAAAAATCTTCTATGGCCGACAGATTTATTAAAAATGAAAATGACTTTCGTCTTTGAAAAACACGGCCCGCAGAGTTCAGTTAGCTTACACTTTTATTTCCGTATATTTTCTCAGTTTTTATTTTTCGGTTCACATTTTTTCTTTTTTTGGTCCACTGTATTCGTGTTGTGTTCATCGTTCCATCCGAGGTACTTCTATCCCTGCTCTATAATTCCATTTGACATATTACATTCCGTCGCGGGACCGTCACCGTAACACTCCACCGTACCGCCAAAAGTGCAAACTTCATATATTTCAGCGGCAATATTCCATCTCCCCGAGGACCGAGACACGAATTCGTTTCGTTTGCACACCTCACGGAAATCTGTTTGCTCTGGTCTCGACGAATTTTAATTCCGGGTCACGTGGTTCATGCTCGCCGATGGAACATTCGCTTACGAAAATGTATAGCCGATTCGATAATCGGAAACGAAAATTACTCCTGCTGCTGATTAAACGAACGTCCCCCTTTTTCCATGCTGTCCTTGCCATCTGCAAAGTAAAATCAACAAAATTATCTCCGGTAAGAGCCAGTCTGATTAAACGAATTCGTACTATATTTTTACGTTTATCAAAAGCACAAAATTTTAATGAAACGCGCATCATCTTCAATATCATATCGAACTAATTAAACGAACCAGTTACATTTTTGCCTACCATTTTTACATATGTAAAATTAAAAGCACAAAAAATTCGACAGTGCTACTACATGAACTAAAGGAACAAGAATTATTGATAGACTGTGGATTTTATATATTTATAACAGAAACGAGTAGCTGCGATTTAAAACAGTAAAACAATTGGAAGAATTTATTGTTTGTTTCGAAATATATAAAAGAAAAGGATATTAAAACTAAATGAATTCCACGTAATGATGAAATAACAATTTATTAAAACGATTGCAATTGATATGCTGAAGATTTTTACTTTGCAGAAAAATTCGCTATATATTTAGGAATATTATAGTTATATTTAGGAATATTTAGCTTTATTTAGTTTTATTATATATTTATTATACAGGGTCTCCCAGACCACCGTACCACCCATTTACAATCTATAAAATAGGTTATTTTCAAAAATTCAAAGTGTTTCTTTTATAAATCAGATGCGCTCTATCAAATGGTGATATTTTTAACTTCCGGTTCCGGCCGGAAGTTGGTGATTGAGACCGGAAGTTACATTTTTTAAATGGAACATGGTATTTTTTTATTACGGATTCGGATTCTATGCGAAAAAACCAGAAACTGTTGTCTGAAACATTTATTCGAAAAATGTCATTTTATGTCCTTTAAGTAACCTTCAAAATCAGTCTTGGCGAAATAATGTTTTCACTATCTGTGTAATATAGCCCAATTTGTTTAGTCAAGCAATGAACTTTAATCAATAAAATATTTTCCACTTTGTTCGATGATCTTTTGCCATCTTTCTGGCATCTTTCTGGGTTATGCCAAGAGCAGATAGTGAAAACATTATTTCGCCAAGGCTCATTTTGAAGGTTACATAAAGGACATTTTTGAAAAAATGTTCCAGACAAAAGTTTCTTGTTTTTTCGCATAGAATCCGACTCCGTAATAAAAAAATACCATGTTCCATTTGAAAAATGTAACTTCCGGTCTCAATCACCTATTTCCGACCAAAACCGGAAGTTAAAAATATCACCATTTGATAGAGCGCATCTGATTTATAAAAGAAATACTTTGAATTTTTGAAAATAACCTATTCTCTAGATTATAAATGGGTGGTACGGGTGATCTGGGACACCCTGTATATTTATTATTTAGTTTTAGGAATATTTTAGGTTAACAATTTCCTCCATCCTTGAAATTTGCATATATTAGATAAAAGCACAAAACTGAGAATTTGTATAAAACTTTGCATAAATTCGGCCAAGAACTACGAGCAGCATTAAATTCGCTAATGATCCACATTTTAATGATATGCTCTCTAAAAACAAAATAATAATAGTGTAATAAACACTCGGAACAATTTATCCGTAAGTAAATTAAGAATAAACCGAACGAAGTAAATTTAGCGCATTTAATAAATATATATTTGCTGCGAGAAACCTGAAAAGATTGAAATATCGATTTTGTCGCGTTTCAACCAGGTTTCCTCAAAGTTTGAGGTTTCCCCTTTGAAATTAAGTGATCAGGACGCAATCGGGTCGGCCGATTAGTAAATTTCCTTCGATGGTAATTAATTGCAAGTTTGCCGGTGGTTCGTGGAACGGCTCTCCGCTTTTCACCGAGTAATTTTTTAACGCTCGATAAACCCTCGTTTTTCCGGTCGCGTAAATCGACGGATAATTCCTCTCCGGTCCTCACCGCTAGCGGAATTCTTTCGTTGTTTAGGGGTGCGATGCGCGCGTTCGCTTAATGATGCTTTTGCTTATTATTTTTACAAGCGTGCCCGGTATAAATCGGGATTAACGCTTTCCCCCTAGGTCCTTCAAACGATGTACTTTAGTTGGACAGAACCGAAAAATTTTATTGCGAAAAAATGTACTAATGGGTTCCTTTGTAACTATTGGTCTACATCGTCCAAGTGCTCAATTATTTGGAGATCATTTCGTATAAAATAAAATACAAATTTTGAGAAACGGGAACCAAATAAAAATTTCATTGGCTCTTTAATAGTTTCAATAAAAAGAAAATAATCATCGGTTGTCTTAAATCCTTTCAATTTTTTTTTACCGGACAGCGGATTTTTATGCGAAATAGAAATTGTTTATTTATTAATTGCCAGATACGGTAGCTATTTCTTTTCTTAACAATTTTGTAATATTTATTAAAATTGAAAGACATAAAAGTGGTACTTTGATCAGTGAAGTTCCTTAGAACACCGTGCAGTGTCGAGAACGTTCCCAAGATCTCCAACGCGCGTTATTCGTCTAATTTTCGCAGGAATTGGTGGCTAACGGATTCCCACCCTCGTTAGTTACGCTCGGGGGTGTAATTCTAACCGCCCCCGCGACTAGGTAGACTCCGGAGAGTTTTGCTGTCGGGGGTGGAATCGATGGCTATTGGAAAGTAAGCTGTCGGGGAGGTCTCTCCTCGAGGTTTGTATCCTGCCCAACGGATTCGACTCTCCGGTGTGCGATTCTCAAGTGAGCACGCGGCTTAAGACTCCTCAATTTCGCCTGGGCCGACGATAAGTAAAGCGGAAACGCTTCAATGAGACTCGAAACTACGCCGAATCGTGCTATTCGCGAGAGATACAGCAGTCCGGCTCCTTTAGACTACAAACGCTGCTCTGTGAAAAGCCTGATGGGTCTGGGGTGACCCATCAAACGCTCAGTTCATCGGTGAAATGCTCCATCTTCTATTTTCTATACGGTGAACAATTTATTTTGAATTTAAGTTAATTTATTGGTTCATATCAAGTCTCTTTAGTGTTCCATCATTCATCACTTCGCTACATGAAATTTCGCTTAAACTTTTCGCTTTCCTGTAGAGGACGTATGAAGGTCAACATTATTTTTGCACATCTAACCACATAATTTTTTTGCATTGATCTATGCAGCTCGTAGTTCCCTGTAAAAAATGGTTAACCTTTTTAGACATGACCGTTTTTCGGCATGAATATTAAAAAATATGTGGTTCTATTAAAAATATAAGGCTGCCATTCATATGTCCTCTACGCCCCTACCTATGAAATAACTATTGACCTCAAATTACGTCCCCCTTCATATCGTAAATAATTGCAGAGTTATTCTACGGATAATTTTACACATAAATTTTCACAAAGAAAATTGAAATTTTCAAGGTAAAAATAACCACGACAATAAATGGTCACAATTTCACCTTTACCGAAATGAAAGCCATAAACTACACTCCTCATAAGAACTAAGGGATCACTTGTGCGAACCCGAAAAATTAGTCCCACTTTACGTGATCATAACTCCGTCAAAAATTGCCGTATCGATATCGTTAAACAACGATTTGCAACCGTGAAACCTCTAGTTTCAGATGCTCTGTGTCAAATTGTCGTTATGTCGGTTTCTTACAAAGTTATACCGAGATGAAAACAACATTGACAGTTAACAAAAATTTGGTGTAACTTTGGAACATCACACGGGGAGCAACAAACTTTTTTGATAAATCGCGTTAATATCATTTGGAAGGGCTATCTTTCCTGTGTAAATTGTGTGGTTGTTGAATATTGTGTGATTTTTTTTATTCAAGTTATTCAACATTGAAGTAAATATGGGCCTTTTAACTTTAACTGGCTCCAGAAAGCGAAAAATTATCGTAGAATCTTGTGAAAAAAACCATAGAAAGAGCGTTTCTTTCTCTTCAAGGCAATCCTTTTGTTTTTTCAATTTCATTAAAATTAGTTAATTAAACTTGTTTCATTAAAATTACTTAATTCACGAACGTTTTTTAACGTTGAAAATATTCGTTAAACATGTAGAATTTCAAGAAAATGTGGTTTCTCCAGTACCACGCGCGAAAAAATTTTTTTTTAACATGCTATATATCATTTCCCGTACATTTTTTCACGCTGATTTCAAATCTGGTCTCAAAATTTGTCTGCGACCTCAGGAGTCTGCAAGAAATCGATTTTTGTGAACAAAACTAATGTAATAATTTTTTCGTTGAACAGATTTGAAACAGCATATTTTCAGAGACACCTGGCATATCGAAATGTTAATGAAATTGAAAAAACAAAAGGAGTGCCATGAAGAGGAAAAAACGCTCTTTCTGTTGCTTCTTTGTACAAGATTCTACGATAATTTTTTCGTTTTCTGGAGCCAGTTTAAATTAAAAAGCCCATATTTTTAATCGCACAATATTCAACAACCACACAATTTACACAGGAAAGATAGCCCTTCCAAATGATATTAACGCGATTTATCAAAAAAATGTGTTGCTCCCCGTGTAATGTTCCAAATTTGCACCAAATTGTTGTTAACCGTCAATGTTGTCTTCATCTCGCTATAACTTTGTAAAAAAGCAACATAGCAACAATTTGACACAGAACATCTGAAACTAGAGGTTACAGGCTTTTAAAGCATTGTTTAACGATATCTATACGGCAATTTTTGATGGAGTTATGATCACGTAAAGTGGGACCAATTTTTCGGGTTCGCACAAGTGATCCCTTAATTCTTTTGAAGAGTGTATGAAAGCCTTGGTCTTTAAAATAAACAATAATCAAAACCAGAACTACTCACAATAGTAATCAATACACCCGCTAGCACCACCGTCAGCGATCGCCAATCAAAAACAGTTCGCCGATCTCCCTGGAACGCGTAAAATCGCATCTCTTACAATTTTGATCAACTTTTGAAGCAGACGGGGCCAATGAATTAGCAAATCAATTAATTCGGTAACTTCAAGTTTCTGGAGTTGCCAATAATTCGACAGCCGACGGAACGGAATACCGATCAAATTCCCGGTTTCCATTTTCGCGTGGCGAACAGAGCGGACACGTACCGTCCGCTCGCACTATAAAAATGAATTCGTTCGCGCTTCATTAAATTCGGCGCTTCGCGAAATTTTGATTGCTGCCGGAACAAACTGTCTCTCGAAATCGCAGGAAATGTTCCCGAATACTCGGAAGCGCGTTAACACTTCGAGGACGATCGATACGTGGATAAACGGACGTTGGCCCGGACGGAATCGGAATAAGATTAAAAGAGAAAAAGTTATTCGCGCGTGGATAAATACGGCGGCGTTGATCCGCGGGGAAAACTCGGCGGACCGGACGCTCGAGGAAAATCCCGTTCCATTTCGTTCCATCATCGGGTGGAAAAGTCGCCTCTACATAAGCAGGATAACTCGATAAATCGGTGATATGCTCTTCGCGCGCGCACCCCTTTCGCTATGGTTGTTTGTCAGCGTCCGGGGCTACCGACCTCACCGTTCCGGTTGCTATGTTTTATGCCGCCGCTTATTGTTAGAAACGTCCGCGGCGCGGCGGTCGTTGGAGGAGAAACAAATCGACGACGCGACAGATTTAGACGCAACGGGAAAATCCCCAGGGCTTGAATCCGAACCGGTGGATCCTCGATATTCGAAGTTCTTGCGGATTTTTCTCGCTCGTACCGCTCAACCTCTTGGGACATGTACTCTGCGGCCGATTTTATTCCGCTACCACAACAACAAAAAAACGAAGAAAGGTTATTTCCAAAATGTTTGCTGACCGTCCAAGTCTCGAACTAGAGAGCGCGGTCAACGATAAGTGAAACGAAACCTAAAATACTGTAACTTTACACGTTGATTTGAAACTTTCCCTAACAGATGCAATTTACGCTAAAGAATGTTAAGGTTAGTAACTTGACACGAGCTGTTTGGCCCAATTTTCACTCGCGGTTCACCAGGCCTATTTAATTAACTTCTCATTCCGCGCGAGATTCTTCGGAGTCCGCAGTACATTTTCATTCTGCTATTTTTCCCGTATTATATGGCGTCCGTCGGTCGGATTTCAATTAAACTGTTCGACTTTTTACCGCGGCCGGACCTGTTATCGCATTCACGTGGAAGATTGCCCGAGCGTCACCGCATTGAAAACATTTTAATGAAAACTGAAGTTTTTGCGCGGTACAGTTGAACGGTATTTCCCCCCGTGTTTCATCCTCCCGCGCGCAGATTTCCATTTAATTTCATGATCTTCTTATTCGACTTCTTCCCGGGGAAATTTTTTCCATTGATCGCCCGGAAATATTTTTCTTGTGGACGAACAATTTTATGAAAAAATACGCTGAATGCCGGTGGGTCGTTTCTATCGTTCGTCGTTCGACGGAGCTACTTGACGAGAGGTCGCCGGTGCGTTTTCAATTAATTTGAAGTGTCGCGTTCGGCCGAATGATTAATAAGCGGAGCTTGCGTATGTTTGCGCGGGCGCGCGCGCCGCTCGGTTTTGTAATCGTTTGACAAATCGTTGCGGCCGCGCCGGACAACAATACGCCGGCGACGGAATCGCGTTTATCGTAGACGAGTACACAGAACATGGTACTGTTATCAGCCAGTCGAATTAAATAAATTTTCCCGCCGCTTAACAAACAAACACCCCCCGCACCGAGAGCGCAGGACGCCGGATTCGGGCTGCTACGCTGTTTTGTTCGTGTCCGAGCGATAATGCATACGAATCTCGGTGTATCCAGCGACGATTAAGCGGCGAATAATACGAGTCCGTAATTGCGGGGCGCTCGAGTCGAAGTTGAACGGGCAGGGGGCAGCAATTTCAATCCAGTATAATGACAGAACCACAGATTATTCAACTATTCCATTGCCGCCCCTCTACGCATACAATTTCAATCCTAATAAGTGGATTACTTTCGACACGCGTTCGATCGGTGCACGAAAATTTCATCGACGGAATTGTCCGTCGTCAACATTTGTTACTGTTTATTATACTATTCTTCTATGGTCCGGTCAATTAGAAATATTTCTAAAGAGTTCTAGCGACGCCATCTTAAGAAACAGTGCGCTCACCTCGCTGCGCGGTTGCACTGCGCACGCAAATGGTGGCCGTCCGAACACCAGACTCGTCAGCTTATAAAAATGTATATAATTTACCTTAGGCCTCGTACAGACTAGAATATTTCGACGAACAGCGCCGCGAACCGCGCATTTTTGTGCTATTTCCGATCGCCGTTCGTCGAAATGTTCGTCGAAATATTCGTCGAAATAGTTCTAGTCTGTACGAGGCCTTATAATCGAGGCTCAAGAAAATCGAATTAATTTAACAGAAATGTAACTCTTTGCACTCGAACTATGACTCCGAGGCATCATGAAAGATTACAATGGCGCAAACATTTTCCACATTGCGCATCCTTTAATTTCTGAATTTTTATGTCGCAGTAGTCTCGGTTACAAAGGGTACTACAGGGTCCACTTCGAACAGTTCCATTGCAGCAGGAATGAAATAGCAAATGAATTTCCGACCAGAGCGTGTGTGCCGAGGTCGATCGCTCCATCAGGCTAAACAATCTGACTTACGACGTATAATTTCCGATTTCTTTCGCGACAGCGACTTTTCCCGCCGACGCGCCCAGCCCCCGTGAAGAACGACGGTCCTCTCTCTTCTTCGTGGTTCGCAATCGAAGGCTTTACGCCGGGGGGGCGAGCGATCTTAGAAACAGATGGGCCAAGTTTTAAGCTTCCATGCATCAACGTCGGGCACGCAGCGGCACGCTTTCTTACCGTTCGGACAGAGACACCGTCGAGTTTAATGTATTATACCGCGCGTTTAATCTTCTGTCAGATCGACTGATTCGCAGAGAGTCCCTGCGGCTTTTCCACCGCGACACCCAGAATTTATAAATCCCCATCCGTGGTGTTAATCCCGGAGATGAATGGCTGCCGGATTCGTTCTGATCTACCGTGATCCATTAAGCCACGAAATAATCTTTCTTATGAAATCGTTCCGGGAGAGCTGTTGATCTCGGAAGTTGAAACACTTCGTTCTGCCGTTTACACTGATTGGATTACGGTTTAAACGGAGGAAGGAAGTTGGAGTGCATTTTTAAACTGAGAAGTGGAATTCAGATGGCCGCCACTTTTCGCCTTACTTTTTTGCGCGGAGATTAACTCGGTATTCAGATTTTCTTGTGTTTCAATTATAAAATGAATATAGACACATTTTTAATGCGAAGATGTTGTTCAGATTTATCACTTAATCTTTTTATTACTTTTCATTACTTATGTACGCGATGAGATACATGTGCATGCGCAATGCAACTGCGCAGCGAGATGGACGCTTCCCAGTATGGAGATTAAGGGGATAGACTCCTTTTTCCATTATTGCAAGGAAGCGGGATTCGCCTTCTCATTTCTCGATAATACAAACGTGATTACGTTTGCGTAAAGCACTGTGCGATCACTCTCCGTGCATAACACGGCTGTTGGACAGCGAACGCGCGATTACTGTATTATTGACACGAAGTAGAGTCCACAGACCCTTCCGACGGTGACATACATGTTTATAAACTAGAAAATATTTAACTGGGCTTAAATAACGTTTGAAGCAAGCGAGACATCCATTAGAAGCTACAACCCCTGGCAGAATGTTTCCGATCGGAGGCATTGGTACGGATTTTAGAGAAAACATTCATAATTTAGAAGTATAAAATTTTACTTTATGGAGTTAAAACTGATGAGTAATGAAAAGAGGCTTATTGAAGAATGAAAAACAACAAAATAACATAAGCTTCCATTTATTATAACAAAGAAACGAGAAAATAAACAAAATGTTACACGGAAAAAAGTTCAGCTGGAAGAAAGTTTCCGATTCGATTCCCACTGCCCATCACCAAATTTGTTCAACAATTACTGTTGGATGATTCTTATAGAGTTTCTTGCGCTGATTCCGAATCTGTCCTTAATTTTTACCCTACATGCACAGTTTTTGAGAAACTTGATTTTGAAGAAAAATCTTATGTTTCAACTTTAAACAAATATTGTGATGTTATTATAAAAGATATTGGATTGTTCTTTGTAGCAAAAGATTCTGTGTAGACTTTCCCGAATACAGTGATATCCAATATTAATACATTATGAATGTTTAAACATGTTTAAATAATCGTTAAAGATGGAGAGACACCACTTTTGCCTCAATTGTTGAGGATATTTTTCAGTTTATATTAAAAAATAAGGGTCCGGGGTAAAATCTAACTGTATCACGCGATAGAGTAGACTTTTATCTTGAGAAACCACCCTTTAAAGTTTGCAACGTTGACGTTTTTTTGAACCGAAAAGCAAAATATCTTCGCCCGACATGAGTTGCCGCCAGTGACGGGATGCGGCGCGGCGAACAGCCGTACTAATGGCGAGCGCCACTGGCGGCAACTCATGTCGGGCGAAAATATTTTGCTTTTCGGTTCAAAAAAACGTCAACGTTGCAAACTTTAAAGGGTGGTTTCTCAAGATAAAAGTCTGCTCTATCGCGTGATACAGTTAGATTTTACGCCGGACCCTTATTTTTTAAGATAAACTGGAAAATATCCTCAACAATTGAGGCAGAAGTGGTGTCTCTCCATCTTTAACGATTGTTTAAACATGGTTAAACATTCATAATGTATTAATATTGGATATCTTTTATAATACCATATAATATAATAACTAATATCTTGTATAATAACACCACAATATTTGTTTAAAGTTGAAAAATATAGGAGAAAAGTTAAGGGCAGATCCGGAATCAGCGCAAGAAAACCCTATAAGAATCATCCAACAGTAATTGTTGAACAAATTTGATGATGGGCAATGGGAATCGAATCGGAAACTTTCTTCCAGCTGATCTATTAATCGGAAACTTTCTTCCGTGTAACATTTTGTTTATTTTCTCGTTTCTTTGTTATAATAAATGCATGTTGACGTTATTTTGTTGTTTTTCATTCTTCAAGAAGCCTCTTTTCATTTACCATCAGTTTCAACTCCATAAAGTAATATTTTATACTTCTAAATTGTGAATGTGTTCTCTAAAATCCGTATCAATGCCTCCGATCGATAACATTCTGCCATGGGTTGTACAAACGTGATTACGTTTGCGTAAAGCACTGTGCGATCATTCTCCGTGCAAAACACGGCCGTTGGACAGTGAACGCGCGATTACTGTATTATTGACACGAAGCAGAGTCCATAGACTCTTCCGAATACGATGACATACATTTTTATAAACTAGAAAATATTTAACTGAGCTTAAATAATGTATGAAGCAAGCGAGCCATCCATTAGAAGCTACGTTACGCTGGCACTGCTTACTTCGTTACAAACATTGATTTCCAATCAAACTTAACCGTAATGTTTAAAGATAGAGGCTCGAGCAAAGTTATAAACGAACAAGTTGCGCGCCCAGGACCTTGTCTAGTAATCAAGAATCACGAATCAAGCGGCGGTAAGCCATCCAAATTAGCTCGATCAATCACCGGGACTCTGCGGTCCAATTTCCGATAGAAAATCGATCTCCATTGAAATTTAACTGTAATGCCTAAAGATAGAGAGGCAGGCAGTAAACGAGCACAAGTAAGCCGTCCAAGTATTGTCTAGTACAGACACACTGAGGTCTTGGGTCTGATTTCCGAGAAGATCGGTATCTAGGAAAATTGAATAACGCCTTAACAAAAAAAAAATAGTGATTGGACAGCGTTACGGATTAATCCGTTCAAGATCTGTCCAGCGATCAGCAATCGCGACTCGAGCAGGGGTAACGTATCCGAATTAGTTCGCTCGATCGCAACGGTTCAATTTCCGCGGGGATTCCGCTTCTTTGTGTCTCACGGAGGACGGGGCATTCGAAATCGGTCGGTCGAGTGTGCCACTCGAAGGTTATTGGCGTATCCCCGACTGGATGGAGGAGGTTCGCGGGCGCAAGAACAAGACACTTACCATTCATCGGCTCTCCCTGTAATGGGGGGAGAGCGAAGGAAATTATTTCTTCTGCCGTCGGATCTGGGGAATGGTGCTTGTCCGCGAGGAAAGCCGATTACCAGTTGTAATCGTCCGAGGGTCTGATAAAGGGAGCCTACTGATCGGCTCTCTCCTCATCCTCTTGGTGTTCGTCAATCGCGATAGGCCCTCCCCCCTCTCTTTTTCTCTCTCTCTTGACTAGTTCTTTCTTTCCACTCGTCCCTCGCTCTCGTTTCTGCCATTTTTTTCTCCGTTCTCGCCGGGGATAATCTAATTACGGGACGAGATAACCGAACCCCCTCGAAAACGCGGACGTGCCATTGCTTTCCCATCGTTTTACAAAGGCGCTTCCACCTCCCAGTCTCTTCGACGCCGGCTGCTCTCGATGAATTTGAATCGCGCCTTAAGACGCTCGCCTCCCGGAAACGAGTGCCTCTCGCCAGCCTGTAGTACCACTGTTTATTGAAATTGAGGCGCGAACAGAGGGGATGGGGAAGCCCTCACGGAACTTTGTGCATTCGTTTGGATCCTTATTCGACGAAATGGATATCCACCGCGACGGTCTCGACGGAGAGCAACGTGACAACGTTGCTGGCAAGCGGAATCGTAATAGCATCGCACTGTATTAATATTTTGATAAAGAGATCGATACAGGTTCTTCTGTCGATCGAATTTTTAGCTGGGACAATTTGCTGAAATTATTCGATGCTTTGGGAATTTGTTGCTGCTGGAGACGTATCTTCGGTTCGAGTATTTCTAATTCAACTATGTAGTGAAAATTTGCACGAGGCTCGTACTGTATCAGTATTTTTGAAGTGAAACTTCTTTTGGCAGGAATGTAAGCGTTAAGTGGCTAATTCCGCGTCATGGAATTCGCGACAGGAAAATGCGTAACGGAAGTGATGTGGATGGTTAGTCGATCCGCTTTCGAGCGGAGCCGCGAGAACTGTCTGGAGACATACATTTTCTTAAATATCGAGAGATGTAGGGTTCTTATAGAAAAAGTTGGAGGCAACCCCGCTAGCAGGGACGCATACAATATCAATGCAACGTTTATTATGTTAAACCGTACGTTTTTAAACACACAGTTTGTCAAATACAGAAATACAAAAGCGAGGGTTATGTGACTATACACTTCCGGTTCGAGCGCTGATGTCTGTTTTCACATTCAGTCACCGCGAGTCGTCGGTCACTTTATCGATAATCGGTAATCGGTAATAATTTATTAGGTTGGAACGAAAGATCTCGAATTTATTCATGAAGTTCTGATTATCTATACGCCCGAGGTTGCAGCTATACTAAAGAAAGACTACAACAAGACATCAATGATTTTCAGTGGTGATTTTAAGGTGAATTTCGCGGCACCAGAAGCACAACCCTCGCTACAATTTTTAGAATCTTCATTAGGTTTAAAAATGAACAATGATCCCACTGTATCCACAACAAAATATGGAACAACAATAGATGCTGTATTTTCACGATATTTATAGAAATTACAATCACCAGTTTATGTATCACACTGCAGTTATCACAAACCAATAATGTCATTTCTTGAATTCGAACCCATGGAAATTACGGATTAAATGTAATATTTACTACCCATTTTGGTATTTCTTTAATATTACACCCTCAACCTTATTTATTCAGCTGGAGATCGTGATTTAACATCATGCCTAAAAATGAACATACGCGTAGAAAAACCACGCGCGGCAGAAGTGAAACTTCTTGCAGTCTAGTAATGTTTAGAAGTAAATTAAGATTGGAAATGGTAAATAATCCTAATGAAGCGACGACAAGATTGTTACGGATGACGAACAGGTGTTCAATATCATCTCTGGCAGGAACCATCCTAGATAAACGAACAGAGCTACCCTAGAAAAATCAACATAGCTGTTTAGTTTAGTTTAGGGCCCAAACATACGCACGACCAACTGGTCGTTGACAAAATACGAATGTTCACTTGATGGGTACTGACAAGTACCACCCGTCATTGCAGGCCTATACAAGCCCTTACATTTATACTCTCGGGGGCTAGTACTGTCGTAATCACGCATTGTGTCGCGTCGTGCTACATCTCGGAAGTCAACTACCAGTGAGATCGGGCGTTTGTTCCTTTCGAATCAAAGTTTAACCGTATAGATTCCGAAAGTTCGGTGTAACATCTATTAGGCAGTTATAAGGTTATTCTGAGACCCCCGCTTTGCCAGTGCGTCAACACCGTGCATCTTACTTAGTATAGGTAATATCATCTTTCAATTCTTTCTATTCTAAATCCAATCAATTCGCGACAATTACTTACACAATTGTAACACGAATCTTGATAGTAAGAATATATTTCTGTTCTTTGATAATTAACACAAATTCATTAAACCCATCATTATCGACCAATATCCTAATCGAGTAATTGAACGTCCCCACATGATACAATCTTACCACTCGGATTGTATCAATTAAATTATACTAGTTACGAGGTTTAGTAATTATCTTAGCGACTTCCTGATTTCGTATCAGGTTCATTCGTGACCTTCCAATTGTCCAAACAGAGATTTATCCAACCTAACGGCTCCCCGATTTCGCATTGGGTTCGTTCGCATCCTAACAGCTCCCTGATTTCGCATCAGGTTCGTCTGCGTGTGACTCCATTCCCAGAGGCTCCCTGACTTCGCGTCAGGTTCGTCCTCGCTGTCTATAATCCTAGCGGCTCCCCAATTTCGCATTGGGTTCGTCCGCGTTCGTTCCTTAACTAACAAATTGATACCATATTCCTAGGGTAACAACCCTTCGCCGGCCACTCGTGCTGCTCGACATTTAGACAAAATTGAATCATGAATATTTACATCATATTTTAGCTATCACAAGCCAATTGTTTCAATAATAGAATCATATAAAATCATAGAAAAAATAATGAACGATCAAAATTTGCGACGCAAAGAAGGAGAGCGTATGGGAAAGAAAAAGACATAGTTCATAGCATTTCCAGTGAGAAATAAAAAATACTAAAAATTTAAAAAAATAAAAAAAATACTTCGTACAGTGAGTGTAAGAAGTATTCGTACGCCCTTCAAAAAAAGAATAACTTTTTTATAATTGTACTAAACGAACTAATTTTTTATAATCCATCAGAAGCATTGGTTTACGAAATGATATCATAAAATATGATATTATAAAAATTATTATCTTTATCTTTTTTATTTGGGCCCTTAATGAAAATTTAAAATATATGTTTTGTAGATTTATGTTCGTTATACACATACTGAAAATTTCATCTCGTAAACCAATGCTTCTAATTGATTATAAAAAATCAGGTCATTTGGTACAATTATAGATACTTTGTACACTCACTGTATGTCACAAGCTGCTTCGTCTGTGAACCTAATTTTGAAATGTGGGTATTTAAAGTGGTCGATAAATTAATTGGTTCGGTTCTGATCGGTTCATATATTCGATTGGTTGAAAATATGAGAAGCGGTCTATGTTAATCATAAACCGTTTAATCATTTTCATTTGTTTCCTCCACGAGAGGCAGCTTTCAATTAATAAGACTGTTTGTAATATAGTGAAACTATGTGTTAGGCTGTATTAAACTACGTGAAACTGAAAATTTGCATAACAATCCGCAGTCGATTTATAACCAATTTATAATAATGACCAGAGAATGAAATTTCATTCTCCATTTGATTTCAATCCCCTAAATTGCGCAGCAAAAACGAATATATCCATCAGTAGCTCAATTAGTACTTCATTATTACAGACTACCCTTCTATGTTCGTAACAAAAGTTATTTGTCATTCATTCGAGTATGTAAACCATACTGAAATTTCGAACACGCTTCTATTCTCTTGACACAATATTACTGATTTCTATTCGATTTCAATTCCTCTAAACTGAATAACAAAAATTAATGTACGCACGAACAGGGTAATAATTGTTACGTGATTATTATGGAATATTGTTCCGCAATTATCACCGGAACGCAGAATTTATGCATTTGCGAGAACAATGAATCGTTGAAATTTAATGTAAGGGCAGTAGAAGGGGTATTTGGAAAAGGTGAAACACACTGTGAAAAGATAAAAGTACATTTTCATTTCACTTCTGTTTCACTGAATTAGCTCGTCTTTTTGACGATGAAGTGCTCTTTCTGTGTCCAACAGAAATCATAAGAGAATATAAAATATATGACATTTGACAAATAAAAAAGTTCAATCCGTCGACTTCTTTCTGCGCACAACCGGGAAACAAAGGTGTATGGTGCACGGGAAAGAATAATACAGTGAAACGTATTGCCTCGAGTAAGCAGGCTTTATCGATCTCATTGTAATCGCATCGTCATCGCCGCCATTTCATAAGTCTGGCTGACAGTAAGCGGTATTGCAGCAACGGGTACAGATGCCGATAAATAAACCGCAGAATACACCGAAAAAACAAAAGGAGATTGAACGCAAACAAATCCTCCTTTGCTTTGTCAACCGGTAAACAGAAAAAACATAATCCGCATTAAATTCGAATAAATATTGTATTTTATAAGTTTCAAGAGCAGCGTAGTGTGCAGCAACGCGTACAATTTCACAGTCTAGCGATGAATAAAAGAACCGAGTCAACGGACAATAAATCACAGCCGCTCGCTATCCATAGTCAGCGTTACATAGCACCCGCGTAACAATAGCCAGGAAACGCTGCGCTGTAGTCGCGCAGACTATCGGCGAGATATTGAGTTTATTATTGATAAATCGCGCGATCAAATTACTCGAAAAATTTTTCGTGGATAACTCGTTTCCACCCTCCGGTTTTTACCCGGGGAATCTTCCCGGTGCATGGCGAAATATTGATTAAAAATGCACCGTGCATTATTCCCCTTCCACGCGTACTCGCTCCCCCGGGTGCTGTTGATCAGTTTCTCATTATGTAAAACGGCGTAACAAGAGCAAATTGCGAATTGTAAATTACAAACATCCCTCGAGACGAGCAAGAAACTCTTCGAGTATCGATTGCCCGCCGGAAGCGATTTTTTCCTTCTGCTGCGCGAATATCTCGGAAATGCTAGACTACACGTTCCGTTTGCATTAATATAGAACTGTTTCGAGGCAACTGGAAATTTGATTTATCGACAGACTATGAGCAAAGCTGCACGAACGATATTCGCGAAAATAAATAAGAGGAAGTATAAACATTCTCTTCGCAAAAACAAGATTGAGAAAATTTTACTTTTGGTAGTTCCTATCTTTTTCAAGCTTCCAAATGTACGGAGAAATCTTTTTCTTTATTATCATTTTTTTAGGACATAAAATGTCACTTTTAGGTTCAATGATAAATGACTTCCGTTTTGGTACGTCAATATTAGTTGTTTTAAAAAATTCTCCCAATTTATTAGTCATCGTTCATACTCACAGCCTGAATACAATGGACTCTAAATTAGGTGAATACTTTGTAAAACAAATCTAATTCTAAGAAGTCTAATTTATAGTAAATAAATAAGGAGAATAAAAATGGAAGTAAAATTTACTACTGAACCTAGTAAATGGCAATTTTCGTTCTCAAAAAAATGATAATCAAGGAAGTCAGGTGTAAAGAAAATGATGAGACATTTGTATCGACACTTGGAAGCTTCAAAAAAATGTATTACTCATTTTACATACTCATAGCCTGAATATAATGAATTATGTTAAGACAAGGACCCTAATAATGATTTTATGGTACGGTCGACCATCCGGGAGTTTTCCAGTAATTTCTTCCTTAGCGTCGAACCATTTCTTGTAAACCAGTAAACATGTGGCGCATAGTACTAAGCACGATTAGAAGTTTTTTTATGCATTCAATTTAGCCTCCTAGGTCCACGCGACCGTATCGTAAAGTCCCAGCGCCAAAAGTTCAGGTAGTAAGCATCTGAAGAACACAAGCGGCACAATCACCCCCACTCTACACACGGGGGGACCCGAAAGGGGTCAGTAGACCTAGGTGAGCGAGCGGTTAGTTAATCAGAACAATTCCGTAGTGTAAGAACCATGAGAG
This sequence comes from Lasioglossum pauxillum, assembly GCA_933228785.1. Taxonomy (NCBI): domain Eukaryota; kingdom Metazoa; phylum Arthropoda; class Insecta; order Hymenoptera; family Halictidae; genus Lasioglossum; species Lasioglossum pauxillum. The sequence continues at coordinate 14,592,943 of OW121706.1, read as the reverse complement.
AATAGAATCGTACACGTAGTGCATCAGGATAACACAGTTCACAGCCCACAACAGTGGTGGTCCCTCGAGTATAGACGACACCAAGTGCAATATTTAGAACGGTAAATGTTCATTGTTACTATTTTTTTCCGGCACAACAAAACTTACTCGTGATCGACTACGATGTTTAAAAATGATTCGTGATCGAATACGATGTTTAAAAATTATTCGTGATCGAATAGGTCTGTTCAAAAATGATTCATGACCGAATAAGATGTTTAAAAATTACTCGTAATCGACTACAATGTTTAAAAATGATTCGTGATCGAACACGATGTTTAAAAATTACTCGTGAACAAATAGGTCTGTTTAAAAATTCTTCGTAATCGAATAGGTCTGTTTAAAAATTATTCGTGATCGAATACGTATGTTCAAAAATGATTCGTGATCGAACACGATGTTTAAAAATTATTCGTGATCGAAACGATGTTCAAAAATTATTCGTGATCGAATAGGCGTATTTAAAAAATATTCGTGATCGAATAGGTCTGTACAAAAATGATTCATGACCGAATACGATGTTTAAAAATTACTCGTGATCGACTACTATGTTTAAAAATGATTCGTGATCGAACACGATGTTTAAAAATTGTTCGTGATCGAATACGATGTTTAAAAATTATTCGTGATCGAATAGGTCTGTTTAAAAATTACTCGTGATCGACTACTATGTTTAAAAATGATTCGTGATCGACTACTATGTTTAAAAATGATTCGTGATCGACTACTATGTTTAAAAATTCTTCGTGATCGAATACGATGTTTAAAAATGATTCGTGATCGAACACAATGTTTAAAAATTACTCGTGATCGACTACTATATTTAAAAATGATTCGTGATCGAACACGATGTTTAAAAATTACTAGTGAACAAATAGGTCTATTTAAAAATTCTTCGTGATTGAATAGGTCTGTTTAAAAATTATTCATGATCAAATAAGTCTGTTCAAAAATAATTCATGACCGAATACGATGTTGAAAAATTACTCGTGATCGACTACTATGTTTAAAAATGATTCGTGACCGAATACGATGTTTAAGATTCAATTTGGGGAGCTTCTAATTTTTCGTAGAGCTTCTAAATACAGAAGTGTCGTATACTATTATTTTTCTCGTTCGTTTAAATTAGATAACATATTTCGCGTATCTCCGTATTTCGCTCCGTATCTTCGAAGCTACGTTGACCATTGCTTTTAATGTACTGGAAAGGGGAAGTGAGGATTCGCAGAATCTTCCATCGAGGTTCACCGCGACTCAGTTAAGGTTTTAAGTATATGTCCTCCGTTGTAAGGCGTTCCTCTTCCCCGTCCCGGGCACTAATCCAAAATTAAGATTAAATCTCGACGAGCTTCCTCCTCTCTGTTTCTAGAACTCGAAGAAGCTGCACGTGTGGGAGAACAACGAGGCCGTTTCGGAAATCATCGCCGAGAAGTCGCAGCCGCTGGTACGTCGTTTCAAAGTGCCAGTGCCTGGTGGGTTCAAAGCTCGAGTTCGACTACTGATCCCGCCTGATGCCGATCTATCTGGCGCTACCAAGTACCCTATGCTGATCTTCGTGTGAGTACCTTGCTCTAGTTTACACTAGTTTAATTACTCCCCTGAAAAACGTTGATTAGATCGTCCTTGTCGAGCTAACACAGTGGGTCGGACAGTGTGTCCCCCATTTTGTTGGCGCTTGGACGACATTTTGTTGCTGTGCAATCGTGTGAGCGCTTAATCATTTATTTCTGACATTATTCTAACGATCAGAATTTCTTTAATAAAATACAGATGAGTTTAGTCTTAGTTTGGAAGGTGTGAAGCTAATCTTATTAGTAAACTGCGGCTCTTTATGCATTTATAGGAAATTTGAGTAGATGATGATCCTACAATTTTGAAATACAAAATTGTTGGAAAATTTTGAAAATTGAAGATGTCAATTATATGATTTCTCATCTATTACAATTAATAAGAGAGGAAATAGCACTCTATTTTTGGTTTCAATTTATTGCAATCGACGCAGGCAATTTTTATTTTGCATAAAGATCCGCTGGCTACTTTTTAGTGTATTGTGTCATGTTAATCTTATCTCAGTATGTCTCAATCTTATTAGTGTATTGTGTACAGTGACATTTTCTAACAGAAAATGAATATCACATTCATTGACATTTTCTAACAGAAAATGAATATCACATTCAGTGCCATTTTCTACCAATCAACCACTAATAACCATTTACCGAGCATCGTTGTAGCAAATGTTTGTAACGCCTCACGTCAATAACAAAATAATACACTCCACTGGTCACAGTAACTCAAAACATCCACTTTTTCGTTTCCATTCTCGCTCCATCGACGCGGTAAACGACACCGCATAATTAATCACAGAAACCGGCCTGTAACAGTAATTGCGCGGCTTTATAAATAATTCATTGTTTACAATTATTCCGGTATTAGCAACATCAGTGGATCAACGAGTTAATTAAATGATACTCGGCGCGTGCGCGCGATTTTGCTGCGGGTTTTTCCACCGAATTTCGTAATTACCGTGTGGAAAATCGATGCTCCCGGATGACTATAAAAAATCGTCATTGTTTCGCGGGATGATTTGCGTGTTGTTGGCTCCCTGTTGTTCGGGAATGGTGAAAATCTCGGGGCAGCCGTGACGCGCGCGAGGTGATCATAATAAGCGCGTAAAATTTATGCCGTCGGGTAAATACAGGTGCGTCCCCTGGAAGTTTATACGAGACGCGAGGGGCCCCGCAAATTTAAACGTTTTCGATGCAAATGAGCGATCGTCTCTTGTCAGGTGGCAACAATCAGACGAGAACATTCCGGGGGGGCTATTCCTTATTCACTCGGCTTCGTCACGGTCGGGAATTTATACCGCGGATCACAAAGCAGTTTCGCTGTTTATCCGCGATTATAAATATTTATAGGGTCCGCTCGATGCTCTGCGATGCGTTCGATTCATCATCCGGATCTTTCAACAACCGTCTTTCCTCTGACTGCACGGAAATGCAGGCCAAATGCACTCCGAACCTAACCCCGTTGCACCACGAACTATCAGGCTGTTGTATATGAAATGTACTTTAGCCCCTCGCCGTGCCTTTTCTTTTACCGTTAAACTTTTATTTGGATTGGAACGTCTTTATCCCGAAAAATGTCGTAGAAAAGAAGACAAAATGTATATTTTTTGTATGGTTACTAAATATTAATTACACACGAATCAAATTTTATTTCATCTAAAATGAAAAGCGTAACATTTATATCTGTTAGACTTTGTTAAAAACCTTCATCACGAGTCTGGCTCGTCAACATACGGCAAGGGGTTAAAAGAAAAAACTGCGGGTTTACTTTTTATACATTCGTGATCAAAATTACTATATGAAATTTTGAAGATTCCAAACGTTTAAGAAGTGTATACAATCCTATTGTATTTCTTTCAACATCAACAGTCTTAAAGGTTATTGCTAGACAGCGGATCTTTATGCAAAATAAAAATGTTTTGCATCGATTGTGGGAAGCAGGAATAGCATAAAAATTGATTTCATCCCTTAACGACTTTGTTACATTAAAGGCAATATTCTTGAATTTTTTAAATCATTGACTGGTTTATATTTCGCCCAATCAATTTATTCATAAATGCATTAAAGATCCGCAGTCTACATATTACAAAAAGCAATGAGTTCATCAGTTTGGATAAAAATCCATAGTCTAGTTTATATTTCTATTTATTTAGACGTTATTGAGAAAACCAATAAACACAATACAAGCGAGATTACTGTAAAGTTTATTTTGAAGCAAGCAGCAACTAGGAAAATTAGTTCGGAACCCTTTGCGAATCTAAAATCACCGTCTTTTCCGATATCGGCGCTTAGACGTCGCTGCACGGGCCACGTTAATTAACGTAATGGCCCGTACATTCTCCTCCCCGGCGGAATAAAATCGGCGAACGAATATTTTTTCAATTGCGTCGATAGAGTCTGCTCCACGGATAAAGGATATTTAATGGCGCCTGATTTCGCCGGGCGCCTGCCTTTGTTTCGTTAGGCGTTATTTTTCATATGCAAATACCAAGAGCCGGCCGTATGAATACGCTTTAATGTCTCCGCGGAGCGGATACGAATTATTCGGCGGGGGTAAAGCTAGAAAAAGAGAAGAGAAAAAGGAAGGAAAGGAAAAGGGCGAGGCAAGGAGGGAAAAGGATAGAAAACGGCGGCGAGCGTCGGCGTCCCCCGTCAGCCGCAGCTATATCATTTATCAAAAAGTTTTTGCGAGCCTCTATTCTATTAAAAGGTGTCGCGAAACGTCGGGAATATCGCCGCGAAATTCATTCGCCTCTATGTAAACGAGCGTCGTGGATTTTTATCGCGCCGGCGGCCTCGCGATTAATTCCCTTCGAGAAATGAATATTAACGGATCGCATCGACGACGATCCGCCATATTAGTTGAATTTAGAAAGAAAAGGAAAGGAGAAGCAGAGGAAGAGAACGCGAAGGATGATTACCGAGAGATTTATGTGCGTTTTCCTCGCTTCTTTTACCGTAATTTCCTCTATTTTTCCTCGGAAAATAATTAATTATATCGGCGATACAAAAACGCTCCGCCTCGCTGCGCAGTTGCACTACGCATAAACATGGCCGCCGTTCATACTGCTGAAAATAGTACGTTCTGCTAGCTTCAAAATTCATTTTATTTCCTTTCATGTGACAAACGCTACTTAATTTGTTTAAACGGTAGTCCTGAGTATTTTAATTTCTAATATCAATAATTCAGAGTCGACAATAATACGTTCAAACTTCTAATAAGAAATTGCAGACCTCGATGTAAAGAGTTAGACAAATCCTTTTAGAAAAATTGAACCCGTTGAACTACCGTATATTTTTAAATATTGCTGATTGTTTTCAAGAATATTAAACAATTTCTAAAATGTTTCTTCGCTTCCAGTAGCTAGTACAAAAATCAATTTCTTCCACTGATAAATAACGTTATCCAGATTCTGTGCAAACATCAGCCAAAAGTGTTTAACGAATCCGATCGCCACCGATTCGTCATATTCGACACGGAATCGTCGAATTCGAAAATAAAAAGAGAGGACAGCCGAACAGTGTGGAAACGACAAAGGATCCAGGAGAGAGATTTGTGTATACACAAGTGGCTTCCTCGCTTCCTTTCCCATTATTTCCGGGGGATTTCTCGTCGGATGATTGAAAACGGCGTGGCTGAAATAAAAAAGAAAAAAAAGGAAAGTCCGTCGGTTAATTCGTCGAACGGATGATCGATCGGTTAGACGAAACTCAAAGGAACTAATTACGCTGCGGCAACGGCGCGGTATATACACGCGTTTTCATTTAATTTTCATGGATACCCGGTTGTGCAAATATAAGTAGAGTAATGCAATTAAATCCGGAAATTGAAACGACCATTCTTCCGAGCCCCAGCAGTGACAACACTTGATGGCGCTCCGAATTTTGCTTCTAAATCGAGCCGAGCTGATCCGCTAATGGATAGACTCTTATTTGATCGGCCATGCAACATTAACGGACCACCCCAATTTTATTTTACGATTATTTCCGATCGATCGCCGATTTTCTGGAAGTTTACTCGCCATTTTAATTTTTAAGCGGGCTATATTCGGGCTGGGTATATGTGGCTGGAAAATCTCCATTATTTTATACAAATGTCAGACAATTATGGAATATATATAGGTCTCCATTTTGCAATTTAGTTTGCTACGTAAATTTACTCTAGTTAGTGGGCTAAAATTCTTTAAAAACCATTAAAAAATTCTTTGTCCCTTGACAAAGAATTGAAAAAGAAATCACAAAGCTTGTGATTATGAAGCAATTTTGCTAATTATCAAACAAAATCAACGTTTCGATCCTAGTTTGGATCCTTTTCAAGATTTATTTGAATCGCGTCTTTATTTACAAACGTACCGATTGATTTAGCTTTACAGACATTAGACTGTCGTTGGGACGAAATAAAACAACATACTAACATACAACATGACGAATTTCGTCATGCTGTTAAGTTTGTATTGGAAGCCAATGTGTTCATTTTTAATGGTGCTTACTACAAACAAGTATTTGGAACAGCCATGGGATCTCCATTTTCCCCAGTTGTTGCAAATCTTGTAATGGAAAGATTAGAAGAGAATTCTATTTTAAAACTGCCATTTGAATTGGTTCTGTAAAAAAGGTATGTTGATGATATAATCACATGTATAAAACCTGAACAATTGAAAATTTTGTTGGATACATTTAACAGCTTTCATGAAAGATTACAATTCACATATGAAATGGAAAGCAATTCAAGTCTAAGCTTTCTCGACGTGAGTGTCATTAGAACAGAAAATAGGTTAAAAACGAATTGGTTTCATAAAACTAGCTGGTCGGGTAGGTATGTAAACTTCTACTCGTTTCACCCTTTGCAACATAAAGTGGGCTTAATCAAAGGTTTGATAGATAGAGCTATCTTACTCTCTGATCCTGAATTTCGACCCAACAATTTGCTGTTACTAAAAAATGTATTATAACACAGCGGTTACTCAGAAAATTTTACGTCAAACATCGTCAAGGAACGTGTTTTTGAATTATATCATCCTCTTTTGGTTGAAAAACGAAAGGAAGATAGATTTAAAAGAAATGGTCCAATCAATTGTAAAAATACCGTTGTTATACCTTATGTTGAGAACATCTCAAATGATATAAAAAGGATCTTTCGAAGAGTAGGAATTCATACAATTTTCAGGATACGACATTATCTTAAAACCTTGTTTCCACCTGTTGAAGACAAGCTACCACGTTTGGAAAGTTGCAATATTGTATACTCAATACCTTGCTTGGGATGTAGTCAAGTATATATTGGACACACGTCCAGAAACCTGAAAACCCGTGTCACAGAAGCATAATATTTTCATACCTCCACTACAACATACTGCATTGACGAAACATTCACTTGAAATGCATCATAGATTTGATTTTGAGAACACCAAAATTATTGACAAAGAAGAAAATTTACATCAAAGGCTACTATTGGAAACTATGCATATGATTAAACATCGCAAGTATGAGACACCTAAGATACATGAATATTACGCAACATTACTAAACCAGTAATGTTCTATGATGAATGTTTCCAATAAACCATACTTTCGTCATTACCTAAAAATTTTGAACTAGCTGTTTCTCACGTACAATTGACTGTATGAAACTGATTCCAATAAAAGTTGAACGTTAATAACGATTTACCATCGAGGTATATTCGTAAGAGTGGATTTAAGAACATACTATGACCTTTCAAATTTACCGCCTTATATCGATAGATATAATCTAGATCGTTTTCAATACGTTCTTACATCAGTGTCTCGACAACAAGCATGTCCGACGCATGTAACACACATGCCACATAATTATTATAAATTTATTTTCCCCAAAGCAAGTGAGTGAGTTTTTATAATACTGCTTATATTTACAATATTGCTTATATTCAATCATTTAATAGTTTTTGAAATTATTATAACTATTTACTTTACAGACGCGATTCAAATAAATCTTGAAAAGGATCCAAACTAGGATCGAAATGTTGATTTTGTTTGATAATGAGCAAAATTGCTTCATAATTAGTAGTAAACGATCGAACCGTTGCGCCGAAAGCATTTAACATTTATTTTTATACTATTACTTTAAGAAGAAATCTTTCCGTAAAATATATAAAATATGCTTTAGCACCAACAAGAAATCCTGAGGTCCCCTAATAAAGTCCGTATGCCGAGGGTTAACCTTGCGGAGACGATTAAGACGGAATTTATGAATCGTTGTTTGTTAATGGGGCAGAGGCTACAGCGAATTTGATTCCCGTTTCAGATATGGTGGTCCAGATACGTACCAAGTGACCCAGAAGTTCAACATCGACTGGGGCACGTATTTGGTAACGAACAAGAGCATCATTTACGCGACCATCGACGGCCGTGGTTCCGGTTTAATGGACAACGGGATGCTGTTCGCCGGATACCGGAAGTTGGGCACCGTGGAGATCGCCGATCAGATTAACGTTACCAGGTGAGTCACCCGCTCGAGAAGTAAAAGAAACTTCTCTCCGGACGTTTGCATATTCCGATACAGTCCGTCGGACTACCGTTCTCTTCTTTCGCCTGGTCTCAAGTACGGATAGAATTCTAATTTTACGCCGGGTTCTGTGCACAATGGGGCATGCAAATTCCGTGTCCCAATTCGACAGGTTCTCCGTTACAGGACCGACCGGGTCCGAAATAATTCCCTGTCCAGGAAAAGTGAATTGTAAAGGCATTATGGATGCCATTTAAACTTCTCGCGCGCCATCGGTAAACACAATGTGTACCTTTCCCCAGCGAATTGTAATTCTCCGACGAAGAAACGGGCTAACGAATATCTTTGGCATTTAGTTCACTCTTCCGAATCGTTTATGCAACGATTAATTAATTTACCATCCCCTGGATAATACAGAATAGGCTGTGGGTTTTATGCGTTTGCAACAAAACTAAGCGAAGCATAGAACAGTAGAATAAAAGAGATTTAAAAATATCGATAATTGTCATCCGATTATTCTTGCGAGATTTCAGTACCTTGTTATTAATGCAGAACATTTGGATTTTGCATAGAGGTCCGTATAAATGATGCACAGCCTGATTGCTAGAACAAAAGTGGATTTCTGCGGTTTTGAAATAAAATTTTGCTCGTCCATAATTCCTTTTCCATTCGCGTTCGGAAGCCGCGAGATCGTTTCAGCGGCGGAACACGATTTTCATTTCCACGTTCCGTCTGTGTCCGAACAAAAGCGAGTTTCGAAGTGGACACAGTTGGCGGCACGCGCGCGCATATCGATACTTTAATGGTAAAATATGCCAGCGCATCGGCCATTCTGCTTACATACGCGCGGATGATTAATTTCTAATACGCGGACAATAAACCGGTACGCGATTTTTCAGTCGATTCGAAAACCGCCGCGCTCGGTAATACATTCCAGCGGACGAACTTCCGGCGCGCACGCGGAAAAAAATTGCGCCCCAGTTCCGCCGGCAGTAGTTCGCCGATTAAAATGCAAATAGATCAGAATGTTATAGTTTCATTGTGTTATGGGCCTCCGGGTTCTGATCGCGACACCCGCTCCCCTAATTTCTTCCTTCAAAGCCCATTTACATACAGAATGTGTGCCGGGTGTAATTTACCGAATGTCCCCGTCGCCGGTTCGGTTTTAAATGCAAAAAGACGCGTCCGTCTGCCTTGTTAGCCTCTATGCATTTTTAATGGCCGTACGTCAACAAAAGAACCCGGTTTATATTTATGCGGGACGGTGTTCGCGATCACGAGCGGATTCGATCCCGATACAAAAACGACGTCGAGAGATAACGCAATTTATAACGTTCCACGTAAAACTACTATTTACATTTTTCTCGACGCTCTCTTCCTCAAATTTTCGCGCAATTTATTCGACGGGATACCTCGACTCCGACACGGTATATATTTATTCCATTTTATTTACTGTAAATTGTTCGAGAGGCAGATTTCCGGCGTCACGGCGCACAGTGGGGTATTTGCCTGATTTCAGCGGCCACAGCTAGTTCAAAATTCACTCAATATTGAAACTGCTGTAACTTTGCCAAAATTTATCCAAATTTGATGAAAAAACAATCATTTTAAAGTTTGAGATTTCTACTTTTTGTACTTTATGCCGTTTTTACTAAAACGGATGTTTTAAATGCAAAATTTGTCCATGAAGAGGAGCGTATTAGATTGTAAAGTTTGTAGCTATTTTTCAATCAAGTACTGCAGATTATAATCAATATTTTAACGTTAATCGTCTATTTTATGTACACTATCAAAAAGTGTAATCATTTACAACTAAAATATCTTTTTAAAATAGTTATTACAAAGAATAATCTCCGTTATTTATAATAGTATGGAAAAATGTTATGAACAAAATTTGCACGGTTCAGAGGGGGACATGTTGTGGCACAAACATTTTCTGTGTGGGTGGAGGCATAGAGGAAATTTCAAGGCCACCTTGATTTTTTTAAATAGAATGTCCTTTTTTTATACCATAGATCGATAGAGTATCAAATTCTGAGTACAAAAGTGTTGACCTTCGTATGTCCTAAACCTAATAGTTAACGAGATATTATCAAAAGAAGAAAGAAAATTATTTCGATAATATCTCGTTAACTATTAGATTTAAGACATGTCGAGGTCAATACATTTTTACTCAGAATTCGATAGTCTATCGATTCATGATACAAAAAGTAGGTCTTTCGATTTAAAAAAATCGAGGTCACCTTGAAATCTCCTCTATGCCTCCACCCACGCAGAAAATATTTATGCCACAACATGTTCCCCTCTGTACCGTGCAAATTTTGTTTATAACATTTTTTCATATTATTACAAATAACGACGATATTCAAAGTGGACATAGTTATTGCACCACCCTGTATATTATTTAAATTTCATGTGTATACTGTTTCCTTATTTTAGTGTATATTGTGTGTTTATTATTATTATTTAGTATTTACTTAAGTAAATACGAAAATACAGCGAATGCGAACATGCAGGATGTGAGAAATCCTGCGATTTTCGCGCCCGCGCGATGGCCATTTTTCCGTAAATCAACTATAAAACACGGAAGCAGTCGTAGGCAGTTCCAATTTTTCTTGCATCTTAATCAGAAAACTTCAAAGAATACAATGGCACAGAAATGAGCACCGGGACGCAACCGGAAGTATAACGAAATCATTACCAAAGTTTTAGAATCATCAAGAAAGTGACTCACCGTTGGTTTTCTTTAAATATTAATAATTATAAACATGTATAAGGTACAAAAGTGAATTCCTTTTAAAAGTATACCCTATACTTAGCTAAAAATACTTCTATAAAACAAAAATCTGTTAGTGTATGTAAATAAGGTAACAATTACTAATAGGTGAATTCGTTGAGAAATGAAAGCGGGTTAACGGAACTTCAACTTCCGACAAATTTCAGTGCTTAATGGATACATGAATGGGAAAATGAATGATGGGCGATTGTTCCTCAGACATTCAACTAACTCAAGCCACAAAAATTTTACAATTTATCTAAAATTTTTTAAATTGAATTATGACCGCTGAAATCTGGAAAATACCCCACTGTGCGGCGCGGAGATTCTGCTATCCAACATGGCCGACGATCGACGCGACGAACGTGAAACATATTCTATTTGCAACGCTCTCCATCTTTACCTTTTCGTTAATTTTATACGACACTTGAACGATTGCGATGTTTATTAGGGCGATTATAGGGAAATGTGTGATATGTACAACTTCATAAAACAGGGAAGAGATTTCAGTGAGCACAGTGAGTAAAGGTTGCTTTTCAATATATAGTCGACAGTCAATATGCGCCTAACCGCGATGTAGCTTGATCTATAGTGCTCTCGCAGTTAGTCTCCACATCTTTCTCTCCCTTTTTCAACTTCTACACCATTCACTCGATCCCTAGATCAATCGGACTTCAACACCCGCAACATTCTTTTACAATAAATCATAAGAAAATCTATATGTGTAGGTCAGAGACGAACGGTAAAGTGGATGTGGTGGGAGTAGCTCGGTAGAAGGGGAGTTTCTGGACTACACTATAGTTTCGCGACACCATTGAGGTTCTGCCTATAGCATTTGCCCCGGTATTTATCCCTTGACTCGCCCGATCTGGATTCGAGACATCGTGGAGGGTTGTCCGGCGACGAAAGCAGGAGTTGCCGAGTCGCGGCACGGACCGCGTTTCTTGAAATTCCCCGGGCAACTTTACGGCAAATCTAATTATAGGGAGAGCCTTTACTTTCCCCGACGACCTCCCGAACACCCGCGTACCCACCCATTCTCCCGGTTCGAGGCCGGGATGGCTGACTTATCGGACGAACGACGCGGTAATCCACTAATACGGCTAACAAACTCGCCACGTCCGACCCCCAGTTTCCGTCGACGTACGAATACAAGGCCCCTTAAATGAACTTCTTTTCTAGCAACCAACCAACCCCCTCGACACCCCGTTGAAGCCGCCCAGTCTCTTCTCGGTTATCGGCTAAGAAGCCGGGTTAGAATTACGTTCGCGTCTCCCTGAATTTATAGACCGAGCCCTGGACAGGTTCTGGCGTCCCTCAGCCCTCTCGCCTCTTCCCTTCTTCGTTTTCTCCCAGCACCCTGTCCAAGGGTCCCGTCCCGTCGCCTCGTATTTTCCTCCGGTGTCACCCTGGAGACGCCTTGGAACGGGTTAAGTAATCGACGGGAAGCTTAGCGACGAGGATTCTTCGTCCTCCCGGGCAAACGAGACGCCGCGTCGCTCTGGAGAAGGGCTGGAGGGAAGGGAATTCGTTTCGAACTTCCTCTTCCTCCGGTAAGTTTTATATTTTCGAACCGGAGGTTCGTTACCCGGGGACCCGATGTTTATGCATGTTCGCGGATCACGGTGGAGCATCTTCTATCCGAACACGTCGGATTGAGTAAGAGGTCAGAGTAATACTGCTGGCGACGTGATCACGTGTGTATTTTTCTTTACAGTATTTCTTTTAGAAACGGAGGTTACCTTCAATTTCTTTAAATCAGATGCCATATGTTTGTTAATATTATATGCAAGAGTGTGTCAGAACAAGAAATCCAATGCAGTTACCCTCTTTCTGCCATTATCGGGTTACCCACGACCACGGTGTATTATACAGGGTGAGTCCGAAGAAACAGAACACCTTAATACCGTTACTTTTCGTTGTACAAAAAAAATTCTTAGGACAAAATTACACTGTTTGAAGGGCCACATGTAACGGTGTAAGGGAAAAAATTTTCAGTCATTTTTTTTACAAGATTTCAAGGTCATCGATATTTTTTTAAATGGAATGAGGTATTTTTTAATACATCAATCGATGCAGCTGGACATTGGTTATAAAAAAGTACTAACCTATGTATGTCGAAAAGTTAGTAGTTCACAAGATATTTCGATTTAAATAACTCTAAAAGAATTACTGTCGTACTAAGACGTTAGTGTTTACTTACTTGTGTAAAGTTTTACTACGACAGTAATGGCGTTTTAAAGTTATTTAAATCGAAATATCTCGTGAACTACTAACTTTTCGACGTACATAGGTTAGTACATTTTTATAACGAATATCCAGCTTCATCGATTGATGTATTAAAAAATACCTCATTCCGTTTAAAAAAATATTGATGACCTTGAAATCTTGTAAAAAATGACCTTGAAAATTTTTTCCCTCACACCGTTACATGTGGCCCTTCAAACAGTGTAACTTTGTCCTAAAAAGTTTTTTCGTACAACGAAAAGTAACGGAGATATTTAGGTGTTCTGTTTCTGCGGACTCACCCTGTATAGGTGTTCGGTCTTCTCTCGGGAAGGTGTGATAGATAGAGGTTAGTTCGTCACTAGATGGCATATCGAGCATCCTCACAGTTTTCATGTACGTGTGTGAATGTGCTAAGGTATATACCGTACATATACCTTAGCACAGGCTACATGGACACGCTGCTACACACAATCTCATTCACACACGTACAGGAAAACTGTGAGGATGACTAGTATTCCATCTGGCGGCGACCAGAGAACTAACCTCTATCTACCACAAAACTTCAGCCTTACAGACGTGGTTAGTCGGAACACCTGTATAATACACCGTGGCCACGACGCAGATGCGAATGGGGTCCGTGCATCACGTCACGTGACCGGTCCGAGGCGTGGGGATGCTCGCTGTCGGGAAGTGGGGGAAGTGGGGAACGTCGTAGAAAGAGATTAGGTCGAACGGGAGAAAGGTGTTCATTTATCTACATACAGTAAATCCTCTATAAACGCAAAAGCCTCGGGGCTATTTTTTTGAGCTTCAAAGGCCGAGCCGAACGTAGAGAAGGACAAATAAACACATTCAATCAACACATGATCGAACCTGTGGCGCCGAGATCATTAAATTGTTTATTTGCACTATTTACTATCGACATAAAGGAATATTCATCGTAGAGAAGAACAGCGCGTGTAAAGAGAAATCGCGCGCGTCCGAAGTGACTCCGACTCTCCGCGCCTCTTTCTTTCCCATATGCTGTCCTCCCTTGCGCCCAAAACGTTCATAGTCAATCAATCGCTCGGGCCTTTAATTAAACTGTGCCGACGACTGCGACTCTCCGCATCGCCTTTTTGCGTTTATAGAGGATTTACTGCAGTTTGCAGGCCTTAGCCACATGGGCGTGGCTAATGTATCAGTTAGTGGGGGGGAGCGAAGTTACACGTCACTCTTAGACTCCTAGAGCTCCGTGACGCCACTCAGATTCTGACTATAGTATTTGCCGCACTATTTCTCCGAGAAACCCGCCGATCTGGTAACGCTGCTTCACAGGCGAAAACCTTCACAGGCCGCCAAGCTGAGCGACTCGCTCTTTGTTCCGTCGGCTGACGGGGGCGGAATAAAACGGGACAGGCTGCGGAAAAATGGGCGCCGGCGAAAACCGGGACATTTGAATTTCGAGGCTCGGGAATGTGGGAAACCGGGACGGGAGATGTATGCACACGGATCCGGTCATAGAGAAACAGAGAAAGAGGGTCGCAGAAAGAGAAAGGGACAGAGAGAGAGAGAGACAGATAGAGAAACGGAGAGAGGATGATGGAAAAAGAAGGACCCAGGCTGTCGTTTCTGTGTCGTTAATTTTGCACGCGTCGCGGTTCCGTTCCGCCCGGCGGAAAAGCTTGGTTTTTTGGTGCTTCTTGAGCGGATATCCTTGTCTATAGGGATGAACGAAGAGGTATCGGGAAGTTTAATTGGAAGGCGTGTCCGTGGGGGGTTCCCGAAGATGGATTAGGGTATCGTGATTGACTGCCGGTGGTTTCGGGAATATTGTTTGCGGATTTATTGACGAATGTGTGAGCTGACGTGTTTTCTTGACAGGTTAGAAGTTTGTTGTTTGTTTGGGGGAGGATTTTAAGCATTCCGTGGAGAAGATGTTGTTAAGAGAATCTGTGATACCTTCAGGATTGTTTATTAGAAAATTCGAGACATGGTCGGGAACTTTCGTAATTCTTCTAGTGTCCGTTCAAAGTCTTTTCATTAAAAGCTGGATTGATCATAATTGGACTGCGGATTTTACGTGTTTATCACAAAACTGGATACGTTCAATTTAAAGCAGTGGGATATTTGAAAGATAATTTTAAAAAATAATTTATTTGGGTCCTGTGTCTTGCAAACCATTTTTTCATTTTGAACATTCACGTTGATCGCGATAAAATTATTGCTTCGTCAATCTTATTTGCCTTACGCCTCTCTAAATGTTCAGGACTGAACAACAAGTTAACATTTCACTCAATTAGAAGTTTGATAATCCAGAAATTATAAATATTATAATATATTTTATGTGTTTTCTATGACAAGACCAATTAATCTCGAACCAATATCTGAAATTGCACGAACCATAGCCCACTTTAGTATTACACCTCTCAATTAGGAAGTTCGAAACACGGTTTGAAATATGGTTCGCGATTCCGCACGAGCGTTCGCTTAAAGTCTTCCCTGGGAATACAGCTCAGCAGGCTAGTCGCTTCTGTTTGAATGGCTGAAATACTGCGGCATCGTTTCCCCGTCATGGAAATGCTCGGGCTCGGAAAACACGAAAAACTACGACGGGGCCAAATCCGGCAAACACCGGGAGCGTGCCGCGAACTCTGACCTCAAGTTTCGCTCGGAAAATTGTGTTACGAGTTCCGACGATTGGTTCCCGTCGTACTGCGACGCGTGTCCTATCATACTTTGCAACGGGTCTGGTGAAGTTGCAAATCGCGTGCCGAGATCAAAGGAATCCACACGGAAGAACAGAACCGACGACGTTTCCTCTAAAATCGAGACCAAGAAGAGATCTACGAAAAAATTAAACCCAAAGAAATTTCCTTCAAACATGTTCCCTCTGCCCCCTAATAACAGTAGCAGTGGATGAATTTCATTTGTCACATAATAATAATAGCAAAAGAAATTAAATATAGAAACGCAACATTTATTATTAAAAAATTAGATTACATTAAACAATAAATGAAAAATATTACTCCTAATTTTTATTTGGAGTTTTCAATAATTTCGTTACTGCGCTTTAAACTTGGAGGTAGGATCCTTTGGCTGCGAATTAAAATTATTCGAGCCATCATTCTTCATTACTTCCAGCATCACTTCTTTTTTTCATCTTACTTTTACAATGGGCTGATATTCAACTGAAATGAAACAATTGATTTCGATCAGAGAATGAAATTAGAAAAATAGTTGTAATTCGTAATAATTAGGTTAACCTAAAAATTGAAAGATGTGTCGAAACGAATGACAGATGTCTTGAAACATTGATTTTGATTGAAGACTTCACAATTTTGCGCTATAACATAACTTACAGCTGCATTCGCCAATAATTCCCGTTTAAACATTCACTCGCTACTATTATTATTAGGGGTGTGCGTGAACCCGAAATATCGGGTCGGGTCGGGAACACGACATTTTTTCGGGATCGGGACGGGTACCCGAAAATTTCGAGATTCTCGAATTTATCGGGATTCCCGAAAAAAATCGGGATTCTCGAATTTATCGGGATTCTCGAAAATTTCGAGAACCCATTAATCATTTATATTCGTTTTAATGAATACATTCATAGTTTTGGATTTTTTATTCTAGATGTATTCGAGATTGAAAGAATGTTGTCCATCACGAATTCTTTTCAAGAGTGTCTTATGTCATATTCTCGAAAATTTTGGGAACCCGATTTCTTCGTGAATCTCGAAATTTTCGGGAATCTCGAAATTTTCGGGAATCTCGAAATTTTCGGGAATCTCGAAAGTTTCGGGAATCCCGAAATCTTCGGGAACCAGACCCGATCCGACTCGACCTCTTCTCGACTCGTCCCGACCATCGGGTGCCCGATATTTCGGGTTCTCGCACACCCCTAATTATTATGGGACAGAGGGAGTATTATTCATTCAGGACACGTGTCCTATCAAATTCGTGCGCCAAGATATTTCCTCTAAAATCGAGAGCAAGATCTGCGACAAGAATTAAAGCCAACGATATTTCCTCCACACAGATTATTTATTCAGCATCGG
The DNA here is from genome assembly GCA_933228785.1 of Lasioglossum pauxillum. Lineage (NCBI taxonomy): Eukaryota > Metazoa > Arthropoda > Insecta > Hymenoptera > Halictidae > Lasioglossum > Lasioglossum pauxillum. Next base: position 14,575,808 of record OW121706.1, on the reverse strand, counting down.
CGACAAACGATTGGGGGCCCGGAACGGTGGAAGAATGCAAAAGAGGAGGGTAGAGGTGTCAATCGTTGGGTACACGTGTCGCGCAGCGCCACGTGAAAATAAGATTCAATAGTTGAAAACAAGCCAGCGATCCGCAAGTGTACCAACACTTCCGAAATACGGAAATGCCGCATTCAGATTCTAACTTCCGCAGCTAAACGACGCATCAGAAACTTCCTCTTGTGCACACACTCGAACGCGGCGTATCGGTGCATCGCCGAGTTTCACCTTGTCGGCGCAGTTGCTGCGAGAAACTTCGGACTTATCCGTTGAAATTGAAGCTCGTCCTACCGGTGGGAACCCTTTGACGACGATCGAATCATTTTTCTTGGGGATCCTGCTTATTCGATGCGATCAAAAACGATCATCCAGATATTCCTCTTTGACTTGGCTTGTTAGTATCGCCTGGTCAAGAGTCGAGCACATTTTACGGTGCAGTCATCGATCAGTTCACTGTCGACCGGAAATTCGCGGGACATTTTCTTTGGAGGAACTGTGAGACGGTCTCATTTCTCAGGCTTCTGAAAGCGATATCCTTTTAGAGGGTAGAAAACGTGGATCCTCTAAAAATGTTGATCGTTTTAGAAAATGCTGGTGACATCGTTTAAGCCCACGAGATAGAACAAGATGGAAAATGGAAGGTTTCTTCGTCCACTAAAATTGTTCATTAAAACGATAATTTCTTCTAGAATTGTAGTACACCAAAATCTGTGGTCTGTTGTTGAAATAAACTTTAAATCCTTATCGTGCGAAACAGTTCATGGTGCAAGTGCTCATCACCGTCCACTCTCGATTTATTATTATATCGCGAGCAGCAACTTCCGGGGCAGTATCGTACCTTTCTACAGCAAACAATCGGTTCCTCATCCAGGCTCCCGGCAACACCTCGGGCTCCAATTACGTATTCTCAGCCAAACAAGCTTCGGGATCTCGTCTCGACCGTGAAGACTCTCAAATTCCAAATTTGTTGAGCCAATAGCACGCGCCGGAACCAAACACAGCGAGCAAACTCGAAGGAATCGCCGCGGAGACTTGTGGAACAATAACGATTCATCCACAATCGTTTTTGAACAATGTAAAACGACGTCTTCCGAGAATATTTATGATTTCGTCGGTTCGTGCAACTGACTCGTGTCAAGTACGAGGGTAGTCCCAGAAGTACCCGACCTAACAAAGAAAACACAAAAAGTTTGGAAAAACAACTTTATTTCTCAACGTAGTCTCCTTTTATCTCGATACACTTTTCCCCGCGATGTTCAATAGCTTCGATATACTGTTTATAGTGAGATCCGTCGAGCTCCTCAAAATAGCCATCAACCGCAGACTCCACCTCTTCATTGTTGGCAAATCTTTTACCACCGAGCCATTTTTTCGAGTTTGGAAAGAGAAAATAGTCTGAGGGGGCTAAATCTGGCGAATAGGGAGCGCGAGGAAGCAATTCGAACTTTAACTCATTGATTTTGGCCACCGCGATACCGGACGTGTGAACTGGTGCATTGTCCTGATGGAACAACACTTTCTTTCTCGCTAAATGCTATTGGTGGCTGTCAAACAAATACCAAACAACGTAGCGTCTTCAGACTTCAAACTTAAGCTTTATAAAGATTGTACTTTTGGCTATAGTAAGTTTTCAAATAACAACCACCAACTATATGTCAAGGTCGGGTACTTCTGGGATTACCCTCGTAATTTATTAAATGTAAACCAGTATTAAATAATGCAAAAAATATTTTGAATGATATATCCATTTTTAGTGGCGCCTCTGAAAGAGCCCAACGCTCGAAAGGAGGGTAGCCAGAATCCCAAAGAGTGGTTCTTTATCTCAATACGCTCGGATCGGCAATCTCCGATGGCGACTTATCGATTCCACCCAGGGTATCTCGATGCAGGATCGTCGTCGAAACGGCGGCGAGGCGGATGGAAAGACGATGCAGGCCGCGATGAAGGCGTCGCATTTCGACCGATAAGTTCTTCCTGCAGGCCTGCATCTGTGTGCAGAGTGGAAGCCCCTGAATGGCATCCAGGCGTCGCATCGTTGGTGGTGCCGGACCACCCCTGTATCCACGTTGCAATGTTTTGCTGGCGCGTCGCACCGCGTCCGGCCCCTAAAAACCGAGTCGTGAAATTGGAAACCGGCCAAGCGATTGCGGAATCGGCCAGCTCCCTTTAACCTTTGCCCTATTGCGCCCGGTGTTGTCGGCCCTGCGTCCCTGTCACCGTTTCTCACCCACTTCTCTATCCCCGTTTCAGAGGAGGAGACCAGGTCCCCCTCAACCCCCCTCCGATCCTCCCGCACACTGATTTTTCACTCCGGCTCTTTTCCGCCTTTTTTCCTCCCCATTTTTCCACCCTCATCCCCTCTTCTTCTTCCCTCTCGCTCTCGCCCTATCCGTGTTTCTCTCTTTCTCTCTGTGATCTCTGTTTCTACTTTCCTCTGTTCCCCATCTCTGTGTTTCTCTTTCTTCCTGGTCTGTGGAAGCGGCACACTTCAGCCCCGTCCTCCTCGCCGTCGTTCTTCATCTCGCCCGGCATTTCTATTCGCTATCAATCTACCGATCCACCGACGGGAATGATGTCCCCCTGAGTGGCACCGATGGCCCTCCGAGGAGTCTTTCGGATTCATAAACGGGAGAGAGGGCTGCCTTCTGTCTGATATTTCGAGAACCCGAGTCGAGTGGCTTGATTGACTCCCTCAAAGCGACCGATCGCCTACGCGCAACTCGGTAATTCAGTTACCAAAGAATCGCGGCCGACCTGCTTCAATACGCTGCCACCACACCGAGTACTCGCCATTGTTCTTACGATTATTAACCTGTACAGTTGGTACCGTTTCACGAACTTCTGCTGTGACCTAATGGTACGTTGACCTTTCTATAGATTAGCAGTTAATTATGCATTTCTCTTCTGCATAAGACAGTGTACAAAGGGTTAATTTTTCCGGCGATTTAATCAACGGTCGTGTTACGGGGGCGGACAGGGCCGAGCGAATTGAAATCGGTGCCACTCGAAAATAATCGAACCGTCGTTTTCATTTGATGAACGACGTCCTCTCGATATCTCGCGGCTTGTTCGAGGCTAGGAAAAAAATTTTCGCTCTGTCCCCCGGGCCTGTGCTACCTCGTTTCAGAGAGCCAATCGTAGAGAGAGAGAAGAAACGGAGGTCGTTCCCTTTCTTGCTAACAGACTACGAAAAAATTCCTTTCCCTCCGCGTTCTGTCCGAGACGCAATTTCATTTTTCTTCCCCTTGGGGTCCGGCTTTATTAGAAATAATTGAGTCCGACAGGCCTTGACCCGGTTGCGTTGGTCGACTGTTTTCGGTGTCGCTTTGAGGCTCTCTGTTTAATTAACTTCAACGCCGCGTTGTTGGCGACGGGGACCGGTTTAGATCAAAGGGAAGGGAGCCGTGATGTCACGGCCGCTGACGAATTTGTATCGCCGGTAACACGGTCGGATAATAAACAGCTCGCACACTGAATTACCCATCGTTTTACCACGAGACTCTTCTCACCTTCTGCGCCACTCTTCGGTCCCCGGTTGCTCAAATGATATTAACCCCTTATCGTACCATTTACAGTTGCAGTGGATGAAACGTCTCAATCGCTGAAAAAGTATAACATAAAATTTTAAAACACGCCACGTTTAAAAACGGACTAAAAAGTATACAATAATTTTTTCTAACCCCATACAGATTCCTAACCCCGTACAGATAGTCCTGAAAATTTGTGATTGTGAATTTTTAATAGCTATGAAAATACTTGTAAGATTTAAAACGAAAAACGTGGGGCGCATGCAATAGATAATTGATGCATGAACACCTAAATCACTAACAACTTTATTGCACTGCAAATGATATGAAGTGTTGTACGAGATTTCTCAGCGGCAGCTACTTACACTCCTTGCTATGTATTATCTTGCGCCCCACGTTTTTCGTTTTAAATCTTACAAGTATTTTCATAGCTATCCAAAGTTCACAATCACAAATTTTCAGGACTATCTGTACGGGGTTAGGAATCTGTATGGGGCTAGAAAAAATTATTTTATACTTTTTAGTCCGTTTTTAAACGTGGCGTTTTTTAAAATTTTATTTTATACTTTTTAGTGCGTTTTAAAAACGTGGTATATTTTAAAAATTTATTTTTATGTAAATAATTATTTTCTGCTTTTTAACCTTATATGTGTGAAATTTTACAATCGATTTTGAACATTTTGATGAGATTATAACAGAGACATGTAGTAAATTTCAGACGGTATTGCGACGCGTCATATCGAAAACGAACGCCGTGGTAAAATGTCAAAGATAAAGGTTCGACGGTGAATTTCGGTGTAACTGTTCTTTCGCTTGGTAAACAAACATTATACTATAATATTACGTAGTAACTTTGTAAACACCGCACGGAGCTCGAACGCACACTGACGCACACTGACGCACACTGACGCACACTGACGCACACTGAGCTCCTTCGGTGCGAAGCGGGTCAGTGGAGTGGGGATGAGTCAGAGTGGGAACACGTAGTAGAGTGGGGACGCTGACCGCGAAGACGTTACTACGTCACGCAGCGGGGGGGGGGAAAGGTTCAAATTATTAATAATTTATATCTCCTGAACGCATAGGCTTCTTTAAAAAATTTTTTTTTAATATTGCATTGTCATCCAGTTCTGAGCTATGTTTAAAATTTCAAGTCTCTAGCTCATCGGGAAGTTAGTTTAAAATCAATTGCAAAATTTGTACCGAACAGACAAACAGACAAACAAGAAAGCGAGCTAATAAAAACGTGGTAAAATATCATAGAAGGGAAAAGAAAATTTATACTTTTTGTATGATCACATTTATTTGAATGCTTATACATTGATTACAAACAAAGCAAATTCGATTTCATCTAAAAAGAAACACATAACGTTTATATTTGGTAGACTTCGTTAAAATCTTCAACTCTCGGCGACTCTGATCACGGACGGACTTGGTCTCTCGTTCTCCAATCAATTTGACCATGTCAGAATCTTCCGAGGATCAACAATATCACCATTTTGGTGATAATATGTTAGTGTCTAATCAATTACTAAACATTCAAATATTGCATGAGGTATTATATCTACAAAATGAAAAGAATCATATTGGATGAAATTATTCTATGTCGGAAGAAATATTTAACTTTTCAGTTAACATAGCTCCGAATGCAAAGGATTAACTTTGTTACCTCGTCTTCAAGCTCCGACTGTACTCACTTACGAATTTCAAAGTTTAAGAGAACTAATGATTAACACTGGGGAGCACTAAAAGTGAATATTTTATTTTATGAGAAAATGCGTAACAATGTGTATATCCGAATTTTTAGCTGGTTTTGTTTAACAATGTACATCGAAAGAAATGAAGTTGAATCATGGATGCGTGCGAGAAGTTTTCAAGAAGAAAGGGAAAGAAATTAGTACACCCCCACCACGATAATACGATCGATCGGTAAGTAATTAGCTTGTGCATAGTAGTTATCACATCGTGAGCGATTCGTGGTACACGTGGCCTGAATAGAAAGCTCAACGTGTGCCGTAGGTGTAACACATGGCAGGGAACGTGTCGCGTTGTGTGTTCTATTATGCTCTTAACACAGTCTCACGCAATTATGTTTTCTAAATCAGTCTCAGAGAGCAGCAGCTTCTTTGAAAAAAAATATATTCAATACTCTTCTAATCTTGACCCGGAACATCAATATCGTCAGTCAGTTACTCAGTTTTTGTTGATCAGTTACTGCATTAGGAAGAATAGAAAGATGAATGCGAGAACTACCTTTAAAAATGTATAAATGCAGCATGCTAAACGTTATCGATTATATGATTACACAAGGGTGGCTCGTTGTTCTAGGGCAGAGTTGGGCATCAGTCGATTAAAATTTTAATCAAGATTGATTGAGTAATGTGTACGATTAAAAACGGTAATCATTCAAAAATCGACGATTAATTCAATCGATTGATGAAGTTAATCGTCGCAATCAACGATTAATAAGTATTTCATCGTTAACCGCAACTAACGACTAAACTAGGAGATTAATCGTTAATTACGATTAACGATTGAAGTAGAAATTTATTCGTCAATCGTTGATTTTTTTGCTGAACTCTCTTCTAGGGTTAATATCTGATTCTCGTACCCGTGTTCAACCGCCTCGATCGTTTCATCGAATAACCGATTCGGAAAGATAAATTCGGTTTTTCCCTGCGGCGAGGTTCAGGATCCATTTAGAGGGTGAGCGAGATGACCCTACAGGGATGAGTATAACAGCGTCGCCGAAGCATGATAGATTTAACCTGCTTCCTGGCCGCGATGCTCTCACGTTCCGCCCCGAAAATCGCCGACAGAATTTCTCTCGTTTTTTCCGCCCCTCTTCATGTTCGTTTTGAAACGCGTCGAAACGTTCGGTTGGAAAACAAAACGGGGGAGAAAGAGTACAACAAAAAAAGCGAAATATCAGCTGCACAACCAGAGGAGCCCCTTTGCGGGGGATTCAGACCCACCGCTACCGCGGGGGTGGTCGTGCAGAGTGTTTACCTGGTGCAAAGTGTGGAGTAAACGTGACAGGATGGAGGGCCCGGGAGAGAAAAAAGTGAACAATACGGGGTAGCGAAAAGAGTGTAGAGTAAGAAGTCAAACGAAGTGGAGAGCGGAGAAAAAACCGGGCCGGCTAATGAGCCCAGGGTGGAGAGAGGGAGTGGGAGGAACAGCGGGAAAGAACGTAGTAAACCGCGACAAAGTGAGTATGAAAAATGAAAACGAGACGGAGGACCATGGGCGGCTGAGTGGGCCGCGTTGCAAGAAAAACCGTCTTGGCGAATGAGGGATTGGAGGGCTTCTCCAGGAGGACAGAGTATCGTAAACAGTGGCTAATCTTTTAGAAGGGTCCAGGAACGAACGAGGTCCGGACACTGTGTCCTCTAGATCCGCCCTGGATCATCATTTCATCTCGATTTAACACTGAACCTACCGAGCAATAAACGCGATTAAAATATTACAACTTATAAAAATGACAAGGGTCTATTTATTTTAAATTACGTAAATCCTGTACTCTAAAGCTCGATCAATGCATAAACTCAAATTTTTTGAAATCGTGAATGCAGCGTTTTTCCTTGCAACCGCAGAAGTATGTTGGATAATTCCACATGGACGCATCTCTGCGATCTCAGTAATCGTAAATTACAAACATCAGGACGCGTCGTTTCGCCCAGTCTTGAATTTGTGTAAAGAACCAATCTAGATATTTTTACCCAGAAGTCTAGCGATTAAGGTCGAGAACCCAAAAAGTACTTGCACAATCAGTGATCAAGAAACTTTTCGAGCAACCCGCAGAGAACAGTGCAGCATAGTGTGTCATAATTTTCCCGGTCCAGCGGTTCGCCTCGCAGTGACACAATGAAGCAGACGATCGAAATCTCCGGGGTCGATCGACATGCACAACTGAGCCGTTAAGAGCTGCAATCGAAGACAATGCACCGGGGAATCACGGGGCGGGGGCCATTGGGAGAGGTTGGAGGGGGTCGAGCGGATCTCGGACGGGAAAAATGAAATTCTATCTGAAAATCGATAGTGGGAAACAGGCTCTCGCCTGCTGTCGGAGAAGTAGAATTCAAGGGGAGGGCATCGGCCGATTTACGAGCTAAATAAATTTCGCGAAAAAAGAAGCCTGGTTGAATGGTTGGTGGCAGGGGGGGTACTGCTATAGGAGACCATTACTATTTCTATGGGCAACCGTGTGCGGCCAGCGCCTCTGTTCCCCGTGGTACCATTATTATTGAACACGCGAGATACGGGAGACAATAGCCCCGGAAAGATTGGAACGAAAAGAGCCCGAGAACCTCTCTTACCCCGTTCCGATCGGAAATCACGTATCGTCTCGAGTGGAAGAAATCGAATGCACCGTGAAACAGTGCCCGGGAAAGTTTCCCGCTGATGGGACCGCCCATTGTCGGCCTTTTCAGCCGGAATTGACCGTTACACCGGCCGCATTCCTCAGTCCGACCACGTTCCCTAAACGCCGACACTTTTCGCGATTTTGCGCGGCCATGGAGCCGCCGGACGCTTGATTGCGGCGTTGGATCCACTTTTCTGCCGGTGATCAGACACCCTCCTTATTGCCATTTCTGCCTAGATCACAGCATCACTATTTTAACACGTTCGCGAGGGGCCACTTGTGACATAGTTGCTAGGAGAGTAAGCTTTATTTATTCAACATTATTCTTTAGTGGGCTGAGAGTTCATGGGTGCCATAAAGTTGTCCAGTAGAACATAAAGTGGTCGGCTAATCAAGTTAATTCTGACACTGAGCGGTGTAGACATCTTCAAAGAAAAATAGGGGTAGAGATTTTCTTATTGCGAAAGAAATATCGTCTTATATCCTAGGAAGACTGCAACTAATCTTTAGTAATCTACATATGCTACCACCTCGCAGTTTATCTCACGACAGTCAAATGAATTTTATCCACTTTGTTGTTCGAGATCATAAACTGCACAATATTCAAAGAATCCTTAATTTTCTCCTGCCGCATTGTTTCAATACTTCATAAAGGAGGTACGCTGTATTTGTTGAAACATTTTAACGAGGAAACAGCTAAACAAATGCCGGTAGCGAACTCGTTAACTTCCAAAGAATCTATTATAACATATCTGTAGCTCCATTGAACTAGACACAATGTTTTATTTATTTTATGACAAGAGTTTGATGAATGCAAAAACTCAATAAACTCTCCCGTACAATGCGATCAAAAAATTGTTTAAAAATACTGTATACATTCATCTCGTATGACAATAATGGAACAGTTCACCCAAACAATGTCTTTGCGTATTCGTTGTACATTTGCTGCCACATAAAATATACGTACACAGCTTTATTTAAAATAGTTTTTCGATCGCATTGTACCGGAGTCTATTGTACGGACCATCCGATGCGAATATGCGAATAGCCCGCGGATTTTTGTGCGAGATACCAATTGTTTGTACCGATTGCAAAGAGCAGGTATCCGATAGAAAGCTTCGTTGATTTTTCAATAGTTTCAATAAGGTAGGAACAGCATGTTTTTAAATATTTGCTGTTTTCAATTTCATCTAATCGTTCTAATCGTTCTTGTCATAAATATACGAAATCATTCAGTATCAAGATTTTCAAAAGAATTGAAATTGGTCGGAATTACAGAGAAAATACTAAAAGTTAAAAATTTGTTTTGAAGATCTGTATACATATATGAATTCTGTATACATCTGTATACATTAATTATACATATATTCTGAACATTTCTGAACATTTCTAAACATTTCTGAACATTTCTAAACATTTCTAAACATTTCTAAACATTTCTAAACATTTCTAAACATTTCTAAACATTTCTAAACATTTCTAAACAAACATATCTGAACATATCTGAACATATCTGAACATATCTGAACATATCTGAACATATCTGAACATATCTGAACATATCTGAACATATCTGAACATATCTGAACATATCTGAACATATCTGAACATTTCTGCACATTTCTGCACATTTCTGAACATTTCTGAACATTTCTGAACATCTGTGAACATATCAGAGAACATCTGTGAACATATCTGAGAACATCTGTGAACATATCTATAATTTTCTATACGTTTCTGGAACATTTCTATACATTTCTATACGTTTTTAAACATTTCTGAGCATTCATATAGTCAAGAACATTGAGAGAGACGACTACTTTCCTCTAATAAATAGTTTCACTAGTTGATGCAGGAGTTGTATTTGATAAAACAACTGGATGATGAAGATAGGCAATGATACAAATATGGTTGAACCATCAAACGTTAAACGAACACTTTTCACTGGCGACATCGTCGAAAATTAGCTCCCAAGATTTCTGGTAGTTCCGAAATCCGTTTCACAATAGCGGTGGAGTAGAAGTGAAATATTTCGCGTAGCGGTTTTCCGCGTGGCGATTCGATGGCGACGTAAAGATTGTCCGACTGTTTTACAAGTTTCCCGGGGCCAAGGGAAACATTCTCTCTCGCTAGCACCGTATATTCGGCAGTATAATTCAGTGGGTCGGCGCAACGTGTTCCCGTGAAATCCGTCTTCATCGTACGACCGGGTGCCGGAACATAAGAAACTCGGACCCGAATGCATTATGCATCCGGCGGACGAGCACTTAGGACGGCGGACGACATTTATTTTAGTGGCCGATCCTTTAAGGACGATTTTTATGATCTACCCCGCGAGAGGATCACGGGACAGCGTGGCCTTTCGAATTTAAGATCACTCCTGTAACCTTTCCGACCATCCTGATCCTCGCGTTCCCGGCTTAATAGCCGGTTAGACATTTTTCCGGATTTTTTTTTACGCCTCTCACTCCACCCCTTCTCTCTCTTTCTCTCTCTCTCTTCTATTTTTTTCACCCTCGCATTTTCTATATCGGCCAGAGAGAGAGTTCTCCCCGTGATCGTGTTCAGGCGACGCTGCGGACATATAAATGCGGCATTCTGTGAAAACAAGCTCGCGAGCCGGGGGATGTACCGTGACTGTCTTTCAAACACTTGATATTATGTGAACGGGGATACAATGGATACGCGTGCTGCATTGAACAGAAACTTTTCCGTTGTTTTCTGGACGAGAATCTCGCGGGCAAGCTTCCTGCGCGCAGCGAAAACTTCGCGGCCACGTTTATTGTTCATTATCATTGTTGTCACGTACTTGTCGCGGACCCGATCCCTCGCCCGGCAAATGGATCTTTGCTTTTAATCATATTTCCAACGGAAGAAGATGAGTTCTTAAATATTGCACGCCGCAGAAATCTTTTCTTTAACCCTTTAACTACGGCTGTCGTCATTTTCCTTGCAACCACAGATATAAATGTAATTATATTAAAGGAGGGAGGTAATTACTAGAGGTGTGCGGGACGGGACGGAAATTCCCGAAAATGTTCGGGATCTCTTAAAATGCTGGGATTCGAAAACGTGTCTTGTTTTCTTGAATATGACCATAGTGTTTGACTTATCTAAATAAAACATCGTTTTATTTTACTTGATAATTTATAACTAGACAAATGCTTTTTCTGTATAGAAAGTAGGTAAAGTTATGGGAATTGGACGGAAATTTACGTTGTTAAAACTTAACCAAACTCTATATGCATCTACTACTGGAAGACCAAACGAAATTAATGCAAGATATAGGAAAAAATACACATATGCACCAATTACGTCCTGTGATCTTGAAAGGACAATTGCAGTGTACAAATTAATCTTCAGCGAAAATGGACATCAACTTACCATTGACAATATGGAATAAAATCATAGTTACATATTGTAATGCAAATTACAGCAAACAATAAATGAAAATACAGTATACATTGTATAATTAAAAACTAAGATATAGTATATACATAGTTGTATTTTAAATTCCCGTGTAAAAAAATTAATTTCTCTACATTTGTTGCCAATAGCTTGGTTCTTTTGATGGTAACAATATTTCCAGTTGTTGAAAACAGCCTTTTCGCTAGTTGTTTGTGTACTTGGTATAGCAATGTAACGTTTTGCAGCAACTGATAATATAGGATATCATTTTGAATTTTCCTTCCACCATTTTATAATATTCTCAGAGATTCCGAACACATTCACGGGATTCCCGAAAATGTTCGGGAATATTTTCGGGAATACCCGTCCCGTCCCGCACACCTGTAGTAATTAGCCCATTTACCCCCTTTAATTTTGTCATTCTAATGTACATAAATCATTACATATATTATAGATAGGAAATGAATGTATCAGCATTTGTACAACTTTTCTTTTTTTTGTTCCGCGTTTAGACAGACACATTTGTAAATATATACCAGTAGCTAAAAGGTTAAATATCGCTCTTAAATATCGTCCACGCATCAAGCGGGACGTCTTTGTACAGTTTGAGATGTTCGGAGAATTTTTAGAGACTCTTATAATGTTAAAGTATCAAATATAATGTATAATATTTTTAAAAAATCTGGAATTCATATTCCTCGCAAAGCTGTTTCCATAGAGGATTGAAATAGATTTGATTCGAGCGCATATTGAAACAAAAAATTGCACGAAATCCACAAATGGATGCAGCTTTGTCATTTTGATAATGTGCAGCTTTTTCATTGCATTGGTAGGTTTAGTGTTAATAAATAAAAAATTTGGAATTCTGCCAGGAATATTTTGATCCCCCTAACAATGTATTCATCTCGAAGCGGAATATTGAATGCGCGAGCAGATTGTTCCGCGTACAATCGTGACGCGAGCCCGGTTATTTCCATTTTGACATGATTTTGATGCGTGAACGATTCCACCACCGGTTGCAGGTATTTACAAGACACTCTGCCGTACATCGACCGCACCAGGACTGCGATATGGGGCTGGAGTTACGGTGGCTACGCGACAGGCATGACGCTCGCCATGGATTATCGCGGTGTCTTCAAGTGCGGCATGTCCGTGGCACCTGTAACAGATTGGGCTCTTTACGGTACGTCTGCATAAGATAATATTTTCATCCGAGCACCGAGCGGATCTCCACTCCTTTTCCCTTCTGCTCGAGAGAACACCTCCTTCTTTTTCCCCTCATGAATATTCCAATCGATGTCGCGAGCAATTTTTCCCGCGAATGATTAACGAAACTGCCGGGAACGAAAAACGCCGTCCACTGGTAATCGATGATCCTTAAAAGTACAATACCCGCAGCCGCTTTAATTAATTTTCACGCTGTATTAGGTTCCCGGGTGAAATTGCCAAAATTCGCTGACTACCATGGTCGATTACGTTTTCACGATATCGACCTGCTCTCGGCACGACCCCGTCCAAAGTTTCTACACGCTACATTTTTTTCCACGAGAATGCGAGTTTTTTAAAGAATCGCGCGGCTTCCTTTCGCCCCTATAAATTATATATACAGGGTGAGTCCGAAGAAACAGAACACTTAAATATCTCCGTTACTTTTCGTTGTACAAAAAAAATTCATAGGACAAAGTTACACTGTTCGAAGGGCCACATGTAACGGTGTAAGGGAAAAAATGTTCAAGGTCATTTTTTAATGAGATTTCAAGGTCATCGATGTTTTTTTTAATGGAATGATATATCTTCGTTAACGTAATGTTGTACCTGACAAAATAACGAACTCATCCATGTAACACAATATGACTTACAAATGACCTTCAACCCAGAAAAATGGAATAAATAAAATTCAACGTGTAAGATTCATTTGCTTTATTTCTGTTACGCAAAATGTTCAAAAATATTCCCTTGAGCTGCTATACATTCAAATGTATCGCAATACACAACATAATAACAGATTTGGTGATGACAGGAAGACATTTATGATATACCTTCACCTTTGCGTTCGTACAGAATCGTGTTTATCAACTACTAATTAGAAACAGTGGAAATCTGATAGCAAGGTCTTCAGAGATTTCTAATCTATCAGTTTATCGATGAACGTTTCACAATGTGTTACCCGAAGGAAGACGCAGGATTTATATGATTTTCATTTATGGAGAAAGTCGACAGTGTTTAAGAGAAGCAGTACGGTTGTACAAAGACCGATTTCCTAATCGTAATTGTCCAACAGTTTCCGTTTACTTCAGTTTGATAAATACATTCCGTGAAACTGGTAGTGTTGAAAATAATAAATGTACGAAGGTGAGGACTGTAAGGAATGAAGCAAACACAATTAATGTTCTGGCAGCAGCGGATACAAACCCTCATGCTAGTACGAGACAAATCGCACGGGGAAGTGGCATTAGTCAAAAATGTGTAGTGCAAATACTCCATGAACAAAAATTTCACCCCTATCACCTATCAATTCACCAAGAACTTCATGGTAAAGACTTTGTAAATCGTGTAAACTTTTGTCAGTGGGGATTGAGACAATTGATAAACGATATAGCATTTTTTAATAAAGTATTATTTACCGATGAAGCTTCGTTTACTAATCACGGGCAGATAAATTTAAAAAACACGCATTATTGGTCATCTGAAAATCCGCGGTGGTTACGGACAGTCGACAAACAAAGACCATGGTCCGTCAATGTTTGGTGCGGAATTTTAAACAACCAAATAATTGGGCCCACTTTATCACCGGAACATTAAATGCAGAAAAATACATTGCATTTTTACGAGAAGCGTTACCAATTCCCCTGGAAAATACACCCTTGAACATTCGTGAAGATATGTGGTATCAACATGACGGATGTCCAGCCCATTCTTCCCGTGTCGTAACACAATTCTTAAATAACAAGTTTCCAAATCGTTGGATTGGACGTAACGGACCCGTATTATGGCCAGCTCGCTCACCAGATCTTACAACCCTTGATTTCTACCTATGGGGAAAACTGAAAGACGATGTTTATCATGAACCACCAACCACTGTAGACGACATGAAAGAAAGAATTATCAGAGCTTGTGCGTCGATTCACTCAGAAATGAATTACACAGCAGTACATTCTGTAACTTCACGGCTAAATGAATGTATAGCAGCTCAAGGGAATATTTTTGAACATTTTGCGTAACAGAAATAAAGCAAATGGATCTTACACGTTGAATTTTATTTATTCCATTTTTCTGGGTTGAAGGTCATTTGTAGGTCTTATTGTGTTACATGGATGAATTCGTTATTTTGTCAGGTACAACATTACGTTAACGAAGATATATCATTCCATTTAAAAAAACATCGATAACCTTGAAATCTCATAAAAAAATGACATTGAACATCTTTTCCCTTACACCGTTACATGTGGCCCTTCAAACAGTGTAACTTTGTCCTATGAATTTTTTTGTACAACGAAAAGTAACGGAGATATTTAGGTGTTCTGTTTCTGCGAACTCATCCTGTATATCGTCGGGAGTAAAGCGTTTAATTGATTGTCCGCGCCGATCGAAAATTTACACCGTCGTTTCCATTCGAAGAGGTCAGAATTCGTTTGGATTAGGTGGTGGATTCGGATTTAAAATGGTAAAAAATTTTTGTCCAACTTGGCCGAGTTCTTCGAGCAAGAAAATGCTTCGGTCAACATGTTGCTGAATGAAACAATATTTAATTGTAATGAAAGCAAGCACTTCCGGTATCGCGCAGTTGTTGTGTGGAGCAATATAATCTAATTATATTTCCACTGATAAAACGGCAGCTCGTGTGTTTATTTTTTTCAGAGAAACGATTTGATGAAATTTCCTCTTAATTTTCGTTACGATCGTTTGCACCCTAATTGTGTTCTTGTTTTGAAAGATACGTCAAATTTTTTTTCATAATCATTATAAGAGAACGTTTGGTCGAATGAAACGGTGCTTCGCAACGAAACCGAGCGACGTGAATATGGTAAATTTGCTTTTCATTAAAATGATGTGGTCGAATAATACGAGTTCGAGGTGGAAATTTTCGATCACCGTCACTCCCCGACGCATAAAGTATATCGCAGTCGACTGAGAATCGAGCAACGCCGGAATGCCTGAGATATTTGACTGTCACGGAATAATTGATTTTCGATAACACGCGCCTTTGCCTTTCGCTGGTGAAACACAAACCCGCGATGTGAACGATGGGACAGCCCATGTGTCAGCGTCGAGTCGTTTGCGATCGGTCCGAACGGGTTTTTGTTGCTCTCCTGGCCGGCCGGAATGAAAATTGTTAAATTGAAACTGCGCTGCGCAATGTTTACGCGAGTTAATGAACAACTGTTTCAAATTAATTATCACGCCAATTTATGCGCGAGCGTAATATCGCGAGTTATGGGGAAATCATGCGACGCTCGTTCCCCGCGAATTATTCGAGCGTTCGTGTAAATTTGAAAATTTCCATCGTGTCTTATTTCTCTGTCGACTTCTCGCACATTTCTCGAAAGCTAAATTTGAAACAACAACGGGCGGTATGGCGTGATTCTACGTCGAAAATGTGGAATAACATTTGAGCCGTTTATTTTGTGGCCGAAGTCCATTTAAAATTAAATTGAGATATTTAAGAGTTTGCGTTTCAATGAAATTATAAATGTATGTATAGGATACCAATTTATAATTCCCATAAAAATAATGGCAATTATTAAGTGAATAATATGTGTCTTCTTACCAAGAATGGACTTAATCCACTTTCAAAATTAACAACTAGAGTTGTCATAACATTTGGAACAGCCTAAGTCCATTCGATATAATTTAAAATACTTCAAATTGAAAAAACAATATTCAATTTATTTTATATTTCATTACAAAACTTGAAAAACACCATTTATGCAATTCAGGAAATCTTCTAACTATATAAATTACATAACAATTTACTTCTCATGTATATTTTGTGTATACGGGAGGGATTTGAAGAAGTCATAGTGCTCCGGTGGTATATATCGTAGTAATTCCATCAAATCCATGTATTTCGCTGTTGTAATTTGTCTTATATTTCTATAAAATGGTGTCAATACAATATTTTCGAGTTTTCTTGGTCTACGCCGACGTGGTAATAATTTGTTAACTGACAAATGGACTTAGGTCACTTTCAACATAAAAATTTGTGTCATTCTATTAACTAGCTAATTTCCTTCTTACAAAATCTTTGTGATTTTAAAGACGTTAGTTACAATTTGCTTCAGAATGAAACGTTAACGTAGAAATGTAAATGTTAACACTTTACCTACCGGAAGCCTATTAATAGAATTTTCAATAAATTGTGCTGTACCAAAAGAAAGCATAGGAATTTTCTTTTACATTGCAATCTTAAATGAAACTATCAGATGACGTTATCGAGGGTGGCTTGTTAGTTCTCGATGAAAATTGCTGTTGCTATTGAAGGTTCCATTAAAAAGTGTTTAGCCATGCACCATAGATTTTTCAAAATCATGCAATAATCATCGGTTGGTAATGTGTTAAACTTGCTAGCTTGATTTTTCTCGAAAATGGACTTTGGTCACTTTTAAAATAAAGGGCTCATTTTTTATACGAGTTTTCTAGTAAACCTTGTTGGAAAACTGGCAAAGCACGCGTGATATTGTCCGACCATAACCGAGCGTATTCCCTTCGTGAAAATTACACTTTCATCGAAACTGAATATGCGAATTCGATTTTAAGGTGCATTTGTGAAGAAGAATTTTACATGCTATTTTATTGTTTTACGAGCTCGCCAATATTTTCGTACACAACCGCGTTGTGTAGAACAATCTTCATTGGGATTATAACAAAGATTGATAACTATTTAAATTTTTATGCATCAATTGCAAGCTATAGGAACTAAGTAAAAATTTATTTTTTTCATTAATGATTTTTATATGTTAAAAATAGTACATCGGCATTATTGAACTCTTTTAATCTTTTTCCTGTTTTGAATTACCTACTCATTTTTGTTATAAATGCATAAAATCTATTGATAACACATGAAAAAATACGTGGAAAATATTGAGTACATTTGTAAGAGCAAAATGCGTTCAAACATCACTACGGCGCGCGCGGCCCGTCTGACCGCGGCTGTCTGAATCTCCTTAGAAATCACTTGTGCGCGCACACTGAATATTCAAACTCACTTTTTCGTGAAAACGAAAGCTCGGAACACAATGTATTCTACATTTTCAATTCCTATCTTCACGCAGAATCGCTCTGCTCTTCGACGAATCATACCAGCGCCGAAACGTCATATGCGGTATTTCTCTAAATTCAAACACGAAGTCATTCACCTACTAGACTGTGGATCTCTATGCGTTTATAAAGAAATTGACTGGATGAAATATAAAACAGCAAATTAGCAAAATTTAAGAACATCGTAATGTTGTTTTAATGCAATAAAGTCATTAAGAGATGAAATCAATGCTTACTTTACTCCTGCTTCCCCCAATCAATGCAGAACATTTTTATTTTGTATAAAGATCTGCAGTCAAGTTATCACTGAGAACGACTGGTACATATTGCCTCATAAAATTGGCAAAATTGAATGCACTCCAATTTTACGTGATTAAAACGTGAATAATTTTTCACGACGTAATTTTTCTAATAGCGAGAAACTATAAAATGGGAGCTCTGGAGTCTAGCATTTAACCGACAGCGGACTGGTTGTTAAAAGGAAAACTGGTTGTACGAAGTCAAAGGGACGAAGTTTAATGGTTTACAGAGACTGCGCGACACTTATCTCTGCTAATGGAATTTATTCAAAGTCGAAGACAATACGATGTATCGCTGAGAAGTCAATTCCTTCGCGTGCAACAGCCTCGATCCTTTGAATAACGGAACAAATCAGCGGAACGAGAGACGAGTAGAAGGAGATAGGCGAAAGAGAGAAATAGAGAGAGAGAGAGAGAGAGAGAGAGAGAGAGAGAGAGAGAGAGAGGGAGAGAAAAAAGTAAAAATCGAAGATGGGGAATGTGTACGCGCCATTGCTTCGGCTCTGGTTCGATCGATTCAATTATTGTCGGAATGTTGTAGCAGTTGGCTGCGCTCGGGCTCCGAGATATCAGATTTATCAGGCCGATAAGGAGTCATCGGTCGAAATCGAGTCTCGGGCATTCAGACGTTCCGCCGTCGTCGACGATGCACATTTTTAACGCTGCTACGTTTTTCCCTCCTTCGAGGAACTCTCGAGGACCCATTCCCGCTCATCGATCGCGGATTTCTCGTTTTTCTCCTGCTGCAACATTGTTTCGACGCGGATCGGGGTCGTCGAACCCGCTTATTTATAATTCCGTGATTTTTTATTGAAATATCGACCAGCCTCCGAACCGTTAATTATTTATACAATGTATTGTAACTCAGTGGAGGAAAAACTCGCATGAATATTAAAGAAAACAGGCACGGAAACAGTAGGTATTGCAGAAAATAAATTAAATGGTTACTGTGTCAGCATTGTTAATGTTTAAATACGCCTGCGAGGTGAGCTTCGAACATGCGAGAATTTAATTAAGACGAGAAGTGTTTGAATAATTGTGAATAATTTCTCAATTCGAAGGACTTTACATATAATAATTTAATTATAGTAGGACCTCGATTCAGGCCCGATGAATAATCGAGACGCGGGAGACGTAATTAAAATGTACATTATATTCCAAAATAAATATTTGCTGTTAATAAATGTTAAATGCTTTCTGCCCAACGTTTCGATCGTTTACTACTAATTATGAAGCAATTTTGCTAATTATCAAACAAAATCAACGTTTCGATCCTAGTTTAGATCCTTTTCAAGATTTATTTGAATCGCGTCTGTAAAGTAAATATGTTATAATAATTTCAAAAACTATTAAATGATTGAATATAAGCAATATTGTTTATAAAAACTCGCTCACTTGCTTTGGGGAAAATAAATTTATAATAATTATGTGGCATGTGTGTTACGTGCGTCGAACATGCTTGTTGTCGAGACACTGATGTAAGAACGTATTGAAAACGATCTAGATTATATCTATCGATATAAGGCGGTAAATTTAAAAGGTCATAGTATGTTCTTAAATCCACTCTTACGAATATACTTTGATGGTAAATCGTTATTAACGTTCAACTTTTATTGGAATCAGCTTCATACAGTCAATTGTATGTGAGAAACAGCTAGTTCAAAATTTTTAGATAATGACGAAAGTAAGGTTTATTGGAAAAATTCATCATAGAACATTACTGGTTTAGTAATGTTGCGTAATATTCATGTATCTTAGGTGTCTCATACCTGCGATGTTTAATCATATGCATAGTTTCCAATAGTAGCCTTTGATGTAAATTTTCTTCTTTGTCAATAATTTTGGTGTTCTCAACATCAAATCTATGATGCATTTCAAGTAAATGTTTCGTCAATGCAGTATGTTGTAGTGGAGGTAAGAAATTTTATGCTTCTGTGATACGGGTTTTCAGGTTTCTGGACGTTTGTCCAATATATAGTTGACTACATCCCAAGCAAGGTATTGAGTATACAATATTGCGACTTTCCAAACGTGGTAGCTTGTCTTTAACAGGTGGAAACAAGGTTTTAAGCTAATGTCGTATCCTGAAAATTGTATGAATTCCTACTCTTCGAAAGATCCATTTTATGTCGCTTGAGATGTTGTCAACATAAGGTATAACAATGGTATTTTTCCAATTGATTGGACCATTTCTTTTAAATCTATCTTCCTTTCGTTTTTCAACCAAAAGAGGATGATATAATTAAAAAATACGTTCCTTGACGATGTTTGACGTAAAATTTTCTGAGTATCCGTTGCGTCTTAATACATTTCTTATTAACAGCAAATTGTTGGGTCGAAATTCAGGATCAGAGAGTAAGATAGCTCTATCTATCAAACCTTTGATTACGCCCACTTTATGTTGCAATGGGTGAAACGAGTAGAAGTTTACATATCTACCCGACCAGCTAGTTTTATGAAACCAATTCGTTTTTAACCTATTTTCTGTTCTAATGACACTCACGTCGAGAAAGCTTAGACTTGAATTGCTTTCCATATCATATGTGAATTGTAATCTTTCATGAAAGCTGTTAAATGTATCGCGATTCAAATAAATCTTGAAAAGGATCCAAACTAGGATCGAAACGTTGATTTTGTTTGATAATTAGCAAAATTGCCGAAAGCATCTAACATTTATTAAATTTTTCATTTTTAAAAATTTATTTCCCCTCATGATATAATCATATTTAAACGCATATTTGTTTATAATCAGGATCCGGTTAATCGAGGTTCTACTTTATTAAAAAATTTCGGAGCTAGATGCGTGTCCCCGACGCCGACAATATGACGATATATTGGGTTGGCAAGAAAGTAATTTCGGTATTTTTAGATGAAATAAAATCCAATTTTTTTATCAAAGCAATGAACTTTAATCAATAAAATATTTTCCATTTTGTTGTATGATCTTTTGCCATCTTTCTGGTAGCTTCATAATTCCGCGCTCATAAAACTTCTGATCCTTTTCGGTGAAAAACTGATCCAAGTGCGATTTCAGATCATCATCATTAGTGAATGTTTTACCATTCAAAGAGTTTTGTAAACTTCAGAATAAATGATAATCTGATATTGCAATGTCAGGGCTATATGGTGGATGTGACATCACTTCCCAATCAAGCTCCAATAACTTTTCACGTGTTACCAAAGATGTGTGTGGCCTAGCGTTATCATGGTGGAACACGATTCCTTTGCGATTTGCCAATTCTGGCCGTTTTTCTTTGATTGCTATGTCCAGTTTTGTTAGTTGTCGACAATAAACATCTGAATTGATGGTTTGGTTCCTTGGGAGCAGCTCAAAATACACAATACCTTTGTAATCCCACCAAATTGACAACATGATCTTCTTTTGGTGCAATTCAGCTTTCGGTGTGGTTTGGGCTGGTTCATCACGCTTGGACCATGATCGTTTTCGAGTTGTGTTATTGTAAACAACCCATTTCTCATCACCGGTGATGATTCGCTTGAGAAAAGGGTCGATTTCATTTCGTTTGAGATGCATATCGCATATGTTGATGCGTTGCATTAAGTGAATTTCTTTCAACTCGTGTGGAACCCAAATATCGAGCTTCTTAACGATTCCGAGACTTTTTAAACGATATTCTATGGTTGTATGCGAGACATTTAACCTGTCTGCAATCTCTCGGACAGTTATATGACGATCCGATTCAATAATGGCTTTCATTTGGTCATCATCAACTCCAGATGATCGACCAGAACGTTGGTCGTCTTTAAGTGAGAAATTTCCAGAACGGAATTTTTTAAACTAATTCTGGCACGTGCGTTCTGTTAAGCAATCTACACCGTAAACTTCGCATATATCTTTGTGAGCCTCGGCAGCTTTTTTACCTCTACGGAAATAAAAAAGCAATATATGCCTATAATGTTCGTTTCTGCACTCCATGTTCAAATTGACACAGAACTAACAATTTTAATCAAAATTACGTGTAATTTGCTTCAAAAGTAACCTAAAAGATGCAGTTATGAAATGTCAGAAAGAAAACAAACGCAACGTTAACAGAAGCCAATCAAACAAAACATAACGCCATCAGTTAGTGAAAACCGAAATTACTTTCTTGCCAACCCAATAGAATTACTCGGATTAATATTCGGACGCTCTAAAAAAGACGATAACTTTTTTAATATTGCACTATACGATTTGAACTTTTTTGGGAAGCTAGAGCAATTAGTTTACTACAGGATGCGAAAGGAAATTTTTTCAAAAATTACAATTGATCGGAATTGTAGAAAAAATACTAAAAGTTACATTTTACAACTTTTTCATGTGGGTCTATTTTGAAAATTAAAAAAATACGTTTTGTAGATCTGTGTGAATTAAACATATTCTGAAACTTTCGTCAAAATCGGTTGACGTTGCAATGAGTTACAAAAGTTTAAAGATGGTAAAATTGCAGATTTTAAATAATTTTGACTAAATTGGTGAATGAAAATCAAGTTTCTTAAAAATTTAGCAACGAGGATCTCAAGAATTCATTTCAAGGTTACTCTTCATTAAATATCCCGAAGATTAATGTTCAAACGTGACAAATACCTGCTGTAGATCGTATTTAGAACGTACTTATTATTAACAGTCTCTCTGAATGCAAATGAATACACGAATACTATACAGGGTGTTCCGAAAATGTTGTACTTCCTCGAAAGGGACAACATTTTCGTAAAGGAAAGAGTTGCTTCGTATGGCATCAGGAATCACCCTTTCAAGGAAGTACAACAGCTGTGGAACACCCTGTATGAGGAGATCGTGAGAACCACTTTTCTCCAAAGACGTTCGTGACGATGCACGCACAAAAATGTATTAATTATGTTAATTACGTAGCGCGCAAAAAGGGTGGGCAAGTGCGTCGACAGATTAAGCCGTCTGTTTCGTGCCCGGTTCGTTCGAATACATTATGTAAATATTATAAACGAGCTTATGTAAAATACAGGAAAATAAATAGCTTCGCGAGAAGCTGGGGTCGCGAATCTCGGTTGCAAATCGAAAAAGAAAAAGCAATTATGATGATTTTTATGCAAAATCAAAATTGTCTACATAATTGCAAGGAACTCCACGCAGAAATTTCTTTTCTTTAAAAAGTTCAAAAGAGAGGCTGAAAACAATACATTCTTGATAGTTGAAATTCTTTCAATCTTTGTATTCTTTGATTAGGCTGCGGATTTTATGCATTTATGACAAAAATGGGTACATACAATTTCAAATAGTGGAGGTAGTAAAAAGATTTAAAGCCACCAGCGTATTAGAAAAGAAGAATGAAATTTTTATTTGGCTCCTGTGTCTTGCAATCAGCGCGAACATTTTTTATTTTGTATAAAATCCGCTGTGTAATGATGTTAATCCGCAGAAGATTGACGCACATCAAATTTTTAAAATCGTCCAAAATCCGGTATCGAAAAAGAATTTGCGTTCCCAGTCGCACGTGCCAGCCTGATAAATCTGCCCAGCTCGAGCCAAGATGCTTCCCCCATGTTCTTTCCCGTGAAATACACCATGGGACCTGGAATTTACAGTGAACAGTCGCAGTTTAATTATCAGAGGGGGATGGTAACTGCGGAAAAATTGCGAACGCAAAGGCGGCTGCATAAATAAACGTAGTCGAAGCTGTAATTAATCTTCCTCGCGGAGTATAAACTCGATACTAAATGTTTATCGAATGCTCGAAGAGAGGATCCTTTTGTAATGGCCGTCTCGCTCCTTCCGGTAATGTCAACGGCGAGAAATAATTCGATCCTCTCCAAGGTTTTCCTTCGCAATTTCCATGCGCGCGGCTGTAAGTCACGCGTTCCCATGTTGCGAGATATTACAGTTCAAAGTTCGAAACATCAATATCCGCCGCCGCGCGCCGGTTGGATTCATTGCATTCGTGTTTTGGAAGGCGAGGGATTTCCTTTAACGCGTTCTTTTTCGCGAATTCGCTATTCGGCAACACAATCTCCACCGGCGCGGCAGTAAACTCAAATTTTCTGAAAACGTGACTTATCTCGCGCCTGTCTCGCGATCGCGAATTCGCGGGTCGGTACAATATTAACGTGTTCGCTGTCGGGACATCTGTACGGAGAAAAATACGGAATTCGCATTTGCTAAACATTTCTCTGCTCACGTCCTCTCAGTCACCGCACACTGTCTCGCGAAAGACGTTACCCGCGTGTAACTCGCCGATTTTAATCAAATTTATACGGGATATACACTAGTGGAATTAATTCTGGACAATTTTAAATTTTTACTTAAATTTCGCCTTTATTTAATATGTAATAATTTATATTTTATATCCTAATTATTGTTTGTTTAAAATATTTAGTAAAACGACCATTTACAGCCGTACTTTTAATATAAGATAAAAGTTACAATTTCAACACGTTTCGAGGTATTCGAAGCCATTTTAGTCGTTATTCATACTTTTTTCGAAACTTTACTAAGGTCTCCACTTCTGAAAACACAATGTCTGACAAAAACAATGATGAAACCGTTTGTAAAGACCGTCAAGGCCTTCCTGATTGGCTGTTACAATGAATCCACGCATCCTGTCATTGGTTATTTCTATTTCGCATCATGCGCAGTTTCGTGTTGCCAGGCGCAAGAGCAAAAATATCAACACGGTTCAAATTCTTTTATATTAAAATTTTAAAACATTTTCAAACCAAATCATGTGAGAATATTAAGCATAAACATATATTATACAGGGTGGGTCCGAAGAAACAGAACTCCTAAATATCTCCGTTACTTTTCGTTGTACAAAAAAACTTCTTAGGACAAAGTTACACTGTTGGAAGGGCCACATGTAACGGTGTAAGGGAAGAAATGTTCAAGGTCATTTTTTACAAGATTTCAAGGTCATCAATATTTTTTTAAACGGAATGAGGTATTTTTTAATACATCAATCGATGCAGCTGGATATTCGTTATAAAAAAGTACTAACCTATGTACGTCAAAAAGTTAGTAGTTCACGAGATATTTCGATTTAAATAACTCTAAAACACAATTACTGTCGTACTAAGACGTTAGCGTTTACTTGTGCAACGTTTTACTACGACAGTAATGGTGTTTTAGAGTTATTTAAATCGAAATATCTCGTGAACTACTAACTTTTTGACGTACATAGGTTAGTACTTTTTTATAACGAATATCCAGCTGCATCGATTGATGTATTAAAAAATACCTCATTCCGTTTAAAAAAATATTGATGACCTTGAAATCTTGTAAAAAATGACCTTGAACATTTCTTCCCTTACACCGTTACATGTGGCCCTTCCAACAGTGTAACTTTGTCCTAAGAAGTTTTTTTGTACAACGAAAAGTAACGGAGATATTTAGGAGTTCTGTTTCTTCGGACTCACCCTGTAGATTACAATAAAAATATTACGGTATCAATTTAGCATAGCATATACATTTTCTGCACAAATATGAAATAAATGTTTTTATTCAAAGTGTCCAGAATTCATTCGACCAGTGTAGTTTATCGAAAAATATTTGACACATATTTTTTTTAGGATAATGATTATGACAAAATGATGTTTTTTTAAATTCGCGTGTTTCCGATCGAGGGATGTAGTTGTATAAAAACATTTCAGAAAAAGTAATCTGTTTAATCAACGTTTATAAAATTTATTCTATTTTCTGCAATATTCTTATTAATTGTTTGTCGATACTCATGTCACTTTGTGTACGCAATCTACGGACGATATTTTCGTTTAACAATAATTATTCAAGGGGATTGTTTTCACCCCCTCAATCCTGTACATTATCCTGTATAAATTTCATTTAAAATCAGTCGCCTCTCGACTGCTAAGGGTTAATTTATATTGCTTCACGATCTCACTGTTAAAAATAATAAATTTTTGGGTCCCAACACAGTAAGTCTCCGAGACTTACTTTTTTTCTTGAAAACACAAGTCAGTTGAGCATTTCGAACAACTTTGAGCGTGGGGTGCTGGGACGAAATTGAATGAAAAAAGTTCGCGAGTGCAGCGTTTTAATGAAAATGGTACTTTGAGGTAGCCCGAGAGAGCATAAAGGGTGGACGGAAGCCACATGGCCGGGATGGACACGAGACAAAAGCAACAAAAAAGAACAAGAGCTCTCGCTGGTCAAAGAAATCGTAACTTGCTAATTCCGGGAACGAACAAAAGGACCCGCGCGATTTGTTCCGGTGAATTTAGCACGGCAGGGACCCTGGGGGAGGTCGGATTAAAGTACGCGGTCGTAAGCGTCTTCGAAACGAGAAGAAACACTCACGGCAATTGGCGCAGCAGCCCGTTAAACCGGAAACGAACGATTCCTCCGGCGGCGGCGGCGGTGGCGTTCTCCTTGTCCGCTATAAATCATCGGGGGCAAACATTTTATTAAAACCGCTTATTCACAAGCCGGCGCGAAAATGATTCGATCATTTTTCATGTCGTCCGCGAACGGGGGTATACGGCGGAATTTCATCGTTGTTTCCCCGTTTTCCCGCTTTTCCTTCGCCGCTGTTTCCGACCATTGTTGCGCACCATTGCATTGTCGGAAAAGCTTAATATCCCTCGGTGAACGCCTATTATAGGCGACGGACAATTTACCGGCGGCTCTCCCAAATTAATTAACTGTCCTGATTCACGGGAGCAGCGCCATGTTCTCGGCGGGCGCCATTCTGCCATTTTTGGTCAGTTTTTAATATCCTGCAGCACGGTGTGACTGAAAGTCGTGTAAACACAGTGCAAATACTCTGTAAATATTCACGGGAGCAGCGCCATGTTCACGGCGGGCGCCATTTTGACGCGTGATTGGCCTGCGGCCGCGCGATTTCGTCATTTTTGGTCAGTTTTTAATATCCTGCGGCGCAGCGTGAATTTAAAATCGTGTAAACAAACTGCGAATACTTCATAAATACCGTCGGCTGTCTAAACTTCGTTCTCTGACAGATTTTTTAATGGTTGCGGGTTTTCATTTCGCGTAATAACATTCGCGATCTACTTGTACGTATCTTGAACGAACAGCTCGAATTGCAAACGAAACAGTCAGGAGACAAGAGATTGTACAAATGTCCGAAGAAAATGAATGTTTGAAATACTTGGAACATTCCGCTCGTATTGAAAAATTTAGCAACCATGATACCCGTCAGATTTCAGTGACTTCGCGCAGCACCGAACGGTTTCATTCCGGAGTTCGAGAAAGTTTGCGCGCGTCTTTCCAATTAAATTCAAGTCGCCGATAACAGTTTCTATTCATTTGCCCATCTAGCAAATGCACGGGGAGTGTTTCCGCTGGCAGAAAAGCGACCGTCGTGTCGCTCTGTAAATATTAATTCGCCGAAAATTAATTGGAGAAAGCCGGCGTATCGGGTCACTTCATAAATAACGCCGTTGCTTCATTAACCCAGTATGCAAACGTTTTCCGACGGAACGTATCGCGCCGGTCGACCTTAACGCCGTTTTGATTGCCCCCGTTGTGCAAAGTGAGGATGGTAATGGTTTCGGTCTAAAGATACGTATAGAAAAGCGTGATAATTGGTCATTTATTTCGCATCAACGGAATAGTAATTATACAGAGCCACGGTTCCTGTGGTGAGTAAGAGAAATGAGCGAGGCCGCCTTGAAACGGCAACGAGTACGTGTATTATGTGTGTGTGTACAGGGGGAAAAGTATAAAGATGGAAAGGTCAGGGCAAAACAAATAGTAGGACGTAGAGTGTGGTTGGGCGGGCACAACAGTAATTAACCGTATAATAATTAACCCGATTTACAGATTCAATTTACACGGAGCGGTTCATGGGTTTGCCGACGGTCGAGGACAATTTCCACGGGTACGAGCAGGGCCAACTGCTCAACAAGGTAGACAATATTAAAACGAAGATGTACTACTTGATCCACGGGACTTTGGACGACAACGTGCACTATCAGCAATCTCTGCTACTCGCCAAGGTGCTCGAGCAGAAGGACATTCTGTTTAGACAACAGGTAAACCACGTTCACTTTACAATTAACATTAACCCGCTTGCCTGTCCCCCAATCTCTTTGGGAAACCTCGTTCGGGAGACCATCAGTCTGATAATCACAGCATCTAACTTTGAACCTTGGTTGCACTTTAGTTCCCGAGAAACTTAATTTTTTAAAAAGAAGGAAGACTTTAAGAATTTTAATGGCTTTAACTAATCAGGTCGGATGGACATTTCTCGCAATAAAAGGAACATGTAGACTCTAAAATACAACAGTATTTTTTTGGAATAGCAGTACGAATGTTTAAGGATCATTAAGTAATTTTAAACGAGAACAAACTTCGTCTTACGAATTTGAACCTTGATTGCACTCGAATTTCGAGAAACTTAATTTTAAAAAGGAAGCCAGACTTTCAGAACTTTTTCTGCTTCAACTAACAAGGCTGGATGGACTTTTTTGCATAGAAAGAGTCTGTGGACTCTAAAATACAACAGTATATTTTTTAATAGCATTACGAATGTTTAAGGATGTTTAAATAATTTTAAATGAGAACAAACTTCGTCTAACGAATTTGAACCTTGATTGCACTCGGTTTTCGAGAAACTTAACGTATTTGATATTTTTAAGAATGCTATTCAATAACACCATAATTGACCCCCCACACCCACTTCCTGAGAATTGATAAACAAACCAATGAATTTTTCCAACTGCTTTCGATTGCAGCGACATCTGTGAAAGAAATTACACCAATAATATCAAATCAATGGAGAACCAAGATTTGCTATAAAAAAGGGTTTCCCATTGAAGATTTTGAAATAGTTCCCTCTCCCACCCTCAGGAAGTAGGGGTGGGGGGTCAATTATGGTGTTATTGAATAGCATTCTTAAAAATATCAAATACGTCTACTTTTATTTTTCTGATCTGATGTGTATTTCTCGAGATATGCCCAATTTTCAACGACTTTTTCCATTTTGATTTTTGTCCATTACAGCGACATCTGTGAACCAAAATGCAAAAACTCCTAGGTAAAATTTGTGTATTTTTTCTGGAGAATCCAAATCTGCAATGAAAAATGGGGGTTCCCATTTAAGTTTTTTATCTTCTCCCACCCCCACCCCCAGGGGGTGGCGGTGGGGGGTCCAGTTTGGTATCATTGGATGTCCCCCTTCGCGACGAACAACTTTCATTGCCCACTTGTTTTGATCCGATACATAGTTCTCGAGATATTTCAATGTCTTCAGATAAAAAGACCACCCTGTATTTTTGAATAGTATTATAAATGGTTCAGAATGTTCAAATCATTTTAACGAGAGCAAGTTTCCTGGACATTTTACAATTTATTCTATAAGAAATTATGTAAGAAAAATCATAAGGATAATCGTTGTTAGTCTTTCGTTGCTGTACCGATGAAAGAAATTGTGTGAGAGAGATAATGGATTGTAATTGTTTGCGTTGGTATTTTGAACAGGCGTTTCAGAATTTGGATTTTTCTGTTGCAGACCTACACGGACGAAGATCACGGGATCGCGCAATCCCGAGCCCACTTGTACCACTCGTTGGAGAACTTTTTGGACGAGTGTTTCGAGGCGTCATGATCGCAGAGATTGACGTGAACCGACAATCTAGATCCTCCGCATCAGCTGCCTCACATTCCACCTGTAAATACCCCGTCACGTGTACATACTCGATGTACAATATGTAATATGAAGCGTTAGTGTATATAATCGAGGGAGAACCGAAACTAGGTACACTCGACGCAAACAGTCGCAACAAGAAACGGAAGAAGAAGAAGAGAAATGTGTCCCCCTGCGGTTCGGCGTAAAGATTCGGAACCCTGAAGAAGAAAGCTGTATTCGAGTCGTTTTTTATTGACAGAGTAGATATAGATACTGTTATCAAATTTGAAACTCCCGTTTTCGAACGAGAATATAATTGTTCCGTGTGACGCGCTGCAAATTTTGGATTCAAATCGCACAGGTGTTCGCGGTCACTTTCACCGGGCTTCCCCGTTTAGGTAACTACCAGGTGGCTCGATCTCTCGACTAAACGTTCAAACTAATCGATAACTACCCCTAGAGGAAACTATTCGATCGAAATTGCAAGTATAACTGCTAAAACATTATTTTTATCAATACGCTGACCGTCGCAGTACTCGAAATTATTTTTGCAGACCTAGAAATTCAGTTTTTAACTAATAAATTGCATTTGTACCATATTCGCTTGTGATCTGCAAAACGCGGAAGGATTCAAGGGGAAATTACTACGAGAAGTCCTAACTTCTCTGTTTTTATGTCATTAAAATCAATGTAGAATCTATTACAGTAATAATTACAGTAAACTATATTTTATTTTTGAATGGCTCCACTGAGTACTTGCTGTTGTTTTCTAGATTGGCACAAAATTCCTTTTACTATGATTTTATCGAATTGTCGGTGCTGGTTAATCGACGGTCAACGTGTTAGAAATGAAAAATAATATTGTATATAACACAGACTTAATCTTAAGTCTGTGTATATAATGTTAGACGCGTACAACAGAAGACTTACCGATATTTTAGAAAAATATTAACCAAATGATAAATATCCTCGTCCTTTTGCCAAATAGAATATAATGTCCACCGTCATGTAAAAATGATAAAAACACCCTAAATAGCGTAACAAAGCGTTAGAACGCATTCGAAATTGCCAAAAAATTGTCTTCAATGCTTGGGGATGATCAAACCCTTCCTCGAATCATCAGTGTCAAATATTTCCATCTCATATTTTACAAACAGAAGCGATCGCACTAATGTTTCTACCAATATCTTTTTATATTCAACAAAGTGTTATCATTTGCTTCTGATTAATGAAAACATCTTCCACGTCGAGTGTATGAATAAGTATATAATTAGACTGCGGATTTTATACATAAATTTTAAACAATGAAAAGATTAAGAGAAATTGTACCTCATTCAAATTGTTAAAGGAACAGGCAAACTTCTATTTGCCTTACGTTTCTCGGAAAATTTTGGTTTGCAGTCTAGTTAGAACGATGAACGTTTGATTTAGTTGATCGAATGTTTTCTCCAGTGGCGTAGGACACGCTGGAGGCCAAACAGAGAGGCAAGCTAATGGTAAATTAAGAATCGGACGTATAATGACGGTGGTCTCGAACAGCCGAACGATTTTCTGCCCCCAAAGACAGCGCGAGCCTACATCGTGTTGAAGAGGAAATTTTTAATGACATTACGAGAGAGAATGGTAACGAATAATCAGGGCTAGAAGAACATTATTTTCTGAGAACATTGTAAAGTTATTACTGGCTTATGGAAATATTTATTAGAAACGATTTAACAGAATCTGTTGGTAAATGTCTTAAACGTAATTATATCGAAACAAGGATACATGTACTTAAAATTTCATAGATCACCTAAGAGACCTACGTTCAGAAATTCCCCACCATTGTTTCAGCCGACTATATCTAACACCTGTTAAGAGGAACGACGGACTGGTCGGTAGGATTTTTTTAGAATATTTTTTCAACGGTGACCACAGTTTGTTCGTTCGTCCGTCGAAGGCCTAACGGACCTGACATAACAAATCTTTATAAACAACGAGCGCACGTTGAAGGAATATTACATCGTGTAAGGTCCCCTAACGGCGCCGTGAACAAACATGATCGCTCTTTTATTGTAACAATATAAAAAGAACATGTTCCTCTTGCGTTTTCATTGTTATTTTTTCATTATGCGAGGCATGCGTGATTTTCGAGTGAACAAATGATTAATAGTAACTCCGAGAAATGTTTATAAGAAAACTATCCTGCAAGAAAGGATCTGGGGTTCGATCTCCACTAATATTGTTAATAATATTCTTTTTTATTTTGTTCATAAATTATGGGTGATGGCCAACGATTACTATTAGCAGAGCTTTTGTTGCTGTAGTTTTTTTTTGTGATACGCATTTTTTCCTCGCGTTGCAATAATTATGTTACGTTATCGTGGAATTATATAACGAGAGTTTGTACGATCTATAAGATCGCAAAAAAAGAACGTTATTTACGTATAAACAAATAAACATTTTCGTGTTATTTTTACTAATATTACGGGAAAGAACCTCTCTAACTATCACAGTTTAAGATTTCCTCCTTGTATATATAAGTTGCTGAGCTGGTTGTTAAAAATTCCTCTATATAACTATTTCTCTTTACATTATTATTAAAGAAGAATAATAATACTATTGCTACTAACGCTAACGGTTAAGTGTATTTGTAGCATAAGCGACGTACTAACAAACTCTTTAAATACAAATGATTTTATAATGGAAGGACCACTGTAATGGTTTCATGAACAAGGATCAAGAAAAAACGAAATCTTCTCGAAAAACTAATTGTTATAAATTTTAATTCCGACGTATTGTACAAAATATTTAACCCAGTATATACAACTAAGAGAAAAACATAAGTGAAGGTACCCCCAACCATGCATAATTAGGTTTAAAGGTATAAATGATAACCCAACGGTATCGTTAAGTTATTATTGTCTCCCATTCGTTGATATTTGTTGAATGTATCGTGAATAAAGCTCTATGTTTTATTAACACAGAGTGTTCATGTTTCAACAGCTGTTCAACAACTTTTATATCTTTGCCAATAAGAGAGTGCACAATGTGTATGTGTTATGAGTTCTCCGTCTCTTTGTATCTGAAGAAAAAAAACAAAGTATTAAATGTTTGTGAATAGCCCCTGTTTCTAAATACCTTTACATACACTACTGTGCAGAAGAAAGAAGCACCCAGTATAATTATAAGATATAATGACAAACAATATTGTATTGTACAATCATTGATTTATTTCATATAAAGTATTAGATAATCCTCGATAACACATATTCTCAGAACTATTCAGTTAAACAGCGGAGTCCTTTTTCAAAACTCACTGTGTTCTAATAAGAACACTACTAAATCATTTATATCAAATATGATTTCTTACATTTTTCTATTAAATATGGCTGGGTGCTTCTTTCTTTTGCACAGCAGTGTACATAGAACATCGGTATACGTATGCAATTATCGAGAAATACATACTTGCACTTGGTGCAGGTATAGAAGACAGTCTGCCCTTCATCGGCAGATCTCAACTGCAAAGTGGCGTACGACATCTTGTCATTTTGGCACTGTGGACATTTTCTTTCGACGATAGGACCTTCTGCCTCTTCCTTTTCGTCGTCTTTGTGCTTTGAAGATGTATACAAGTTACTTTCGTTGAAACGAATCGTGTAAGACATCGCCATGTCTCCAAAAGCTGAAAACAATACGTAACATGAATGCTACAGGTATGAGGGAACCTGCAAACATTGAGTCGAGACAGGTTCTCGAAAACTTAAGGATTTTTGAGAATACCAGGGATTCCAGAGCATTTTCCCGAATTCTCAGGAGTCTTGACAATTCTCACAAATTCTGATAGACTCGAGAACTCCGAAATTTTGATAAACTAGAATTACAACTCAATCAAAATATTGAAAAGTACCTTCAGGGCCCCATTCGCGTTTACAAGCATAACAAATTACGTTTCCAGTGTTACCCAGCAAAGGCAATATTGACCCACAATCGGAGCAAAATCCAGGTGTGCTTATAAAAGACACAGTATCTTTATTCCTTGACATTGTTTGGCCACATTCAATGCAGACGACAACAGTACACGCAGTACACGTGCTCGAAGGTAAAGAAAGTTCAACCTTAAACTGGCGAAGTATAAGACCAGATACTCGCCGTAAGAATTATGCACTGTACGATAGATCAGCACATCCTGTGCTGCAGAATAATCTTAAAATGCGTGCAACGTCTTAAAGATTGTAAGTTTATGGTTTATAGCGCCATTACACATAGCGGCAAAACGGTCAAACTGTTCGCCAAATGTTACCGTCGAACGATAATCTTCGGTTTTTGTCAGTTACGCCATCTGTAAATGATAAAAGTTGTAGATGTTTATAACAGATGGCGCATAACTCCTTTGCATAAAATGCATTTTTCTGTCTACAGTTCTGAATTACCAACTCTGTAGAAAATGCCATGACGCGGACTGTATCGAAATCAAACGATCAGCTAGTAAACTACATGAGGTTGCAACACAAAAGGTGCGTGTCTGAGGGAGATAGATTTTACAACGTTGTAAGTCTCTCTGAGCCAGTCAACAATCTAGTTATAAATGTTTAGAATATAAGTTGTACATAACTTCTTAGAGTTGTACGATACAAACATTTTATGTATAAATCTACAATTAATAAATAAAGACAACATAATACAAAATGTATATATGCGTATGCGTTTATTGCACCACCAATTTTTCCCGGACATCCAACTTCCCGTACGCTTTTGAAAAACAAAAATCTTTAGCCGCCTGACTTGGCATTGAGTTGTACTACTGAAATTCTGGATACCTCTTTCGACATCATTTCTCCTAATACAAATCTCAGTTTCCGAAAATTTTCGACCGTCTGGCTTGACGTTGAGTTGCACTATTTAATTTTCGAAATTTTTCGAGCGCCTGACTTGTCGTTGACTTGTACTACTGAAGTTCGGATACCTCCTTCGACATCATGTTCTCCTAATACAAATCTTAGTTTTCGAAAAATTTTCGGAAATTTTCAACCGTCTGGCTTGAGGTTGAGTTGCACTACTTAATTTTCGAAATTTTTCGAGCGTCTGACTTGTCGTTGACTTGTACTACTGAATTTCGGATACCTCCTTCGACATCATGTTCTCCTAATACAGATCTCAATTTTCGAGGTTTTTAAAAATTTTCGACAATTTTTCGACTTTCTACTAGGAGAACATGATATCGAAGGAGGTATCCGGAATTTCAGTAATACAAGTCAACGTCAAGATAGACGGCCGAAAATTTCCGAAAATTTTTCGAAAATCTCGAAAATTGAGATTTGTATTAGGAAAACATGATGTCGAAGGAGGTGTCCGAAATTCAGTAGTACAAGTCAACGATAAGTTAGACACTCGAAAAATTTCGAAAATTAAGTAGTGCAAGTCAACGTCAATCCAGACGGTCGAAAATTTCCGAAAATTTTTCGAAAATCTCGAAAGTTGAGATTTGTATTAGGAGAACATGATGTCGAAGGAGGTATCCGAAATTCAGTAGTACAAGTCAACGATAAGTCAGACGCTCGACAAATTTTAAAAATTAAGTAGTGCAAGTCTACGTCAAGCCAGACAGTCGAAAATTTCCGAATCTCGGTGGTCCAATGCCCGTGACGATTGATAAAATAAGAATTTACATTATCGGTAAAGCTACGGCGCTGAAAATATCGGCTGTCGATAACATTTGACTAACAGTTCGAGTATTTTACTGCTACGTGGAATGGCGCTATGTTGCGGTTTTACGGCTCAGATATATCGTGCCGTCTTTTATATTGCATCTTATGAAAAGCGCGGCGCGAATCATTCCGCGAATGTTTGATATTAATTAATTAACTAATTAATTTTTAATTATTTCATCATTTTGTGGAACGTATTCCTATAGATATACATATATAGATAAAGAGTGAAGGGAAGGACGTGTACAATGCTTCGAATATCATTTTTTTATTAACGTTTTGTCAGTTACAATTTTGATTACATACATATAATGTGGATTCTTCTTTAAACACATGTCGCTATGATACAAATGACGAGGATAAAAATTTGGAGTGCGTAAAAATGTAATTAGATGACAATTCTTTTTTTTTGTTTGTTTGCTTTCTTTCATCCCTCTCTCTTTCTCTCTGTCGCTCTCACCCTCGCACACGCTCTCTCGTTTTCCCTTTCATTCTTTTCTCTCTCGCTCTCCTTCTCTCTCTCTCTCTCTCACTCTTTCTCTCGCTTTCTCGTTCTCTCCCTTATTACTTCATTGGTCATGGCGATGGGCCAACTTTGAATGTATATTAATATAATATACCGAGCTGGCCCATGTCCACTAAAAAGGGGCGGGGGGTAAAGTGTAATTAATCCCTTGATTGCGATTCTCTTTACTCTCTTACATCGTCCCTAATTCGCTAATATTTTGTGTTTCTCTTTCATTTTGTTTCTCTTCGTCCTTTATACACTAGATCGATGCGCGTTCGTCGCTCGAAACTGGTCCGGTGTTTTTAGCGATCGATCGACACGCTGATCGAGAACCTCAATGTTATCTTACACACACCGACCACGTAGGCACGGATTAGTGCCAAATTCAGAGGACAGGATATTTACAGGTGTGAAACGGGAACGGCTTAACACGGCTTTGACACTCTCATCCCTCTCTCGCTCTCTCTCCTTCGCTTCGATGCTCCCCTCGAGCTCCCTCCCCGAAATTCATTTGTTGCGTATAAAATGGAAATCAACAATAATCGGAGAACTTTGTGTCTACTTAAAAAATCAATCAAGCTTCAATCCACCGCGAGTACTGATCATTTAGAACAAAGGATTGCTTCGAAAAGTTCGAGACAACGTTACCCGATTTATATGCAACAAGGTGCCGGGTTGAAACGATGAAGAGTCCTCTTGGTCCCGGCTCCGAGAGGGGGGAAGCTAAACTAAGCTTCAGTCTTTCCTCTCCGTCGCAATCTAATCCCGCAAAAATTACGTTTCAACTTCCCCCCTCGAAAGCGGAACCGAGGAATTCCCTCTCGAGTTCGCCGGAAGCGATCATACTTACAGACACTCGCAAAAATTCACCTTCGCTGAAACGTTGCTAATCGAAGCTTTCGATCCGACATCGAATTCGGCGAGCAACGAGGGGTTTCGAATCGCGTTCACGACCTTCGATCATCCGGGGGAAGATCTGTCCGAGGATCCGCGGGAGATAGAGACAAGATGGCGACCGAGATCCCACGCGACGAGAATGGGGAGCAGGGTGGAGGAAAGAGGATTCGGTCCTCTGAACTTGGAACGACGCTATGTCAGCCTTCTCCTCGGCATTTTACTGTCTTCGACCGGGTGGAATCGAACGCTGATCACGGTTAGGGTATCGCGATCCCGCCTCGTCGATCTCGATCATGATTTCTCTGGATTGCTCTCGGCTCTCCAGTCTTCGGGACGTTTTCCACGTGCTCGGCTGCTCAGTCCAAAGGCCGCAAATAACACTTTTCTTCGTGTGTGCACCGTAACTCCTGCGTTATCCCTGAGCCAAAATCTACTTGGGACCTTTCTGACTCAGGACCGAAGCCTCTCCCACTCTTTCGCACTCTCTCTCTCTCTCCCTCTCTTTCTCGAACATGATCGCTTCCGTGTTGGTCGACAGTCGCTGTGGACGGAAAGGAATCGATCTTTTCTCCGCTCTGCCTCCGGGGAACTCGTCGGAGAAGAAATCTCTAGTTTCGTTCGTAGGAACTCTACGTCGCAGCGGAAAGGACAGGTCTGTCGCGCGCGAAGCGACCTCTCTTCATCAACGTGAGTACACGAGAGATGATCGCGTCGCTTCGCGCGCAACAGCTTCCGGGAACTCGGTCGTGCGTTTGCGAACATGGCGCCAAAGACAGAGGGGATGACGGGGGAGATAAGGGAACCGTGGTCGCGTTCGAGTGAAGAAAAGACGGAAAATCGATCGACGAGGGGCACCGGACCCCGAGAACTTGACTCGAAGTATCCCTGGGATCCCTGTCGAAGAGGACAGCTGTCTCGTCGCCGTGTCCTCTCTCCCTTCTCCTTTTTACACAAGTTTAAAAACTAATTTGTAGCATTCTCTCGGGGGAGCCTGGACGAGGACGCGAACAGTCTCGAGTGTGTTTCCTCGACGTCGCAGCTCTTCTTCGCCAAGTTAGCGTCCCGCTCTCTCTATTTCTCTCCGAGTTTCTCGCTGCGTCGAGCGCGCGACGCTAACGAGGGAGAACGACGCGAAAACTTCGCGAACGTTTCTCGCGCGTACCCCGAAACGCATCGCCAGGATTCCAGAACGACTCGACGACGCCTGCGGAGGCTAACACCGCGGAGCCTGGCTCTTCCGACGATACTTTGGTCTAATTTATTTACAATAATTTCATTCCGGTGGCGGTTCCCCCGCGGGAGAGACGGGAACGATCAACGAAAAGGAAGGTGTCCTCGTTCCGTGTTTTCCAGGACGATGTGACCCGATGATCCGAGATCATTCAGGATCCATCTCCCCTTGCGTCCTTTCCCCGGGCGGTAATTAAAATTTCTTCTGCCTATGCATTTACTCTCTGACGCTTCTCTCGTGTGTCATATCCTTCGTTCTCTTTTCTCTTTCTCTCTCTCTCTCTCTCTCTCTTTCACACATGCCGGTTAAATTCAATTCACATTATTAGGGTATAATAATTAATTAATTAATTAATTAATTATAATAGTGTCATTATAATTCGTAATAATATACAACATTTGTCAATAGATCATTTATCCTAAAACCCACTGCATGCTCGTGTCGAAATAATCATTTAATCCTGCTATCGCTCGCTCTCGTTTCATTCGTACTCGCATTTGCGCTCGCGTATACGCACTCGCACACACAGAATTTCTTGCGTTTTTTTTCCAGACATACAGCTTTTGTTTCTTGTTTTTAATTATATTAGAAATACCCCTCTCTCTCTCGCACACACAGAATCTTACATTTCCATCATTTCTGTTCGCACACTCTCACGCCGTGGGACTGTACTGGCTTCACGCGTAGCTTATCTATCTAATTCAATGATTTGTAGTTGCGACCGTATGTGTGTCCACTGTGTGTGTGTATGTGTATCCCTGTGTGTATTCGCTATTCGTGTGCGAACATGTCTACAATCTTGCGCTCGGTTTCTCCACTCCCGGTTTCATGTAGAACACAATGTTATTCTGGCACACAAGATGTCCGCTTGACCGCACACCAAAATGGCCGCCGGTGGATCCTCGACGTCCTCGTACAGATCGGAATGGAAAATATTCAACGTCGCCACTTCTCGATTTATTCGTTTATTTCCGAACACCTGTATATCTATACGTATCTATGTTCGTGATTGTTTGTGTGCGTGTCTGTATGTCTGTACCTGATGACATGTAGTGCATGACGAGTGTGTGTATACGATGACTTTGTACATATTCGAAGAATATTCTATCCTTCACCAGAGACGCGCGTCCGAAGTGGAACCACCCGAAAGCGCAGAGTTCATGGACGTGATGAAACGCCGACGTTCGTGCCCCTCTCTCTCTCTCTCATTCTCTTACTCTCTTCTCTTCACCCCCGTCGTGACCCTACATTTCCCGTCGACCTATCGATCCTCCGCAAACAGTCATACTTCTCGTTCCCCAAACGGTCCGCCTACGCCAGCCACTCTCTCTCTCTCTCTTTCTCTCTCTTTCTCTCTCTTTCTCTCTCTTTCTTTCTCTCTGCGCATACGCTCGACGACGACGCGAACCGATACAGGCGGAACGACGTCGAGCCGTTCTATTCGATCGTTTCTTTCCCGATTAACAAATTCCTAGAAGATCGAAGCTCGAACCGTTCCCAGGATCCACCTTTTCGATCCTCCAGTTCGTTCGAAGATCAATCGACTCTGTACAAAATCACGAAAGCTGAGCAATGGATCCAATCGGCCTTCTCCGATCGTGTCTCGTTCGGTGAACAGTTTCGATATACTTAGGGCCCGTTCAGATTTGAACCGCGACAAAATTGACAGTCGTTCAGTATGAGGCGGTAACCGCGCGGACATGCAAGAAAGGGGCAAAGTTTTAGCTCAGTATGAAGTTGAAAATCGCGTGAAAACAGCGCGGATTTGATTTCCTGCGGTTCAGAGGCGACAGCCGCGCGAATCTTTAGACCGCGCGGTCACGTGTGAACGCATCCATTTACGCCAATGTAAATAAGGTCCGCGCGGTTTCCGTCGTGTCTGAACGGGCCTTTATTCTTTACGAACGAATCACGATTGTTCTACGATGGTTTTACGATTTTCGACCCTCTCACAGGCTGAAGAATTTATCCAATCGATGCCTATATCGATCATACTTCGTTCGGCGAACAATTCTCATCGAGTACCGAACGAATCATGATCGACGCTGGCTAGAAAATTGTTCGACCTTGAGTTCAACAGGGTCGAAGATCCGTGCTTTTGATTGTACGATCTTCCAGGAAGCTGAAGAATTTATCCAATCGATGCCTATATCGATTATACTTCGTTCGGCGAACAATTCTCACCGAGTACCGAACGAATCATGATCGACGCTGGCTAGAAAATTGTTCGACCTAGAATTCAACAGGGACAAAGATCTGTGCGTGTGGTCGTACGATCATAATTGTTCGATCTTGTAGAAGATCAGTCAAGTTGGATAAATCAACAGATCCAATGGATGATGTCCATCGATAGCGTTTCGTTCGGCAAACAGTTTCTATCGATCCTGGCGGATCGAGCCACGATCGATGCTGCGTAAAAAGTCGTTCGAGCTTCGATCTCTGTATCGCGAGACGAGTAACGCGAAAGGGGACACATACTGTTCGGGGAACGGTGATAGCGAATGGTATTTGATATCCGCGATCGGTAAGCAGAGCTCGTACCAACGTCGTGTTTCCCTGGTGACACCAGTCAAGGATGAGAGAAACTAATAAATATATTTATAGCTCTATATGCATATGTATACAATAATATATACGTGTTACGTGTGATGTGATACGTGTCACGATACAACTAGGGCGATGTTCCTTTTCTTACAATTACGATTTAACCGTTAGCTACGAGCGACGACATCGAGGTCGACGAGCAGGCTTTTCACGACTTCCGGAACCCGAAGAAGGGTGTGCGGGGATGCGATAGGACGCTGTCCTGACTTCCTCGTGCTTGACAGTTCCGAGGGGACAGCTGGAACGGAAAAATGGAACAGAGAAGAAAACACAAGAAAGAAGGAAACGCGCGATGGCTGGTGTCGAAGATCGCATTCGACTCGAGAAAGTCTTGTTCCGCGTTCCCAGCTGACCAACAGAAACTCTTTCACTTGGAAACGATCCGGATCACTCTGAACTCAAACAGTTTCCAAACCTGTTGCGAAATACTAAACATTCCATGGAACTTTCTGTAACAGAAGAAAATCCCGGTCGTCAAAATCTTGATCTGTCATTACAAATTTAAAATCTTCGTAGATACAGATCGGTCAAACATTAAAAAAAAATAAACGAAATCGCAGATGGGAACGCGACGAGGAGCACGCTTTCGAACCGCGTCGTGTCAATATAATGCCCCGAGAGCTTGGACAGCTAGAGAAGGAAGAGAACACAACGAGTCACGAGGATTAATACAAAAATAGGAACAAACGTATAAGCATACAATGAGGAACATATACATATATATATCATGTACAAACGTAACGCGCAAGGAACTTCATACTAGAATGATTCTTCACAGTGTGTACGTAAAAATCGGTGCCGCGTCGACGTTTCCTCTGGGAAATCTGTACGTGTCTCTTTGCATGAGTGCGTGTGGCTGTGTGAACGTGTCCGAGGTGTGATGTCACGTCGATATGGGAATTAGATCATCGCGCGCGATTTAACCCTATTGCTACCAGGCCCGGATAGTATAGCTGGGATACGCGAAAACATCCAGGTTCCAATGTTTACCGTATTTCACGAAAGAATCAAATCGGCCCGTGGCAGTTCTCGCGCGAACAACCGAGGGCAGATCGATCTGTTGGCAGCAAAAGGGTTAAATTAATAGTCTAGAGACAGTTGAGAGAGTCCGGGGGCCGCGGCGGCGACCAAGACAGCACGATCGGTGCTGCTACCACGGTGGAAACCAGGAGAATCGGTCACACAATGAATCCGGACGTGGGTACGCGCTGTGCTAAGGGACTTCGGCTGGTCCCAGATGAAACT
Organism: Lasioglossum pauxillum; assembly: GCA_933228785.1. NCBI lineage: Eukaryota > Metazoa > Arthropoda > Insecta > Hymenoptera > Halictidae > Lasioglossum > Lasioglossum pauxillum. The sequence goes on along the minus strand of OW121706.1, from coordinate 14,534,166 downwards.
GGTCGTCGCTTGACCAACTTTCAAAGCTGGAGCAGCTTCTCCGCCCGGTGTTCGCGATCGTCGACCGTCGGTAACAATGTTATAGCTCGCGAACATTACGCTCTTCGTTACAAGAAGGTTTCAGAGTTCGAGGATTCGGTTCTTATCAATTACAGGACAATCGGGGCCTGTGCGTTGGCGTTCGATCGGGCTCCGCGCTTCGACATCCTCTTCGATTCCATTTGAGACGGTCCCGGTTCCCCTTGCACACCCACATCGATATCTCTCACACTCTCTTTCATCCCTCATTCAACCCGAAACCCCCTCCCCTCATTCGACACCTCGCACCCACGCTGTATCTCTCTCTCGCATACGTTTGCACAATACGTCGTACTTACCTTATACCTCTTACAATAACGTTTTTTTTTATATTCATTTATTCTATTAATTATATCAATACTGTTGACGGATAGAGATTCATTCACAGCTCGCACCAGAGCGAATGATCGTCTCTGCCGCAGCGCGTGGCGTTTTTTTTTACCGCTTTCTCGTTTCTTTTCCCTTTACTCGCTCTTTCTCTTTCGCTATTGTTCGCATCTTGAAACCTCGACGTGTGTACACGAGCCCCCAACCCCCGTTCCCTCGAAAAGCCCTATTTTAACCCCCCTCCCAAAACCCACCCCGCGAGATGCGCGTGTTTTTCACCGCCAGTCAATATCCACCCCACCGTTCTCGTTTGTGTTACTCGTTTTAATTATACTCTTTGTCCGTTGTACGCTGAAACCGCACAAAGTCGACGTGTCAATTACGTTCTCCGTTCTTTTTTATTATTATTTTGTTTTATCACACGAGCTAAAAAAGAAAAACGCCGGCCTCGTCCTCGTCGCTCCACGGGGTTCCAGAGGAACGCCTGGCGTCTATGGTGCTTCTCGCTTCCATCTCCGGACCCTATTGTTCTGCTCCCGGGTCACACTTCTGTCGAATCGACTGTGATCCTTCAAGATATCTTCCTGCTGCTGATCCTTCCCTGCCTCGTGTCGTCGTCGTTTTCCAGCGGGTTCGAGGATCGAGGAAACAGGAAAAGAAAAAGAATCTTCGACCTCGACGGCGTGTCAAAACGGGTTCTGTCACAGCACACGAGGAAAAAAGACCTTTCGGAATCGGAGAGCAAACTTGGTCGGCAACCCATCGTCGAGAAACGCTTCGGAGACACACGCACACCATACGCGCGCGCCAGTCTATCTCTCTCCCGCTCTCTCTCTCTCTCTTTCTTTCTTTCTCTCTCTCTCTCTCTCTCTGTCTCATTCATCCACTCTCATACAGGCATACTTTTTCTCTCTCTACAACTGTTTTCGTTATTCGTTTTAAAATTCCGAGCCGTGTCCGTGGTGGTGTCGTCGCGCGTGCAGTTCTCCCCGGAAGCAGCGGAGGATGATGATGATGATGGTGGTGATAATAATGACCGTCGAGGGTCTCGATCCGATCCAGGTCCGAAGAAGAATTTTCGGTTCTCGAGCAGCGGACATTGTTTGTATTTGTCATCTACGTCTTCGTCATCGTCGCCGATGCTATATCACTTGTGACCACGCTGGGCTAGGAAGTACTCGATCTGCTGCAGGCAGATCAGCTGCTGCATCAAGCTCTGCAGCGGGTCTTGGCCCTGAGATTGGGTTGCACCGGCTGCGGCGTGTTGCCCTTGCTGGAGCGGCTGCGTCATGCCTCCACCAGTAGGCTGAGTAGCCGGCGGCAGCATCGTGCCGGCTTGGCCCGACTGCTCGGCCAACAATTGTCGCTGGAGCTGTTGCGCTTGGTAGTGGGCCACCGCGACCAGCTCCGAGGATTCCATCCCCATGGAGGCCGCGGCGGCTGCTGCAGCCGCGGCGTGGCCTAGCTGCAATTGCTGGTGCTGCTGCGGATGATGGTGGTGCTGATGATGCTGGTGCTGCTGGTGCTGTAGCTGGTGGTGGTCCGCCGGGTGATGGCTCGGCAGGCCGGTTTGATGGCAGGCCATCGGGTGGTGCACGAGCCTACCGGCTGCTCCGGAGCCAGCCGAGGCCAAATAGGCGCCGGGGAGGTTAGGGTTCTCGCCCCGCTAGGGAGCCACGTTCTTGGGCCTGCGCCCCCGTCGCCCCCTGGTGGGGGGGCGCGGGGACTCCTGGCCTCACTGGCTCACCGCGGGGCTCTTCTTGTCTTGTTGCTGCTGACTGGCGTCCTGCGATCCCTGTACACCCCCTGACGCGCCTCCTTGTCCGCCTTGAACACCCTGCAACAGGGTCACACACGGTTCCCTTAGCACCTACGGTTTTTTGTTCGCGGTTCTATCTGTCGTCGGTCCTTCTATCGTGTCTCTGTTTTTGTCCATCCGACTCGAGCAGTTTCTAGAGAGAGAGTATACACCCGGGCTGTCCAACTCGGGGGCGAGTGAATTCGGGCTTCCTTTTTTTTCTATTTATCACACACACACACGCTCCAGCCACGCTTAGCCGTGACCTCGTTTTTGCTCGGCTCTGCGCTCTGAGGTTGTCTCTCAAACCTCTCGCTCCGTTTATATATTTTTTTTACTGTTGCTGTGGCTGTTCGAGTTCTAACGAAGTTCGTTTTCGTGCGCCAGCAACACGCCCACCCGTGGGACAGCACGGGTATACACCTATACGCCTAGCGAAGCCTGCGGATCTAGAGCTCTTTCAGGACACTGCCGGTATAGCCTGGAAAAGCAGAGCAGATCGTTTTTAACATCAGAAAAAGGGGGGCACAAGAGCAATCGAGAGCGAATTCGGGAGAACGAAGACAGTACGATTTTGTACTATATCGACTATCTCTCTCCCTGCGAGCACACCACCTACTCTGCTTGACCTAGCCACCAATCTAGGAGATAACTGAAGGATCAATTACCTGACTACCAGGTCCTCCCTGTGGCGGGCCGGGACCGCGATCTGGCGGCCAAGAGTTGCCCGGTGTCGGCTCCGAATGGAACTGATGGGGGTGCGGAGGTGGTCCACCAGAGGTATCGTGACTATGGGGGTCCAGACTGTTCGTCGCGTCGTATTGCGTGTTCTCCAACCTCGTGATTAACCGCTCGTCCTCCTCGCCGAAGTCGCCGCCCATCAGCGATGGCTCACCAACCACCATCACGTCCTGATCGGAAAAAAGGAATCGTTCGATTATTAACTCAGAAGTTTGGCATTCGATACTTTCGTAACCCTAAGGTCGGGGTGTTGAGGAGGTTAAGCTACTAGCTCTACTAGACCTACTAGATTAAGTAGAATCTACTATATCAGGTTCTCTGGATTGGATGCTGGAATGTAGCTATTATGGGGAGCTTGGGAGATGGCACAGAGAGTTACACAAATATGGAAGGCAGTCCTGCGTCCCAAAAAATATGCGCTCCCACCACAGAACGGGACTTATGGGCTGACCTAGTAGTGCGTCTACTGAAATAGTGCTTGACTTACTTAGCAAAGCTGGCTAGAGTTTAAGTTTAAGCTTATGGATAGAGGTATGCCTAGATTTATAGATACACTACTGCTCAAAAGTATCCGGACACTTGCGAAATGTGTAATAGCAACGCAGAAAGGTTACTGAAGCATCTAAAACAGTGACTAAAATCGATCTTTATTACTTTCTTGTGGAATATGTAACGTTTTAACCTAAAAACTACTTATGCGTTACCAATATTAGACTAAGATTAAATACGAGATTCGTCGACGTATCCACCGTGATCATTATCAGTATTTATTTAATTTAATGATACTTTCGGCGCTTCCTTCGATCAATTAATAAATCTAGCAATTTTGCAAAAAACTTTTGTTCTTTCCTAACGTTTCGGTTCAGTTTTGAACCGTTTTCAAAGGTAGAATTTGCCTCTACAAGAAAATATATATCAGTACAGTATAATCAGTACAAATATAATACAGTAAATAGAATAGGTAAATTGAAATTGAGCAAAAATGTTATTGATACGTACTTGCTATAATAACTTTAGTTATGTAAAATTGAGCATTGAAAATTTGATTTGTACATACTTATAGTCTCTTCCATCGGAGGACCCACATACAAACTTTCTAAATTCCTATCTAGCATTATATCTAAAATGATTGGTAACACATCATTCCATATTGTAGATAGCTGGAAATTAGTTAAAGAACTCAGAACCATTTAGGTTCCTGAAGATTCACAATTGATATCATTAGATGTTACAGCGTTGTTCACCAACCTTCCTGTAGATTGGGCAATGCAGGTGTTACACTTACATTGGGAAGAGTTAAACGAACACACCATAATACAAAGGGATGATTTTCTCAAAGCTGTTAAATTTGTATTACAAGCAAATGTCTTTAGTTTCAACAATACTTATTACAAACAAATATTTGGTACTGCAATGGGCTCTCCCATTTCCCCTGTCATTGCCAATCTAGTAATGGAAGAACTGGAAAAACTTTCCATTTCTAAATTACCGTTTGAACTTACTTTTTATAAAAGATACATAGATGATATTCTTACTTGTTGCAAACCTGATCAAGTAAGAACATTGGTTGACACTTTTAATAATTTTCACAACAGAATACAATTCACACATGAAATTGAAATGGATTCAAGTCTTAACTTTCTTGACGTCAGTATTATTAGAGTGGGTAAAGAACTAAAAACAAATTGGTTTCACAAAACTAGCTGGTCTGGCAGATGCGTAAATTTTTATTCTTTCCATCCGTTACAACATAAGATAGGTCTTGTCAAAGGTCTTATTGGTGCCATCCTTTTAAGCAAATCCTGAATTCAGATCAAACAATCTGTCACTCATTAAGAATGTACTTAAACATAATGGATAACCTGAAAATCTTGTTTCTGACATCATCAAAGAACGAGTATTTGATTATACCATCCTCACTTCGTCGAAAAGCGAAAAGAGGAAAGGTTCAGAGCAAGAGGTCCAATAAATTGGAAGAATACAGTGGTAATTCTATATGTAAACATTTCTAATGGCGTTAAGAAGAATTTTCAGGAAGGTTGGAATACACACTATCTATAATATACCTTTTAATTTGAAAAATTGGTTTCCATCAATGCAATACCTTGCAAGAATTGTAACCATGAATACATTGGACAAACATCTATTTAGACACCTAGGCACACGTATCACTGAGCATAAACGCAATATATTCTTATCTCCAACACAACACACCACTTTGACTAAGCATTCAATTGAGTTTGACCATACATTTGACTTTGACAACACCAAAGTAATAGATAGAAAACATAACCTACAAAAAAGGTTACTATTGGAAACGATTCACACGATTAAATAACATAGCGTAAATCTTAGGTACAAAACGCCTAAGATTCATGATTATTACGCGACATTACTGTACCATTAATGTGTTATGATGAAGTTTCCAAATTTTATAATGTTTATAATTGGGTCCTACCCATTTAAATCACAACCTGTTCTCTTGTATATAAATAGAAAATACATTCTTTCTGCTGGTCTTATTCATGAATGTCGATTTTTAAAGCTACCACCAGTTAGTATAATAGTATGTGTTGAATACCGTTAGACGTTTTCAAATTTACCGTCATATATTGATTTAAGAACGGTCGATCCTTATGTTCAGACTAGTGTGTCTATATGTCCAGTTTTCAATGTTTTCAGTTTTTGGGCTCTGTTCAAACGGTCACTTTGACCGCAGCGTGTATTTACAAATAAAATCTCCAATGCTCAATTTTACATAACTAAAGTTATTATAGCAAGTACATATCAATAACATTTTTGCTCAATTTCAATTCACCTATTCTATTTACTGTATTATACATATATAATATATTTTCTTGTAGAGGCAAATTCTACCTTTGAAAACGGTTCAAAACTGAACCGAAACGTTAGGAAAGAACAAAAGTTTTTTGCAAAATTGTTAGATTTATTAATTGATCGAAACGGTAGCGCCGAAAGCATCGTTAAATTAAATATTGAACATTTACGATCGATTGGGATTATATTATCAGTATTTGTATCGAAAAATTCTCTGAATTCGCTCTGCACCTTAGAAATGAGACAAAGTGAAACTTGAAATCTTTCCGAGCACCGAGACCGTCCCACTAGATTTTATATTTGTGGATAGAAATTATACTACAGCCATTTGCAAGTGACAAAATTGTTCTAAATATTTTTCCTAGTAACATAAACCACGTGTTGTAGAGAAAAAGGAAGTATCCGGATGCTTTTGAGCGGTGGTGTATGTCTAGAAGCTCCGAAGGGAGGAATACCAGGATTGTCTAGACCTAATAGATTCGGGTTCGAAGTTTGAAGAAGTGTGCTAACCTGCGACGCCAGAGAAAAATTAGGCCCTGGCGATCTCTTTTTGCTGGGCGCTGGTGGCGCGTTGTTGCCCGGGCCCGAGGTGCTTCCCTTCCGCTTTCTTCTTTTGCTGGCCGGCCTCTGGGACTCTGTAAGAATATGTCGGCAATGAGACGGTCGCACGCACGCGGGCGTCACTAGCTGACGGATGCTAGCCATGTAGCAGCGCGCTAAGAAACTTCAGACCGCTACCCAGCATATTGGACCTTTCTCCACAATCAAAGGTCTCTGACACACACAAGCATGCATGCATCGGTGGACAGACAGAATAGAAAAATGGTAATAATGTACACGTCTCTATGAGAAAAAATGAACGGTCATCGTTCGCCATCAAAAGCTACTATAAGAAAAAAGAGCGCCCGCACTCACGTAATAGAATCTTTACAGAGAAACACGCATCGCATATTATTTACACGACTGTGATCTGATTTATAAGCGGCGATTCGCTCGGTTCCATGATTTCGCTGACCTTGAGAAAGAAGGAGGAGTAGGAGAGAGCATGATTCGACGAGGGAAACACACACCGGAGGAACGGATAACGGTCGGAGGAAGGAACGACGTCGGCTACGGCGCGGCGGTTGGAACAGGAAACGCGGTGCACGTATACGCATGATAAAAACGATAGATAAAAGCCCAGCGAGAGAGAAGAAGCATGTGTGGAAGAGGTGGTGCACGCAACGCGTCGCCGATCCTGCAAAAATCAAGGAATCGCGCTATCTAAGAAAGATCGCACGATCCCGCGACGACGACGGCGGCGGCGGCGGCGGCTGCCCAAGCTTTTCGTGAGCGAACACAATCTTGCTTTTGCGAACGCTCTCGCGTGGCGCCGCCGACGAGGTCAGAGGATTTATTCACATGGGGGAAGAATCGTGGGGACGCAGGAACAGGGTGTGACCACTGATCAGACTGCCACGACCTTGTAACAAACCATTCGTACCGTGAAACTTACGCATCCGAAATCGTTACGACTCAACAAGGACTCGAGTTCAGTAACTAAACATTAACACTAAACCTACCACCATCGGTCAAAATGACCGGTTTCAGAACTTTCATTTTACACTTATTGAAATAATAACAATTATTTGATAAGAAATTACTGTAAGATGTCTTTAATAGAACACGTATTACAAGAGGATCCGCACAAGCTCTAGATCAAATTAATCTTGTCATTTTTATAAGAGAGTAGGGTAAACTGTACTATTGCTGACACTGCACTAGTTATTGGCACTTTTTATTTAAACGGCAAATATTAAGTTTATAGTAATTTAAGTTTATTAATATTAATATTAACTCCTGGTATAGAAAATCATTTTATATTGCTTCTTATTTATATTTCAAAGCAACGTTGTAAGTTTTCATAACAGAGTTCCACATGTGACTGTTATCAACGCTGGAGGACAATCACAGTGCAGTGTAAATAGTGTTTCGTTAAAATTTTCGTGACGAGTAAGTATGCTTTATCGCTGTATAACTTAATTTCGGACTGTACTACAGATGTAATAAGTATGTATATGATTAATTATAAATCAAATAACCTATTTAACGTTTACTTCTTACTGTTTATCAGACATAACCTCAAACTTTTAGGTGCCAACGAATGGTTCATTCATACAAATGTATGGAAGTTTAATTAATTGGCACCTATGCCAATTAGTAGATATACAGTTTTGGATTTTTTTTTAATATTCGAAAGATTAATACTTTGAATTATTAAAACGAATTAGAAATATGACTTTAATTTGTTGAAAGAAGTTTTATTATCAATTCTTGGCACTGCCAATCATTGTACATTGAAGGGACCAATCACTATAGGATAATAAGGTGCCAATCATTGCAATGGACATCAAAGAGTCAATCATTGTACTATTTATTTACCTACTTGTGCAAATCACTCATATTCTTATATTCGACGAGAATTTCGTAGTTATTACTTGAAGCTGTTAGCATTTTTAATTTGTTTTATCTGTTTGTGTATTTAGAAAAGGCTGCAGTAGAAAGAAAGAAGCCAAAGATCGTATTCGAAATGATTGTTCCACCATGTACATCATATAAAGATCTTCTCTTAAATAAACAAAAACAAATTATTTCAAATTTACACAAGAGGAAGATTCACCACAAAAGGAAGAGTTGAATCGGATGACTCATGTGAACCTTAAAATATTTTTCTGTTTTTTCTTTGAGCATTATCTTCGTCTCTTAAGTTATTTCTACATATTAAGCTGATGATATTAGTTCAGACGTAAATTATACATTATGCAGAATTTAAACCTACATGCAGTACAAACTATTTCCATTATTTATCTTTATTTAGTTAATAATTCCTATTCAGTTCTTCAGTGCCAATAACTGATACATGTTGTGCCAATAACTGTACCAAATGTGCCAATGACTGTATTATTTGTCTTACGATTGTTATTCAATGAATATATTTTATAATAAGAGATTTATGACTCTAAAAACTGTTTGACTTCGTAGAAAAATGTCTATTAACTTATAATAATAGCAAGCTAAGCTCGTTTAAACATTACAAAAAAAGATAAAAAGATTTTGGCTTAAGGTGCCAATCATTGTAAAGTTTAGCCTAACTGTTCTAGTTACTTTTGAGGCTTGGTAGGTTTAGCGTTAACTTGCACGATTTTCTAATTGCAAATTCTTTCGGCGTTCAACGTGGAATCATGCTGCGTTCAGTTGCTCTTCGTCACACCCCTCAAGCGGGTCTGGATGGATCAGGATGAAGGATGTTCCGGCCGTGGAAAGCGATTGGAACCGAGATTCATGACGCGACAACGCGACGACGATTCTCCGTCGTTATTCCCGATCAAAAACCAAATCCTGCGGTAGACTGGTCAGCCGTTTGGCTCCACTGGCTGGTGCTTCTCATGTAAAGCAACTGTTCGTCTACCTCTCTTACCCGGCGGGGCAACCATCCTCTGCCATTTCTGGAACAAGGTCGTCTTCAAGCAGTCCCGCGGTGACAACGCGTACGCCTTGTGCCTCGACATCAGCTCCTGCATCGGCTCCAAGATCACGCATAACTGGAATCATCAATAGATCATGGTCACGTACGGCGTCTTATAGCTCGGAGATCAATCCCCAACTGTCCCGCGATTTGTCACAATTTTCACGGATGGGGAACAAATGTAGTTTTTATCAGTTGGGAACGACGAGGAGGATCGGTACGCTTACTTTAGAAACGGAATCGTCTGATGTGTCTGATCATTAGACTGGAAGAAGGAATATTATTATTTTGAACTCCTAAAACGGCCCCTAGACGTTCAATAATATTCTCAATACGCCGATATTATTGACGAGGCGCATTGAAAGGACATATTGACCGTTTAGAAGGGGTTCAAACGAATTGATCAATATATGGAAGCATATTGATAGAAATTGTGATTGAAGCGCATTGGTGGGAGTCATATTAATGCGCGCATTGACGTTTAGGAGGGTTATTGTCAATATTTCGTCAATCTCACTAGACAATGATGCGATATGGTGCAAAATTTATTTATAATGTATTTATATTTCGATGATGAGGTAGCAGAGCCATGAGGCAATTATATTGGCAGGAATGTACCGAAACAATCTGTTCCGGACAGAAAGACTCCAGGACATGTCCTACGAGTTACAAAATATACAGAAATACACATGTTATACATTCATTTTTCAGAATCAAATCATACCAATTTTTTAAAATTCTGCGGGGTGCTCAAGGTACCCCATTTTATCGAGAATCTTATTTTACCGAGGCTGAAATCGCCACGCATACGCGAGAAATCTTGCACCATATCGCATCACGTACAGGCAAAATGGCTAGCGCACTGGTTATGGACGATTCCGACGCGGAAAGAGAATTTACTACTATGCTTATTGCGTTATACCGCGATTGCCCAGAACAGATCACGCATTACGGTATCTTTTTTTTCAATGTTGGGCCTAATTAGCTGCAATAGATAATTAAAGGACGCTTCTTCCATGCGGAGCAGAATTTTTATAATCGTTTGATTCTGTCACTCGGAGAAAAATAAATGTTCATGAGTATAAAGTGTTCTCAGTTTATACCACTCTTTAGACTAGCGTTTACGTCTTTTTTTTTATTTGTTGATTTCACACACTGCCAAAGTTAAAAGAAACGCCACGTCTGTATTAGAAACCATTTTAAAAAGTAAACCTCTCATTTGAAAATCGTAACAACTGCGTCACAAAGCGCAGTCGCCGTATTGATAGCTAGATTGACGAGATTATATTGAAGCGTATTGACGGGAGCTTCAATATTATTGTCCATCTACACTGACAATATTATTGAACGTCTAGGGGCCGCTTTAGAATGATTGAATGAAAAAATACTCTTACATTTGGCTCCTGTCTCTCACAATTGATACAGACAATTTTTATTTCGCGTAAAGGTACGCAGTCTACTGATCATCATCGAACGATTCTACTTCCAACCTGACGAATTTTCGAAGAAGTCAATATTTTGGAAAAGAAAGTCTTATTTGAACAAGTTACTTTCCACATTTTCTAACCCTCTATGCCTGATCATGGTTAGTCACGTCTCCTGAAGATCTCACGAAATTCGGAAGCTAATTTTCAATGCAGAGTCTCAGTTAAACAAACTTTCTTTCACAGTTTCGACATACTTCTTTCCGTAAAATCATCTGCTCTTCTAATTGTTTTACCAAGCACTCTATAAATTACAAAACGATTCGCAATCCAACAATTCGGGTATCAAACGAATGTTTCTGACGCTGTAGGAACATAAACAAATGGAATGTATTCAAAACTGATGGATATTATTCGGAACAGTTAGAACAGCCCGTGGAACTGGGAAAAACTGTATGCACGCGATCTCGGCCCGGGTCTCGCCCATCAATCAGAATCGAAAATCGAAATCAAAGCCGAAAGAGTGTCGAGTGCGGAGGGTTATTTAATGCGACGCGACTTCGACGTGGAACTTACTCATGCTATTAATATGAAAATTATCGTATACGGCCGTGTACCGGTTGAAAATAAACTTGCTGAAATATATTCGGGCGGCGGCCGCAGCAATGCCGGTCGCGCGCGCTCCCCAGCAAATTAAATTCGGTTTACGTTTGCCTTGTAATAAAACTGGAAATCCATTTTACATTATTATTACTATCATCATTAATGATAATAATAACAATAATTATATTATTATTATAGTAAGAGCGTTATATTCCGGCGGAGCCTTTGCGTTATTACGATGACAATTAAAGTAATCGATGGCGCGTGATTGGATGATAGAAGAGAGAGAGAGAGAGGGTGGGAGGTTGTGGCGGGTGAAATTTTACGAAAATTCGGTTTTAATTAATGCCGCGTTAATATCGCTCGCGATTCCTGATCGATTCGCGGAGCCGTGTTCCGCTCGCAATTATTCGCCGCGAGAGCAGATCTCGAACAGAGTCGAAGAATTCTCGAAAAATATCTACGAGAATAGCGGGGTCCGTAGAGACGTTCTCGCGACAGCTTTCGATTAACGACACAACAATCGTTTCAGCGAGCGGAGAGCAGCGACACGCGCGAGTGAAAGCGCTTCCGAGCGTGCAAAGAAGGTGGATCGTAACCCGGATACACGCGGCCGTACTTTCGCGAGCCGATCTCCGCGATTTCTGCGCGATTCCTGGCCCTTCACGTTCTCCGAGATCGTTCATTCTTCGATCCACACCTTGCTGAATTATTCATTAACCCTAATTTTCGTTACTGACGTTAAATCGTCTCTCAGCCAAAGTATCAATCTCCTCTCCTAACATTGTTCTCCAACGTTAAACTCGTAGAAGTCGTTCTTGTATAACAAACGCAAAAACAACAGGGTGAATAAATTGTAGATCGATTTCCATTTGCGTCACGTTGTAATCAGAGCATTTCTAATCCGCGGAAAAACGCATAGTTTACAGATCCTGCTCGACGCAGATGCGATTCAAGGGGGTTTTTTTCTGTGAAATTTCAGTAAACCGGTTTCGCGTTAAAATACGATTCTGTGTTATAATGGATCGCCAAAAACGTATTAAAACAACATCGGAATATATTACCGTTGTCTATGCGAGCAAACGTTTCGTAATTTACAGGTACTGGGAATTAAACAGAAACTTATGGCTCGTCGAGGGCTTGATTAAACTTCCCCGCGCCGGTTTCCGAATTTATTGTTGAGCGGATTTGCGCGAACGGTTCCGTACGATATCGGTGTCTATTGACAAAAGTCGAAGCGTACAATTGCAGAGCGGGAGCGGTTGTGGAAGGAGAGAGGGGGAGAGGTGTTCTCTCGTTGCTATAAAGATCGGAAATGTTACTCACCCTAAGGTAGTTCAGGGTGGAATTAGTGATACCCTGCCTGGTGATGTTCTTGCTGAGCTGCTCGAGCATCGACGGGTCTTGTTGCATTCCGACCATGTTCCTAGGCACCAGCTCCTTGTGCGACCTCACCGACATGTGCCACGACTTTATCCTCATAAGGTCGTCGAAGGTGAATTCCAATATTAATCTACCCTCCGTGCATACCTGTGGGAGGAAGAACATTCAATCTGGCTGGTAAACTACACCCGATACACGTCGCGCCGGTAATTAACATGATCTCGACCGTCGACGGCATATTACGCCTACCCTCATTATGACAAAATACCCGAAAGCTCGCGGAAAGTCGCCCGAATGTTAAATCTCGCAAATATTCTTCTTGGCGATCGCTGCTGCACGAATTAGTCGCATAGGCTGTGTGACCTCGCCGAATTATGAATCTTATTGCTTGAAAATGAATTATTTAATTAGTGCGTGGTCTCAAAAGAATTTAAAAAGTGAGAGCTTGTAGATATTGCGTAAGCAATCCAAGATTGATATAAATATTGATCAAATGAAAACAATTGCAGCTTTTTCCAGCAACCCCCACGGCCATTGTATTTATTTCTGGTGTAAATTAGAAAATTTTGTGTCTTTATTGCTGAACTACTTCACTTAGGGGTAGTCGGGGCTCTTCCAAATGTATTTTTCAGTAAAATACGCTCTCCGATTATTTTATCGGGCAGTTTATTAATACGATTTTTAGCAACGCGGACTCCTTGATCCGTTCTTAGCTGAAAACGCGGTTACCGACTCTTTTTACGATATTTAAACTTCCCTCCTTTAATAGGACGATACCATAAAAGAAACTTTTCTTATCTGCATGCTCCTTTAGCGAGAGCTTCATCTATTAATCGACTTTCGATAGGAAGTTTGAAAATGCCGAAAATTGAAAAATATTTTAGAGGATCCTACTTCAGGGATCAAGGGATAGATTGAAATAATAAAAATAGTGAGGTCTATTTAGGAACAACCCCTTGCAGTCACCGAATGAAAATAGTTCGTCAATGATCAAAATGTGGTTCGAGCGAAATTTAGACTGAACACCGCTCATGTGGATTGTATGGGGGTGGAAACGATTCGGGGGATAATTCCGCGGCCGTTCGGTTATTAAATTCGAGCGGATCGTAATGATCGGTGATTCGAAGGAGCGACGGGCTCGAGTGTTCTTGCAGCAGTCGGCGAGAGGAGAGACCACTCGACAGTTTATCAGAGTTTCAATAACGCGAGGCCGCGAGAGAGTGTTCGGCCCTTACCTTCGTGAACATCTGTTTCCCGTGATGCGTGACCATAACGCAGTGATCACAGTCGAGGGTTATGCTGGTATTGTGAAATGACTCCTTCGGGTGTTTCAAATTGTAGTAAAGTTCCGTCACTCCGCCCTCGAATATCGAGCGGAAGTACCTAGGTATTAACGTCCTGCCTATCGCTGTGAAACAGAAATAAAATCATCCGTTAGAAAAAAAAATCTGCGAGCCATCTCTTAAAAATACAATGAACTCGATTCACGCTGAACCGATTAAATTTTTATTGCGACATAACCACCCCCGTTCAGATTACGTGTAGCAAATCTTCTTGTAATCACAATTTCATAGGAATAGTGTAGGTGTAAAATCATCCCCCGATGAACTAACTGCACCAGAATCTGCGCCAATGCACTGACTATTTTTTTTTAATGATTCCGTCCAAAACCACCCCTATCTACGGGAACTCCGGCCAATTTTGGTGTACACAAAAGTAACCCTGAGCTGTACAAACTCTGGGCAATTATTTCTACCAAAAACTACCCCAATCCACACACGAATACATTTGTTCCAGTTTCCAATTTCTCCGGAAAGTTCCATGCGGAACATTCTACGTTGCGCATCACGTTTTTTTGTTATGTTCAATTTCTTTCATCCATCCTGTATCAAACCACACCCACGCGTAATAGATAAATTCAGTGTTTCTAATTTTTTGGAAATATTTTACACAAAACCACCCGTTTTATCCGCAGCAACTATAGTCAATGTTTGCCCACACAAAACAAACCCCTGATGCATAGAAGTTCCATGCAATTGTCTCTACAGAAAGCACCCCTATTTATACAAACCCTGTGCACCTCTTTCAATTTTCCAATTTCCCCTGAATGTACCATGCAAAACCACACCACCTTTCTATGCTAACACTATCAAGCCTTTTGACAGGTTCAATTTCTTTAAACTGTTCCGTATCGGGCCATCCCTATCTGCGATAAATAAACGCAGTCAACATCTAGTGTATAACTTTATGAAAATACTCTGCAGAGAACCTACCCTATCTACATACACTGAATTCAATTTTTCTCTTCGCTAAAACAACCCCTAATTTGTAGAAAGTCAGTTCATTCAGAACCATCCTATTAATAATTTGTACAAGTTTTACAAAACTTCTGCACTAATTCTGTCAAGTCTTCTGACATGTATGATTTCCTGGAACTGTTCAGCACCAAACCACCCCTATCTGCAATAAACAAACACAGTCAATATCTAGTGTATAACTTTATTAAAATGCTCTGCAAAGAACCTCCCCTATCTACAGACACTGAATTCAATTTTTCTCTTCGCGAAAACAACCACTAATTTATAGAAAGTCAGTTTATTCAGAACCACCCTGATTTGTACAGGCTTTACAAACTTTCTTTGAAAGTCCCAATTTCCCCAAAACATTCTATGCATAGCCATCACGGTTCTACACTAATACTATCAACTGAAACTGTTCAGCGCCAAACCACCCCTACCTGCAATAAATAAACGCAGTCAACTTGTAGAGTCTAGCTTTTCGAAAATGTTCTGCAGAAAACCTCCCCTATCTACAGACACTGAATTCAATTTTTTTCTTCGCCAAAAGAACCCCTAATATATAGAAAGTCAGTTTATTCAGAACCACC
Organism: Lasioglossum pauxillum; assembly: GCA_933228785.1. Taxonomy (NCBI): domain Eukaryota; kingdom Metazoa; phylum Arthropoda; class Insecta; order Hymenoptera; family Halictidae; genus Lasioglossum; species Lasioglossum pauxillum. The sequence continues at coordinate 14,518,582 of OW121706.1, read as the reverse complement.
CCAATTTGTACAGGCTTTACAAATTCTCTTTCAAATTCTAAATAATACTCAATAAATATTGAAATGAATGAAATATATAAATGCACAATAATCAAGTCTTCCGACATGTAGAACATTCAATCTGGCTGGTAAACTACACCCGATACACGTCGCGCCGGTAATTAACATGATCTCAGAGCCATCACCTTTCTACACTAATGCTATCAACTGAAACTGTTCAGCACCAAACCACCCCTACCTGCAATAAATAAACGCAGTCAACCTGTAGAGTCTAACATTTCGAAAACGCTCTGCAGAGAACCTCCCCTTATCTACAGACACTGAATTCAATTTTTTGTCTTCGCCAAAACAACCCCTAATTTGTAGAAATTTATCAGTTTATTCAGAACCACCCCAATTTGTACAGGCTTTACAAATTCTCTTTCAAATTCTAAATAATACTCAATAAATATTGAAATGAATGAAATATATAAATGCACAATAATCAAGTCTTCCGACATTTATAATTTCCTGAAACTGTTCAGCACCAAACCACCCTTACCAGTAACAAATAAACATCAACATCCGATATGTCTGTCAACTTCTCAAGAATAACCTGTACCGAAACTCCCTTATCTACTGTGTTCAATATTACTCCACACTAAAACAACCCTTAATTTGCGTAGAGTCTACACAGTTCTTCCATAACCACCCTAATTTACACAAGCCTTACAAACTCCTTTTCAAATATCCAATTTCCCCGGGAACGTCTACTCGAACCCACCCCTCTGAGTCCGTACCGATACAATCAAATTCACGATCTGCCCCTCGCAACATTCTACCCCGAATCTGCATAAGCCCGCGAATATTTTCGCGCGTGCGAACCAACCGATACAAGTATTCCAGCGAATTTTCCACGGGCAAGAAAACCGCCGAATTTTCTCGTCAAAGCGTGGAAATACTTTTCCGGCGGACTATTACCGGACAATCGAGGGGATTCATTAAAACCGATGCAGCGTGCGCCGGTGCAGCGCAGAGCGGCTATACGCGCGCCGTGCTGTGTCGGTGCAGACCGGAAGCGGACGAAGAGAGAGAAAACGTCGATAATGACACGGTGGATGGATAAACGAGAAGGGAAAGAGAGGGAGGAAGAGAAAAAAAAGGAGAGAGACCGAGGGCTGGTGTGCGCCGCGGATATAATGATAACGACGGTTTTCCACGATCGGAAAATTCTATATTCAAGGACGTCGAGAGTGCGAGCGGGTTTTCTAGCATAGCTAGCTAGACTAGGTAGGCTCCTCGCTCGCGGCCCATCTTATTGCATCGGTAATGTGCATCGCGGAGAGCTGTCGTTCGAGCTGGGACGACGACAGCGACGGCGATGCGACATGACATGTAATCACGTTGTTACCGTGCATTCAGCGTCGCGAACGGAGAGGAGAACGCATTAAAATCCGCCGGCTGCAAAATTGCTCCGCGGTGGCACGTAATTATTTCGAATGCCCGCTCCACGCTCGCGCTCGTAAATATCCGCCTGCACCGAATCCCGACTCTCTCTCTCTCTCCCCCACTCTTCCTTTACCACCGTCTCGCTCTTTTCCCGTTCTCTTTCTCTAGCTTTCCACCGAAAAAAGGGTTCCTGGCTTGTGCTTACTGTATCTCTTGGGACCATCCTCCAGGCAGAACGTAAGGGTTAGCGTAGCGTCGTCCTCGAAGAACTCGGTCGCGAACGCGTCCCACCAGAGGTTGTCGCTTTCCTGCAAAGACAAAGATCGTAATTAGTACCGCGAAATGTGTTTACAATTGTTTATACTAGGTGTATAGATAAGTTCGGCGTCTTTACATATATTCGATTGTGATTGCATTTCAAATTAAAGTTTTCTCCCGCCGCTTTGGTGCTTTTAAAGCATCAACCTTACCCTACACAGTTTACGCTAATTGGTACAGAACCTGAAAAACAATACTTTGCACCATAGAGTTTAAGAATCAGCACATTCGACACTGTATTCATTTTGCATTCGAGTTAAAGAAAAATGCTGCTGAGGCTACGAAAATGATTTGTTCCGCGTTAGGTGAAAATGCTGTAACCTATAAAACATGCACGAAGTGGTTGCAAAGGTTTCGTAGTGGAAATTTTGATCTCGGTGATGGAGAACGCAGTGGAATGCCGAAAAAAGTACAGGGCGAGGAATTAGAGCAATTGTGGAATGATAATCCTTGTCAAACACAACAGAAACTTGCCGAGAAACCTGGTGTGACTCAACAAGCAACTTCTGTTTGTGTATTGCTTTCTGTTTTTATAAATAAAGATCAAAAGTATAATCAGAATATGTGCTAATTTGATACCGAGTGGAATAATGAAGTGAAACGAGACATCAGTCGCGTAATTTCATTAAAATCGAACCAAACGAGATTTTTTTACATATTAGAAGAGTCAGTTTACTAAATAACGTCAGAGTCGTTTAACTGACTTAAAAAATCCCAACTCGATTGTAGAAAAATGACGCTATTTTTAAACGTGGTCGCATACTTTCGCACAACTTCATCGATGGCAGCGGGTGTTCGCAAGCATGAGTCAATTGTGGCGGTCGAGGGAGCGACGTTCTTACGATCCGCAAACAGTTGTCTGTAACGCGAGATCCGCGGTGTTTTCTTTTGCGGACGGCTTCATTTTATATCCTACTTCACTCTATACTTCCGGTCAGAATCGCACACGATCGTAATCCATTGTCGCGAGTGCGTTTCGATTTTTCCAGGAAGCTCTCAGTTTCCAAAACAGCGCGAAGAGCCCATCGGTAAACAGCGGATTTTCGTGCAAAATTCAAATTGCCTTCGTTAATTGCAAGACATTCTTTTCTTCTCTTAAAAATTGGGAATACAACCATTAGATTTACAAATTCCTTAACACTAGATTTATGAGACCCGTGGAAATGGTGGATCCTGAACTTTTTAGCACTCAAATGATCAGTTTTATATTTTTGATTTTACAATTATTCAAATTATGAAGTTGCATACATCGAAATCGATTTGATTTCTTTATCCAAGCACATATTGTTATGAAAGTTGCACAGAATTTAAATATTGAGTCTGGGAAAAAGTTCGTGGCGTTTTATTAGTAAAATTCAACTGGTTTTCTTATAGTGTCAAAATGAATTTATTTAAACCAAATATGCTCCATTATTATCGACAATATTTCGCCATTTTTCGGGTAGAGCCATGATGCCATCGGTGAAGAACTTCTGTGCAGTGATGCCAGATGCGGGGAGTCACGCTGAAATGATGTACCCCCTCTCTGATGACGGGGAATGAGTGGGGCGAATGGAAGACACGTTGCACATGCGCGATGGGGACCGTGGACTGTGTGCCTGCGCACGGTGCTGGAATGGAATAGTAGAAGGGGTATGTAGGGGAGTACGGGAGCTCCGTTTGGAGCTCCTTATGGCATCACTGCTTCTGTGGTTTCTGGTTGATAAACTGAATCCAAGGTTTTTCACAAGCTTCTTTTCAAAGCAGCTTAATTCCATCGAGAGAGTTTTGCAGAGATCGAAACAAGTGATAGTCAGAGGGTGCTATGTCTGGACTATACGGTGGATACAACAAAACTTCCCAACCAAGCTCTCGCAATTTTTGACAGGTCGCCAAAGATGTCGATCCATTAAATTTTTCAATGTTAACTCACGAGGCACTCGTACATCGAGCTTCTTTTTGTAGCCAGCTTTGTGTATATGGTTCAAAACAGTTTTGTGGTCAATGCCTAGCTCCATACCAATATCGACATTGCTGATATGCTTATCTTGCCGGACTTTTTCAAGAATTTCTTCAGATTTTCAGTGATTGGACGACCAGAGCGTGACTCATCTTTCACATCAAAATTACCAGAACGAAAGCGAGCGAATCATTTCCGGGCAGTAGATTTTGATAAAGTACCTTCACCGTACACAGCAGAAATTTTTTCACAAGCCTGCGCAGCATTCTTCCCTTTGCCGTAATAATATTGCAAAATATAGCGCAATTTCTCATTACTTTTCTCCATTTTTAAACGTAAACAACTTTCCAACCACTGCACCAATTTCGATGTTTGTACACTCAAAGTAACGCTTGAAGTGTCACCTTTCCAACGAGCGTTTAGTGGTATCGCTGCGATCTGTGTTTCCTGAGTTATCTGCAATTTGATGTCACCTATCGGGAAAAACGCCACGAACTTTTTCCCAGACCCAATATTTAGTCTCGTTATTTTTGGAAGCAGAAACATTTTAATAGCTTTCAGCGCTCGATAGGTTTAGTGTTAATTTACGACTATTAAAACTGCAAGGATGCACGCGTGAAGAATTATTCAACAGACTTATTTATTCCAGCACAAATCATAATAAAAATTGATGAAACTCTCGATAAATGCGAATTGCTTACAGGTTAAATGTCTTCACTGTTATTATCTACATTTTTGTCATGAATGCATAAAATCCGGCCTAGTAAATATCAACCCCCAACGGATTCTTAACCATCAAGGAAATAAATGATGTAAAAGTGTTCTCGGCGCAACGGTTCGATCATATAATTACAAACAAGCAATTTTGCAGGTTAAATTAGACTTTCAACGTTTCGATCCCTATGTGGATCATTCTTCACGTGGAGAATTGCAAAACTGCTTGTTTGTAATTGTATGATCGAACCGTTGCGCCGAGAACACTTTTACATCATTTGTTTAACAATCATACGATCGATAATAGGAAGAATATCATCAAGGAAATGTCTATTTAGGCAATGAAATGATAATTTTTATTTTGCATAAAGACGCAGAATAGACAATTCTGCCCAAAGAAATTGATCTTCTCGGAGGAATCTCTTCTTCCGAAGAACTCGAGATGCGTGGGCGATATAATTACAAGCCCAGGTGGGAGAGGGAAAAGGAGAAGAATCGGCCACCGATTCCGAATGAAGCAGCGTCGCAATTGTCTCTAATAATGACCGATATTGCGAGCGAGCTCGGCTCGCTCGAGCGTGAGCCGTTTGCACCGTCGCGTCGCAACTGTGTCGCCTCCCCCGGCATATTTGTATTATTCTACCTGTACGTGCACGTATATGTCTCTCTAGTTCTGCGTATGTGTACACTGTACATAGAACTGTATATATGTAATACGTAGATATATGTATGTATCGGTGTTCGTCGCGGCATGAATATTTATAGCGTCGATACGGGACGCTTGAAATTTTTACGTCGTAACGCGGATCGTCACGTCGTAAAAGCTCGACGGACAATAGACAACGCACTGGGACCGATAAGCTTCCTCCGATATTTTTTCGCCGACGTCGAAAGCTTCAGATCCGACCTCGACGTCCATCCTGCGACCCCTGATCTCCGAATCAATGAGAAGATCGACGTTCGGATAGTAGAACAGCTGATATTTCCGTGTTTCTCAGGGAATTAAGTTTGTAGGTTTTTGAGCAAGGGTGTCTACCAAATTAATCAACTCAAAGTACTATATTTACTGTAGGAATTATATTTTTTTAAATTACTGCAAGAATTTACTAGGATAGTTGTAATCGTGTAATTTGAGACTGGAACCCTAAGTGCTCGACAGAAGTTGAAGAACGGAAATTATGTCGGAGGTTATGAGAGACCCCAGGAGCAGGAAATTGCTACACCATTCTTCAAAATATCGTTTAAATTATCGAAGATGTTGGTATCTAATCAATTACTAACTACTTCAGTATTGTATGAGATATTACGTCAATTTCATGTCCATAAAATGAAAAAAATCATATGGAATGTTTAATTTTGGAGATAAAGAAGATCCGAGTGCAAAGGGTTAACTCTATTTTAAATATTTGAAAGAGAGAGAGAGAGAGAGAGAGAGAGAGAGAGAGAGAGAGAGAGAGAAGCATACAAAAAAGAAAAGAAACTAGAGGAAAATGAAAGTCCTCCAACTTTTTCTGGTTGTGTAAAAAATGCATTAAATCTACAGTTCATGCTTATTACGAATCAATTTAATTACGGAAAAGAAACATAAGTAGTTCGGACAGTAGACCGCCTGATTCTATAGTGTTTCGAGTTCGGAATACTGAACGTTCGATGCATTAGAATGCATTTTGTAAGCCTCGTCGGTCGTCCATGAATGGTCAGATACGCAGACTCTTTCAACGCTAATCGCGTGACAGTAAAAACCAATTCTGCTGCTTTGTTTTACATGCAGAGTGATGCACGGTGGCATCAATTTTCGGATTTACATCACAGTGAGATAGATAACGAGCTGCGAATTACGTAATGGCTGGCGGAACTACGTAAGAACCAGCTGTTTCGACTAGTTTAATGCAGTTGGGCTCACTGAGGGGTAGAAAAATACTGCGAGATTTATTCGAAATGAAGAAGAGCTGCTTCTGGGGAACCTTCTGGAACTGTCTCGCGATTATTACATGCTCTCGGCACGAGGGAACCTGGCGAAACGATCGCCAACTTTTCTACGTTCGAATTATTATGCTTTCGTTCGTTAGAAAGTTTCTTCGATAACGAAGAAATATACACTCCTCAGAAGAATTAAGGGATCACTTGTGCGAACCCGAAAAATTGGTCCCATTTTACGTGATCACAACTCCGTCAAAAATTGCCGTATCGATATCGTTAAACAATGGTCTGAAAGCCTGGAACCTCTAGTTTCAGATGTTCTGTTTCAAATTGTTGCTATGTTGTTTTCTTACAAAGTTATAGCGAGGTGAAGACAACATTGACGGTTAACAAAAATTTTGTGCAACTTTGGAACATCACACGGGGAGCAACAAACTTTTCTGATAAATCGCGTTAATATTATTTGGAAGGGCTATCTTTCCTGTGTAAATTGTGTAGTTGTTGCATATTGTGCGATTTTTTTATTCAAGTTATTCTACATTGAAGTAAATATGGGCTTTTTAACTTTAACTGGCTCCAGAAAGCGAAAAAATGATCGTAGAATCTTGTGCAAAAAAGCAATAGAAAGAGCATTTCCTTCTCTTCAAGGCAATCCTTTTGTTTTTTCAATTTCATTAACATTTCGATATACCAGGTGTTTCTGAAAATATGCTTAAAAAATGCACAATTCCCATTTTTCCTTCAACTCGCTGTATCTCGGCGAGAAATGATCGTAATACCATCATTCGAACATCAGATTGAAGCAGAGATTCTGCTGATTCGATTGAGTACCCCATGAACTCACTGCGATAATTTTTTATCTATGGCAGCTGTGTTTGAAGTTAGTGCTTCGCAGAAATTAGCGCGCCACGTACTGCGGCTGCTTGACATCTCTGAATACACAGTGGAAAATTTTGACAAAGCTTGATTCAAAATTAAAGAACTTTCGATAGAAATGAGGTAGAGCGATGAAATTTTTTTTTAAATTAAAGCTGAAACTTTGCAGAATATGGGAGAAATAGGGAGATTATGGTACGAACGTTTTTTAACGTTGAGAAAATTCGTTAAACATGTAGAATTTCAAGAAAATGTGGTTTCTCCAGTACCACGCGCGGAAAAAATTTTTTTTAACATGCTGTATATCATTTCCCGTAGATTTTTTCACGCTGATTTCAAATCTGGTCTCAAAATTTGTCTACGACCTCAGGATTTTGCAAAATCGATTTCCCTTAATTCTTTTGAGGAGTGTATTAGGTTGGCAACTCAGTTCCCGACCTCCACATTTTCTCAAAGGAAGTGATTTACATACATTTTTTAAGCACGAGTATTTTATATCAAATTAATCACAAAATTCAGAGCTTTCCGAAGATATACAGTTCAAAAGGAATGGTCACTGAATGAGGTTATAATGATACAATAAAAGAATTGGGAAACAAAAGGTCGCGAATTTAGTTGCCAACCTAATATTAATGTTCCAGTGAATTCGTTCGATGCATTTAATTCAATTGTACTCGAGTGGCAAATCAACCCTTGTGTCAATAACCAAAATTTTCTATGATATTCAATAATGCTGTCGCACTCGATGCGTATTTTCATACCTCAAATGTAAGTTGGTGACATTCCAAGATCAAATTAAAAACCTACAGTAATTTTTCTCTTTATCAATAAAAATATTTAAAAAATTCAAACTGGGTACCTGGTTATTGACCCAAGGGTTCATATTGAATATTCACCAGAGAGAAATCATTTATCACAGTTCCTAGCGAGTTCGACGAAAACAGGTAAGACAAATGAGGTGGATCAAATAAAACTAATACTTGTTCGCCTAGAATTTGATGAGCATTCTTCCGTTTCCTCTTTCGTGGCAGCTACAATTTTTCAAGCTCGATAAAATTGTCAGGAAAAGGAATTAGTGGACTAGAACGGCGTAGAACAAGGAAAGATTGAGACGTCGATCGCGTCGACGTGTTCGAGACACCCTGTATGCGACCCCCATTTCCGGAAGCTGGATGCATCGACGGAGTGCATTCAGCGGCGGTTCAAGGTCTGCGTTTCCGCGAACGAAGCGGTAATTGCAGGTGTGGAGGGCGGTTCGCACGGAAGCATCGGTAGCTTCCACGATCGACTACACCTGATTACGCGGGAAAGAAAGGATCGCGCCGCCGTCGAGATTAACGATCGAGCTTCCGAGGCATCTACGCGGAGCAATACGCAGCAGTCGCCCGCATAATCCTGGACACGAAATCATGTCTCCGTTAATCATGCATTATTAACCCCTCACTCGACAACACCCAGTCACATTAAGATTTCAAAACGGAATCCACTAGACGGACACGATGGCTTCGAAAGATATAAAAATTGTATACGCCAATTACAACGGATAGGCATTTCGTTCTTATCTTAACACTTTAGCTACCGGAAGCCTGTTAATAGGATTTTCAATAATTCGAAATTTTCTTTTACATTGCAATCTTAACACTAAACCTACCGAGCACTAAAAGCGATTCAAACGTTTTACCTTACAAAAATGACAAGGCTCTATTTATTTAGATTTTGTGCAATTTTTATTACAATATGAGGTTGGATGAAGAAGCTTATCGAATCAATTCTCATGTAAGCAACTTCATAATTTCAACGATACTAAGATAAAAAATATAAAACGGTCAAATGACCGGCAGTGGTAGGTTTAGTGTTAAATGAAACTATTAGATGATGTTATCGAGGGTGTCTTGTTAGTTCATAATGAAAATTGCTGTTACTATTAATGATTCCATTAAACAGTGTTCAGCCATCAACCATAGATTTTTCAAAATTAAGCAATAATCACCGGTCGGTAATGTGTTAACCTGTGGAGGGCATGGTAATTGTGCATAATAAATGGTACAATAAATGTTTCATAAAGAAAATTCAAGTCTTGGAAAAATGCCGGACAAAACGATTCCTAATTTTATCTCTTTTACAATTACTGGAATTATAAAGATGTTATTCTCAGAGTTAATTGTTACTTTAATCATTGTAACAAGCTGAGAAAAACAGCATTCTTGAATCACTTTAACCATTTTACTGTTTCAAACTGCATTCACTTTTCTCGCAAGTGCACAGAATCCACGATTAAATAACATACATTCTGTCAAAAAAAGTACCGGGAATTGGTCAATGAAACACAAAATATGTGTTATTCATCCAAATTTATTGTATCGCCTTCAAAGTAGGCCCCTTTCGAAATAATACACTTATGCCAACGAATAACCCAATCATCAAAACATTTCTTAAACGCATTTTTTGGAATCAACTTCAGTACTCGCCGCGAATTCTCTTTTATGTCGTCTATCGAATGAAAACGGGTGCCTCGAAGTGGTAATTTGAGTTTTGGAAAAAGAAAAAAGTCGGCCGGAGCAATATCAGAGGAATACGGTGGCTGCTCGGTAAGATTTGTTGAGTTTTTCGCCAGAAATTCGTTCACAATGATAGTGAGATGGTGCGTTATCGTGGTGCAAAATCCACGAGTTTGCAAATCTTCCACCACATCTCGACCGCTTTTAAATGCACTGTATCACTCATACGCACGTGTTTTCGATAAAGTCGATTCACCGTAAGGCTTATGTAACATTTTCAGCGCTTCGGCACACAAAATTCCATTTGCAATGGAAAAATTTAAGGCAGATTCTTTGTTCGATATTTTTATCCATTGTAAAAATCGCAAAACGCAGTTGAGATGAACTGACAAAATGGCACACTGTAAACAAACTAAATGACAAGTTACGCTCAAACTCTGCGTGAGTATAGAGGTCAGTTGTGTCAACTTAGCGACAAAAAGAATTTCAACAATCCCTTTAAGCGGGCTTTTTAAATGATCGATTCCCGGTACTTTCTTGACAGAATGTATTACGTCGATATCGAGTGGGTGGAATTGCAGAAGAGTATAATCGAAATCTTTCATCGTGTGAATAGGTATTTCACAGTCAGTTCTAAGGCGGCCTATGCACAAGACGATTCCATTATAGAAATCATCGGGGATCTAACACTGCGATTAAGGAACTGTTCTACTATCCGAACGGCGAGGATAGATGATGCTGTGCCGAAAGGTGAAGAGAATTTGAAGAATGAAAATTTTTCCGACTTAATTCCGCCTATTTTATGGAAATGTGCGTCGGCGGGAGGGACGCCGAGCCGAAGACACGCGCGGGAAAATAATAATAAGAGCGTGGGAGGACGCAGAGAGCGGTAAGGGGCGGTTCAAGCTCCAAGCTTCAGGCTGAGGCTGGATGCATAATTGAATGAAAGCGCGCGGCCAGTGAGCCAGAGGGGTGGTTCCTGCGAGTGAGAGGGGGTGAAATGCTATAATTTCAAGCCAGACAGTCATGCGTTATTCAGCGGCTAGTATAGGCCTCCTCTGTCTTCGCCTCGTCCTTTCCTCGACCCTACTTTCCGCGCGCACCTCTCCAACTCTGTCCATTCTCTTCCTTTTCATTCTCGAAAGCGTCGTCGTCGTCGTCGTCGTCTCTTGCCGCAGACACGCGGCCGTCCGAGGAACCGGAAGTCATCCGGAGCCCCCCGTCTACCCGGGACTCGATTACATCCTTCTTTCCTAATCTGACTTATATTTTCACGCCTTAGAGGGAAACGGCCCGAGGGTGCAAGGGTTTCTCGACCCCAGCTGCCACGGGACGCTTATGCTCTTCATTCAACGGTGATGATTTAATCGTCTTTGAACACTCTGGGATCAATGCTGGGCATTCTTCAGCTTCAGCTGTTTTTGTTTTGCGAATACCATTCACGTTTGTGGAGCAACTATTGCCGTTAGATCAGGCCTGGCCAACCCAAATGGTTTCACGGGCCACTTTGATCACGCGTAACGTTATAGCGGTCCGCACTTTAGGTAAACATGCTTTCGAAAAATGTAATACAAATACAAAATTATTGTTATACTGTGATTAAATATAATTAACTCTCGAGTCTTAATTAATGAGATATTTGTTTACCCTTTCTTTCACTTAATTTTTGTAAATCTATATTTATGTTCGACGTTGCACACCTTTTCTTAGCTGGTTTTCTAAATTGCCATCAGTTAATGAAGCACGTGATGAACTCTTTGTAAATTTGATCTTCGGAAAAAATGTTTCTACTGTCTCGTTAGATGCAATGTATTTAACCCTATCTTGGCCCAACTCTTCGAATTTTCACAGCGGTACAGTTTTCAGTAAATGTTCAACAAATGTTTACAACTCGTTGTGCGAAATATCTTAAGTTGGAATATCTCTCGGATGTAATACAAGTATTGTAAAAATTAATTTTTGATGTGGATGAAAAAATTTGATTCATTTCAATGTTGCACTATAACTCAATTATACTATACAATAGAACTGGAGTTCGTAGTCGCACTTGCGCATTGTAACAATAACACTTCATTTATTTAATATTTTTTGTATACATACAACGAGCAACAAAAGTTTCAATAGAAATATAAAACCATCCCGCGTGCCGCGTGTTGGACAGGCCTGCGTTAGATTATCATAGAGTGATTCTTCCTCTCTTAAATTTGTTGAAGTTGTTTCATGACTGCGGATTTTAGGCATTTATGACAAAAATTGAGCGTAACTTCGAACACTGTACGAAATTAAAAGAGTTCAACAATATGGACACATTTCTGACAACTTGATCAAACCACCGAACAGAGATATAAATTTCTATTTCGATCTTATTTTATTTTGCATGAAGTTTAAGGAATTCTCTTGCGACAAAGTACAATAAATAGTTTACCCTCAGCAATTCCTTACAAGAAACAGAATTGTTCTTGTTTGCTTAGACATCATCGATCACCTGGCAATTTTCTTAGATGTTATTCACGTTTGCAAAATTTTCTCTGGAGCGATCAACAGCAGACCCAGACCGTTGGGGTGGTTTTTTTTTCATGGATGAAACAACGACGACGATCGCCTAACCGGCGTCAGGCTTGCCCAGACAATCGGTTTCCAGGCAGCGTTAGTAGCAGCCCGCGAAGATTTATTTCGGAGCGTGAGCCTCACCGTGCCAAATCAAGCAAACTGTTGCCACTCTCGTGCAAATTGATATTTCTGGCAAGCGAGCTGAGATCGGTGGGGAAACGTTGCGCCGATCAAAGATGGGGGTTCCAGAGAAAGACGAATGCCCGAACAATGCCTCACCACCGCAACAGCCTAAACTTGGTGAAGTTCGATCTGGTCGTTTTCGCAGGAAGGAAAAGTGCGAAAATGACAATTGGCGGACGTTGCGGGTGTTGCTAATATTCCGAGAGCGCTGTAAGGGTGCGTTATCGATTGCAACTGTGGCATCGGGGACCGTTGCATATCGCTGGACTAACACAGCTAGGCAAATAGCAATTAATCGCGGATACGCCGACCGTCGACAACCTGTTCCGCTGTTCCGTCAAATTTTTCTTCTATGCCGTCTTCAAAACCGCGAAAAATTCTTTGGACAAATTTCCGAATCTCGAGAAATCGATGATATTTAACCTGTTGTACTTTCGCCAAAATCAATCGTACAGCGACAAACTTGCACTCGCTTTTGAGCTTGAGGACTCTACCTTCTCACACTGTTATTCATTTTCCTTTAAGATAGTTTTACACGATCCAGCAGTTGAGAAACTGGAGATCCATTTTTCCTCAAAAATGGTAAAAATTGGAACCTCTGTAGAAACATTAAAAAAATTTCTTCTGCTAGTGAATCTTCCATGGATCTGAAGATTGAAACCTCCTCTTTACAATGACGCCTTAAAAATTGATGTACGATTATTTTTCACGGTTTTATGGAACAAAAACGAGGACCAAGTTCGGTGGTATGGAGTCTGGTGTACCTTATGTGAAGTTGGTTGTACACCTGTCATTTGAATCTTAATAAAACGACTAAAGCAAATCATACAGCAATTTCTAAGGTGCCGTTGTAAAGGGGAGAATTGAATCTTCAAATCTACGGAAGATTCGTTGACGAAAAAAATTTTTCGAAGTTTACAAAGACGATTGAATTGATAGCATATTCGAGAGAAGACACGTCTTCGGTTCTCCATTTGTCATGTCGTGAGAAATTGTCTTGGGAAAAAATGAATGACGACTAGTAAAAGCAGAAGCTTCAAGCTTAAAAATGAGACCAAGTTTACTGCTGTGCTGTTGTTTTTAACAAAATGGTGACTATTTAAACTTCGCCAATTTCTCGACACTGGAAATTCACTGTAAATACGTTCTAATCTTCACAATTTAAATTACGACTGATTGTCAACGATTGAAAAAAGTCACTGGCCAGTCAGTAATCACATAATCGATTGAATATAATTCTGCGCTCTATTAATAAATAAAAAGAGATACCGACACACAACCGAACGTATTTACGTTACGCTCCAATACAACAATATTAAATAATTACGACTGATGAATTGATATTACGAATATGTTATTCATTTGTACTATTTACGTAGATAATTCTCACAGTTCAAAGCTTATTTGTACTTCTCTTATATGCGAGACTCGTTTTGATAAACGTTCTTGAATAACTCGTTTCTCGATGCTCCGCCGACGGCGAACGAAATACTAATTTTTCAATCGATATTATTTCAATTAACATTGGAGACGAGAACGTAGCATGATGCCGCTGCGATTAAATGTTAGGTGTACAAGTTTCATTCGTAGCAGCGAAAATTAATTAATTTTTCGGATGGTCACGGTTTCTGTGTGTTCCGTAAATTCACCATTATATGAATGCACAATATACTATATGAATACGACGAATGATGTTCAACTATAAAAATTGAATGACGACCGAGTCGCTGCTGACAAATTTTCGTGCCTCAATTCGGAACAATCTCTGCGCTAAATTCGTTCGTGTTCGATAAATCACGAAACATTCATCTCGGCAGAAGTTGAAATACATAATTTCTCGTTTACAAAATGAAATTTCTCATGCAGTTGAAACAGCATCGAAACGAAGGTGGGAAACGATCGAAAAGGTCTACTCTACCGTAATTGTAAGGGACCGACGCGACTCGCGGTGTTCGCGAAGATTCGACGAACGAACTTTCCACGCGAGGAACGCGTATCCGCGATATTGCCGAGGAGCTTTCTCCGCGGATTTTCGGAGCATTGTGGCTCGTCGCTTGGTATACGGCTGTCGATCCCTCCGTAGAACGAGGCGGTATTTTGTAACGTAACTTTCCGAGCTTTCATACAAAGCAACATGCCTTCTAAGACACGCTCCGCATAGAACGCTAGATCGATACGTAATGCGAGCCCGTGTGCGCAGAGATCGCGAGGGTGGTGTGCACGTACACCGACACACGTCTACGTATGAAAAGAAACCGTGCACTGTGGACGTCTACTGGATTTCACTATGCTGGAACGTCGATAAACGTGTACGCGTTGTTAGCTCGCTGTGTAAAGTCATTTTGTCGACGTTCTACCGTTAAATGGAAAGACCGAGTCCCATTTGTCCTGGGGAACTTGTCCCCGCGCCTGGTTATTTGCCAAACCTGTACGTTCTATTTGATAAACACACGATCTACGAACAACAATCGCAAGTTTCTACGAGCTATGTGATTCCCAGTAGAAAGATCCCCTCGATGATGGTCGAGCGAGATGGAAAGGGCATCGAAAACGCTCGTAAATGCAGGTTGATGAAACTGTCATCTAATTTGTTAGCTTGTTAACCGGCAATTCCGGGCGAACAGGCCTGTATCGCACTGTGATCGATGCGTGTAAGTGTACTGTGATTCGATTCGTATTGCCGATGTGCGAGAGGCAACTATGAATTTATCTATTAATGCATTGAAAATTGTGTGACCCGACGATTAGCTCACCGGTAAACGTTTTCCGATTGTCGCGGGGGAATCTACGGATTAATTCACTGCAACTTTATGCAGTATATTTTGCGGCGGTGTTTTGCAGAAGTCACGGCGGGATTATGTCTGTCCTGTTCTCTGTAGGAGTGGAAAAATTAATTTCCAAAAATTCTGTGCAAGTCGACATCGATCGAGAGGACATTTGGGTAACAGAAATTTATTCAATAATTTGCCACGAATGAATTTTTACAAGGTGCCTGTAAAAGTTGTTACGGTATCGTTAATTTGCAACAAAAATGGTGTAATTTCAAAGGAGTGGACGTATTAGAAAGATTTAAGGACACCAGTACGTCAGCTCGAGCTTAAGAAAGTTCTGTTTGGCCCTTGTGTTTCACGCACATTCTTCATTTTGCATAAAGAATATTGTATTTACACGCCTATACTCTCCAACAGCCTCTCAAGTACATAAAGGGAATTAATAAAATTCAGGGATGAATAAAATTCAGAAATGAAAAAAATAATCAAACTTTTGCACATCGATTGCAAGTAGGAGCAAGTAAAAATTGATTTTCCACATTAATAATTTTTATATATTAAGAATACAGACATGATCAAACTCTTTTTATCTATTTTTTAATTACGGCCACTCATTCTTGCCATAAAGCAATTGACCAACGCAATTGATTAATAACATAAATGTTCAGCAGACTCTGTTCGAGGTCCTGATCACGACTCGGAATTATAGAAAAAGTTTATGGATCGCGCATAAAACCCCGTCAATTCTTCCCCACGTTAGACAAGGGGTTAACCTCGAGCAGGGGATGATCCACGAGCATATCGATTGGATCCTCGCGTCACCCGGTCTCCGAGTTCCGCCAGCTCGAAAGTGTCCCGACAAAAAAATCACGGCCGACGGGGCGCGGGATCGCGACAACTCGCAAGAAATTCAATCTCGATTCGGGCCGGTGAAAAAGGGGCGTGAAAACCGACGTCGGGCGCCGCGCCGTCGGCAGAGACGCACAAATCATCGTTGATTTCCGCGATGCTCCGCGGATAAAGCGAGTCGAGCGCGCGCTCTTTCGGCACCGGTTGTATTAGCAGGCCCCCGAGTTAAATTCAATTTGTCCAGCGTCGAAATAGCAACGGTTGCATACGCCGAGGGGGTGGTTGCATAAAGGGGTGACGGGGATGTAGCGGCCGAGAAAAATGCGAAAATCCGCGCGCCCGTCGTTGCATCGTAATAACCTGAGCGGAGAAAACCCGCGCGCGGATAGAACCGAAAATTCTGGCGGAAATAAAAACAGGGGGGATGGAAACCCGTGGAGTCTCTTTTACACGATATTGCAGACCCGGAAGAGAGAGAAAGAGAGGAGAAGAAACCGGCGTAAGCCGAGGAACGCGGACGCTTAAATGCATAGCCCCGTTGCATCTTGCCTGTCTAACCGCGGCGATTCGCGTGATTGATCGAACGCCCTTTAACACTGGTACCTGGCATTAAATGCGACCGGTGTGCACTGCTTTCGGGTAATGACAAGATCGCGTCTGGTCAGATCGAGCATGATTTTTGTTGCTCTGTGGGCTTAATAGACGCGAGAATTTCATCAAGACATTCTTCTAATTTTAATACTCTCAGATAGACAGCGGATTATGGAAAATAACAACTTTCTACGTGCATTGCAACCGGCTCGAGTGAAATTGAAATTGATTTTCTACCAGAATATGTTTATTCAACTCTCGTTAGGAGGATCACTATTCTATTGGGTTGGCAAGAAAGTAATTTCGGTATTTTCAGGTGAAATAATACCGAATTTCTTTATTCAAACGATGAACTTAATAAAATATTTTCCTATTCATTCTTTTTTGTAAAAGATCATCGAACTAAAGGGAAAATATCTTATTGATTAAAGTTCATTGCTTGAATGAAAACATTGAAATCGAAGAAATTACTTTGTTGCCAATTTCTGTAAATTTCTCTCTTTCTGTAAATTAAAATGTACAAGTGTTTGATGTATAGAGGGAGATATCTAAAATTACGAACGGTTTTAATCCTTTTCCACTAGCACTCATGCATTATTGTATTATTTATGCAGATATAGAATTGATAAGAGAGGAGATCGGAAATCGAAGTATATTAAACATACAGGATGTTCCAAAAATGTACTTCCTTCGAAGGGGTCATTACTGAGGTGATTGAACTAACTTTTCCTTTGCGAAAATAATCTCCGCGGTTTTGTTAAGGAGCTATTCACGAAAAACACGAACCAATCAGGGCGCGCCTACTATGGACGGATTCCGGGGTCCGGTCAACGCCGCGCTCTGATTGGTCCGTGTTCTTCGTTGATAAGTCTTTAACTCAGCCGCGGAGATTTTTGTAAAGGAAAAGTTAGTCCAAATCACCTCAGGAATCACCCCTTTGAAGGAAGTACATTTTTGGAACATTTTTGTAAGCATATAACGTGTCACAAACTCGAAACAACTGATTTAAAGAACTGCAACTATCAAAAATTCTCCGATTTTTATTTGACAGGCTTCGAGAAATTGTTTCAAAAGATTAATAGCACGGGAATATGGAACGTCGACAGATTCGAATTCACGGAAAACAATGCGAACGAAATTGTTCTGGCCAACCGGTGCACAAGAGCGCAGAACTCTCGAAAATGTACATACAAAATTGTATCCAAACGAATCCCACATTATGGACGCAGAATACCAAATTGAGAAACAACAAATTCTTCCGAGAACCTGATAAATACTGCATGGGGCACGGAGAGTCCAGATATAATGGGTGTTCCGATAATATTCCAGTGTTCCGACGATATTTACATCTATCCACAAATCATGCGAGTTTTTCCTAGAATCGGCAACGAGACCTGTATCTCTCTTTCTCCGTCTGTCTGTTCCGAGCGCGAGAGACACTGCAGCCGAACACGAAAACGGGAGGTGGAAAAAAAGGGGAAGAAAAGCAAAAGGGGAAAAGAAAGAAAAAGAAATAGCCCTGGAAGGAGAGGATCATCAGAGTCTCCTCGAGCGTCTCCCCGATTCCGGTTCGATTCCGTCGTCGGAGAAAAGGAGAAAGAATCCGGCATAATTCCAGCCTGTTAGCAGGTACCAAAAAACGGTCTATTCGGGAACCTGGGGGCTCGCGAGAGACGCGGCCGAATATTTTCGTCATCGATTCACGCCGCGATGTACTGCGGAGTCGGCGAGGAAATTAATGGACCTCCCAATTATCTGTTGTTTTGAAAATTCTTCCGAACAAGGTTATTTCAATTTTAATTATTTCAAGAATTGCAGCCGTTTGCAAAATATGCACTTTCTTGACGCTGAACCTACTGCAGTTCAAATTAAACGGTTTCCAATTTTTCTGTTCACAATTATCGAAATTATAAAGATGGATTCGTGGGAAATGACCACAAAAATTCTCTTATTTCAACAAACGCATCTGAACGTGATGGAGAATTTTTTTCTAGAACCATTTTTACAGGTTTTCGAAATCTGTACTTTTTTAACGTTGAACCTTTCAAATTTTTCTGTCTATAGTTATTGAAATTATAAAGGTTTATGAGAAATGATAACATAAATTCCCATACCGAAGCTCGCTTTACAATAAAAATTGTATACAATTTTGTCATGTTTATAAAACAACAAATATTAGTCAGTGTTAGTGCTTGACAGGTTTAGCGTTAAACATTCAGAGATGATGAAGTTCCCACCTTAGACTACCTGGTTAATTCCAGTATTAACAAATCGATACTCAGTGTCATTAGTCTAGTGACAATTATTTTTAATAACCATCCCCACGTGTTAATCATCAGTAGACTAAGGATTATTATACAAAATAAAAATTATCCCCATCGATCACAACGAACGGGAGCCAAACAAAACTTTCTTTCTTTAACAACTTTGTTTTAACTTTATCTTCTCTTAATTCATCTCTTGCTTAAAATTGCATCCACTCGTGGTCACCATAAATGCATAAAATCCGCAGTCTATTAATCATGTACAAGTAGAACGGCAGTGTCGCACCTTGCACGAAACGAAAAATCAGTCGTAGCATTTAAAGGGTTCAACTATCTCCTGACTATCCGAAGAAAACAACTATATCATTCCACAGTGCGTGCTCTTGTTCACCCTTAATTTTTCGTGTGTCTCCGCCCCGAGCATCGATCTTCCAAAGAGACCTCTCTCTAGAGAACCTAACAGAGAAAGAGAGAGCGAGAGAGAGGACTCTGCAGATGGACAAGGACGAAAGCCGAATATTAAACAAAATATAAAATATGATGGTCCAAGCAGGAAAGGGGCAGAAACTTCGAAAATGCGGCCGCGTGCTAGCAGGAAGAAAAAGGAAAAAGTCCTGCACTTTGTATTATCTCCGAATCGTTCCCGGGGTCCTCGTCCCAGAAACGATTCACCGCCAATAATTTCTCCCACCCTCTCTCTCTCTCTCTTTCTCTCGTCTCTCTTTCCTCAGCAGGCAGAGAGAGAGAGAGAGAGAGAGAGAGAGAGAGAGAGCGCAGGACGTTTTTTCCCTTCCATTTTTCGCCTGCCTGGCAGGGCGTCGGTCTTTGTGCGGGCTGTACCAGACCCGGGGTTGCCGTCGGCTTTTCACCAGGACTGTACCACCCTACTGTTGTTAGGGGGGGTGTGGGGAGACTAGGGGTGGTATATGATCGTGTATATACGCCGGCGGGAAAGTATTGTCGGCGCGCTCCACCTCTCGATTTTCTTACGAAAATCGTTTGCGACCGGAACCCGACGGCGGACTAGCCGGTGTCGTATATGGAAAATTCGGGAAAATTCCCGGCTACATCGCCACCATTTTTCAGAAATTTTCGAGCATCGGTAGGCCGTGAGATAGGCGTCGGTTGATTTCTCTCTGGACGGTCGGCCCGGGACAAAACTCTTCCGGCCGATCGGAGTATATACGGCCAGGGGCGGCGGCGAGAGGGGCGAGCCAGGGAGGGAGAGCCAGGGGATGGGGGGTACAATATGGGTTATCGAGGGGGCCCCACCCCCGGGGGAGAGCAGGGGCCCTCATTTTATTACCCAAGCTCCCATAGAGGTTCTCAACCTTCCCCCGAGTCTCCAGTCCCCTTCTGTCTTCGTTTCTCTTCGCCTTTCCTCCTTTTGATCTCCTCTTTTCGCTATTGTCTCTACAGTTTCCTTTTTTTCGAAGATCTCTGATCTCTCGGATCGTTCGAAATAATTTCCAATTTTTTCAGAGCTCGCGGACACAGCCAATTCGATCAACTTCTCTCTCAACCCGGTCGAAACCGAGCGAAATTTCACGGTGCGAATAATAGTGTAAACCCTCGTGCGCTTCTCGGAAATAATTACTAGAATGCGGATTTTATGCATTTATGAGAAAAATGGCCACGTACAATTTAAAGCAGTGGACATGTTAAAAATATTTAAGCACATCGATGTCTTATTTTCTGCTTAACAGAATGACTACAAGAAGAATACAATTTTTACTTGGCTCCTGCGTTCTGCAATCAATGCGTACATTCTCTATTCTGATATATTTTGACAACGACGATATCGCAACCATTTTTGTTTTACAATTCACGGATCTTTACGCCAGATAAAAATTGTTTGCACAAGCCGCAAGACAAAGGAGCCAAACAGGACTTTCTTGCTTGTTTCAAATTTGTCAGAAATTTTCTGATCTTTCCACTGCTTCAATCGCACGTGTCCATTTTTGTGCTGTAACTGCATTCGATCCAAAGTCTGTTTATTTATAACGTTTGAAGGAACCACATCTCACCACACAGACAAAAATCGATCGTTTTGCAATATGCAGAAACGTAGATACACCGTGAGTAACATCACTCTACACGTTTTGCAATACTTAACCCTATGCAGTCGGAGCTATTATAACTTGTAAACTAAACATTTCTTCCTACCGACAATAATTCCATTGTACATGATTTTGCTTCATGTTATGAACATGAAGTTGTAATACTTAAATATGCAGCAATTGATTACGTACCAATGTATTTAATAATGTCAACAATATCGTGAATAATGGTACAGCAATTTTTAGTGATGACTCCGAGTCACCCCTCGACTGCTAAGGGCTAATAATGCTGAATTGTTCGAGAGAGTTATCGATACTGGATTTTTTGGTACGTAGAGGTGATCGTAAGGATCGCAGAGATTTAACTCGACATGAAATAATTTGTAATTTCGCTTATGTATCTTTGCGAGTAATACGATCAATCCACCCCCTCCCCCGGTTCGTCGTTCGGTCGAAATGGAGTGAAATTTCAGGATGGAAATCATGTTTGACCCGCCCCGGTGTCAATACTCAACATTTTCTGCGATGTTCAATGATTCCAGATTAGAAACGAACGTGTAAAGCATTCCCGGTCCATCGGATTCAATTAGACAATTATTTAGACGCACCGAACGCCAATCACATTTCTGCCTCTCTGTGCCAGAAACACATTAGCAACGTGAACTGGCCAGGTAATGAATCCGGTGCTGGAATATGCTCGTTTACTTAATGCGCTCTCCGCTCTTACGTACTTCTTTCTAATTTGTCTTAAACCACTTTGCCACATTCGAATGGGATAACGAGACAATTAAAAACGTCTTAACGCGTTTTTACCTTCTATTATCTTGTAATTTCACGTCGTCCTACAAGCTTTTGATTTCTCGGACTCGTGGCTCGGGAAATTACGAATAACTAGTTCCACCGTAATTAACCGCGGAAATCGTACTACGTCCGAAATCTGAATTCGAGCAAAATCGAAAAGAATGATTGCCGTTGTAAATTTTATTCACCATTTTGGTTGCTGTCTATTTAGCATTTTGTGTCCGTTTCGAACCCTATATTGTCGAAATTCGTCAGCATCGAGGATTACGATAATAATAATACCAAGAATAATTCGCGATTTTCCGATACCGGCGGAAAAAATGATTTTCATCTCCCCGCTGTCGAATATCCGATTTATAGTGCTCCCTGTTGCGTCATCATTATATTCGTTAGAAACAATTTAATGTCGAACTCTTCTGCATACTTTCGCACTGTGTCACGCTGATCATGATTTAGTGACACTATTCTGTGACAAGCTTTAGAAATTAATAGTTGATTATTAATAAACGAATGAAACTTGAAAATATTCAAAATATGCCGGAGTACAAAATTTGACAACATTTAATACAACTTTTGTTCATTTCAAACTTGCAAAGGCTACCACTGGGAAATAGATTTTATTTGATTCCAATTTCTTCAAATTCCTCTACAAAAAGTGCAAATTGCATAAACATCCACAGTCTAATCATTAGACTGCGGATCTTTGTGCAAAATAAAAATTGTATGCATGAATTGCAAGACATAGGAACCAAGTAGGAATTTATTTCTCTCTTTAGTGGTTTTGTTAACACTGAAACTACCGAGCACTAAACGTGATTGGCACATATTGCCTTATAATAATGACAAAATTGCATTTAATTAGACTTCGTACCAGTTTCATTTAAATATGTACTTCAACAAAAAAATTCTCTAAAAAAACTTCTCAGAAAAACATATTTATAATTTTAATATTGCTAAAAGAACAACTCAGAAGCAAGTTCAGCTGTAAGAAATGTATTGATACTGTTACATTCTTGTAATTTATTTATTGTTTGAAATTACGCTCATCCATTTTTGTCCTAAATGCAGAAAATCCGCAGTCTGCTAATCCTCATCGATTTATTATGAATTTTTGAAGGGGGAAAGACATTTCATTCAACTCGTATGTTTTGCAATCGGAGCAGAACATTTTTATTTTGCATAAAGTTCCGCGATTATCAATGATTTTGGACAACACCGTAGAAAATCGTACAATTTCTTTGCAGCCATATCTCCAGAGAATAGTTGAATGCGTCCTTTGTGACCAGAAACGTATGATCGGTAAATCTCGCGATCCCACTGATCGAGGAGTGGAGGTCTCGGTTTATTCCCCTAATCGCGGATTCAATTGCGTGTCCCCGGCGCGGGGTAACAGGGACAAACATTATCCCGCTTGTTCTTCCCGAACATATCCTCGGAACGACGCTGTTTTTCCTTCTCTCGAGATCGTCAGGTACACGTAAGTAAAGGGCGGGCCCGATGTTTACGTAAAACTTTTCTCAGTATGCCGCAGGAGGGAATGCGAACAACGCGAAAGAATCGTCGGCGTCGCGGGGGTGGAACAAGGACGGAGGACCACCCTCGAGAGGAAGAGGAAGAGGACGGCGACGAACCGAGGGCGGAATCCTGAATGGCTCGGAAATTTTTCCCGGTACAAGTTATCCTGAAAATTACTCCGTAACATCGTTCGAGCACGAATATTTCGTGCGCCTTACCGAAGGGAGACTGCTTCTTCGCGACATTCTTGGTTTCATTAATTGATTTCCGCGACGACCGTCGAATTCGCCGACAAATCAGAAACGCGACTCCTCTTATTAGCCCTTGCGTTAACCCCCTGGCTTAATAATCACTTCTCTCTTATTTTTAGCTTTCCACCAACAACCTAACTAATTGATTTTAAAGCAATACAAATTATTGTATTTTGCATCGATGCAAAATCGAAGTAGACAGCTATCAAAAAAGAATCGGACAATAAATTTTAAGGTGGCGTTGCAAAGGGAAGACTTCAATCTCGAAATCTACGGAAGATTTATTCTCGTAAACAGTTTTTCGATGTTTTTAGAAACGCTGCAATTAGCAGCATTTCCGAGAGAAAACATGTCTTCGGTTTCCCACTTGTCACGCCGTGCGAAATTATCTTAGACAAAAATCAATGATAACTAGCAGAAGCAGAAGCTTCAAGCTTTAAAATGAGGCTAGGTTTATCGTCGTGCTACTGTTTTTAACGAAATGATGACTATTCAAACATCGGCAATTTCTCTAGACTGGAAAGTTTAGTGTTCGAGTACTTTCTGGATCCACTGTAAATATGTTTCACGAATATTTCGCTATCACTAAAGCAATATACATACATAATACAGTGTTAACTAACTATACGCCCATTAGCAACTAACATTCTAGCCGCAAAACACCCAGTAATATTTTTTTAAGCACGAAGAAATTCCTCAAGATGGGGGCTGCACTTTTGATTGATTCGCGAGTCGCGGGATATTTCGTTGTCGCTTTATTATCGGAGATTTATGTGATTTCGTGAGCGGTGGTGGCTCAAAGTAACGCGAATCGCAGAGAGATGCAGCTGCGATGGCAGTGCACGCCGGCCGGCGCGGCGTGGCGTGGCGCAAAGGCAGAAAAATTGCAGGTCTGTGCAATATAGATTTTCGCGATGAATGCCGCGGCGGCCAGCCCGTGATATTCAGTCGGCATTTTGCGAGAGGCAGCATCCGCGGAGCTTGTTTTCAAATTAGAAGTTTCGCGGCGCGACTTGGGCGTT
Source organism: Lasioglossum pauxillum (assembly GCA_933228785.1). NCBI lineage: Eukaryota > Metazoa > Arthropoda > Insecta > Hymenoptera > Halictidae > Lasioglossum > Lasioglossum pauxillum. The sequence goes on along the minus strand of OW121706.1, from coordinate 14,494,032 downwards.
ATTAAAAATTTCCCCGGCCGCATTTCTCGATATTACAACGCATGTGTTTTTAGGCGCTGGAAAAAGGAAAATCCACCTGCCGGCGAAATGTGTATGAAATCCGCGGAACATGGCCGACGACGTTCGAAAGAGACGTCCATTTTTTCGATGGGTTATCGGACCGTCAACCCTTAAAGCTACTTAAAGTGTAGAACAAGGGTGAAATATTAGATGCACAAATTAATTCGGGGACCTTGTCTTCACGAAATAAGAAATTATTACGTAAATAATTTTAATTGTTTGAAAATAATGTTTGCAAATTTCTATATTTTTCTAATTGTTTTAAGTTTCACCGACTCACTTTTATCATAAAAACGCATAAAATTGTAAGTAACAAAACTGATTCCAGACTTGAAAATAATCCTCACCACTTTCTACTTACTATTGGGTTGGCAAATAAGTTCGTTCAGTTTTTGTGATTTATTCCAATGTAAAAAACCGAACGAACTTATTTGCCAACTCAATATATTTACATTTTATAGGTGATCAACCCAATAAAATAGAAATTAAACAAGGTTGCAATTAACTGATGGCGAGGGTTGGAAATTAATTCATACACCTAATATTATTCGTACGAGGGTCGCGGAAAATATTCTTGGTATTTTAGAAAATCCCAGCAGAGGGTTAATGATTAGGGGATGATGATCTTGATCAAGGGAGGATACTATTAATCGATAGGCTCAAAAGGGATGGTTACAAGTGGACGAATTGTTCACGCACCCCTTGGAGACGCGCTTATTCGAATGGAGAGAAAAATATGGGGAAAGGGAACGACTTTGGCCCGTGTATGGAACACCCCGTAGATAAATGAGACGTCATCCGTCGCGATGCGAAACTGTCGGATAGTGTGTCTCTCGTTATTCATCAAAGTCCGGCCGTGAAAATTAATGCACCCTCGATAAGTCACCGACGAACGGAAACGTTCGATTCCAAAAACTGCTTTTCAACCCCTGCTGATTAAATTCCGTGTACGCGAATTGCATTTCCGAAGCGAAAGGTTGTTTAAGTTTAAAGTTCACTGGTTCGCATCATTATGGTTGCTTACGTGTTGGAATAAATTTGAAGCAGAGGTGTTGTTGGAAATGTTATAAAATTATTCCGGGTGATCATGTTGACCGTGAATGTAAATATTATAATAATTGAGCATGACGTGATCTTAAAGAATTATTTCCTCTTTCGCAAAATGTTACATATATTTCCATCGTAATATTTAAATGTGAGAACAATGCTGTTTGCAACACTTCTCTTCGAATCCCATTCGAAATTATACAGTTAAGAACAAAGCAATCCGGACGCGCGGAATTATTAGGGATGAAACCGCCCCGAGCGATGCACCGGTTGATTGTTTTTGATATTCGAGTTCATGGGACTGGGTTCAAGGTCCTAGTCGCCGACTAGAATTGCAATATGCATTAGCCCGGTCGGTGGAATTCGCAAATAAATTTTTCCGGCGAGCAATTAAGCAATCAATCGACGGGCGAACCGGCCGAGTACGGATTCGCGGAAATACGGAGCGGCACGGTGCTGTTTAATTACAGCTTTCCATTTGCTATGCTGAGAAATGCCGCGCGTCAGGAAATAATCAGGAAAAAATTATGAACAACGTGTTTTATTCACGGCAGCCGTATCTAATCGCGGAAATGTGGAAATCGATAAAACAGGAAGAGGAAGAGCAGTAAAGTGATGATCCGAGATACTGTTTGTGAGAATTCTCATTTTTCACAGACGATTATTTATTTAGCGAGGACATTTGTGCGCGAATATACGGTAGGAGTCCATTATGTAAGGGAAGATGGCCGCATGGTGTCATAGTTCCGTGATCAATATTTACTGATTATACGCTGTTGCTGTTGTTATTATTTTATACTAGACGATTATTCATTTTTCTATATCAACTAAGTCTACCAGTCAAACATGTTCTCAGTATAGTAATTGGTTAAGATTGATTTCCTAAATGAATAATGATAATGATTAGACGCTTTTAAGGAAGAATAAAATTATAGGTATCTCTGTTTATTTCCTTCTTTCGAAAATTAGTGCTGATAATGAAACACACCTTTCTATTAGTGTATGTGCGGATACTCAAATTTATTGCCCACTAGACAGCCAGAGTTAATTTGCAAAAACGAAGCACGCTCGTATAGGCCTGTTTATGCAAATTTATGTCTTCGAGACTGAATCGATGGGACTAGGAGTTAAATTAATGCTTGCTCACACTGTCAATATTTCAGGTAAACCGACACTAATGTTAAATGTTTGTTCAACATTTCGAAAATTCCCGGGTGAGTTTCTAACAAATGAGTCCGACTTCTTTCCGACTACTATATTGAATAATTTCTGGAGCCAGTATTGAACTGTACTTCCACATTGATGAACTCTGCCAATTATTTTCATTCCAGGTACAATTTTACAGAAACGATATAAATGCAGCCATTACGAGAGCACGATGAAAGGTTACAATTTCACAACGTTGGAAAATTTTTTGAATAACATGTATCTGGAAAAATGTATTTCAAGCTTCAATTCACCATAGACTTAGGGGTTGAAACATCCCTTACGCAATGCGCCCAATTAAATGACTTTTTCTGCTAATTTCAAATAATTTTTCGAGCTACTGTATATCGACACATTCAAATTGACGAGCCTTCCAATTATTTTTGTTACAGATAGAATTTTACAGAAGCGGATATAAATGCACCAATTAGTCGAACACGATGAAAAATAACAATTGCGTTCCGTTGAGAAATTTTTTCCCGTGAAGAACCTAACAGAATTCGGTTTGTCGGAAAGAAGAGGAGAATTTTGGCGAATAATGTGGTTGAGCGCAAAAGATTTCGGGCGCGTTTTATTCGCGGGCGGAAACCAATCGCGAGCTCTCGCGAGGGAAAGAAAACGTCTCGCGCTGTTTCAGCTCGTTGAAGCGGAACGCGAGGCAATATTTCTTTATATGTTCGGATTAGAGCGACGAAGTCGGCCGTCACGCTCGCCGGAAAAACAGCGTTGCATAAAACCCGCCTAAACCTAGCGCCGGCACGTCTGTTTCGCAATAATAATCGCGTAGCCGCGAGCCGCCGCGGCTCGATCGGTTTCGCGGAAATCCGACCGGCCCGCTAATTAGGAATTCGATGCAAGCCGATGGAATTTACTGTGTTACCGAGAACCGACGCTCTTCTATTACGTGGAACGACCGATCGTAAATATGCGTTGCGACATTTCTTGCAGGCCACCGAATTGCGGAAATCGCGACGCGCCGCGGCCGATCTATCACGTCTCACAGCTTCATCATTGTTATCCTGTGCATCGTTTCCAACAACTAACAACAAACGATCGGGCGAGTCCAGACCAATTTTTTTGTATATATCCCAATATTACTGACTGCTCATTAAGAAAGTAGAAGTTGAATTAGAATGATACAAATAATTCTTCTTGCCATGAAGAAAATCCTGATTGCAAAGCTAATATTCAATGTAGAATGTTCTTTTTATGTAGTTGAGTGGAGAATATTCTGGGACACTGATTACTCATCATAAAAATAGTAGAATTTGTATTAGAATGGCCCAAAAATAATTCTTTTTGCTAAGTTACACCAGACAGATCCTTTGAGGAATGTTGGAAATGAACAATTTTGTATTTTTATTGTACTGGATTGAATATTCTCTAATACATAGATTTCTTGTACGAATAAAATTACTCGTTATAAAAATAGTAGAAGATGGATTAGAATGGTCCAATAATTCTTTTTGCTAAGTTACACCAGACAGATTCTTTGAAATACATAACATCTCTATTAGAAGAATGTTGGAAACGAATAATTTTGTATTTTTATTGTACTGGATTGAATATCCTCTAATACATAGATTTCTTGTACAAAAAATGACTCGTTATAAAAGTAGTAGAAGATGTATTAGAATGGTCCAAAAATAATTCTTTTTGCTAAGTTACACCAGACAGATTCTTTGAAGAATGTTGGAAATGAACAATTTTGTATTTTTATTGTACTGGATTGAAAATCCTCTAATACATAGATTTCTTGTGCGAAAAATTACTCGTTATAAAAATAGTAGAAGATGAATTTGAATGGTCCAAATAATTCTTTTTGCTAAGTTACACCAGACAGATTCTGTGGAGAATGTTGGAAACGAACATTTTTGTATTTTTAATGTACTGGATTCAATATCCTCTAATACGCAGATTTCTTGTACGAAAAATTACTCGTTATAAAAATAGTAGAAGATGAATTAGAATGGTCCAAACAATTCTTTTTGCTAAGTTACAGCAGACAGATTCTTTGAAGAATGTTGGAAATGAACAATTTTGTATTTTTATTGTACTGGATTGAATATCCTCTAATACATAGATTTCTTGTGCGAATAAAATTAATCGTCATAAAAATAGTAGAAGATGGATTAGAATGGTCCAATAATTCTTTTTGCTAAGTTACACCAGACAGATTCTGTGAAATACATAACATCTCTATTAGAAGAATGTTGGAAACGAATAATTTTGTATTTTTATTGTACTGGATTCAATATCCTCTAATACATAGATTTCTTGTACGAAAAATTACTCGTTATAAAAATAGTAGAAGATGGATTAGAATGGTCCAATAATTCTTTTTGCTAAGTTACACCAGACAGATTCTTTGAAATACATAACATCTCTATTAGAAGAATGTTGGAAACGAATAAATTTGTATTTTTATTGTACTGGATTCAATATCCTCTAATACATAGATTTCTTGTACGAAAAATTACTCGTCATAAAAATAGTAGAAGATGGATTAGAATGGTCCAATAATTCTTTTTGCTAAGTTACACCAGACAGATTCTTTGAAATACATAACATCTCTATTAGAAGAATGTTGGAAACGAATAAATTTGTATTTTTATTGTACTGGATTCAATATCCTCTAATACATAGATTTCTTGTACGAAAAATTACTCGTCATAAAAATAGTAGAAGATGGATTAGAATGGTCCAATAATTCTTTTTGCTAAGTTACACCAGACAGATTCTTTGAAATACATAACAGCTCTATTAGAAGAATGTTGTAAACGAACAATTTTGTATTTTTATTGTACTGGATCGAATATTCTCTTCCTTCTACGAACCAAATGAAGAAAGTAAAATTAGCATGTTTCGTATAAAAGTTTACTCGCCATTCCTTTTTTCCAGAATTTAAGACATTAAGGGTAGTTATACGTCTTTGAAAATGGCGAGTAGATGCACGCTGGTACAACACATTGCAAAACAGCTTGAACGAGCTCTCACAATCTTCTTCAAACTCCATAATTTACACTATTTATGGCAATTTGAGTAAAAATTTAAAATCGAACGGAAATGTTATTAGAACGCAAATGCTATTATTCGATCAGGATAGAATATTCAGGTGACTGGCTGGTCCCAAGAATCTTCTTCGTTATTCAAGCAGCAAAATCGAATGGTAACAAATTATTAATAATCCTTCCCACGAAGACGGTCGAAAACTAGTGGGTATACGCGAAAGACAAAGAGGGATGAAACCGCTGACCGAACCGATCCTGTAGAGGCAAAGCGATATCGAAATGCATTATTCCAAATTTACAGGACCATAAGCTCGGAAGAAGCTTATAGCGAAATCGGATCGTAGCTCGTAGGAGAGTATTAGAATTAACGCGTGTTAGTGCACGGGAGTTGTGGTATAGTGCGTAGCTAGCATTCAGATCGAAATGGTGAAGCAGATCGTGAAAGTAGTAGCTTCAATGGAAAATTCAAAACCCTATCTTATTACTGCATTGTAGATCGTTGTGCAATAGACAGATTCCGTAGGCGAGTAAACACTTGTCTCTTCCCTTAACAATTTAAATGATTCTCAAATAATGCGATCGAATTCCTAAATTTTACTGTTCTGCATTTCACCTGCCCATTAGATATTGCTATACTACCCTTAAAACTGACACATCCAATTATCTATAAAATTTTTATCAATTCCTACTAGTTTTTGCTAACACGTTATTTAATGAGATGAAATAGAATGCAGCAAATAAAATAATGAAAACATATCTTCCTCTTAATATATAAAAATGGATGTTTGTATATATATGATTAAAAGACTTCGAAACTGTTTGACCGATCAACATGAAATTTGGCACATATATGTATTTTTTTATGGAGAAGATTTTTACGCTATTTTTACAAGATAAACCAACATTCCAAATCGATACCAAAATTCGTAGTTATTCCGCTACTGAAAATAAAAATTACTGACGCGTTACTTAAGGAGACATAAAGTAGAATGGAGCAAATAAAATATGTATATAAATAAAAATCAAATACTGTTCGTTGGTAAGCGCATCACTTGAGAACGGCTGGACCGATTTGGCCAATTTTTTTTTAAATGTTCGTGATAGTCCGAATAAGGTTTTTGGGGAAAGAGAAATTGGAAAAGTTGCCCGGAAAATAATCTGACATAAAGTAGAGATGTACGTATGTATGTATGATGCGATCGATACGATTCGGTTTGACGATCGTGCGCCGATTACCGAGCAGAACCGTTAGATGACAGCACGGACACAAGGATATGAATAAAAGAAAAACAAAAATCGCTAACATAGAGAAACTAACTCAGGGGTCCGATACACCTGGGAAAACATTCGAGTTCAATGTTCTTATGACTTTGACTTTGAAAAATTATTTCTTACTTCTCACGAAGTATACGTCCATTGCCAAATGCGATGCGTTGTTATACTCACCCTTGGCCATATCTGAGAAACTAACTCAGAAAATTGCGTATAAGCGAGATTTTATCGAAATTGCCCACTGCGCGAACGCACGCCACGAGCAGCTAGTATGAAATAAAATACTAGAACGAAAAATAAGATACCCAGCACTCGAAATCGACGCTAAAATGTCCACTAATTCCTGCTAGTCCTTATCAAAACACGCAACAGTTCACGAAAATAAAAATAGCACAAGGCGTATCTCCATTTCGGCAAAATTGGGCTCCCCGTTCAGGATTATGAAAAATGAATCGGGGTAAAATTCGAGGATGGAAAGTTTTCAGAGTATCCTAACCAGCCGGAGCGAGCGAAATTAAAACGGTAAGAGACAAAATAACCGAGCGTACCTGATTTTAATTCGCGTCGCGTCTCTCGCAGCGTGCTCTCCACCCCCCGTTCTGAACCCACCGAACCCACCACCACCCACGCCTTTCTCTCGGTTCAACCGGGTTTCTCTTCTCGTTCCTTCTTGTACCGAGAGCAAACCAATCCCCTGACACCAGACCGACACCAAAGCCAACCCCCGGCGCAGACAGAAACTACCGGAAACTTCGCGGGCGCCGTACACTTCGCTGCTCGACGACTGTCTTTCGTCGTTGCTGGTTGGCTGAAATCATCGAACGCCTCGCAATTCGATCATTAATAATTGCTGCTGCCTTCCAGGAGAGTTACCGGCCGACCAGAAGCGGAGAAAACGTGGCGAAACGAAAACGCGGGGGTGTGTTCCCAAGTGGAGGAGGGTGAATTGATTTTTGCGATATTTAACAGTGATTTTATCGAGGAAATTAGCACGTCACTGTCGAATGAACGAGTTAGTTAGGCGAATTTGGAAAGTATACTTCGGTCTGAAGAAGCGGAGGCGACGCACACTGGTCCACGCGTTCGATCTAGCTGTTTATTTGGTAAAAAAGCAACTTGCCCAAATCGATGTTTATTGAATGTATATTGCTTCCTAAATGTCCATGACATTCGAAAACGATGAAATTAATGAGATTTATTGAAAATTGTGATTAGAACAAGCATTTAAAAATCAACATTTTATTAATCCTTTTTGCCACCGAAAAAATTACGTCTTTTCTTATTGATACCCTGGAGAATCTATTTGATATTATGTGTCCATTTTTGTTGCAAATGAATAGTATTTGTCTGTATTTAGGGTATATCTCTTGTACTAAGATTTAATATTTATAATTTATTGAAATAACAATGCTCAATAAACTAAATAGAATCTTCAAAGGTTTCAGTCTTTGGTGAAGGATATCTTTCGAGTCTCCCATGGGCCCTCATTGTATCAAAGTGCATTATTATCAGCGTTCATTTCTCTATGAAATCGTGCAAGAATCACATCCCGTTCGGTCCTGGTACACAAGTTATTATTGTTTAAAGCGTATGTGTCGCCTGAATTGCGGCCGAACCTCTGGCATTTTGATGATGCAGTCGAACAATTAATATTGAAAGATGTTGAAGAAAAAAGTAATGACAATCATGATTTGTCAATATAATATAGTATAATGTCAATTGTTATTGTTGTTTATACAATAAAAATTATATTGTTGTTTTTTATAATTGATATTATGTTTTTCGCACAGTTTTAAATAAAATATCTTTAATTATGTATATAAAATCCATTACTTCAAAAATGATTGATTATTGTGTTTATTTAAAACCTGAACCTGACTTATCAGACACTTCCTTTAATCTGAGAAAAAAATGTTTTAAACAAAATTTAATCAACATTCACCAGTCTACAAATTTCAATCGAAAAAATTAGAAAAGAAATTTTTAATGCATAAATAACACTGTCCAACACCAAATTTGTTCCCTAATTACTGTTGGGTCCTTCTTATAGAGTTTTTTGCGCTGATTCCAAATCTGTTCTTAATTTTTTTTCCTATACGCACAGTTTTTGAGAAACATGACTGAAAAAAACATTTTTCAATTATAAACAAATATTGTGGTGTTATTATAAAAGATATTGAATTGTTCTTTATAGCAAAAGATTCTGTAGACTTTCCCGAATACAGCGATATCCAATATTAATACATTATGATTGTTTAAACATGTTTAAACAATGATTAAAGACGGAGAGACACCACTTTTGCACCAATTTTTGAGGATATTTTTCAATTTATCTCAAAAAATAAGGGTCCAGCGGAAAATCGAACTATACCATGCAATAGAGCAGACTTTTATCTTGAGAAACCCCGCTTTGAAGTTTGAAACGTCGACGTTGTTTCGAACCAGAAAGCAAAATATCTTCGCCCGACATGAGTTGCCGCCAGTGGCGCTCACCACTACAACGGTCGTTCGCCGCTCCGTATCCCGTCGCTGCGCCATATCTCGTCCAGAGCGCTACTGGCGGCAACTCATGTCGGGCGAAGATATTTTGCTTTCTGGTTCGAAAAAAACATCGACGATCGAAACTTGACAGGGTGGCTTCTCAAGATAAAAGTCTGCTCTATCGAGTGGTATAGTTCGATTTTCCGCTGGACCCTTATTTTTTGAGATAAATTGAAAAATATCCTCAAAAATTGGTGCAAAAGTGGTGTCTCTCCGTCTTTAATCATTGTTTAAACATGTTTAAACATTCATAATGTATTAATATTCGATATCGCTGTATTCGGGAAAGTCTACAGAATCTTTTGCTGCAAAGAACAATTCAATATCTTTTATAATAACATCACAATATTTGTTTAAAGTTGAAAAATATGGTATTTTTTTTTCAAAGACATGTTCCTCAAAAACTGTGCGTATAGGAAAAGAATTAAAAACAGATTCGAAATCAGCGCAAAATACTCTATAAGAAGGACCCATTAGTAATTAGGGAACATAAAAAAAATTGAAATTTATTGGACAGTGCAATTAGTCACTTTGAATTTTTAAAAGTCAATATGTATTTTTGACTTGATAATATTGTAGCTAATATCAAAACGAACCCAACGACCTAAATTACTATACCTTTAAACTTTCAAATAGTGCTAAAATATTAATGAACAGTGAGCAAAAATTTTAATTGTCGTTTGTGGAGAAAATCAGCACGACGATATTGAATGAAGGATTTACTTAGGCGAGACAAATTTTGAGGGTCTATATCGTGTGTAGAGAACGCAAAGCGAAGAGAAAAGAGTTTAATTGTGGTTTGTGGAGAAAATTAGCACTCTGATATTGAATGAAAGATTTGGATAGACGAGACAAAATGTGAAAGTGTACCTCGTGCGTGGAGAACGCAAGCGAAGAAGAGAAAAATTTTAATCGTAGTTCATGGGGAAAATTAGCACGACGATATTGAATGAAGGATTTAGATCAGACAAATTTTCAAGTATTTCGTGCGTAGAAGAGTGTTAAAATTGATTTTTAAATAAATCCTGGTCTTCGCTGACGGTGTCCTAGGAAATTTAAATGTTGATAGAAAAAGGAAAGATCCGTCAAGGGCGACAGGGGACAGTCCCAGGTTCTCACGGGCCTGACGGAAGCCAGAGAAGAAACAACGGTGAAACGTGCACACGCACACGCTGACAACACTCGAGATCTGACGATAGCGCGAGAAAAGATGATTTATGAGCGTGTGACACGCTATACCGTTCGCTCGAGTTCGCGGCCCGAGTGACCGAGACTGAGCAACGTGGACGAAAGGGTTGGAAGTACGGGGGTGGTTGATCAGTTGTACTGTGATGAACAGGAACAAAAGAACGATTATGTATTACTAGAAAAGTGTGGATCAAACAATTACGTTGGTTCTGTCAACATTTGTTTAATAAAATAAAGAATACTGACGATTGAGAAAAAGGGATGCGAAATTGTCTGTTTAATGACTAGACTGTGCATCTTTATGCACAATTACAATTGTCTGCATCAATTACAAAAGACAGGAGACTTCTTTTTTCTCAATAATTTTGAAACATTAAACAAAACGACGACAAAAAGTCGACAAAAAGTCGAATGAAAAGGAGGATCGATCCAAGAAGAAGTATAAAATGTTTTAAAACGCACTTCGGAGTTGTCCACTTCGAATTTCTCTGCAGTAAAAGTTAGTTTACAGTGGCCGTTTCGGCAGCCACTTGTGTGGGTACATTTTATTTATTGGCAAGAGAAGACGACAGGGAAATGGCAAGCGTTCCGAACGATGAAATTTTGACGGGTGATGGCTGTTTCCACGGCTCGTTAGTGGCTATAGTTCACGCCGATGCGTTCGAACGCGTGCACTCGGCTCGCGGATTCGTTGCACCGCGAATGCAGGTCAGTGCATCGGTGCCACGTGACCCGAACGCGGCGCCGACGCCCGGTGAGCACTTATTAGACTCATTCCGAGGATCTGTCGACCGATTTTGATTCATTCAACTCGTGTTTTCGAACCGTGTACTTCGTATTCAACTTCTCTGCGAACAATCTGTCGAAACTCGTGATTCGCGCAAATATACTTTGAAGCAACTATACGCGTTTATACTGAAAATTACTGTCGCGTTCTCGAAAAGTGGATGGAGAAGTTTATGTGACGATTACAGTCCCTTAAAAAAATTTTGCATTCAAGGAAATTGTTGTATTGTTCGCCAACGTAATGTTGACATACATTAAGGCCACATACATCATGACAGAAATCGATTATAGCTCTAACATGAAGCCAACTTTTATTTCATTGAATTTAATATAATGTGAACATGAATTCGATTCGATTAAAAAATATTGTGACACCATTCAGTGCGTCCATTGAAAAAGTTTTTGACAACCAAACATTTTATTTAGTCGTCTAGATTAATTAAAAAAATCGAATTTTCCCGACAGGACCCACCGTGCACGAACGCTTAAGCAACGATTAAAAAACGCACAAAATCGAAAACGATTTATTTAACGAGGTCGACCGGTCAGATACGTCGAATCTGATGCACTGTCATAAAAATTAATTTCTCACGCTAAGCAATGCACCACGGTAAACTACCCAACTCTCGAAAATTGGTCGGAGTTCGCACGAACGCCTCAAGCGAAGATCAAGTCCAAGATACAATAATTGGCGCTAATTGATTTCGAGATACACGAGTTTTCTGACGTAGCCGATAGTCATCGTGCGGCCGGTTCTGAAACACCGAAATGAATTATTTCATCGTCGAGCGGTTGCGATTCGCTCGCGATCGATACGAGTCCGATCAATCATCGTGTCTCGCTCGCGAATCAATCACGCCGCCCGGTGTCGACGCGTTATTATCGTCGAAAAAAAGAAACGAAAAGACACCGTAGCAAGTCGCCTAATCCGGGGAAAGGTTAATTGCTAGCCAATGATTCTCTATTTTTTCTTCTTCGAATCCCTGAGATATAGAGAACGCCGCCGCAGTCGCCGCGTGACAAATGTAAATCGCGATATTATCGAGACCTCGAAAGCGAGGAGACCGGTTGTCCATCTGGTCCACGGAGATTAATGAACGCGGTGCCTAGGTATCCGAGGCTCATTAAGACACATTAACCCCCGGCCTCTTTTCCTTTTCTCTCTGTCTATCCTCGACTTTTTTCTTTCTCGCGTGTCCTAATGGCGCATTGATCACTGTTGGAGAAGATAAACTGGCTCCTCAGCATCCGAAGGAAACGGGGGGCCAGAAATAAAAAAAGAACGAGGCAAGAGGTTTCGCGACAATAGTGTTCATATTGATTCTGTCTCTGGGGTCATCGATGTTAGAAACCTCCCTTTAAATTCATCTCTAAATTCACCTTTCTAAATTTTTCCTACTCTTTTTCTCAAAAATGCCTGAAATCTAGTAAGGGCTGAAACAATACACTTTCGAGTAAGGTACGCGTCCAAAAAATATTGCCATGCATTTTTTCGGAAGAAAATGAATGAATCCCGTCTACATATATGACAAAAGTATTCGGACTATGAAGAATTTAAATTTTGGATAATTGAAGTTCTACGATAACAATTAGATACTCGATTTTTGTGCAGGATAACAATCTTCAAAATTGAAACTTACGAAAATGAGCGAATATTCAAATTCACGCGTTACTAGATATCTGAATATCCGTCGCGTTTAGACTCGATATTTGTTTTCAAGGCGATCAAATAAAACTGGGCAAAGAACGGGAGGGAGGAATGGAGAATGTAAATTCATGTCCGGAAGGCCGAGCGAGTATTTTTCTCGGGTATCGGCCGTCAATGCGACGACGACGCGGGGCGGCTCGATGTATGGTCTCGATCCCTCGAAACTCGCATGAAACCGAGCCCCGCGGAAAGAATCTATTAATCCCCCGGCCGTCTGAAATCGACGGAAAACTCGATAGCCCGTGGAAAGAGACGACATGTGCACGTACGATAATCTATTCCTGAGGATTATATCTTATCTCGTGGTTATCAGGAATCTCTGAAAGGACAGCCAGTTCATTCGGCCGCGGTATATGGGCCAGATAATTTTATAATGCACGGAATCGAACGTGTACGGGCCTGATCGTTTCCGTTCCGATGGGTTTACCATCGGTTTCGGACCAGTTCGCATGCCAATGCTATTTCGCAGACTCGCGAGCTGACGTTCTATTCGATTCTATTTAAATTATTGATATTTACTAGTTTTCCCGACGATTTTATCAGACTTGGATCAGAGCAAGCTTCAGACTTCGATGTTTGAGACATAAATTTAGCTTACATTAAAAATCGCTGAATTAGTAATTAATTCGCTGGGTTTTTAAGTATGTGAAAAGGCTTAGGGCAACGAATTGAACACTGGACCTAAAAGCTGCCACAGATGAAGATATTTAACACATTACCGACCGGTGATTATTGCATAATTTTGAAAAATCTATGGTACATGGCTAAACCCTTTCTAATGAACCCTTGAATAGCAACAGCAATTTTCATTGTGAACTAACAAGTCACCCTTAATAACGTCATCTAATAGATTCATCTAAGATTGCAATGTTAAAGAAAATTTCTATGCTTCCTTTTGGCGCAGCAGAATTATCGAAAATCCTATTAATAGGCTTCCGGTAGGTAAAGTGTTAAAATACAACAATAGCTTCCACTTCTTTAACCTTCTCTCTGTGTATAGTGTATGCGGTGCACATGCATCCAGGCTGATAAAAACGGAAATAAAAAGTTGACGAATGGGAAATTTTCCAAAAATTTTCTGGCATTGATATCTGTGATATGGACCGTTTATTTTGAAAGTAGTGTAAGTCCATTTTCTCTTGTTTTTTTATTTTTTTTTAAATTTTATTTACATTAAATTAAGCATGAATTACGTGATCTCATTTTTTTCAAAAATGGACTTACACCATTTCAAAATAAACGGTCCAAATATTAAAAATTTTTAAACTATCATATATATAACAGTTTGTTCCAAAAATGTATGGGGTCCGTTAATATTAAAATAGCAGTACACAGAGAGCAGGTTAACACTTTGCCGACTTCGAAAAAACGCACTAAAAAGTATAAAATAATTTCCATTTAATTTATGTGAATACGCACGAACTTAAATACAATACAATCTTTTCGGAGGCGGTGCGAAATTCAAAATTTTCCAAATGACAGATGTTGCTGATTATGATTTCATTGGAATATGGTGGACTTGGAAATCAGTAGGTGGGAAGAGAAAATACATTAATATGTGAAAGCATGTAGAAGAATTTAAGGATTTTCGTCATTTACAGTGTCGGAAATTTTCAATTATGCGCCGCCTCCAAAAAGATTGTATTCTATTTAAGTTCGTGTGTATTCACATAAATTGAATGGAAATTATATTATACTTTTTAGTGCGTTTTATCGAAGTCGGTTTAATTTTTTTTCATAAAATTTTTTTATTTCACACTTTTTATCAAGGGACCAATAGGGAGATATACCCTACACTGATTGGTCCATCCATATCGGAGTACATACATGACATGTAGCATCAAAGATATCTTTCGTCTGAATATTCACAAATCTCCGTCTGAAATTTACAAAAACGTCTTTCTGTGTCAACCGTCACATTCCAAATCGTAATTTATAAATATCTGAAAGCCGCAATCAATAACAGTAACGACGTCGCGTCGTTCACAGCGGCAGTTCACAACGGCATCGCCACCCTACGCTTTCGCAAATAAAATCGTAAGGAATAAAAAAATGCAAAATTTTTTTTTCACGGGACCACGCCGGGGACATACTCTACAAGATGCGAAAGGTTTCGTTCCGATTGGTCCATCCATCTCGGCGTAATCGGTGAACATACATAGAAAAAAAAGACACGTACAGATCGAATTGAGTAACCTCCTCCTTTTTCGAAGTCGGTTAATAAAGATTAATCATTCAACCGGTGTAATGAGTAAAATAGCATTAAAATTCACACTTCGATGGCAGTCGACGAGTTAAGATCTCAAATTACTAAAACATGGAGACGATTTCGAATTATTGAACATTGCTAGAGGAGAGGTCTGCAAATGAATGAACATGTCAACTATAAAATAGCTCATCTCTGCTCTAGCAGGTCCAGTTTTCGGCTGAAAGGAAGCTGTTACGCGAGAGAAGAGAAGAAGTATGGTGGTGCATGTACTCACCTCGGTGCGCTGCTGTAACCTCTTGTTCAGCTCGTAGAGCCTGTAGTCCGGCTGGCCATAGTACGGAGTATGCCTCCTGGGGACAGGCAACGATCTGTCAGATCAGACCGATCGGTCATGTTAGGTGTGCTGTGTACAGTGTGTTTCGCTGGTGTGGGTCGCGCGTGTCGCATGCATGTCGGAGTCCCGGCTCGGATCGGGTTCGGGTTCGGTTCGGCATGCACTTTCGTAAGCCGCCCCGGGGCGGTGCAATTGCAACGAGGAAACGCTCGCGCCGAGCTACGGGCCACAGATATATCCGCGAAACTTGCGACTTTCACCGGTTACCCGCGACCGTGAATTCTCTGTCTTCCGGTTCCCGTACGAAAAACGCCGTTTGTCATGCCTGGAATCCTAACGAGGCTTTATTTAACTTAGATACGGAGCCCTGGATCGATCGTTCGTTTGTTATCTTCGCTGCGGAAAAGTCGGGGCCACTAAGCCACGCCTACTGAGATCAAGATTTCTCTTCAGGTTGTCCTAAGTTTTCGGTGAAATTGTGTTCAGAGTGGGATAGAGACATACTTGGCTCTCTTTCGCGAAAATTCATCTATGTTCTCTGCATGTAAAGCCACACCTATCATTAGCCTGTGGTCTGAAGGCAGAAATTTTGCACTGGTAACTTCGAGAACGACGAAACCACGCCTACCAAGACTTCTCTAACTAAAGTACTCTGACAAGAGTAAGATACTATAAGATATCAAGTCCAGCAGGACAAAAGACACAGATTGTAGTTGCAGACACTATTAGAGCTTTATTTGAACCAGGAGCAACAAGACCACGCCTCCTCGGCAGGCTCCACCCACATACAGCATGCCTGTGACCTTCTCAGCTAAATTCTTCGAACAAGAGTCATTTAAAATCGTGCTACACCGTACAAATATCCATTTCCAAACTCGAGGCTTCCCACAACAACAATTTATTCGTTCCACCCGGTTCTCTCGATACATTTCGACATTTCGAACGTTCAAGAACCTCGATCGAACCGCCTGATCATCCACCGGCGTAGACAGTAGCTGGTGAGGTGTCTCGGCAACGTTGTCATCGTTTAACAATGCCACTGATCCAGGATCGCACGGTATCGTGACCAAGCGACCGGGCGTAAATCAGGTTTAATAAGTTCGTGCATGTCTTTCGCTTGGTCGCGTGAGCACGCGTGTCGAACACCTGTTATGGCAGCGATCGCTCGATCATGGATCGCGCGACGGGTATCTCGAGGCGTTCCTCGCCAATTATTTCGACGGGTATAATCGTGGAAACGCAACGTAGACGGGAACGGTAGGATAGAAAGCGCATCGGAAGGCGAATTCTTTCGAATCGGCGTGGGCGCGCGCTAAGTTTGAACTTTCCTTGTAATTTTATTCCGACAAAAAGAGGCGAAAGACAAGAAACTTATTCGAGCGAAGCTCCCCGAAGTTTCTCGAGCGTGTTCCGTCGCGCAATTTGCATGATACGATCCCCGGCGACACGGAGGGTCGTCTGCGAGGATCGACGCGTCCTCCGATACGTCCGAGGAACCAGTGCGCAAATTGCGAGGTGTAATGGCGAGCAGGTAAATTGCGGCCGCTCGTAATTATCCTTATTAAGCGGAAGCCGGCCGAGGGAAAACAGCGCGCGAACCTGACAGCGATTATTTTTCCTGCAAACCTGTCCGAGAGCTGCTGAACGATTTTGGATACCGACGATTGATGGACTCGAGCGAGATCGTTCGACGCAGACTCCGAAATTAATATCGTTCGATTATCAATCAATTCTTGCCGATATATTTATTGTGAACCTAACAACTTCAGTCGTGTGAACCAGCAACTCACCCCCAATAATACAATCGAATAATTTAAGCTTCCTTTTAATACTGTGTATAATTATTAAAAATCATATTAATAGGCGATGCTTGTTTCATTAATTTATTAAACTCAATGTATTCCGCTCGGAGTTTCTCGTGATATTCATTATAAAATATTATCAACAGGACATTCATTATTTTAAATACATGCACGGGTCTGAGCCGACCCGACGTCAGCTGTCGACGATAGTCGAATTAATCGATTTGCCTGGGAAAATTCAACATCCATCACGTTCACCGACAAATTCATAATCTATGTGCTCGTAGAACAGTTACATGATAAAACGAATTTTCGCGGACGTTCCATGCACGAAAGACAATCAAGCAATTTCCTTGAACGCTCCGGCGGAACAGAGATAGAATTTTCCAGGGAAAATTTCGTTTCTGTTCTCGTTTAGCCATCGACCAAGTTCGTATTCCGCGTATACGTATATTAATCCAATGTGTACGGCGTATCGGTCGCAAAGTTCTAATTGAATATAGGGGTTGATTGTACAAAGGAGAGACCGTTGCACTGCAACAGCGATAACAGCGTGTTTCCAGGGTCACGATTCGACTGACTGCACTGATATCGATCATCCCCGCGAACGCTTTCCGCGCTGTGCTCGCAAATTCCCCGCGGAACTTCGCCCCTGGGGTCTTCTGTGCGATCGGTTCGAAAGAAAACCGTCTAATAATGACCAAAAATCGAAAGAGAATGTGCTGTATTCGTTTTAATTGAATTAACTACTTCTAATCTACGACTGCCTGCAGTTAAAGTGCAGTTTAATACTTCGTAAAGAGAATTCCTATTGCTGTCCAGAGATCTATTAAAAGCACGGACCACAGACATTCAAAAATTATGAAACAGTGATAAAATGATTCCCTAAAATGAGCAGTCAGAACAAGTAAAGACTGGCTCCAAAAATTTCTGGACGAGATTAAGAAATTATTCGATTCGCTGTCCAAACTATGGAAACTATAATCCCAGACAAAGCGATCGTATAAATTCGAACGACTTCTCTCTTTTACCGCTCCCTGCCACCCCCAAGTAGCTATCAAACAGATTTTGTTACTTGGTTTCCAAGCAAGAAAATACAAATGGATAAATATTTAGATGTTGAAGAAGATTTGAAAATTGAACTCGGCCTGCAACAGACGCTCGTAACACGGCCAATTGATCAACAACATCGAAATATTAACGTCCAGCTGACTGACCGCGGTCCACCAACACCATTCACCGGTGTCGTTATCGATTTTAATATCGACACTGTTCCATTAACTGTATACTACACCGTGTGCACGTGCCCGCGATCAAACAATTCGGTCATCCGATTCCTATCCCCCGATCTGCAACCCCCATTCACGGAGAACTCTCCTTCGAGTTCGACCAAGTGCGGGAACTTCGCTTTTTAACGCGTCGATCGGCCCCAGAACGCTCCTATAAACCGACTCCGAACTTTTGTATCGGGAAACCTATAAACTCTCTCCTACTCGTGAAAATAAGAGGGCAACATCTATGGGAAATTAGAGAGCATTTAGCGGCTGGTGCACGCCGGGGCCGCGGGGCAATCGGTGATTCGAAAAGAGTACTTTCTCGGGAGATATTCGCTAGATTCCTCCAGATGAGCTGGGAAAATCGTGGGAATCTTTGAAGCATGATGAAGACGTCTGGGAATTTTGTTGTGGGCTAATTTTGTCGAACGATGAAGTTTCGTGCAAGGCATAGCCCTTGATCAGCCTCTGATGCCTTGCATTTTAGTGAGTTTTAATGAACACTTTGCTTCAGAATTAAGTACCCCCCCCCCCCATAATTGTATACAGTCGACCAGATTTTTTACTTCGTTTCAGAATGAAGTACTTTTCACCCCCCCCCCCCCCCCAATAATTGTATACAGTCGACCAAAATTTTTATATGGAAGTCTAGATGAAGACCTTGAAAGAATGAAGACTAGCAGGAGGAGCCCTAGCAGTCAAAGTGTCAATATTACAGAATAAAATTTACTCCAAAATAGCTTCTTTCTAATGTACATGTCAGAAAGCAGAAATCTAATCTAGGAAATAGAATGGACAGAGGTAACCTTGAAAATCCGAAGCTAGGCTAAATAGACTGAAGCATCAGCACATTTATCAAATATATTCTCTAAAAAAAAGAGCATCGAAGATCCCGAGGATGCAGGGGAATTTCCAGAGTTTTTTCTGAAGAAACTAGCGGAACTAGCCCAGAAGAACCATCACTTGTAATCAAACTTTCAATGTTATAGAATAAAATATACTTCACCAATTTTTTTCTTCCCAATGTATATGTCAGAAAGCAGTGATCTAGGAAACAAAGTGAGCAGGCAACCCTGAAGAACCGAAGCTAGGCTAAATAGACCCAAGTGTCAGCTCCCCCGATTCCTCGCATTTATCAAAAATATTCTCTCAAAAAAGAGCTTCGAAGATTCGGGATATGCAGAGGAATTTCCTGAGGGGTGACATTTCGGTGCAAATCACCATCAGCTAAACCGTTCCTCGGGGTCCAAGATCCTGGCGAGATTTTTCGCAGCTTTACCGAGTTAACGGGGCGTAGAAATCCGCTTCAGAAACGGTGTAGATCGGCGAGATTTCGCGTCGGCCAGCCCGATACACGGGTAGCGAGTGAATGTCATCGGAAAGATCGATTGCGGCAGAAAGAACTTGGCCTTTTCAGTCTCCGGAGAATCGCCGGCGTGGGACCTGACGACACGTCACTGCGCCATGTCTGTGGGGGTGCTTCTGAACGTGTGTCTGTCCCTGTCTATATTATATGTATATATATGTATACGTGTGTACAGAGGCCGGGGGTGAATTTGCCAGGGAAGGGTCGAGGCTCAAGGGTTGCAAGGGTAACCTACTGTTGTGCACGGTTCACCAGGGACGCGCTCGACAAATTTCTCGTCCCGTTCGTGCTCTGATTCATCTAGATTCTAGATTGCGACCGATCACGGGAATCCGCCCGTAGTTTTCCTTCTGCTGGACTGCCCTGATTTATCGCATGGCACTGGCGAATTTGAGTGGCGAACTTAACTGGCGGAGACCAATTTGCGTTTTTCAGGGAACTAGATTGGCTTTACAAGAGGGATCCTGTCGAGGACGAGACTGAGACGCTTGCGAGATGCTGGTGCTTTTTATTTGTCATCTTCGGAACACTCAAACAAGCAGAATTCTGTGCATTTGTAACGAATATGACGTGGAAGCGGTATGGGATTGTGAAGACGGTGCAAAAGAATATCTTGAGGATTTTTTGAGAATGTTATAAATAATAGTTTTTAATCTGGAAAGAGTTTCGACTTGTTAAGAGAAGGGTTGTATTTTTATTTAGCTTGTGAAGCTCGCTAGAGAGAATTCGACTAGAGTGCGAATTTTATGCATTTTTAAGAAAAATGATTTGTCAAAATTTGGTAGCGGGGAAGTAGTTCTTTATAGTAGTCTTAGTTCATAAATTTTGATTAGAGAATTAATTTTTCTCTTAACCCTTAGCAGTACCATTATTCACAATATTGTTTACATTATTCAATATGTTGGTATCTAATCAATTACTACACATTTCAGGTTTTGCATCAATTTCATATGCATAAAATAACAAAGATCATACACAATGGAATTATTCTAGGTCGGAAGAAATGATTAACTTTCCAGATAAAATAACTCCAACTGCAAAATATTAATTTTTAGTATGCAATTAGTATCACTCGGTTCGCGAGAGTGTGTTTGTATTGATCTTTATAACATTTGGAATAAAATATGAATAACAGAGTTTTCGGAGAGCCGAAGGTCAACAAGCTGCTATAATTACCGAAGCCTATTTTAATTTAAAGCATCGATCGCCCCGCGTGAGAAAAACTGCTCGAACGGTGGATTTATTTATAAATACACCACGGGAGGATTAATAATAAACAAAGCTCAGTCAGGGTTAATCGAAGCTGAATCCGAGTGGCGCGGCACGCGGTAATTTTCGCAGGTTTATTTCAGGGACAGGAGGGGGAGTTTCGTTCGCGAGTAAGACGATTAAAGACAGTTCATTGAGCAATTTACCCGAGCAAGCTTCTGAAATGTTATCTTATACTGGAAAAGAGTTCCCACCCTTTGAATAGAGGACACGTTTTAAGAACTGTTCTCTCCCTCTCCCCTCGGTGATGAATCCCCGAGGCGGAGAAAAATGATATTTCTATATTTCAATCTTCTCTGAAACACCCCCTACAAATGACCCTGTGCTATCTCGATGGGACCGATTTTTCGAAATCGCCTGAAGACACTTTTTCAAGAATTCTACTTCTGTTCGTTCAATTTTTTGGACGTGTCAAGGGGAAGTTGCGGAGGAACCTCTATTATACGAACATTCTATAAATGATCCTATCAAGGGATGCAGATTTTTCAACCCTTCCCACATCAAAATTCGAAATGGACGGGGAGTCACTTCTTCGAGAATTCAACTTCTGACAGTTCACTATCTTGCGGATGGTCACATGATGAAATGTTCGTATAATTGACACAAATGTACAGAACGTATATTTTAAATTTTCAATATAAACAACAACTTTTAATAATTTCTCAGCGATTCCGACAAATTGCAATTTTATAAAGAATGTTTTTTCTTACTTCTAAAAAAATCCAGATCGTATGGTTAAATATTTAAAAAGTCATTGTCCGTTTTAAAATGGCCGAATATTACTGTGAGTCACTACTGTATATTAACATTGAAAATCGCCACGTCATTTTTCATGAACTACCGAAAAGAAGCTAGAGTAAACCGTGTATTATCTAAACACATTATTCAAGCAATGTAACAATTATACAGTACACTTCAAAACTGTCTATTGTCCGAACATTATTATTCAAGCAACCTATACCATGTAAATATAATATATTAGATGGTTGCATAAGTTCGTGCCCGATTTAAAAATAAAATTCAGTGGTTAAATTTTAAAGAATTCAACTTTATTAATCAATTATACATACAGTCACCATTTTTTTCTAATTGTAGAAAGTTTAAACATTTTTTAATTTTAATAATCATTAACCAAATCTTTAACCAATCTTTAAAATTTAACCATTGAATTTTATTTTCAAATCGGGCACGAACTTGCGCAATCATCTGATAGAAGAAATTTGTTCTTATTTTATGAACACTCAAATAGATGTTACGACTGAAGTTCCATTATTCGGACTATAATTTATTCACTCGATTATGAACTGTGAGGGTCTCACCTGAGTGCAATAGGACGTGTGAAATCACCATAGGACGTTATCACAATATCCGACGTTCTTGCAGATGCTTGTGATTTCCTGTTCGGATAGCGGAGGTTTCCAGAAGGTTCGCACTAGAGTCGTAATTTCGCACAGAGCACGTACGTCGCACACGCGTTCCACCGCGAAATAATCCGAAACCGGCTCGCGTGGAGAGCGCAACGCCGATTCTCTCTCCCTCGCTATCTGTCTCCGTCATTCAAGACGTGCTGCCCGCCACGATCGAACTAATTAATTCGTCGCACGCCGGCTCGGAATCTTTTTTCCCTCCCTGTCTCCTCCCCGTGACCGTGAACGATCGTGACAGATCGTTCCCCCGATACGGAACTAATCCACTGAATGAAAAACTTTTACTCGCGCGAACCGCTCCTGAACGAGAGCTGATCGCCGCTGATTAAAGGTTAAAGAAAACGACACATTTTGGTCAAACTGATACATTCGTATCGGAACGATGTCAGGTAGTCGCGTGCGAATTGTCCTTTTTTTACGAGGAAACGTCCTATGGGTTTTATTACGGTATATGATATTATTACGGATAAAGGTTTTATTACAGAATAATGAGAACGATAATAACATTGTGGGGAGAGAACAGAAGGTGGCAGATTTATTTTCGTGAAAATTTAATGGTTTTCTACGAAGAAGGTTCCGATCTTTTATTAACACAGACGTACCCAAGTCACCTTTTTTAATACCTGATTTCATACCTTAAATTTATACCTAAACTCGGTCAGAATATCACGGAACTTTTGGTAGAAATGAAATGAAGAACGCCTGACAATCGCGTCGTAAAACAATAAATTCATTTACATTATAAACAAGATCAAGACCGCCTGAAAATCGTCATAAAACAACAAATTCATTCAAGGGTTGCCAGAAACCACCCTGATAAATAAACTAGAAAACGCTTGAAAGTATTGAGAAACCAACAAATTCATTTAAGTTATAAATAAATCGAAGACCGCCTGAAAATCGTCAGAAAACAATAAATTCGCGTAAGGATTGCCAGGAGCGACCCCATATATTCCACAGTGCTCGTGCATATTCAAAAGTAGATCGAAGTAAATAACGCCGGTAAGTTTACGCTAGTAAATCTTTTTTAACGAACAGTATACGGTCCCGTACAAATTACGACAGGTCTAAATGGGTTAAGTAGTTGTTCTGTTCGCGACACGCACGATGCTAAGTGTCCCAAAGAGCGAGACCAGGTGGGAGTTATAGAAAACATGCGCGTGGTGCTCGAATGGTGGGTCTTTTTGAACCCCCTGGAGGGTGAAATCTACCCCCTCGGACGCGACAGGAGTATGCCGTACTGGAGGAGTGCTTCAAATTCGAAGGTCAAATTATCAGAAGAGATGAGCGCAGTATTGTTCACTTTCTGGAATTCGAAGGTAGCTGGGAAAAATATCAAACAGTCTACAATCATCAAGAGATGATCAACATAAATCACAAAAACCGAACGAACTTATTTGCCAACCCAATATAATGACACAACTGCAAAAATTGAAATTTTACAGGACAAGCAAAAGAAAAATAATTCCAATTTATCTGAATAGAAGGGTCTATAGATTCGGTTTAATTCTTCTATGAGAGTAGTTTATAGACATTGTGGAAAATAAGCATGCGGATTATAACGAAAATAAATGCATTTTTGAGCCCGCCAACACAATAAAGTCAATTCCACAAAATTTTACAGTTGCGTCATTATACTTCCGGAGCAGCGATATGGTGTGGACCATACAGAAACGAACTGGCAGTCCATCGTCGTTCCCGAAAGGTTAACCCTTTGCACTCGGAGCTTTTTAACGAGCTTTTATAAGCGATTTAAAATATTTCCATTCTTTACGATATTTTCAATTTGGTGGATATGAAGTTGATATAATACCTCATACAACACCTAACTGTTTAGTAATTGAATAGATACCAACATATCTAGTAACGTAAACAATATTTTCGTTAATGATACAGCAATTTTTAATGGCGCTAAGGGTTAACCTTCAGTTACTCGCACTCCACTCTGTACATGGCTAGTTACATGGAACTTTCTATTACTCCAACATAAATGAATTTTTATGTGGTTGCCGCCAGTGGCGCTCACCACTAGCGCGGTCTCTTGTGGTTCGAAAAAAACGTCAAAGTTGCAGACTTCAAAGGGTGATGTATCAAGATAAAAGTCTGCTCTATCGGGTGACATAGTTCGATTTTCCGCTGGACCCTTATTTTTTCAGATAAATTAAAAAATATCATCAAACATTAGTGCAAAGTGATGTCTCTCCGTCTTGAATAATTGTTTAAACATTCGTAATGTATTAATATTGGATATCACTGTGTTCGGGAAAGTCTACAGAATCTTCTGCTGCAAAGAACAATTCAATATCTTTTATAATAACATCACAATATTTGTTTAAAGTTTAAAAATACGTTTCTTTTTGACTTCCCGATTTATAGGGAAGTTATTGTAATGACCCCGAAAATCGAAAATCGATTTTTTAGCAGATCTTCTCGTTTCAAGGTCATTGGAGTCATTTTAGACTATTTTCAGCAAAATGTTTGTTTGTGTGTGTGCGTATGGTATCAAATTTTTCGTTAACGTTAACTGAAAAAGTAACAACGCGATCAGAATG
Organism: Lasioglossum pauxillum; assembly: GCA_933228785.1. Taxonomy (NCBI): domain Eukaryota; kingdom Metazoa; phylum Arthropoda; class Insecta; order Hymenoptera; family Halictidae; genus Lasioglossum; species Lasioglossum pauxillum. The sequence continues at coordinate 14,468,980 of OW121706.1, read as the reverse complement.
ATAACTTAGAGCTGATTAGATTTTTGGTCCAATTTGGTCCAGCAGTTTTTTAGTTTTTTTCGAAAGAAGTTGAATCAACAATGCAATTTATACGAGAGGACGGAAATTTTCCACCGAAGAAACAAACGTAATATATTTATATTATATAATATATCATATTATATTATATAAAAAATGCATATATTTTTAATAAAAAATTGCAAAAAACACAGGGTGTCCCACGCAACTGGAACAGGCTGTACCTCCTAAACGGTCAGGAATAGAGGAAAATGTTATAAGAAAAAGTTGAATGGCATCAGACGGTGCATACTACGCAACTAATTTTATGCACTTTTATGCATCGGTAAATCAGAAAAATGCAACTGCACTTTTTTTAAAAATGGAAACCTACATATTTGACTGCACCAATTGATGCAGCTTGTTGTGCTCTACATAAAAGATACTTATGCCCTAAACTTATTCGTTAGGAAGTTATCGAAGCTAAAAGTTCTCTGATTTATAATGGAACATAACGTAGGTACTCCGGAACACTTGCCGAGACCGAAATAATTAGATGTGTATAGAGTATCCTCTGTTCAGTAACATACGAAGTAATTGCTATTATTTACGTTGTGTCTTAGGAGTTATATCAGTTTACATGAAAAACCGGTGCGTCAAAACTATAAGACATGGCGAAGAAGAATAGTGATTTAATTACACTATCCAACACCAAATTTGTTCCACAATTACTGTTGGGTGGTTCTTGTAGAGTTTTTTACGCCGATTCCGACTATGTCCTCAATTTTTATCATAGACGCACAGTTTTTGAGAAACATGACTTTGAAACTAGAGGGATATTGTTGCTCGCTCGCGAGTAGGGTTGTTTTTATTATTTTGTTGATATAACTCCAAAGACACAACGTAAATAATAGCAGTTACTTCGTGTGTTACTAAACAGAGGATACTCTATACAGATCTAATCTTTGTACACATCGTTGGTATTGAGAAACATTAGAAATCTAGAGGTGTCTTATCGGTTCTGTCGCGGAGTGTATTCATCCCCAGCGTCCCTCGCGGAAAAACCTGTCCGACCAGGTTTGATCCCAGATATGTTCAGGAGCGAAAAGGATGATGTCTGGACGGAAGAGGTGTCCGTTCACAGGACCGCGAGATTCTCGGTGGACGAAGAGGGTTCTCGTGGAGGCGTCCTCCTATCCCGTGGTGGTTAATGGGTTTAGTTGGCGCGGCTAATGGGTGTCCCGGCACACGTTGGCGTGCCGGCAGAAATCAGCTGACTGGCCAGCTGGCCTCGGAGGATCGTATAGGGAGGAATCGTCCACAGGGAACCGTAGGTTGAGAGCCGTCGCCTGCAGGGGTCTCAGATTGGGTTAGCAAAGGGCGCAGTTCAGACTGGAAGGGTGGCTGCTGCCGAGGGTGAGTCTGGTGCGGAGGGAGGGCCGAGGAGAGGAGGTGGAGGGTGTTATTAGGGGTTTGCTCATGGGGTGGCACTGCGATCAATGCTGGGGAGTCATGCTAACCCCCCTTTCGAAGTCTATATATAGAAGAATGGCGCACACACGCACGGGCTCCGCGATGGGCATTCGGAGCCTCTCTCTCTCTCACTCTGTCTCCTCTCTTTATTTCTTTCTCGCTCAACCAACGAGACTTCTCTCTTTCTATCTCCTTCGCTCTTTATTTCTCTCTAGCTCACCCCACCCACTTCTCTTTCTCTCTCTCTCTCTCTCTCTCTCTCTCTCTCTCTCTCTCTCTCTCTCTCTCTCTCTCTCTCTCTCTCTCTCTCTCTATTTCCTTCAGTCTCTGTCTCACTTCACCACTCTCTTTATTCCTTTCTCTCTCTCTCTCTCGACCTAGCTACTCCTCTCTCGATCTCTCGCTCGTTCTCTCAGCACGGCGAGTTTCCGAGCGATTTACCCGTCGAACACTATTCGGCGGATAGCGCCGATGAAAAATTACGGGGTACGTGTAGCGTCTGCGAACTTAGGATATTAACAGCAATTAGGATGAATGATATCTTCATTGGCGGGTCGGGCCAGCTTTCCAGTCCGCGGAACCTCTCGGCTGATTTGTATTCCGCCCTGATTCCGCGGGAAACGTGGAACCGGGAAGGTCTCACGGGCTCACAGCGACGAGTGCGCGCGCTCTGCTTCGTGGATATTTATGGCGATTCGAGGTTTTATAGAATCGCTGTCGAAAATGGGAGTTCCGAACGCGCATCGACTTTCTCCGTTAAACGGTGTAGTTGCCTCGTATCAAGACCCTATGAATTTTTATCGCTCCCCCTTACCGCGAGCTTACGCGAACAGCGTGTGTATAGCAGCGTCGTGATTTGCTGTTGGAATCTTTTTTACGAGCATTAGCAAGTGTACCGCAGAGCTTCGGACAAGAATCGAAATTTTCATTCGAAACGATGATCGATGGACCATTTTTCAAATCCACGCTGGTAAAGTTTCAATGAGTCTGACATTCGGCGAAACGACCGCAACTCATTTCGAGGAAGCTTACGGTAGGTATAGAGTCAGGCGTTGGAACGCAGCTTTTACGAGCTTTTGTTTTTGAGGAAAGTAAAACGGTCTGAGGCACCGCGACCACTGTCCACAGAACGCCTCTATAAAAACGGAAGAAGGATCGTTACCCCGGGATTTATTGGCTCGTTCTTTTTATTCGAGACGCGGAGAACCGCTCGAGGAAAGCGTTCGCACGTCGCGCTTCCACGAGGGGTAAACGCGAATTGAACGACAATAGTAGGAGAGTCTCGAGTACGCAGATGATCGAGTCATAATTAAAGTGTCTGGATTCTTCCAATATGGAGAATCGCTCGAGAACGCGATCTGAAAACTTTGGTGATTTTAGAAATTCTACAAGTCTGTTGAAAGACATGACTGAATGTGTTGCGTCTGCTTTAATAAATGTACTCGCAGTCTTTTCCGAGATCCCCTTCGAGAAGAAGCCTAAGATTTAAAAAATGATTTTCGCAGGACGAAACGAACGTACAATTCCATAATTTAGGTGATCATCGGAGAAAATTTCGAGGAGGAATTATCGAGTGAGTTACTGTTGAAAGAAAACATAATAACTTGGGTAATCGTTCAAGAAGAAATTAGTTTTAGCTTAAAAAGTTATTTTTACTGAAGAGAACAAACGTACGACCAGAATTTAACACGAGTGGCGACTCTGAGGCACCACTAAATGTTGCGATATCAGTAATGTAAAATAATTATTACGTTATTAAATGATTTCATATCAAATAAATTACTAAACATTTGAGTATTGCATGAGCAAATGGAATAAAATGAAATATTCTAGGTTTTTCGAGTATAAAGTGTTAATAATGTAGGTAATTAATGACAAAGTACTCGGTGAGAAATTGTTGAAAGAATTATTTGCAATCTAGCGAACCCACTCCTACATATTTTCAGCTTGGGTAATCGTTGAAGATTATTAAGAACAACGCTGTGTTTCAAAAATTATATTGAATCTATAAAGTACGGATGTTTATGATTGAATTGTCTAAGACCGTCTTGTTAGACGAGTAATATTTCTCAGACAGGTTTCGAATCGCGCAGGAATAAGTCCGATTGTTTCTCTTATTGACACGGATTCTTTCACGACGGTGTAATGACGGGCGAAACACGCGCGTGCACACACGCACGCGCGCACACGCCGACGCACGGTTATCAGTGGAGTACGTCGTTTACGTAACGTCTAAGCCTGATAAGGACGCAGATAGAAGCATTTATCGATCGCTGACGCGAGCCTGAGTAATCGTGTCGATAATTGAAAGTACAATTTCATTGAACGACTAGGTAAAGGTAAGGTGTGCCTCGATACTTTCCTCGATAATTGACTTTCCCCGGTCTTCTTCTTCTTGGCCAGATGCATATCTGACCCGTTCGAAGCGCCTCGGGCGACGATGAATTCGTTCCGCCATCTGCTCGAGCGGAAACTTCGAAAAACAACCAGCCGAAAAGAAAAATTACGCCTGCACGCACCTTGTACGATCGACAATTTACTCGCGAGGCACGTTCACACTTCTAGAGACACGAGTGTCCATCATCGACACTATTTTTCTATTTGGAAATCAATTTCCACGACAATATATTAGGCAAATTAAATGTTACGGAAAAGCTTTTTCTCTCACTTTCGAAATGTTTAGTTTATTAGATTCCTGAGATTGTAGACTCAATTTATACAGTTCTATTTTGTGGACACAGGCGTGGCACTCAGCTATTGCGTAGCATTGCAAATTAGCTCCGCCACAATTTCTGTGAACGGTCCAAAATTGATAAAAATGTAGAATTGATGTGAGATCTCCTTTAGGTCCTCAGATCTTCTCTTCTGTAAAATTTGCACTTTGCATCATCCACAGTTGTTCCAGCTAACAATTCAATAATTAAATTAACAATAACGAACAACGTTGCATACATAGTGGAAATTTTTCAGAAAGCCAGCCACCTATTCAATTTACCGTGAAATATTTCTAAAGTCCAAAAAGCACGGAAACTGAAGTAAGATATCTTCGCACTTCTTGATCCAATTTTCTGTCAGGAAAATGAAAGTTGAAAGAAAAGGTACATACTGTCACCTCGTGTGCAAAAATTTCGAACGGGTGATTCGCGCAATTTGGGATCGGCGTCGTAACAGGTGCCGGGCGAATAGTAACCGTGGCTAACCCGAAACAAAGCTTCTCGTCCGGCTCTCTCTCTCTCTCTCACACTTGACTCGATTACACGCAGAAACTCGTTCCAGAATGAAGTAACAGCCGAGTCAGCTACTGCCATGGTCCCTTATACTTTCGTCGCTGGCGCAGCAGTAATCGCGCCGTTGCTCCGACGATTTATCGGTGCTCGCGAGACCGCGATACTTTATCGAACCCGATACCGTCCTCTTCCTGGACGATCTTCGCCGTTGCACTTCAGTCTCGCGGTAAATTGTTTTTTCTTCGTTAACCGCGATACGCAAACCCTACCTGCCCACTAGGCCGACACGATAAACCAACAATCCAGTCAATCCAATTTTTTCCAATTTTTTTATCAATGTTTATGTCCAACCCGTTGCTAGATCAACCCTTCATCCTTTGTAGTCGGAGCTATTTTAATTTGAGAATTAAACATTTCTTCCGACCTAGAAGAATTCCATTGTACATGATTTTTTTTATTTTTACCACGTTTTTATATGGACATGAAATTGATATAGTACCTCACACAATACTTAAATATGTGGTAATAGATTGGATACCAACATATTTAATCATTTAAACAATATTTTAAATTACGGTACTCACAAGTAACACTAGCCGACTGATACTCACTGATTTGAATGAAGTTTAACGTACTTATTAAACACCGAAAAATATTAAATACGTGTATTTTTTGTTTCGGCTAAATACGCTTTTCAGGGGTAGAAAGCACCCCTCAACCTCTGGAGATAGAAACGTTTGTGGCTAACTATTTCTTAAAGGATTCATATTTTTTCTATAAATTTGAGCCTACTTTCCCATAACGTCTGATTCTTTTCTTTTCTGGGAAAATAACGCAACAAATCAATCCTGAAGACAGATTTAGAGCCATCGCGTAAAATTACTGATTATAGATACATCAAGATGCGCTCAAGATCCGGCAACTGCTAAATCCGGCAAGTCGGCTTATTATTTCCAAAGTTAATTGACCTTGAAAATCGACCTCAAGACCGATTTCAAGGACGCCATCAAGTGCATCACTCTGAACTGTACAACTCTGGATCTAGCAGTTTTTTCAGAAATCGTATCCTTTGAGAAATAATTAGCCACAAACGTTTCCATCTCCAGAGATTGAGGGGTGCTTTCTACCCCTAAAAAGCGTATTTAGTCGAAACAAAAAAAGCATGTATTTAATAGTTTTCGGTGTTTAATAATTACATTAAATTTCATTCAAATCAGTGAGTATCAGTTGGGTAGTGTTACTTGTCAGATGTTCAGGAATTGATTCAGACTTCAACAGATACGAATGTTACGATAGAGGCGAGAAGCCAGTTCTAGAGAATAGCACATAATTCATAAAATTGAAGACGAAGATTGAAGATTGACATTGAAGATCAATATGACAAAATCGACGATAATATTATACAAGGAGCCAAGGGATGGTTATTATTTGTTAGAAATATATTTATTTCTTGAAGAATTCATTGAAGAATTGATAGAGACTTGAACACGAGAAGCGAGTGCTGAAGAGTAGCACATAAAATGACTAGTGAATGAACTGTATCTCTACCATGAAGATCAACATGACAAAATCGCGGATAATAAATATACAAACAAGGGATGGTGTCAGGACGTTTTGGAGAACGTTGTCTGAAGTTATGGGTGAAGATTGACGTTTTTTTTCGAGGTTTTGCTGCGAGGGATGCTGTCGCAGAGGACTCGTCTGAAGTTCAATCGTGGGAACAGAAAGCGCTCGGGCTTGTTAAGCGAACCGGAGAAAACAGCGTTGGCCGCGCGCGCGATGTGTGCCAACCATAAAAGAGCAATAACCAGCGTGCCACTACGGGCCGCGTCGAACTCGGCCAGTGGCCATTGCTGGAAAAGTGAACGGTGCGTCTCTCTGTGACGAAATCGCGAGCACCTTCCTCTCCCGCATGTCCTGTTGCTGTCTACGATCCCTGGCGAACAACACCCCCCTGAAACGACCCGCCGACCACGGGCTATTGTACTCGCGCAGGAATCGAAACAAATCACTTCGGTCGATGAGTTTTGAACTATGTCCTCCCGCGAACGAAAGTTCACTGCCGGGAATGCGACGCTGCACCGACCTTTCCGCGACAGAAGTTGCGAACTGGTGACGACGACATCGCTTTACGACGTAGTATTACGTTCTGTGGGAGTCGACGCTCATTGTTCTCGCGTTACGCGAGTCCGCGGAAAAATCGATCGCGATCGCGACTTCATTATGCGGTTTTTGTGTGTGTATGTATATGGTTGAGCAGGTGTTGGAATTAAACATTTTGGAAATCAAAATTGTTTTGATACAGTGGGCTCTACAGGGAAAAATTGGTTATAGTCACTTAGGTTTAGACAGAAATCGGAAAATCGATGAATCCTGAAGGAGAGGTCAGACAAAATCGAGACTTTTTTAAGGAGTCACTTCGAGTCCATTTTAAAATGTGTTCCAGTGGGACTTTTTGAAAATTCGAGGATTTAAATTAAAGATGGAAGATTGCACTTTATGATAGGGTCACTTAGATTTAAAAAATAAATTCTAAAACGTACCGAAAAATCGATGAATCCTGACTGAGAATTCGATCAAAATTGACTTGATCTAAGGGGACACTTTGAGTGAACTTCAAAACAAGTTCCTGTAGGAACTTGTTAATGTTCGATAGCTTAAATTAAAGATGGAAGATTGCACTTTATGATAGGCTCAGTTAGATTTAAAAAATAAATTCTAAAATATGTCTAGAAATCGATGAATCCTAAAGGAGAATCCTGACAAGATTGGGACAATTTTCAGGGGTCACTTCGAGTCCATTTTAATTTGCACATTATGGAGGGGTACATGGGTTTAAAAATAAATTCGAAAAATAGTTGAAGTCCGACTGTCCGGACGACTGGAATTTTTCCAGCAATTCGATATTACTCTAACGAATGGCGGAGGCGTTTCGCGAGCATTTATCGGATCCTCGAGTCAAGGGATTGTTTGTTCACGAGAGACGCGGACCGTTTCGCGGGCATTGTGTGCCGAGCATGTGGCGTTTCGCCGTTCTCTATGACGAAACCGGCAGGCCAGGCGAAACGGCGCCGAGAATAGAGAAAGAAAAGATTCCCATTTCGCCATCGATACGGAACGAACGCTCGGCGTTTGCGGTCCGTTTTCTATTAGGGTCGTTCCACGCGGAATAGGACGTTCCTTAGTTCACTATCTCGGATTTTCTTCAAATTTGGATACAGAATATCGCGACCATACACGAACATTAAAGACATCCGAACAGATCCCGAAGGATTTTCAAATCTTGCTTTCACTAAATTATAATCGCAGAATTAACAAACTGACGAACACGAGTTTTTGGGTGTTCATAATAGTATCATATCAAAATTGTTTCAGGCCGAGAAGAAATCCATCGTCGTTTTTCGTAATTACTTTATCTTGCAATGCTATGACAGGATATTGAAACATTTTGCTGGGTTTAAATAATAATAATTATGAAAGTGGGAGGGGTTGGAACATGATTCTTTTACAGTCATTTAGGGGAAACTGTACCGAATACATCCCACTTTGTTAGAAGTCGAAACACTTAGGAGATCGATCAGGGTATCTCAAAGAAGGTGAGCGATTTTCCCAGCTGTAAAATTCCCCAATTGCTCCCAAAACGCTCGAGCTTAAATGTTTTTTAAACACCTGTAGACCCTTTGTGAGTTACACAAATTGCTCAATTAGCATTGCAAAAAGGTTCACTTTTCGAAAATTCTTCCGGACACTTGTGCTGCTGCTTTCACCATGCGTGTCTCTCAGACTCAGAAATCGGCCAGAAGCGGAATAAAGGGCGCTTGTCCGTCTGCTTCTCTCTTCCTCTCCTCTGTTCTTTTATTTTTTTGTTGTTGCCTTTCCTTCGTTCCTTTCCCTTCTCTGTCTCCCTCTCTCCGTCTCTCTTTATCGCCCCACACGGCGATTTATTATTAGTCGTTTCGTCACTGTGTCGCAAGGACGACGAGAGAAGCAAGGAGAGGAAGACGGCGCGCGCGTCTCGAATCCGAGGCTATTCATCATTTGGCCGTGATTCCGAGACTCGGACGATGATCCAGCTCTTATCGAGCGGTGCCCGTCGAGAACTCGAACGAAATGCGCGGGATTGTTGGCCGAGGAGAAAGTGCGCCGACTTTCCCGGTAGAAAGTCACTTTTGCAACCGAGAATTTCGAGCAGTCTCCATGGCGAGCCGATCCCGCGGATCTACAGGGTGTCTTGCCGCAAAATTTCCGCGGAATCGTGTCCGTATAAAGCAATTTTCCTTTCGTCCATTTACACGCACACAAATTTTACTAAGCATATTGTTATGTTAGATAAGCATTGTACGCAAATCGGGGGTACCGGTTGTCTGTCTGAGAAGCGACTAAAGAAATGATTATATCTCGGTGAAAAACGAATATTTTGGACTGAGAATTTTTTTACGTGTTCTCTAAACTATTGTCCAGATACAGTAAAAATTTCAAAAATTTGCATCCAGTCGTTCAATCGCCAGAAATATCGAAAGAACTCTGGGTACCGTGCTTCAAACTCGACGCTCGAAGATGATCGTTTCAAGAATTCATCAGGCAAATTATATTTCAATAAAAAATGAATTTTTCGGACTGAAATTTTTTTTACGTGTTCTCTAAACCATTGTCGAGATACAGCAAAATTTTCAAAAATTTACATCCAGTCGTTCAATCGCCAGAAATTTCTAAAGAACCCTTACTACCAATCTTCAACTAAACTCAGCGGTCGAAGATGATCGGTTAAATGATTGTATCTCGATGAAAAACGAATAATTCGGACTGTAAATTTTTGCACGCATTCTCCGAAGCATTGCCCACCCACAGTAAAAATTGCAAAAATCCACATCCATCCACTCGATCACTGCAAATTCCTATAGCATCCCGAAGTGGCACTGTTTAACTTCCAGCTCGACGCCCGAAGATAATCTTCCAAAAAACACATCGGTGACCTTGAACGACAGAAGATGCACAAAATATTTTGCGCAGCGAGTTCGTCGTCTGACATTCGGATCGCGCACGCAACGTGCGTATCGTCACCGAAGGAGATAATTAGAGGAAACGCCCTGTACACTTTATCTTCCTCCGAACGATGACACTCAATGGGTCAAGGAAAGTGATTGCTCAATGAGGAACCGTCTCTCGAACTTCGTCTCGCGGAAATCTCCAATGAGAACGTGAAGATGCGAACATTAGTCAGATTTGCATCAGCCAAGGTCGCGAAAAATTGCGCGTTTCTCGAGCAGGGTAGCCGGGGAACCGGAATAAAATCGCCGAACTTGAGGCAGTCTGGTCATCGCGGTTCGTCTGACCCTGCGACCCCGATGATTACGGGTATCAATTAGCGGTGCGTGTCTTCATGTAAACTGGAGTCCAAAAGCCGCGGCGTGAAACGATAGCCGGTGGCCGATAACACGGTCTGGGAGAAAGAGAGCGATTATAGCTTGGACGAAAGTTCAGGAAGAGGATTCCTGCAGCAACTTTCGGTGGTGCTTTCTTTTATTCCTTTTATTTCTTTCATCACTCGACCGATTTCCAATTTGTTTAAAAAATACATTTATCTCGGCAACTACAACTCCGATCGAGTAGATTCTTGTTTTGTCCTAATTGCGAAGGTTCGGACCACAGCAGGGCTATTTCGTTTCGCCCAATAAATTGATCCTGTGCTCGTAATAAAATGAATTATAAGCAAAATTTTGCATTCGGCGAACGTTGGAGACGGCTCTCTCCTGGTGCTTGCGCGTATCTCGCAGACGTGGGAAGCTTCGGAGTCGAAACTTCACATGTTCGTCCAGCTCTGTTGGATCCCGGCAACCGTCGAGTTTCACGCCGATCGGCCACCGGTGTCATTCGAGGGATCGAATTGTTGGCGAAACGATTCCTCGTAGTCGTTCGACGTCTTCGAGCAGAAACGCGCACGCACACACGCGTCTCAGCCAAATTGCCGTGGGATTACCGGGCTTGAAGATGTTACACGAACCTGGGGAACCGGTTCCAGTGTGCTCGGACGCGAGAAAAAAGAAAACTCGCGGGTCCAACGTCGATCATTTACCCCCGGCCGCGTCATCCACCGCGTTTCTGATCCTCTACGGTTTCTCCGCTCTGTCCTCTACACCCTCCCGCTCCTCTCTATTCACTTTTCCCGTCCCGAGATTCTCCAGCCGGCTGGAACGTGTTGTCAGCGCCCTGATAATTAATCGAAAAATTTTCACCAGGAACGAAAAGAGAGAGAGCGGGGCCGCCAGAGAACGATGAGTTGTCCCGTCACTCGAAACGTCTTTTGTAAACTGGAATGACGCCAAACGTTAATAGTTACACTCGTTCGGAAAGCGTTACACGCACTGTCATTTGTTCCAACCCGGCGAAAAACTCGCACGAGCCGAGTCGAGACGCTCTAACTACCTTGGCCGTGGTTCTTTCCAAAGTGGGTGCATGTTAATCCGCACAGTTTGTCAAAAGGAGCGGTATGTTCGTTCTAATTTGAAGTTTGTTGCTCCTCTACTGCTGTCAACAATGTTTTCTACTTCAATTCGTCTTCTTTTAACGAGCTGTGATTTCCAAAATTGTACGACTATATCCACGGTTAAAGCTGCGGGCAGCTGAAGTGTCTAATTTGTAATTGTTTATGGAGATTATAAGAGTACGTTTGATGGTTTAAGAAACAGATGAATAAATTCATTAAACCCTTTACACGCGATGGCGACTCTGTATTAGAAAACAGGTACAATTTCTTGATTGTGGAATGAAAATTGCTTCGAGTGCACAATCCCAGTACAAGTCAAATAAAAGAATTCAAAATGAAATGTACATGACCCAGTAAGACCAAAATGGAAGGTATAAAGAGCATGTTTGCCTCCGAGGGAAGATGTTTAAGAGAAGCACGATTCCGGCGAATCCAGAAGGATTTTCGATGGATCAAATCGATCGAGGGCTGATCCCGCGATTTTCGGGTCGGCCGGCAAATATGGAGGACACCATGGAAACACCATTATCATCGGCGGTGCGTTGGTACTGTTTACACGGAAATGACGGCACGATAAATCCGTACTGTCACGGTCCATCGTTGTCCAGGGGTCTGGAACGCTTATACCGGTTTACGAGCCGCGTCTGAAAGCCCGACCGCCTCGAACGGGTTTATTCGTCGCCGTCGTCGAGTGATTTAGGTGTATCCGATCGATCCGCGAAAATTATGCTGAGGTTGTTCCCGACTTCCGCTTTTTGCCCTTGTTGCTTGAACGCGAAACACCCACGCACAACCGTTCGAGAAAGGAAAATACTCTATCGGATTAATGAAAAATTTTCAGATATAAGCGGAGAGGTGTCACGGGTGTTGGTAAAAGGTGCGACGACCGGCGATGGTGTTCCCCATGGGTTTTCCATGGAACTAAGAAGCCGAGGTTCGCAACGGCGAGCCGTGAACCGCGTCGCTCATAAGCCGCGTGGGAGGCCGCTAATTTATTGCGCATTAACGTCACTTGTCTCTGACCACGCACAAGACAGCCCGTTGCTGTCCGGCGCGTGTTGTCGCGCCGTTTGCCGGCCAACTATTCCCCTGCACACACCTTACACTCGCGAATTTCGAAGCGTTAATCGGCACGCGAAAATTCGCCCTGGAAGCCCTCGGAACAGGCTCCTGAATTCATTTTTCGCAAGCCATTTCTTGCAAACATTTATTTATCGTCGATGTGTGTAAAGGAAAATGGAAACAGACTGTGCGACGTGGTATTACATTTCAATACCAAACGAGCATGAATGGACCTCGAAATCAAAGTTACTAATTCAAAGAGAACGATGCAGTATTTTTAGTTAGAATCTACCCGGGTTATCACTATCAACCTTCTTGAAACTTTAATGTTTTTGTTAGAACAATTATTCTAGATCAGGGATGGCCAACACGCAGCCCGCGGGGCGATTTTATGTTTCTATTGAAAATTTTGTTTCTCGTTGTACGTATACAAAAAATATTAATTAAATGAAAATTTGCATGTGTCATATTGTCATAATGCGCAAATGCGACGTTTAACAATAAAGTTTTACTCATTTTGTATTTGTATTACATTTTTTAAAGGCGTTACGCGTCATCAAAGTGGCCCGTGAAACCATTTGGGTTGGCCAGGCCTGTTCTAGATTTTAATTTACATTTCAAAACTATCCCGAATTAAATAAGCGAAACGTGAAAATTCAATTGATTGTATACGTGAGAATTAATTTAAACAAAAACTCTGCGAATTATAGACGGCTTTTTATTTTACAAACACGTATGTAGAGCAAGAAAGAAAATTATTGAGCCGCGGGTCCCGACGCCGCGCAGACCTCAAGAAGCCTATTAAGAAGCTTCCGGTAGATAAAGCGATAAGATACAGTGTTAATCAGAAGAAAGTTCTAAACAGAGCCGTCTATTGTGGGCTTCAAAGCTTCGAGGAGTTTCTGTACACAGTGATCGGTGATTCTGTGGACATAGAATGCACCTATATAAGTTGCATGCACACGAAATATGGTGTCTCGAAGACAATAGCAACACAGAAGATATGGGTCCAAAAAGCTGTTCAACAGGTTGCGAAGTGCTTGATCGTTTTAGAGCAAAGAAGCTGCAATTCATTGTAAACAACAATTATTTAAATAAACGAATTTCTATGGACAACTCGTTAACAATCATGCCTCAATTATTTAAACAGTTAAATCAACTATTCAAGTTCAAATAGTAGACTCTTGCACAAAAATCTCCCTGTAAAATTTAGAATAGTAAACAAACTAAATTAATTGCTTATTACAACCATTACAGAAAAAAACAATTGTCTAGTCTATTAGTCTATTAGTTTCTTGCAAATGTCGCAGAAAATGTTGATTTTGCATAAAGATCATCCTCTACAGTCCCTGCTCACTTTATTAGACTCACATGAAGAACTGATGCTTTTTGAAATCCTATAAGGAATTCAATGCTGTTTTCAACCTATGGGGTAATGATTTCGTACTACAAGGTTGCCTTATGGGTTGCCTATCCAAATGTAAAATTTTCTTGTATGAGCAAAAAATCCCCCTTTTACCATGGCCCAGCAATTCACCAGACACTAATCCGATTGAAAATGTCTGGGAGTGCCTGAACAGAGAACTGGCCAAAGAAAATATAACCACAAAGACCAAGTTGATAGAGAGAATAATCTATCACTGACACCATAACGTTATATTAAAAGAAATTGCACAAACTTGCATAGATAGCATGCCCAGAAAAATTGCGGCTTTAAGATCAGCTAAGGGCGGATTAACAAAATATTAGTGTTTTAAGAATTATATTGATCTATTTGTGTTTGTATCCATTGTTTTTATAAAATAAATATATGGAAAATTCAATGGTCATCATTAAGTGATATTTGCATACCCATTATGTATTCATGGTAAAACTCAGAATATCATAATTATAGATGTGAGTCTAATAAAGTGAGCAGGGACTGTAGTCTTTACTATGAAGCAACAAGTACTTATCAGTGACGCTTAAATCCCGGTAATTTCGGGGATGACTGAAAATGGCGATGATCGAAGTTCGCCAGGAAGAATTGTCGAAGGGTACGCGAAATCCGGAAGTGACCGCAGAATTTTCGCGGGCGTATATCGCGGGCGCAACACGCGGCGAGGAATCCTCGGCTTCCTCGCTCGTTCGTCCTTAATTGGGTTCATGCCACCGCGTTAATAAATGCGGCCAGGCAAGTGCATTCTGCGCATTGCGAAGTCCGGCCACGCGTACCCCAGGCCCTTATAAAGGCTCAATCAGCCTGATCCCGATTGAGTCATTAATTGCCTTAAAGAGGGCAAGGCCTTGTCTACGCCGCTAAAATGCAAAGCTGCGAGTCTGACGTACTTACGAGCGCGGCCATTTCATTCACCGAGCCGAATTTCGTATCCGTGAACGTGTTTCTATCGTTCTGCTTGGACGGGCTGTCCTGTAACGCGACACAACCATAGTCCGACCAGAGAAATCCCCCGTCATCATTTATCCTTAGACTGGGCCACGATGTAGAACCTCTCAAGGCCGAAATTACGGACGTCCTTGTCGAGGTAGGGAGTTATTTCGGTTCGAAAATTGGAGGACATTTTACTCGGACCTCTGAAGTCCTTTATCGTGGAATGATTTGATTTATGGCAATTTTTTGGAAGATTCGGAGCAGTCTGAGGTAGAGCTGAAGCTTTGAGAATAATGTTGCGAACGTCTACGTTGGGACAGGACATTATTTCTATTAGAAAATCGCATTTCTATTAGAATTTTGTCATGGGAGTGACGTCTTGGCAATTTTTTGACCATTTCATAATACAGCATAATTCACACGACAATTTTCAATGCGTTCAAACGCCTACTATTTTTCCGATTAACTACCAACTAAAATTCTCAGACCAATTAATAGCTCCCCGAGTCAGCGTTAAACCGATAATTATCTTTTTAGTAACCTCCAGTCCGATTTCTAGTTTGCGACTATCAAGTCAAGTTTATACGTTGAATCATTAAGATCATGAATCGGTCGGATATTTCACAAACGACATAACCGGCGAGCCGATACGATCTCGATAGGCGGTCAGCACCGAGGGATGTTCGATATCCCCGCATAAATATGCCAGTCTATTTCGATATCTCGAACGTGAACGACCGAATGTAGCCGTGGTATTTCCCTCCGAGACGAGCAATAATAAGAAGACAAGGAATGTCGTTTGCAAAGAAGTATCCCGGTCGGATGGAAACCGTGATGTTGGGGCTGCTGCTACTACTGGCTCCGGTGCATGCATTATGAGCAAAAATGCATTTCCGTCCACTTTCGCCATTCCGTTTTTACGCGGGACACGCCTCGAGATATTTCAACGACCTCTACCCGTAATGTGACCACTTGCGCTTAATAACCGTGTCGCGAGAGTGAATCACTGGGACCGATAAACCGTTTCTCCTCGATCGAGATTCTTAAGGGATGGGATCACCGATGATCATTTTTATTTCACTGTGGGGAACGCGAGAAATAGCCGAGGAGAGCTTTCATTTTGAACAGGATTTTTGGTAACAGGACCTCTTTCCTAGCCTGGCAATGGGGTTTCCAAAAGATTAAAAATCCTTCTCGATATAATAACCCAACAAAAACAATCCTGTAAACAGGAGCCGAGTTCTTATGGCCGTAAAAATTGTGAGATCAAACAAAATACGGCCAAGTTCGTTAGCTAAGAAATACCTGTTGCAATACTGAAAAAAGCGTTTGTAAAAATTAGTTTAGCAGAACGCTATTTAATTTTTAAAGAGTTACATGGAGGGCTAAATTATTCAAACTTGGCCGCTACCAAACACCTTTTATGGCCATTGGTTTAAAAAGTAACGGCCAAGTCTGAATACTTTAGCCCTCCATGTAACTCTTTAAAAATGAAATAGCGTTCTTTTAAACTAATTTTTACAAACGCTTTTTTCAGTATTGCAACAGATATTTCTAAGCTAAAGAACTTAGCCGTATTTTGTTTCATCGCACAACTTTTACGGCCATAAGAACTTGGCTCCTGTTTACAGGATGTATTTGTTGGGATTTCATCAATTTTTGTTGAAATCTGTATGTTTTTTTGAAGAAGAAGAATTCAAAAGACTACATACGTCATGTGGTTGGGCATCCCCTATATGTTTTTCGGTTGAGCCTTTTGAAAATTTCGTTATTCTTGCGGTATGAAGCACCGTTCCCGAGATACAGCCATTTTTTATATGTTCTATCCTACGTACCTATTTCGTAATGTTTTTTTCCAATGCAACCCCTTTAAGGTGTAAAATTTCAAACTTTGATAATTATTCCTTTGAGTGTTTGTTATGGTGGACCTATGTACCAAATTTCAAGCTAGTAGGTCAATGGGAAGTACCCAAATGGTTTTGATGATCTGTCAGTCAGTGACAAATTTAGCGATTTTTGAGGTCCTATATCTCGGAACCTACTAATGTTGGAAGATTAATATTTTAGTGCCGAGTTATAAGCCTCTAAAAAACGGCTAAGTTGTTTCGTGTAAAAGGAGGTAGTGCGAGAACTTGGCTGGTGCACTACCGTGCACCTAAATCCCTAGACAGCTGATTCGCTCGGTGAAAATTGCAATTAAAAAACGAGTGCACAGGAAGTTAGAAAAATCGATTTTCTAAAAAACAATTTTGTAAATTTTCGCAGCGATCGAAACGATCAGTGTCGTCTCGAGGTTGGTCCTCGACTCCAGGATCGAGGTTTCAGGGGGTTGCCCGGTGGTGCATCGAGCATACTCGACTCTTTCGCCTGAGCGGCGATGATTCCAGGACGAAGGATGTCGTTATAAGAGAGAGGGAGAGAGAACGCCGACAATGCAGCCCGCGCTGAAGGCGCAGGCTTCGTTTCATGCATTATGAGAAAGGAAGCACTTCCCTCTACCAGCATCCCCTATTCTCAGGGCGGCAACACGCGGCCCCGGGCGCTTCCATAACTTCGTTCCATGCCTGTTCCTCCTCTCGTTCCCCGTCGTCTTCGACCGGGACGCTGTTTTCTCTCTTTTCCATCCACCACCAGGGCTCTACCTTCACCCGTTGTCTTTCCCCCAACCCCTCATATCCCTTAGAATGCAACCCCCGCATGTATCGCGATCCCGATCAGTACTACGGTACACTTACGACACTCGTAGCTAAGCTTCGACACCGTACATCCCAACCAACCCCCGTTATCATCGCAGAGGGGTGATCATTAAGATTTTATGCATTTACGGTAAAAATTTGAAGCACGAGATTAAAAGAATTTAACAGTTCCAATGGATACTTGTTAAAATTACTTAAGGAACAATGAAATTTCTACTTGGCTCCTGTTCGTGCACATCAAGAGCGTCTTCCTTGAATACGTTCTGCGTTCTACGAAATTCGAAATTAATGTTGTGCATATTTTATCAAGCATTTGGATCGCGTTCCAATTCTACGTGGCCAGCGAAGAAGAATAGAAACAGTGTGGAAAATGATTTACACAACATCCAGGTTGCATCAACCTTTCCCAAACCAGGATCATTTTAGATACCCAAAATACTTTCCTCGGGGAACTAAATTGTCTGTCGAAGCCTTAAATGGTGACAAAAATTAACGATCAAAGCAGTAATTATTTTCTGTGAAATACAGGAATATAAGATTTGTCTCACCCAATAAAAATTGATGTTAAATATAATTAACGAAGTGTCCAAAGTGAAGAATGATTAGCGAGATTCTTGCACCAATTCCTGCCTTCAATTATTCCTGCTATGGTCAATATATCGACCATCATTTTCAAAGGACCAACACAGTATTTATTTTCTCTGAAATACGGGAACATAAGATTTGTCTCACCCAATAAAAATTGATGTTAATTATGATTAACAAAGTGTCCACAGTGAAGAATGATTAGCGAGATTCTTGCACCAATTCCTGCCTTCAATTATTCCTGCTATGGTCAATATATCGACCATCATTTTCAAAGGACCAACACAGTATTTATTTTCTCTGAAATACGGGAACATAAGATTTGTCTCACCCAATAAAAATTGATGATGATTATAATTAACAAAGTGTCGACAGTGAAGTTTACCGAGATTCTTGCACCAATTCCTGCCTTCAATTATTTCTGCTATGGTCAATATATCGACCATCATTTTCAACGGACCAACACAGTATTTATTTTCTGTGAAATGCGGGAACATAACATTTGTCTCGCCCAATAAAAATTGATAGGTAATTAACCCACAGAGGAGAATGATCAGCGAGATTCGTGGACGAGTTTCGGCGGATTCTCTGCGGAAGTTTTGTTCTTCCTGGCGAATTCTGGAGTCGCAGAAAATATTTTCTGAAGCCTACCGGGCCCGAATAAAATGTTCGAACGCCAGTTTCAAGGATTGCTCAGCGTCACTCGCGTACCAGCCTTTCTTCCTGTTGCTCTCAACCCTTCTCGCCAGCCAGTTTCTCCCCTACGTCCCCTTTTTGGCACCGTGTACCCGTTTTTATGCCTCGGAAGTTTGCCCCCTCGTCGCGTTCAATGAATTTCGTGAATCGTTTTTTAGGGGGGCCCGGGATCCTCGCAAGCGCGTTTGGTTTCAGACAGCAACGTTTTACGATACTTTTCTTTCTAGCTCCGAATGAAATCACGACGGAACAGAGAACATCTTCTTGCGATGCTCTTTACCAGATCAAGATTTTAATTTAATCGTGCAAAACGGCGAAAAAGTGGATTCAATGGTTGCATCATAACAGATTCCCGCCACGGTGAAATACCTTTCGGGAGACCAGCACACCGGCCGTGTCCAGGCTCTAAATAACCCTAGAACGCTATAACATACAACGTCCAAGCCGACGTACAACGGAAGAGTGGACATTCATTTGGCCCGTGCCAAATTTCACCTTTGCTAGGCGGGACAATAGGATCGAGCTTGCTCTTCGATTTACCTGAAGCTGCATCGGACATAGGTGCTGCCCGATATTTACCACGGAAACCAGATTCACTCTAATTTCTTTCCGGTGAATTCACCCCAAATCATTCTCTTTCGATCTCTCGTACAAAAATCGCGAAGATGACTGTTAATCAATGATGATCAATTTGACTGATCTGGGTCTAAATTATCAGTTGACGAAAAATTCTAGAAATGAGTTGAACGATGAGGAGCACAACTGAAATTGGTCCAGATTAATTTACATCGTCCCATGTCTTTTCTCATTGTACACGTCATAATTTTCTGAAGTAAATCATAGAGGACTCGGCTAGAGTTACAATTAAGCCTAGAGTTTTAATGAGACCACAAGAATATAAAGTTAAAAACCTGTTCTAGATACGAGTTCAACGATGAGGAATACAACGCAGATTGATCAAAATTAATTTACATCCTCCCATGTCTGTTTCCATTGTACAAGTCATGATTTTCTAAAGTGAATAAAAGAAAGGTGATTCGGCTAGAATTACAATTAAGCCTAGAGTTTTAATGAGACCACAAGAATATAAAGTTAAAAACCTGTTTTAGATACGAGTTCAACGATGAGGAATACAACGCAGATTGATCAAAATTAATTTACAGCTCCCATGTCTTGTTTCATTGTACAAGTCATGATCTTCTGAAATGAATAAAAGAAAGATGATTCGGCTAGAGTTACAATTAAGCCTAGAGTTTTAACGAGACCACAAGAATATAAGATTAGAATCCTGTACTAAACATGAGTTGAATGATGAGGAACACAACTCAGTACAAGTAATTCAAAGGAAGAGAACTTAGGTGGAGCGACAGTGAAGTCAGGAGCTTGAACAAACTTGAAAAATTTACAACAAAATGAGCATAAAAATCTGTTCCAGACATGAATTCAACGATGAGGAACACAGCGTAGATTGGTCCAGGATGTTGATCAGCGTCCCTTCTTTTCCCAAATCAAAGAAAGAGGACTCAGGAGAAGATCAAGCCAAGAGCTGGAATGAACTGGCAACAAGATGAACATAAAAATCTGTTCAAAAGATGAGTTGAACGAAGAAGACCACAACTCAGATTGGTCCAGAGAAATAATTAACATTCCACGTCTTTTCCCATTGTATTATACAAGTAATTCAAAGAAAGAGAACTCAGGTGGAGCGACAATGAAGTCAGGAGCTTGAACAAACTTACAACAAAATGAGCATGAAAATCTGTTCTAGACATAAACTCAACGATGAGGAACACAGCGCAGATTGGTGTAGGATGTTGATCAGCGTCCCTTCTTTTCCCAAATCAAAAAAAAGAGGACTCAGGAGGAGCAACAATCAAGCCAAGAGCTGAAATAAGCTCGCAACAAGATGAACATAAAAATGTGTTCAAGTCTGTTTCATGGGACACCCTCGTGGGGCATCATATTCGTGAATACAGGTTCGGATTTTGGAATCCGAAATTCCGACACGAATCGCGGCCGGAGAGAGAGCCGGGTCCCCGTTCAAGGCGCAACGCGTTAATTTTTGGATCGCACGCGCGCCTGTGCGTTGCGTAAGCACGAGAACACCGCCGCTGGCGTTTGCACGCACGTGCGACGACGGAATTAGCCAAGACCTCGTTGTCCCCCGACACAGAGACTCTCTCGTACTCTGGTCGTCCGTTGTCCCCCTGACCGAGGCTTCTTCCTGAGAAGCGTCCTTTGCTATCCGAATCACCAGTTCGTTCCTAATGTAACATTGTATTCACTCAATGATCAGAAACTGAGTTTAGTTGAAATACTCTGGGTCAACGTAGACCCAGACCCTGCCGTCGCACAGTGGGCCAGAAACCGATCTTTTTGGACAAAAGTCTGCCAACAACTCAGTTTTTCATCGATTTAATTGGAATTTATTTAAAAACGTTCGCGAAGGACTATACTTTGATGACGTGCTGCACGAAAATCGTGAAGTACTTGTTACATTTGAACTGCCAATTGGTTTGTACTCAGAAGAGCCACAAGAGGTAAATAATAAACTCTTCAGGAAATTAGGAGCTGAAAACTCCCGAATGTGTTGCCGCAAAAAGACAAATATAGATATTAGTATACGGCATATGTTATTATCATCCGATCCGCTTATAAGCTCTCTAAGAATAAAGGATGGCAAGCACAAGGAAATTCTTTCTCAAGACGCGAAAACGCTGCTGTTGGATCAATAAATTAATGGTAGGTTTCATAAATGCCGAATGTAATTCTATTCAATTGGTAATTCTCAGTGCCAGATTTACAGTTTAAAATTTTGCGGTTTAGGGTTTAAGGTTAAGAAGTGTCGGCAACTCAGCTGGGACACGCAAATTTATGGTATGGGCGGATGAAGTATCGGAGTTATTGGGCTTTGTAGATAAGGATTCTTGATTGTCACAGTTAACGAATTTCGCGCAGCACGACATCAAAGTATAGTCCTTCACGAACATTAAAAAAAAATTCCAATTGAATCGATGAAAAACTGAGTTCTCGGCAGATTTTTATCCAAAAAGATTGGTTTCTGGCCCACTGTGCGTCGGAGGGTTGAGTAAGCTGAAAGCGGAGTAATTGGTCGGATTGATTTGTCGTGTTGCAATATGTACGGGACAAATCAGTTTTGAAGCTAACTGAGTCTTGATATCAAGATTGCATCTATCAATAGATAGACTAATAAATGTCGATCTAAAATTTAAAGTAGGATCCTCGTCTCAGCTGATATTTCAGAGACTTCAAAAAATTACCCAAGTCGATGACAATTTCGCTGTAGTTGCCGCAAATCAAATTTTAACACCGTCAAGAGCCGAAAATTCTGCGGTAATCGAAGAAAATCGGGACAGCAAATAGCTACGAGGCTGGAATATTCACAGGAATTACTTTCGCGGCTCCGTTTCCGTAGAAGTTCTGCAACATTAAACTTTCCCTCGGAAATAGAACTACTCTAGATGTAGGTAATCTTGATTACTAATTGGGGAAAAATTGGTGGGAATGTGTAACGAGGTTGCAATATTTACGAGAAATTTCGATTTGGAACTACCAACTCCGAGAGCCTTAGAAAGATTCCGAAATAGAATTAAGTTCGATAAAACCACGGCTATAATTTCTAATGAGACTTCCATTAAATTCAACAATGCATCATTTACATGTGCGAACAGTTATAGTATCTCTGGTCCAAATTGACTAGTAGGAAAGCTACGTCGAACGTTCTCGTATTAACTGATCTGTGACGAAGATTTCACAGCAATACGTGCTTGAATAAATACTCGAAAGTTTCTCGTGAAAATATTTTTATAACTTCACGAACCGTGAAAGAAAAAGTCTTCAGATCATCTTAGATTCTGTTATGTTCTGAAATAATCGGGAGGGTTCGGGCTGAAAATCTGTCCCCAAGTATGATAATCGAAGCAGGATCGATTGCTGGAGGGATGCGACATTGTGCACCTGCTACACGTGTCCAAGGTAGGCACGCGCCGTTCCACCATCCCCTGGCGTTCTTCTCATGTTGCACGCCGGTCTCGGACTTAGCTCCCGCCGCTCGCCTTATCGTTACCAGATCAGTGTTCAATTAATCACGAAATGTGTCTTAATTATTCGAGGCATGCGTGGGCTCGCCGCACAATGCGACGAGATAAATCTTGTCGAACCGAGAATCTACTGGGAGAGATTCCTCTGTCTCCCTTCCTCTCCAGGAGAGACGACTGCAGAGTTAGCGGTACACGCAACCGGATTCTCTAGGGAGACTCAGTTTTAAAGAAAATCGAATTTTAAGATTCTTCGGGTACGCCTGCACTCAACTATCTCTTGCAGTTCATGTTTGTGCTCGTAAACGGCGCCGATAAATTCTGACGACACCGTAACGGTGATCTCACTGGCTCGTATTTGCGTTTTCGAAACTGACGACACGCGAAACCAATATTCCCGGTCACTTCTGCACGATCGATTCCAATTTTCTGGACGAATATTCGACAAACAATTAGTTAATTAGGAGAAAGCAGGAAACATTGTTTTAATAAATTCTATCTTCCATTAGCAATTTCAATTAGTCATAAAATTGCAAAGGACCAGCAAAGGAAATCTCCAAACTTATCTACCTAGGAACAGCTGTATCCAGCATTTCAGCTTCTTCGTGTAACCTAATTCAGAAGCAATTCCTAACTAGCCTGGTCGTCTACTTCGAAAGCAATCGGTTGCGTCTCGAACGACAGGCACACGATTCGAAGAAATCGCTCCGTAAAGATGACGCGTCGATAGCGAGACACCGCAGGAGGATCTATAGATCGCTGGGTACGGTGAAAAACGTGGGATAGTCTGAGAGGCCTGGTTTACATTATCCGGAGGCGAGCGTGCCGTGGCGAGGCATGACAAGCGTGAAGAAGCGCGATCCGTTAAGGTGAGACGAGGTGTCTTCTCTCGGCTAGGAAGCCGAGACGAGACAAGCCAAGACGAGACGGACTCGTCGTAACAATATCGCATGGCGCGTGGCCTGCTACAGAGTCACGTGCGCGTTTTCCTCCTCGTCCGAACGCGGCCATAACCGCTCGTAAAATCGCGGCTAGATCGGTCCTCGAGAACACCGAGAAAGCGAGCACGTGTGCAAGGGATCCGTGGACCCTGGCGGACATCTGCTCGGGGCTCGGGGAACAGATGGGTACGGTGGAATTCGTGTAACCGACGGGTGGACCCGTGTTCCCATCCAGCTAACAAGCATCAAAGATCACATAGAATATTGCTGAGCCAGTCAATGCGCCACCCAATGTCTTCTGGGACGCAGAACCTAGCTCTTTAAGCAATATTATGCGTCTGTGTTACACGAACTTGGAGAAGAAAAGGATTGGTAGCTGCCAATACAGGTGAAATGGTAGATGTAGCAGTATCGATGTAGCTCCTGAACATTTGCTTTGTTGATCTGAGGTCTTGTTGAAGCCAGCTAACAAGCATCGAAGATCACACAGAATCTTGCTGAGCCAGTCAATGTGCCACCCAATCTCTTCTGGGACGCAGAACCTAGCTCTTTAAGCAATATTATGCATCTGTGTTACATGAACTTGGAGAAGAAGAGGATTGGTAGCTATGGGAGCAGGTGAAATGGTGGGTGTAGCAGTTTCTAGGTAGCTAAGATACTAGGTTGCTTCTGAATATTTGCTTTGTTGATCTGAGGTTTTGTTGAAGCCAGCTAACAAGCATCGAAGATCACATAGAATGTTGCTGAGCCAGTCAATGCGCCACCCAATCTCTTCGACGACGCAGAACCTAGCTCTTTAAGCAATATTATGCGTCTGTGTTACACGAACTTGGAGAAGAAGAGGATTGGTAGCTATCGGAACAAGTGAAACGCTGGATATAGCACTTGCTAGGTGTCTAAAGTACTAGGTTACTTCCGAGTGCTTGTTTTGCAGATCTAAGATCTTGCGGAAGGTTGAGTCCAGTTGTCCAAAGTATCTTACGTGTCCACATTACATCAATTTGGAGGAAAACAGCATTCGTTAGCTATCGGAGCAGGTGAAACGGTGGATGTAGCAGTTTCTAGGTAGCTAAGATACTAGGTTACTTCTAGGAGTGTTTGCTTTGCTGGTCTGAGGTCTTGTTGCTTGTACTAGTTATTTCATGCGTCTCTGTTACAGGAATTTGGGGAAGTTGATAGCTCACAGAGCAGTTCACCCTTCAGAATACACACGTTCCAGGCGCCATGTTCAAGGTGTTTGATAAGACTGTTGTCTGGTAGCAATTCTGGAAATTGTTAGTGCGCGGATTCCGTCGCAAAGGGCAGTGGCCTTCGATTAATTTATTTCCGCCGCGCGTTTGCGGTCCAGCCGGAGGAAAGTTATGATTTACCGAGGAATAATCGCTCGGCCGGTCGAGCGGATCTAAAAATAATCCGCGCGCGGTTTGATCTACACACGAGTTGGCGAGAACGCGATGCCAAGATAGGCTAGGTCCTATACTTCTTCGCGAGCTGCGTCGACCGTACGACGTCTCGCAACTTTGGGTGATCCTATGCAGCCTCTTAGATCAGTGGACACTTGGACACTGTTCCCGACGTCTACCGTCGACCCAGACAGGGAACACTGCGGAAACTGCACATTCTACCAAAGGCGTGTGCGGTATATTGACCTGTTACCTATTTTGTGATTCGAGACACTACAAGCTGTGTTGCTTCTTGTTGTACTTCGCGTGTATGGACATAAAAATTTTTGGGATTAATTTGGACGATGTTTCTCTACAGATATTGCAGACTATTGTGGTCCAAGAAAGATCGATTATCAACCCTATTTTTGGTTCGATATCTCTAAGATGTATCAGGTTGTCCTTACCAAGCTTCTTAATTGTACTTCACTTGTATAGACATGAATATTTTGTTTAGAGAATCAGTAGTTCAGAGATCAATAATTTGTTGGGATTAATCCAGACGATGTTTCTCTACAGATATCGCAGCCGATTATGGTACAAGGAAGATTGATTAACTGTTTCTGTAGTCATCAGATCCTGCGATTTTCAGTGGCGTCAATCTGACCAGCCTAGTACACGCCTCTCTCCGTGGAACGCGAAGATTGCTGTACTAGAGAATGACGTACGCAAGACGTCATTCGATGGTTTGCGCAATCGTTGCTCGCCGATCGCAAGAGGCACGTGCTCGATCCCGCACCTGTTTGCAGCTCGTCCGACAAAAGATCCTGCATCGACAGCAGCGCGACTGAGTGTCAGCGACTGGTCAGTGACAATTTCATAGCTATCGTTCATAGCGAATCTTAAATTCACACTATGAAACTCCATTAACACTGAGTTGAAATAGGTTATTGAGCCACTACATACTACTTTGTAAAAATAAAAATATATTTTTCAATACAATTCAGATTTTTATTATGATTAGACTGCGAATCTTGAAAATGTTTAAGTCAATTGTGAAAAATAGAAGATGCATAAAAGTAAACTTTTTCAATTAAATTCTTCTAATATCTTTACAGTCTTGTAATAGATAGTTCTCCATGTAAAATCCGCAATTTAATTACGATACATGCTGAAAGAAATAAATTGTCCATATGTGGAAGTCTAGAGAGGTTCCTATAGGAACAGAGCACCGATAAATAATTATATGATAATATATACGAACTGCGATAGCAAATGACATGTTTTATGGGATGACCTAATAGTTTGCGACGGGGGATGGTGACCGAGGTTGTGCAAAGAACAGAAATATGCGCGCCGCAGTTGCGAAACAAATTGCGAGGCTGACCCTTTCGGCGTGTAAACACGTCCAGCAGGTATTGGCACACTACCGGCGGCTCTATACCATCTATTAAAGCGGTCAAATTATTAGTACAAGTTTATCATTAGCTCACCCTTTAACTGTCTCGTTTCGTTTTGAAAGTGTGCACACCGGTGTGGTTAATTATTTTCAAGGATTGAATGACACAGCAGTTTTATAGTATCGCTTTTTATCGAAAAATCGAACTGCCTGTGTTATTACAGAAAATATTTTCCACGTAGATCGGGGTGCAGCCTAGGGCAGGAAGCAAGTCACGCGTGAACTCTAAGAATACGCTGCAGGAAATCGGGCCCGGAAGTCCAAAAACAGACTCGAAAAAACCTGAACATAGGAGGAAGATCGATAGTCTCTCCGACCCCACTGTACCAGTTCAAGCTGTTCCGTCATGAGCAATTTTTTAAAAACAATCATTAATAGCCTGTGGATTTTACGCAATTGAAAAGCGTCAATACAGTATTTTCGACCTGCTAGAATTATTTATAAAAAAAACAAGACAATTTTTCATTCTTATATTAACACATTAAAGCATTAAGATCAACACATTATTATATTTCACGATCAATATAATTAAGAGATTCTTAGCCAGGTGTTATGACCATTTAAAATTTATTCATCACTCCAATTTTCTTACAAATTGACTAGAGAGCTTCGCTGCTTTCTTATCGATACCGTAAGAGACGCAAATAGATTTAAAATGGTGAAGATTATTATAAAATTTGCAAGCAGTCTTACAGATGGCAAAAGACTGGTTGAGATTCGATTTTGAAATTCAGGTGTTAAAAATAGGAACGAAAAACTGCGAATAGATGCGAGATCCAATATAGAAAAAGAAGAAGGAGGAGGAGGAGGAGGAGGAGGAGGAGAACGCCTAATATAGATTCTGTTTTTCCATGCAACTCTCAGGACGCTTGCAGAATGTCGCGCAACAGCGCATCAGACGATCGTTCCTGATACGCGGCGGTGAATTTATGCGTCGAACGAGAGCGCATCTACGCATCTCCGTGCAGGCACCGGGAGACGCATAAATTGGCCGTCCCTCTAATTCACTCATGAATATTCCTTCGTTATATCAATTAAAATCGCCGCGACGCCTGAATATTTATCGCGGCCACATAAATTTATTAGAGACCGCATAATGCGGGCTTGAGCACCACGATCGACGGGGTTGCTGGCTTCAACTACCCCCTTCTTTCCTCGGAATCCGACAGGAAGTTATTACAGTTTTCTAATCCATTAATAAAACACCATCGCTTCGCCGAATCATTTCGCATCGACGCGACATGTTTCTACGAAAACACATCCAACCGTTCGGCTGTTTCGAGGCAGAACAGAAAGGTTCATGCGCTACACGAAAAATTAATGTAAATTTTTGCACGACGAAGCAGCTTTGGCTTCTGAACCAGCGGATCGTTAGGAAGTCCAATTTCGTGACTTATCGCGTTCCAGTCGTCGCCGTAGCGCTCCTAGAATAGACGGAAACTTTTCTACCCAGTGTCTGTGAAATGCTTGTCACTGCAGTAATGCACCTATTGCAAACATTTCAAACCCTAGCGAATCCAGTGAATTATAGAGCAACAAAAAGGAGTGATTACGTACATAGCTACATCGATTCGCCTAGTAATTCAGCTGCAGTCTCTCGCAATTGACAGCGAAAATATCGATCCAGAAAAATCTTCGGTCCATTCGAACCCCGTCCGAATATGAAGCATGGAATGCGGAGAACAGAAATGATCTACGTCTATTGAACTCTTCCGGTTCAGAAAAATGCTGATCCAGCGTTGCGTGGGAACGCTATAAATCATTCGGGAGAATGAGAGAGAGCGAGTCTGAGGGAACGATAGAATTAGAGAGGCCCGGGTCTTGATACAAATCGTCGGTTCAGGAGCCGGTCATTATTTATCTCGCCGAGCTCGTTTCAAAATCGGTGTCCGGAGCGAAGAATTGAAAAGCGGCGTGTCTGATCGTCCGGCAACAGACGACGACGACGACAAGAGAGATCACGATGGAAAGCGAGAAGCATAACTCGTTAGATGCCTCCCCCACCAAGTCCGAGAGCAACACCTAACTCAACCTCGACTAATTACGCAACCTGTTCACCTGCACTGCCTGTCACGACCGATTCTCTTTCCCTTTTTTTTTCCTCCCCCCGAGCCCCCACCACCGGTGCCTATAGCCTGTAACTGCCGCGTTTTTCTTCTTTATCTGAGCTCGCGAGCCGACCGCAAGGCAGAGACGAAAGATCACCGTGATATTTAATAATAGAACTCTCCTGACTGACGGGGATATAGAGGCACCGATCGCTCTCTGCTCGGCGACTATACTTCGCCGGGGAAATTCGCGAACACGAACTTTTGCGAACTCGCGACTGCCGTGACGAGACCGGATTCCTCCGTCGATCGGCTGTGGGAACGCAACAATCACACGGTTTATCAACGTCTGCACCACCCTACTGATATCGACAAGTTTGTCACATTTGTTCCAGGTTTGTTCCGGTTTTACTGATTCCAAAAAGGTGACCAGTCGTTTGTGTCCTCCAGCAAGGAAGACATTTTCTAAGCAACATAACGCTTCCGGTCTCGTTGGGTTACTGAATATGGGCAAGTTTTGAATCGAAATGAATTAAAGTAATTCACGAACTGACATCTCAGTTAGTTAGGAAATACAAGAAGGAATCGCTATATCGCCTTCCTACCCAATTTTCCCGTAAATGGATAAGTACTGTTTAAGAATGTTTCTGAAGAAGACCCGGTAATTTTCAAACTCGCAGGAAATTAATTAAGAATGTACCCGGCTCAGTATCGCCACCCGAAGCCCCGAAAATTTCGAAGGGCCGAAAGATCGGAATTGTCTCGCATTAAAAAATATAAAAAGTGGCTCTAGAGCTTCGCAGTGATAATCGCAGCGTTGTTGTCGTTCGGAGTCTTTGTAATCGTTATCATTGCGCAACGGAGACCGAGGACGAGCCTAATCGGCGCGCGTTGGAGAACGTCGTGCTCCCGCGCCGCCAACGCCTCGAGATTTCCTCGAGGAGAGACAGACAGAATATCATCGTGTCACCATAACGCCACTCGGAAAAACTGCCTTTGTTTCGATATACGCACGCGTCGGTGTTGACGAGAGCCGACGCGGTTTTCGACGTGGATAGGCAGCGTTCTGACAGCGATTTTGACGGCGACGCGACCGGTGCGGTGTGTCTTTACCGTTCCGACAAGCGTGTTGGCTCGGCGAACCGTTTATCGAACCAATTGGCCCGAGTGTGTGCTCTAGGAAATTTTCACCGAGAGAGCACATCCACGTTCAGAATCGTTTGGACACTCGTGTAGCACGGCCTCTAATCTGACCGTTTTTATCGCTGTTCGACACGAGCACGTCGGCACCGTTCAAAGGAACCTTTTAATTGATACGCTCGAGTGACTCGTGGAGAGATGCCTCATCCTTTCCTCGAAATTTTTGCTGTGAAAATCAACTTTGGAACGTACTATTGTGGATTTCAGATTGTTTAATGTTCCGAAGGAAACCACCCCCCCTCGTATCGAATTGTATATGGAATTGAGAGAGGGAATTTTTAGAATGCACGAAATAATGTGTAATCAAACAGTTCTGAAAAATGTAACTCTTAAAGCAGTTCTAAAATATTTTTATATGCCACGATAATTTATTTTATTTAATTTTATTAAAAAATTGTATTAAATAAACTTTTAGAATGAGTTTTGATTTCTATCGTGAAGATACGATTTACTGCATTGAATATCATTTTAACTAAAGTCACCCTTTATGCTTGATTTTATTTGAAAATCAAAATTGGTTCTGCAATGAAAATGGTATTGGTAAATGTGCCAGTTAAGAGCATAAAATATACTCGAATGTACAGTATAGTGATTCTCATCTGACAATAATTATTTGCAGTTTTATTCTCGGACATTTCCGTACAAAAAAAAAGATAATGAAGTACTCGTGTTTTACTTCGATGTTCGATAGAAACGAGGTGAAAGTTTTCAGCGAAACAACCGCGTGTTTTTTGGAGTATACTCAAGTGTCCGAACACTTATGGTCGTTCTATCTGCGAAACCAGAGCACCTAGCAGAGGACTTCTTCGTGCTCGATAAGAGCAGCCGCGAAGCGACACTGACTCATCGATAAATAATACCGGCCGATATTCGAATGTTACATCACAGGCGCGGCGGTAATTGATAACGACGCAGATAAAGAGAATCATTGTCTTAGCGCGCGCGTGCGGCGCGAAAAAAAAGGAAGCAGAGCCGAGGGAAAATATATATATATATCGGCCCGACCCACATTCCTGTGTGTCGCGATAATAAAGAGGCGGGAAGCTGCGGGTTACGCGATCTTCGATGGGTTTTCCGCTCGATCATCGACGCGTCATTAGGCGACGATGCTCCACGTCAATTAACAGGGGGAGACTGCGACTAACCAGCAAACGTCACAGTGTTTTTGACAATCTTTTCCCGAACAATCGCTCGGAAATGAATTTTTCCGAATTTAATAGGACCTCTTTTTCTACAGGAATAATATTAATTTTCCGGCAATTGTCCTACCTATCATCCTACCTATTAAATCTATTATACTAAGAAAGCAAACAGTAATTTAAGTAAAACAAACTTTATATTGAGTAAAGATGCACTGTACAATGATCTGAAATGAAATAATTAGATTATATTACTTGTCGGTTCACTATTGTCGCAGAAAGCTCCATTAAAAAATTTGAAACAAACGCAAAAATGGTTATTAGACAACGTGTTAAATAATAGTGAAAATATGACTGAGTTACATGTTTGGAATTTCAGAAATTGGATGTAATGTCTTAACGTAGTGAATACGTTGATAGTCGTCAGCAACGGATTGAAAATCATGATCTCCGACTAATTCTTTGGCGCAGGAACGTGCGAGCGTAGAGGTCGATTATAGGAAGTCGATGCTCGATTCCTCGGGAATGGCCTCGGTGAACCCTGGCTGGCATTCCTCGTCTTTTTTCGCGGGGACACCGATTTGTATCCCGGATTTACGGCCCGCGGACCCGAGCTAAGATGACTCGGACCGTTTGGTCGCTGTTTGCGCGAACTCCGAGGCGTGCCGTGCGCTGGGGGTTCCGCTATTCGAGTGATAGAAAGTCCGGACCCGTGCAACCGAGGAGAGATAAAACACCTGGGAACAATCTACTGAAACGACAGGATTCCTTCGACTACTTGCCTCGGATCTGCTCGAATTCAGTGGAGTAACAGGTGACGGAAATGTGCCTAAAATTTTCGGAATGGGTACGCTCGGAGACTGTGTTGGACGGTGCTCTAAATAATTACAGCTTCAATTTAATTTGTTGGGAGTATAGGTGCTTTTTTTCAATAAAAATTACAGGGCTGAATTTGTTCTGAGGGAAGTATTTTTGTCATTTGAAACAACTTTGATACGTCAACTAAAATATCTCATACTGCCTCCACATCTAACAAAATGGAGGCTTCAAAAAAGCCCTGTGATAAATCCTAATATTCCCGACAGCCCAGGAAGAGCAGGATAGAGGGCCCTAGGAAACCTTTCATGAAATTTTCAGCATGTACACAACTTGCACAAATCAGCAAAACACATTTTTAATATTTTCGTTGTGACAAGGAACTTCTACTGTTTGTTTCGTAATTCAGCATAACTGGCAGTAAAACTGAAGTCTGGTCCACTTATAAAAATGTAATTCATAAATTATGAGTAGACTGCGGATCTTTATGCAAAATGGAAACTTTCTACCTGAATTGCAACATGCTGGGGTGAAATAAATATTTAATTTCTTGTTGAATTAATAGGTTAAAACTACTGTAGTAGTATATTGAAATCTTTCTAATTTTTTTACTGTCAGAAATTAGACTAATTATGAGACTGTCTGTATAAAAATGGCGAATCTTCTCGAGAAATTAAATTCCTATCGAACAGTCCATTCGAGTCTCCTTATTAACCGAATAAGTGAGCCACCAGGACCGGTGATAGAGGGAGCAGTATACTCTTGAGGCAGGTGTCTAATTCGGTGTGATTCAGGAAAAGTTTGGTAAAAATCGAGGTGACGGTCCCGAAGCGTCCCATCGTCCGTCAGTCGCGGGACAATTAGTCTGTGGTGTCTTACGGATTCGCGAGCAGAGACCAGACCAGGCCACAAGCTATACAGAAGAAGAGTTGGTGTCTCGGACGTTCGGTCGGACTCGGTGGGAGTTTAAATCGGGAATGGCGGGCCAGGAGGCCGTCATGCGGGAGGCGCGATGGTATTTTTATCGGGCTAAATATAGGTAAACCTCCTATACGGAACGCCATAGCGGCGCGGAGGAGCCGCAAACAGCGAGAGCGAGAGAGAGAGAAGGGAGAGAGGGTCGAGCTCCCGTAACTACTCGTTAACCACGTACCCCGGGGTGTCCCGCGACCGCAAAAGAGCTTCCGCGAGAAAAAAGAGCCGACAGCTCGGGGGCTTGATTAATTTTTAATCGAGGGACACGCGCGCAACCTGACTTCTCGCTCTCTATCTCGCTCTCTTTCTCTCCTTTAGTCTCTCGTGTCGTGAATCGCGCCAGCTCTTTCACACTGTCTGCGTTAGGTGCGAAGCTGAGTGGATTTCCCTGAACATGGAGATCGCGTTTGCTCGTTTTTCTATCGCGATACCAGGGATTTCGTGCAGCCTATGACTTGCTAACTGTTTCGTGTTAGATTCAGATCGGGTTTGAAAATGGAGGATGCTGAAGACACAGCCGCCAGAATTGCTGATAGCTTCAGTTGTCGAAAGAAGTATGAAGTCTGTGGAAACGTCTAGCCTCCTTCGTTGGGAGGATGAAGACACGATTGTGGGGGAACAGAGGCTCTGAATCAGAAGCTAGACATTTTTGGCTGGCCCTCGTTCAGTCTCCAAGCTCTGACTCACTGTTTTTTAACGTTCACCGGCCATGACAGGGGAGACACGAGGCTACACTTGGGGAAGCTGTTGGTCCCAAGAATTGTTGGTCAACAGATTAAATCACGAAGTCGATAGATTATTAGTAGACTGCGGATTTTAGCTGCAATTTAAAACGGGAGATAGATTGAAAGAGTTTAAGAGCTTCAACGTATCAGCCCCAGCTTACCTAAACTATTAAACGCGGAAAGAAATTCCTGCTTGGCTCTTGTTCATTGCAATCAAGATATCTGTTCAAGGATCAATCATTGTTTAAGGATCTCGCTCACGGGATTCGTCTGCAAATGGTTAAATCAAGAAAACATGGCTACTCATGTTACAATCTCAGCAATGAATGCATTTCTGTGCACAAAATGAACCTCTTGCACTGTCTGAGACGTTCGAAGACAATTTGCAACCATTGGTTCCTCAGGCTGCCGGACACAGCGGCGATTTTTGGAAATGAGGGTGGAAGCCGTGAACGGTCCCCGGCATCGTGTAAACGCACCACCATACCACCATGGGGTGGTGTCCCGCGACCGCAGAAGAGCCTCGATAAAGGGTGGACGTGTAATTCGAGTGTCGCGTCGCGCGGCCACGTGGCTCCGGGAGCCACGCACCCAAACTGAAACTGCAATTTTTTTTGTCTCTCTATTCCTGCACCCCCGTGTTCACCTACGCCACCCTCCGGTGGCCGCCTCTCCTCGTGTTCCGTCCGTCCGCGTTGTTTTTCAACGTTTCGCGAGAGAGCTTTTTATTTCTCGCCTGGTCGCGACGATATTGACACGCGTGTCGACGTTCAAAAAATTGATCGACGCACCCCCCGGTACGTGTTCCGTGACGATGATTGGCGGCGGACCGTCGGACGCTTATTTTCAATATGGAGGAACTGCTCCGTGGAGCTTCACCCTTGCAATCATCGTCGGAATCAACCCCATGACTTCCTCCTAATGTGCAGTCGAACGAATCGGCGACGTCAGCCGAAGAATTTTATTTTGTAAGAAATTGTAGCAGTAAGCATAAGCTACCTGCTTCCTCTAATCATCTGAATAAGTTGCTGATGATAAATTGAGACCTCTGATTTTCATTGTTTTAAACTGGCCCAACTCGTTTTTATGCTCTGATGAGAATATTGAGTAGATGAATTTTACAACAGTGAAAGAATTAAAGGAATTCAAGGACAATGTAAAAATTGTCGTAATTGTACGAAGCAGTAAACATAAGCTCCCTCCTTCCTCTAATCATCTTAATAAGTTGCTGATGATAAATTGAGACCTCTGCTTTTCATTGTTTTAAACTGGCCCAACTCGCTTTCATGCTGTTATGAGAATGAGTAAATGAATTTTACAACAGTGAAAGAACTAAAAGAATTCTGGGACAATATAAAAATGGTCGTAATTGTAAGAAGCAGTAAGCATAAGCTCCCTGCTTCCTCTAATCATCTTAATAAGTTGCTGATGATAAATTGAGACCCCTGATTTTCATTGTTTTGAACTGGCCCAACTCTTTTTGATGCTTTGGTGAGAATATTGTGTAGATGAATTTTACAATAGTGAAAGAATTAAAAGAACTCAAGGACAATATAAAAATTGTCGTAATTGTACGAATCAGTAAGCATAAGCTCCCTCCTTTGTTTAATAATCTTAGTAAGTTGCTTCTTTATGCATTTACGAGAACGGTGAATTTTACAACAACAAAAGAATTATTAGAATTAAGAACAATGTACAGGATGTCCCAAAAATGTTGTATGTCCTTGAGAAAGATGACACCCAAGGTAATTCGAAGTAACTCTTTCTGCCGATAAAATCGCCGGTAGCAACAGTTGATAATCCCATCACGGAATCAGCTAATAACGAAGGTGGGCGTGATTCTACTGATGGGGGTAAGAAAACCACACGCAGAAAATAAAAGCCTCTGTTGACGAGCTGGGTGGCCAGGTGTTTTCTGCGAAGTGACAGCGTTGTCGTGTCGCGGCGACCCCGGTTAATCGGCTGACAAAAGGTTATGTCACTACGCGTTTACATGCATGCACGCTTGCAGCACGCATACGCGCGTGGCTTCCCGGTTACGTGCCTGCTTTTGCTTTCACGTTTCCCCTACCGGGAACAGCGTTCTCTCTTTCTTTATCTGTCTCCCTTACACGCCGATTTTTCTCTGATTACGAATCTCACCGACGATCGACAACACCCGGAGTACAATAACGAAAACAAATTACGACGCAGTGAACGCGACCGCGATGCGGCCGACGATGTTCAATTAATCGACTGACGTTTTTAATCACAATTAAATCCGATTGCGCTCGAACGAGACGCGAATTCGAAAGGGTAAAATCGAAGAACTTATCCTTGGTGAATCCAAGCGGTTCACATATTCAACGAATAGGCCATTTTAATAAAATATCAATTGGTTAAATATCATTTCTTAGTATTATTCCTTCGGCTTTAAAGTTTGCTCTGAAAATTACATTTTTAAACAGTGAAATATTCCTAATTAGATTTAATGATTATATAAATTAATTATATTTGATTAGAATATTGTATTTTTCCTATTAAAATTGATTAACAATATAAAAAATTGACCACTCCTAAAATAAATTCGTTATTAATATAAAATTTAACTATATATAACATTTACCTCTACTAAAATCAATTAGGAATTGTTGCTATTGAAGGCTCCATTAAAAAGTAAGCCTTGAACCACGACTCATAGACTTTTAAAAATGATGAAACTAATGCTTTCACTATTTTAGAAATTACACCTGCTCATAAAATCTGCTGTCTATCGATGTAAATCGAGTTGCTTTAAAATAGTTACGAAATACATTCTAAAATGGTTGGAAAAT
The DNA here is from genome assembly GCA_933228785.1 of Lasioglossum pauxillum. NCBI lineage: Eukaryota > Metazoa > Arthropoda > Insecta > Hymenoptera > Halictidae > Lasioglossum > Lasioglossum pauxillum. Next base: position 14,432,833 of record OW121706.1, on the reverse strand, counting down.
GAACGAAAGGCGTCCAATGAAAATTAGACGCAATGGAAGAAAATAATGCACAGACGTAACGATCAGTATCGCTTCTAGCGCAATGATTTGCGGGAACAGCAGGCCGAGGAGGAAAGATGGAAAGTTCGCCTCCCGACAGGCGCAGGCTCCTTTCGCGGTTTAATCCACGGGCCGCTGCAACTTGCCGCGAAACTGCTTGCAACTTTTGTCGAAGTTCTCTACTCCTGTTGCGGCGCAGCCTCGAATTAAGGGCGTAGACGAGGAGGACGTTCACAACTTTCACCGGCCACGTGACCAGGAGCCGACGACGACAACGGCGACGTTCCATTTTCGATATCTCGCGAGCGTAGTCGGAAAAAGTGCAACAGGTCGCGAGAGCTCACCCGCGGGATTCTCTCCCGGGCTCGAACCCTTTGAGACGAACGAGGACTTCTGTTCTTTTTTATTTCGACGACGACGATGAAGACGCGTTCCTACGGGCCGATGGCTCGCGAAACCCGCGGCCTCCTCCACCGAGGAAAGTATCTCCGGCGTTCCAAGTATTATCTTGACTTTCGATCCGCGGCCGCGGCTAACTTTCCAGAGAAACTCTCGCTGAAAAATTCTTTCGACGATTCCGGCGATTTTGCAAAGTTCGGATCGCCGCGGTTGGTCGCGCGAATTTTCTGCGAGAGTGAACAGGAAATTCTTAGAGAAAGATTGAGCAGGATGAGATAGAAAAGTTTCGCTCCCAGATTTTTGGCGGCTCGTTTGATAACAAGCTTAGAGGTGCAGTTAGATCCTCTTTCCAATCTTTTTCAAATTGGAGCACTTAATCAGAGCTGGGGAAAATAGTATTTTAAATAGTAAATAGTAAATAATCCTATTTATTTTAAAGTATGTGTACAACTTTGGAAATAACATATTTTATTTGATGCAGTAATTTTTGAAAATAAAATATGTTATTTGATGCAGTCATTTTTGAAAATAACATAATTTATTTGAGGCAGTAATTTTTTTGAAAATAGTAGTTTATTTGAAAAATATTGAAAATATTTGAATTTTGTCTTTAACTTCAATTTCAATTTTAAGTATTACATATTGCTGAAAATAATGGTTCGAATTCAATACATTTATCTCAAAGTATTATAACAATGCAAAAAGTAAAATATTTTATTTCGTGTTTCTGATTGTTAAACAGAAACATTTTATTTTGGGGATCAAATTGTTGAAATAGAAATATTTTATTTTGAGGTTCAGATCGTTAAAATAGAAATATTTTATTTTCGAAATTGTATATCTTATTTAAAATACTATTTTCTTTAAGCAAAATAAAATCTAAAATATTAAATAGTGTTTGAAATATTTGTTTCGCCAAATAATGCCCACCTCTGCATTTAATTTATTGTCTCAGGGTCTTAGTTTTTCGAGTCGTCTTTGATTTGCTCTCAAATTTTTGGTGATTGATAACGTCACGCGTTTGATAATAAACTTGTAGCTGCAATTAATATTGCAGATAATGGATCCTGTAGGTCATGATCTAACCTCGTTTACGATTTTGCTAACTGTATAGTTGTTTTGAAATTGTACTATTTAATTGAGTTGTTAGATTTCGCCCAACTGCAGATTCGCGCAAGAATCATTTTGCTGCGCATATGAAAATGCAAAGTATTTGTTCAATATTTATGCAAACCGACGAAGGAGGAGCGAGGATTACAAGGAAAAAACTGCATTAATTCGGGTACTATAATTACCACGTTTATCAGAGCCCCTTCGCACAAGTCGCGTCATCGGGCTTCCGGTTGACTCGGCGATACGAGTTATGTGAAAGAGTGATGAACAATGACGATGCTTAGGTTTTTCCTTTCGGGTTAACCCTTCCTTTTATCCTATAGAACAATGTATAAAATCTCCTGCTAACCGAAAAACAAAATAATAAACATCAACTCGAGCTACTGCTTTTCCTATCGTGACGCTTCTACCTGGGTGTCTAGAAGACGTTTAACAAATTTATTATACTTTGTTACTCAGGAGAATTTGTTATTTTTCTAATGAAACTAATAATGTTGCTGAAGAACTTCCAAGGAAGCCTACAGTTTTCTCAATTTTTAATTGAGCCATCGATGGCGGATATAAAAATCAATGAAATTAATAAAATATCAACTGTGCTAAAAATCTAAGTATCGAATAAGCGTCCGTATTGCATATTGAAGCGACTCAAATTGAGTTCACACCTGCCAGGTCCGAAATTTAAAGGTGCGTTTTTTAGCTATCTCGCCAATATTTCTGAGCGTTCCTGCGTGACAAAAAATGCTGAAGACTCAATCTCGTCGAGAGGCTTGCGACCGGTTGTTTTTCGCTGGAAAACGCGCAGAAAAATCACGTGGTCTGCTCGTGAAACCAAATACGGAACTGGGTTAGCGGAGAGCGTGCCTCTCGCCATTCGCCGTTCCCGAGTTCTCCCGAAGATTCCAGCCCCGTTCCTTCTCCGCGACGATTATTCCGGTTACCTGTTCCGCAAGCTGCGGGACAGGGGGGCGACAACAACGAAGACAAAATCGGAGCGGACCGTGGGCGTCGATAGCGCGAGAGGCGCGGCGATCCGCTCCACTTTTCCGTGCAAGAGAAGAGAACCATCCTCGCGGATGGCCGCGATACCAGGTGAAATCGTTGTCGCAGCGAGACAAGCACGAGAAACAAACCGCCTTTTCACATCAGGCGCCGTTTCTGCGCAGCAATGAATCTAGGCTTCGCGGTTTCTACCCCGGAAATCTCTTATGGCTTGCTTGGCGGGTGATGGAAGCAATAAAGATCCTAAGATCTCGGCGACTAGTGTTAAAATTTGGAAGATGCTAATTCATTTGCTTAGTGCACATTCTGCAGTAAAAGTTGCGTTGAAAAATTGTAAACTATAAAGAAAACAAAATTGATCCAATACTATTCCAAAAAAAGATCCAGTATCAAATTGTGAAGGCGCTAATTAATTTGCTTAGTGCACAATGTGCAGGAAAAGTTGCGTTCAAAAATTGTGAACTATAAAAAAAAGCAAAATTGTTCCAATACTATTCCAACAAAAATCCAGTATCAAATTTTTAAGGTGCTAATTAATTTGCATAGTGCACATTGTGGAGGAAAAGTTGCATTAAAAAATTGTAAACTATAAAAGGAAGTAACATTGTTCCAATACTATTCCAACAAAAATCCAGTATCAAATTTTGAAGGAGCTAATTAATTTTCTGAGTGCACATTCTGCAGTAAAAGTTGCGTTAAAAAATTGTAAACTGTAAAAGGAAGTAAAATTGTTCAAATGTTATTCCAAAAAAGATCCAGCATCAAATTGTGTAGGAACTAATTAATTTGCTTAGCGCACATTATGCAGGAAAAGTTGAGTTGAAAATTTGTAAACTATAAAAGGAAGCTAAATTGTTCCAATACTATTCCAAAAAAATCCAGTATCAAATTGTGAAGATGCTGATTAATTTGCTTAGTGCACATTCTGCAGTAAAAGTTGCGTTGAAAAATTCTAAAGGAAGTTGTACTCGGTTGCAATACCTTGCAAATTCATGCAGAACATTTTGCATAAAGATTCGCAGTGAATAAGAATATCTGAAGGGTCGCTTCGAGCCTCGATGGATCGACGTCAGCGGCGAGAAGGATCTATCGCGACGCTGATGAAGGAGTACGTGATCCATCGATGAAATTCAAAGTCCGTGGCTCGAGAAGCATCCTAGCACGAGCCAGCGTTCATTCTCCTTCACGAAGGAGCGGCGTAAAAACGCGGCCTTGCCCGGCACGCGGTACATGCGAACTCGCCCATCCGAGTGCCGGCTGATTCATTCCAAGGCGTTAGAACAGCTTGGACGAGACGAACATCACAGAGGAGAAGAGGGAGGACGAGAGAAAAGAGACAGAGGAAGGACAGAGCAAAAACGCAAGCTAGAGAAGAACAAAGCGGAACGTAGTTTCAGAAATTGAATTGAAATTTTGGGGATGTTCGTTCAGAAACAGGAGGAAGAGGACCTCGAAGGCTAGCAACGATTGTAGTCCTAGTGGCTGTAGAAGCTGCAAAAGGAAAAATAATGGGCTAACACATTCTGGAAGAGAATGTTGAAATTGCAGAAAGATGTGTCTAGCAGATGTGCTCTAAGTGCCGGCAAGAGTCTGTCAAAGAAGCCAGGGCCTATCAATGAATGAAATTTGATGAATGAAAGTTCATCCATGTCAAGGACTGGAAAGAAGTGGAAGAGTAGAGGCGACGAAAAGTGCAGCAAGCTGGGGAAAGAACGTGAGCAACGAAACCATCGCACTGCAAGTCCCTAGAAACAGGGACCGGAAGTAGATCGAAGAGGATAGAGTAGTTCTCTGTTAGACTCGTGTAAATCTAGGTGGAGAAATGGAGTGTCCCGCGTGGGTTCCAAGGGAACAGTGTTTCTGCGAGGCAGCAGGAAGACGCGTTCCTGCTATTGCTACCGCGGCAGGACGACGAACTCGTTCGCACCGGCGCGCGGCGCGGCGTCGTCCTTCGTCGACGAGCCGCGACTGCGCCGTTATAACTGCGGCTTGCGGTCGGAAGCACGTGGGAACCTGTGGGAGAGAAGCCTTTTCCCTCCGTGTGCTGGCCTAAGAGTGGCCTCGACTGTGTGAGGCCGCGTGTATGTGCTTGGGTCTCTCGAGTTTTCCCGGAAAAATGGCCCCTTTCAATGGCCCCGTGCGAAAACCCGACGGAGCTCCAACAATCCCTGTCGATGCTCGTCTCGGAGCAAACTTGTTCCATGATCGGGCCTGTGAGAGCCGGTTTATATCGTTAACATTTTCACCCCGTGGTTTCGGATTTGTTCGGTGGTTGTGCCGATCGGAGCCATTTTAGTTTTAAATGGTACACCCTGTGTTTTGAAGGATTTGTTTATTGGCTGAGCTGATCAGAGCCATTTTTGTTCTAAATTGCACCCCCCATGTTTTAAGAATTCGTTCATTATTGTGCCGATTAGTGCCACTTTCGACTTAAAATTGTTCGCCCTATGTTTTAAGAATTTGTTCATTGATTAAGCTGATTAGAGCCATTTTGGTTCTAAATTGCACCACCTGTATTTTAAGAATTCGTTCATTATTGTGTCGATCAGAACCATTTTAGTTTTAAATGGTACACCCTGTTTTTTGTAGGATTTGTTTATTGACTGAGCTGATTAGAGCCATTTTGGTTCTAAATTGCACCCCCTATGTTTTAAGAATTCGTTCATTATTGTGTCGATCAAAGCCATTTTAGTTTTAAATGGTACACCCTACGTTTTGAAGGATTTGTTTATTGACTGAGCTGATTAGAGCCATTTTTGTTCTAAATTGCACCCCCTATGTTTTAAGAATTCGTTTATTATTGTGCTGATTAGAGCCATTTTCGACTTAAACTTATTTGCCCTACGTTTGAAGAATTTGTTCATTGATTGACCCGATTAGAGTTATTTTAGTCCTAAATTGCACCGCCTTTGTTTTAAGGATTTGTTCACTGATTGTACTGATCAGAGCCAGTTTAGGGCTCGTTTAATAATTCTAATGATCATAGCCATTTTATTGTCAGCATTCTCACCCTGCATTTCAGACGGTCCTATGATTTTTTTTCGGGCCGATTGATTCGAAATAGATTTTGTAAATGTTCGAGGAATATTGACGGACCTGAATGAACGAAGAATGTTTTGGGTCGACTTAGAGCCATCGCTAGTTGTAGCCAGCCGTGAGATGACGTTGTGTGCGCAACGTCCCGTGGGAATCCATACCCGGCCACACCAAGTGCGACACACAAAGGCGATCCTCCCGCCTGCTTTGGGGCTGCCCTACGAATCCCTTCCGTGTTTTTCCACCCCAGACCAGCCTGTTCCTGATTCTACTAGGAATCGGAGAAATCCCGGCCCGTTAGTCGACATATGGCGTCCACGGGAACGTTGCGCGACTCGGGGTGGCGCTGGACCTCTCCCCGTTTCGAATGGCTAACCGAGGAGAGGGCGGACTTTTTGAAGTCTTTACAGAAAAATGGCCACCGTCTAGCTATACGATTCTGGACCTAGGTTATCAAGAAGAAATTAATGATTTCGCTGAGGAAAGATCCCGGATATCAACAACCAAGTGACCAAAGAAGAAGGGCAGCAGGCCGCGAGACGCTAATCGAGATCGATGAATCAAGCCGGGATAATCCTCCGGAGGCTTTCGTTGGGCCACATCGTCACGGCTAAAAAATCATCGTGGAATGAAGACATGGAGATCCCTTCGGCTGTTCCGCCGTGACCTCGAGCGCGTTAGCAGGATTAGTCCCCCGGTAGGTGATCGCAGCGAGAGACGCAATCGGGGCCCTGAGGCCTCCGGGCCCGCGTGGACCACTCGAAACTGGTTCCTAAAATGGTCCAGGAGCGTTCCACGCGTGCGCGCGCGCGAGAGAGAGAGACCGTACAGTCCGAGACAAAACGTCTCGCGGAAGGGGGGGCCACACCATGTGACTACGGTAGCGTGTCCGCGTTGCTCGTGATCATTCCGCGGATAAAAGGGGGGCCGAATAAATCTGGATTAAGCCGCGAATGACGTGCCCTTGCTTACGAGGGTTCCGGGGTCTTTTGGAGGCACGTGGAACCACGTAACCGAGTTATTCCGCCCTTTCACGGGACACCGTGGATCCAGATTTTGAACATGATCATGTTTTTTTTTTTTGTGAACTCTGCGGAACCCTGTTTGTTGATCTTGGCACCCCTGATACAGAACATTATCGTAAGTGGATCGAGACTTTTCAGCTTCTACAGGACTCCTCGGTTAAATGTACATCGGGAACCAACTGATACATTCTCGTGACCTGGAGATCCTCATCTCCTTTCTTTGCATTGCATGTATTCATTATTCAAGAAAGTGAATTGTAGGAAAAAAGTGGGGATGACTATAGTCTGACGACCGACACAGGCAGTGAAGAATCTTCAACTCTGTCGAACTCGTGATTTACACGATAGTGTAGATTTGACCGAGGTGTACGGTGATTCTCCGCGATCATTTCCAAAGATAAAGACTGATTTTTGTCGAGTGTCCCACGCTTATGCAAACCAGCCACGAACAAATTCGTCCGTTTGTGCGAAAACATGGTTTAATTGCACATTTAGAGCTGTCCGACGCAATTTTCGTGTGATTCGGAGCGTGACCGATCGTTCGAGGCGGCAAATAAATTTTCCTTTAACCGTGCGCCACCTCTCAAATCAGCTACAAAGGTCTATATTTGTGCAGACGGCTTTTATTTACGCTCGGCGTATGCAAATGCGAACGAAATCGAAACTCCGGTCAACGGGGAACCGGATTTTCACTTTACTCTTTTAGCCTGATAGATCCTCGGGTTCGATTCCGGTTCCTCCGAGGTAGTCTAGAAGACCGTGAATTTACGGACGCGTCGCGTCGCCTCGGCCCAGCGAGAGTTGACCGCGAGAAATCTGCCGAGAGAAGATCGTCGCGCGTTAATTCTGGACGAGGATCGACCATTACTCGTCGGTCTCGCGATTACATTAGCGAGAAATCGAACGTTCTCGACGCCGACCTTCCGATGACGCAATCTTCGAGTGTCGAACTTCGACGAGGGAATGATCGAGACGGTTACCTGATTTGGAAGATGTCGATCTTTGCGAAGAATCAAATTGAGAAACGATCGAACATTTTTACAGTTTCGTTTCTTCCTTCTTTGTAATTTTCTTTTTTGAAAAAGTACGGACACAGACGATTTCGTTTGGAAGTTCAGTAGTTATTGTGAACCGAAGCGAGCAAGATTGCAAGACTGCCGGAAGGTTAACACAATTTGTTGTAAACAGAGTTGAAGAAAATTTGTCGCGGGAATATAAATGCGCAGTTTTGCAATTGTAAAAAGCGGGAGAGGACAAAGGAGAGGAGGGGAAGAATTCAGAGAACGCAAGGACGACTTTTCGAAGTTTCCTACGGACCGAAGGGCTCATTCGAGAACTGCTTGACGACGAGCCACGCGACGTACCTTTCAAGGTGAGCGGGATTCGTCTTTCGAAAAAAAAAACCTCGAGGTATAAAGTGGAGGTGCTCTCCCTCCCCCTTGCCCTCTCCCACTCGTTCTCCTGCATATTCCGAGAGTAGTTGGCATGCGCGTACGAACCTACGCGCGACGCGGGAAAATTCTGCTGCTATGGAAACCCCCTTTTTTTCCTGATTACGTTAAAGAATGACTAAATCGTTACATATTCATAATCAATCGAATACTAGACCAATTACAATAACTTCCCTATAAAATCGGGAAGTTAAAAAACTCAGAACTGATTACTCATTTTCATACTTGCTCGAACAGCATTGTTTATTAAAATTACAGGATTATCAATTCTTAATTTAAGTATACCCCATTTGATTCGATAATCTTTCGCCATGTTTCGGGCAACTTTTCAATTTCGGAATTGGGAAAGACAATAAAAGCAGAAAGCAAAATAAAAATTGTTCTGGAGAATTGCAGTACACAAAAACGAAATAGCAAATGATGCCTGTTTCAAATCGCATTCAGCCATTGTCGACTCGAAAACCTACAAGCAACCCCGAAAAATATCAGCTCAACAAGGCTCCCGAGAACCTGAAGAAAGATCGAACGTTTTCTGATCATCTGTTGGTAGCCCGTCTGAAAGATCGAGGATCGAGGGACTGCATCTTTCCCTCCAGATCCTCTTCGCCAGAAGCAGCAGCGAATTTCCGAAAAGAAGCCGGAAGAGCCAGGGGGAGGGGGTTCGACCATAACCTTCCTCATGGTGTAGTCCGGATAAGTTGTTGGCGAGAGGGAGCGTCGTCGGTGGACGCGCAGTCTGAATCCGGCTGGCAAAAACGCCGATGGCGGGTCTTTGGGCCCTTTGCTGAGGAGAGGGGGTCCGACGAAACACCGTGAGAAGAGGGGGTTAGGCTGTGGGGTCCGGTGGGGCCCGGGGGAACTGGTCGGACGACATTTCCCGCGTCTCGCGAGGTGCCGCGAGCCCGGCCGGGACGGTTTGGGCCCGAGCTGTCGAAATTGTGGGCCAGACTGGGTCCTTCCCCGATCTTCGTGTAATCAGTCTATCGAACTGGTGCGGCTCAGATTTAGCATGAAACAGTGAAACAGCTCTCTCTTATCTGCTAGATGAGTTTAAGGGGCCCGAAGTTCTAAGTGGGGGCACGTGGACTTGAATTAGTGGGGACCAATCGACTAGGATCGAAGAGAAGCGTCGGGGAAGAATAGGTTTGGGCAGACTCGCGAGTTTGGAGAATCCTCGGGCCCCCTTCGGGCCTGAAGCGGCCGGAGATTCGATCGACTTCCACGTTCGAAAGTTCGACGCGTCGTGGCCTGGCGCGCTAAGATTCCCTCGCGCGGCGGCTGGGGGCGAGGTGGCGGGCTAGAAGCACGTCGAACACAGGCGGGAAGCGGGGGTACTAGAGGGGACCGAGGGGGTGAGGAGTCGGAGAGATATCCAAGAGGAAGGAGCCAGCTAGAGGTAAGACTCTCGAGCGGCCGGAGGTTGTGGGGCGGGGGAGGGGAGACGGGCGAGTTGGAGGCGGCGGAGGAGAGATGTAGAGGGGGAGAACGCGGTGGGAGGGGGAAGAGGGGAGGAGGAGGATTCGAGGAGGCGGCCTTGAGAACGCGGAGAGAGCAGAACGCGAGGCAAAGAAGAAGAGTACGCCGACGACGGCGACGACGACGACGACGACGACGACGACGACGAAGAGGATGAAGCCGAGCAGAAGCGAGGGAGAGGAGAGGAGAGAGGAGAGACCAGCCTGAGCCAACTCCAACGCCAACGAACTGCTTCACTGACAAATCACTCGCGGTTCTCATCCCCGGCTTCGATTCTTTATCCGTGAATTAATGAACCGAGGACACGTAGGAGCGCCGGCTCGACGGAGGCGCGGCTTTCTACGCGAGCGCCGGCGTTCTACCAGCCGGTAGATTGATAGAGAGAGAGTGGCCTGCCTTGTATACCGGCGAGAGGATCCTCGGAGGATCCAAAAATCCCACGGCGCGGTGACTATAACTACAGACCGCTGCGAGACCGCTGCTGTGCTTCCGACCAGCGGATTTCACGCGCGTACTCTGCACGCGACGCAACTTGCCGCATTATGCAACCCGGATGATGTAAGAATCGCGACGCGAACCTGCTCGCGACGCGACGCAACGACAGCGAGTCCTTTCGGACGCGAATCGCGTTACACAGAAACTACCGTTCGGCTCGCGACCAAGTTCCGCGTGGATCTTCGACGATGAATAGAAGCTGGAGAGCATAGCCGACCGCCTCCAGCTGCTATTTCCAGGTTCGAAAGGTTCGCCGAAACAATCCAGCGGAGGCTAGATTTAGAGCAATCGTATTTGGAGCACGGCCTTGTTACGCCGATCAGACTGAAACGAAACTGCCAGATTTCTCCGGAACCAGATCCAGCAACCCGCGAGACACAAAGCGAATTCGGATTCCGTAAACGCGCTAGTTAGAAGCCAGTCTGAAGGATCCTACGGTGAAGTCTGAGAATCGGTAGGCGACGGAAGTCCGCGACGTTGTTAACCGATTTTTATAATCGCAAAGGGATCGCGGAACGCGCGCCTCTCGTCGCACAATTGCAGAACACCGTTTTATGTAACGAATAGGAAATATTTCAAAGAATATATTTCCTCCGATTACCCGACTCTTAATGAACCGCTATTTGCCGGGAACGACTACGTAACTTGTAATTGGTTACTGGATCCAATGCCAGGGTTTCAAGCAGCTTCGCGAACTTCATTTTTATAATTCGCGGATACGTAAGTTCGTTGTTGTTGCTCCGTGGGAATTTCGAAAGATCCGAGATTCCCGAAGGTTTCGGGATCGGTCGCGCAACGATTCAACGACTGCGACACTCCCGAGGCCCGCGAAGGATCCAAGGCTGCCAATCCGAACAAAGAATGACACACTTTCAGGATTCCCCAGTGAAAAAGACCACCCGTCGCCGGAATGAGAACCGCTGACCCGTGAGAGAGTGTGCGCGACGCAGGTAGGTCGGTTGAACCCACGGCTCTCTACGGAATATACAGACACTTGGCGAGATTCGCGAGGTCACGTGCTGCATTTGGACAGGCAGCGCTAATTTCATTATTTATAGCCGCAAGCTTCACGATTCGACGATCGGCCATTATTCCCGCTCGTCCAACGACACCGGCAGCAAATGCTGTCTACCCATCCTCCGAAAAATCAGCACCGAACTCTGAGTTCTGCCAACCCTGTGCCACCCTCCATCTCTTCCTATTCATCATTTAGCTTTAGATATTGTTCACACCTGCTGCGATCAACTGAAGGTTCAACAACATCATTTTTCTGCTGAATAACTTTTTTAACACTCTGACGATGGACCCTTTTCGCACGTTTACGATTGAGATTCTTAAGACCATTCTCACAGCTTTATTATCAATTTTTTGAAACACATTTTTAAGGTATTTCTTGTAGATACATTAGTCTTTCCATCATTCTTAATGTAGCAGCTATTCATTCAAGTGAATCATCAGAAATTGACTAATTAAATTACGATTTTAATACTCTGGGTCAAGCATTTTGAGCACAAGCATTTTAATTAACAGGTGGCCATTTATGAAGCTACATATGTGTTTAACCCCTTGCATTTCAATTTATTTTATGGTCACAGTCGCTAGGATTTCTTTGTCATCCATTATTTCCTAGAAGACGAAAGTTCGTGTTCATTATATGCCTACGTATTCTTTGATGAACATAGTACATCGACAACAAAATATAAAATTTTATTTCGGAAATTACTATCAAATATATTTAGGAGTGGCTGTTCGAAGTCCTCGCCACGAGTCTAACGCAAAGGTGCAATAAAAATTACATACATGTATTTTCACTGAAGCTTTCGAAGAACTCTATCGTACAAGACTGGTCGAGTCACTTTGTAAACAAATAGAGATAAGTTGGAAGATCGCAGATAGTCACATCTGCTTTCGATTGTGTAATGCACCTCATACGATGCTAGATTGTAACCTACAATACTAGCTTTAATAAACAAAGTTGATATAATTCGTACATATATTCCAGAGTAGCTTCCGATGGTCGGCTTCGAACAGGAATACGATCGAAACAGTTGTTGCGAGAAGATCTAAACTAACAATAAATGGTATTTCTCAAGGACGCCAATTAAATTTTATGGATTCAGGCTTTCTTTGACGAACTTTGCCCATATTTTCAGACAAATTGACTACGGTGGCGGCCTAGAACAGCGGAGATCGTATTCGAGCGACGCTGGGATTCGATGAGCGGCATCGGCTGAAATAGACCGGACCGCGGTCAAAAATAAAATCCGCTCGAATCCACGAGGAAGCAACAGCTAGGCGCTCGAGATCATCCTGAACGTTCGATAGCGAGCCTTCGATTTCGATAGTCTCGGCGATCTATCTCCTATGGTCAATATCCTCAGCACAGCTAGTGTACAAAATCTTTAAGGAGTCCCTTGATCGTCGGATCTCTTGCCCTTGATCTACAAGAATATCTTTGTCACGTATAACTGGACCGCGAATCGCTGTGCAAAATAAATTTTTTCAAGTCAATTAAGAAATAAATGTTCTAATGTCTTCACAGCTTCCTGTTTCAGCCATTCATTTTTATCATAAATAAAGTCCCCAGGCTACACGTAATCTTCTGGCCATATGAAATCATATTTACTCGCACCGTACTTGAATTTTTACAAATTTATTATAGCCAATGTATATAAATATATTTTTCTGACGAAGCCGTAATCAATATGCACTTCATGACAGTGTCATAATTTAGCAGAAGCCTACTAGACCGAAACTGTACGATCGGAAACGAAATTTCGCGCGATTAGGTGGTTGATCATTCTCGCAGTAGTTCCTTCCGTCTTTTCCAATTACTTTCGAAGCCGGCTTTGGTCCTGCAGATAAACCTAATCCCAGGCCAGGTATACTTATCGAACGGACCCGTGAAGAGGGACGGGAGTAGACGACAAGGCGACAATGCGAGGGCCTGAGTCAGGGTTCGAATGCAGGTGTACGGCTAGACAGGTGCAATTTGGCGAGCCCGTTCGGCTAGTCTAGTCCCTGATCCTCTAATTTAGCCAAACGATGTTCGCGAGAAACGTGCTCTGTCGAGGCTGGAATCGATTATCGAGAAGATAACAATTTCATAGGCCGATAAACCACGCTAACTCACTGTCTCCGCGAAAACCGGCACGGATCCGCGGATAATTGGCTCGATTCTCTACGTTCTTCACGAGTAGAGAGCCGCGCGATCCTAATTGAAAGCGGATTCCCCTGTCGCGCCGCTCGAAAACCTGCAGACACCGCGGCGTGTCCGACGTGTTAACAACTGGTTCCGACGATAAGAATCTACGCCAGCACGATAAACCGGCCGTCTGATAGCTCGGAGGATCGAACACCCTGCTGAAACGGCGAACGCTGATTCCACGGGATCGATCATGCACCCGGAAAGGTCGATCTCTGGCGACCCTGGCCCTAGAGCGGTCGAAACACTCGCATAAATCAGAACAGAAGGAAGTAGGATGCTTAAAATAACCAGAATAATAGACATTATCTTTCCAGTTTTAATTTCTTTAATTACTTTATAATTTGGCAGTGAACGTGTTAATGAATGCATGAAATAGTGATCATGATTGCGTCAGGAAAAAACCGTACGCTAAAACCAGCGGTCTATCGTTGCCTTAGTCAATAGAATAAATTTTAGGAGAGCAATCTTGAGGATCTGGGTTAGATCTTTGGCGACCCAGCCCTAGAGTGGTCGAAACACTCGCATGAATTTTGATCAGAACAGAAGGAAGTAGAGTCTTGAAATAACCAGAATAATAAATATTATCTTTCCAGTTTTGATTTCGTTAATTACTTTGCTGGGGCTGGTAATTTGGCAGTGAACTTGTTAATGGCTGCATAAAATAGTGATCATGATTACGTCAGGATAAAAGCGAGCGCTAAAAGCAGCGGTCTATTGCTGTCTTGGTCAATAGAATAAATTTTAGGAGAGCAGTCTCGAGGATCTATCCATAGTCGATCGCAATCTCGTTCCACTGAAGAGATCCTCAGACGATCGAGGGATAGGGGCTCGATCCTGGATCCGCGGGCAGCGTCGCGGTTCAGGTAAATCGGTGGATGACGAGGGGGAAACATTGTGGAAAGAGGAAAGGCTCATTTCGTCGGTGCGGAGCCGAGCGGTGCGGAGCGGAATGGAAGCGGAGAGGCACGCGAGGAGGAGATACCGGGTCGGAGAGCGCATAAAGCCGTGTGCAGGCAGCGTATCAAGCCGTATCGCTGGTCGGTTCCAGTTTCACGTGAAACTGTTCAAGCAGCCGGGCAGGTTCAAGGCGAGCCTGAAAACTGGAATGCACGTGCGTGCACACGGAACAACACCCTAGCAGCCAGTGAATCTTGCCGCCGCATCTTGATGAAGTGGAATTAGATAGTCGTGCCTCTTTAGATACACTATTCGCGCTATCCGCTCTGTTTAGACTGTAAACATTAGTGCCGTCTGATAAGTCTTACCATGAGCCATCCCACTCAAGACCGATCTCATTTCTCAAGTATCCTTTATTAGCCTCACATTTTCAGGAACGAAATACTCGTCGCGTACCTTGCAATTGTTTTCGGTTGATCTTTTATTTTATATTTGATTCATTCGTCGGGGCGCGATTCCTTCGCTGGAATTAGGGGTGAGTCTCACAGGGGGGCAGTCCGAATTATTTTATGCGCATACGATGTAAATGGAATGATTAAATTTCCAATTTTTTCACAGAAATTAGGGGTGAGAGTGCAGTCCGAATTATTTGATGCACATACGATGTAAACAGAATTATTAAATCTCCAATTTTTTCGTAGAAATTAGGGGTGAGAGTGCAGTCCGAATTATTTTAAACGCGTACAATATAAGTACAATCGTTAATTTTCAATTTTTTTCACAGTAATTAGGGGTGAGAGTATGACAGGAGCAATTCGAATTATTTTAGGCACACACAACATAAGCAGAATTGTTAAACCGCCAATTTTCTTAGCAGAACTTAGGGGTGAAGTATAATAGGGGCAGTCCGAATTGTTTTATACGCATACAACATAAGCAGAATTGTTAAATTGTCGATTTTGTTGCAGGAATCAGGGGTGAGAGTCGGAAGAGGAAATCTGAATTATTTGATGCAGATACAACATAAACTGAATTGTGAAACTGACGATTTTTTTCAAAGAAATTAGGGGTGAGAGTATAACCGGGCGGTAATCCGAATTATTTTACATTTCCCATTTTTTTGTGAGAGTCAGCCAGGGGGTGATTGTGAGTGATCGTATGTACATACGATATAAGCAGAATTGTTAAACCGCCGATTTTTATGCATTCACAGGACACAAAAATTTGGGGAGGCTTGTAAATTACGAAGTTTCATGAATTTTCATGTCGGTTTTATTTTACTGGATGGCCAGGAAAATCAAATTTTACTCGATCCTGGCGGTTTGAAATTTTTCGATAAAAAAAACGGGAAATTCGCGCTTTCCACGCAAATGTATCTATTTGAGCATATTCCGAAAATACAAGAAGAGTGAATGATGATAAGGCCCGCTATTTTTTAATCAGTCGTTCTTATTTACTTTATAGTTGCACGTGACTTGTTGAACGTACCGGTCTATAGTGGAAGAGGGACATGTTGAAATGATGTAACTTGTGGGATGACTCAATATTATATATAGGGATCATATTGTAGGCTCCGGACACCTCGATGCTCTTATTGCGTGCAAAGTAAACAGCTGGCCAATTGAATTTACGCGGACGTTCTACGCCTATGGTTAATATCGAGAGAACTGGGTCCTAGAAGGTTCTTGAGGTGATAAATTTTGGAAACGTTGACGTTCGTTGATTTAATTAATAACCAGAGAAAAAATAATTTCTTGATATTAAATATCGAAGACCTCGGAGAAACCGGACCGAATATTCTTATTCCTTTTGAACCGCGTACACTGGAAAGGGTGTACCATGATCGGTTATTTCGATACATTAACGATCACCACCCTGACGGTTATAATCACGAAGAGGTGTACTTGAAGCGAGAGATTCCCGTCTGACCTTTCGCCAGGTAATGTTACCGGCGTAGGATGTTGAAAAGTTATTATGAATATTAATGGGACGGTATTGAGCGTTCATTTCCATAGACATGAATACCGATTCCCTCGGAAACTGTATTCGATGTTCGCGATATTTTCTCCGAGGCTGTCTCGAAGGAGAGAAAAAGTTCGCGCACGCTGCGAAGCCAAGGTGGCGATTCAGTTTGTCGCGGAGACCGATCAAGGTCCTTCTTATTCTGCCGAGAGGCCGCGATAAGATAAGCCCAACGACGACGTTCGACTTCCGATCGTGTTTCGAACTCGCTCCCCCTTCCTTGCAACTAGCTCTAACATTTGATCGTTCCTTTCGAATAAAGAGCCTCAAAAATATTTCCCGAGACCCTCCGAACACGAACTTTTTTTCGCTGTGCGAACCACTCGTCGACGGCTAACCCTCAGGAATTCCCTGATAATTTCAAGTGTCCTAAAAATAGCGACTCGGCCATTATCTCTGCCAATAAAAACCCGCGCTCGCTTATTTCCTCGTATCTTGCGCGCGGAAGACTCGAGCCGACAATGCGGAGATAGAGGATATCTTTTTGCCAATAATTTTGTCGTTAACCGACATAACATGGCCCATTAGCTTTGTGAAAAATATCGTGCTAATTTGTTACCGTTCGCGGGCGGAAGGGGAAGATTGCTGTTTGAAATTTTCAGTGCATTTACATTAAACCAATTGCGTTGCAATAAATTCTCACCACCGCTGCGGTCGGTCGGAAACTACGAATGCTAAAGAACTCGCGTCAATAAAACTTAGTGCCCTCTAATTGGCTGCCGATTCGTGTCCGAAAAGTCCGAAGGGGACTGTCCGAGGTCTAAATCAGCGCGAGGAGACACGTATCAGTACGGGTCCCCTGGTCCCCTATTTTTAGGCTAATGCCCGGCGTTATCGGTGGCCGATGGGTCCAGTTTCGTCGAATCCATCGAAGAACCGCGGCTCGAGGGGCCCGAAATGGTCACGACACGGTGGCAGAGGTGGCTCGAGTCGGATGTAGCAGCGTGGAACGCTTATGTTAATGAGCCTTCGCGATTACCAGACGGGCCAGCGAGCAGGGAGAGATGATGTCGAGCCGATAGAGACGTCCAGACCGGATACGAGGAAGGTCGAAGGAGAAGAACCGGATAATCGTCACCGGGTTCGCCTATCGGGCCCTCTCTCGGGCCGGACGGCCCGGCCCGGCCCGACTCTGGCCCGTTCTCCAGACGAGGAAGGAAGTTCGCGTTCTGCTCGTACACCTGCGCAACGGCCGCCTCCCACCTGCGGGCCACCTGAACGAACGACGGAACCGCGAGTCTCCGAGCATGATGGGCACCTGACTCGCGAACATGTTCACGATAATTGGCCGATAGCCATCGATACTGGCTGCGCTGTCGCGAATCCCTCTACAACGGCCCGAGGATCGCTCCGCAAACTTTGGGAACCCTGAAGAACCTTCGGGGTCTTTTTATCATTCTCCTACAGCACTTGTTGTTGCCTAGACTCTAGGCCCTATAGCTACCGTGACTAAAAGCAAGAGTCAGGAGGATTCTAAAGAATCATCAGGATCTTTCAAGAGAAACCAGAAGAAGACGAGCAACCAACGACGCCTGGGTGTCCTTCACGATTACATTAGCTCGCGGCGCAGCGCAACGGTCACGATGAACATCCTAGCTATGATAACGGATTCTACGGGTATACTGTTACTATGCTACGAGAGAGTGGGCTAGAGACTGCCGAACGATTCGAATGGAACGAAGTGCCGGGCCGTAAAAGAATCGCCGGTGGTCAACAATAATTCCACACACTTCTGAAGTACACTCTATTCGGAGAAGACCTGAAGCACCTGGTAGCTACGCCACCGAAGCCTGCAGGCATTAGAATCGTGGTGACGGACAGTTCCTCTCGGAATAGACGGTGACGTTCAAGCTGCGAATACACTAAGAACTTGTGACAATTTTTTCCAATTCAGATATATGATGTAGCACCAAATTTTTGCTCTGAATAGTTGGTATTTATATGCGCGAGACGATGTACGTCGAAAGTTGAACTAATTTCAAAAATTAAATATTGTTGTGATCAGACTATGGATCTTCATGCGAAATAAAAAAGCTCCGCTTTAATTTTGGGAAGCAGAAATAAAATAAAAATTGATTTCATTCTTTATGTGTGAGACGATGTATGCCGAAAGTTGAATTAAATTCCAAGAATTTAATATTGTTGTGATCAGACTGCGGATCTTTGTGCAAAATAAAAATGTTCTGCATTGATTGTGAGAAGCAAGAATAAAATAAACATTGATTTCATCCCTATATGTGTGAGACGATGTATGACGAAAGTCGAACTAAATTTGAAAAATTAAATATTGTTGTGATAAACTGCGGATCTTTCTGTGAAATAAAAATGTTCTGCATTGATTGCGGTAAGCAGGAATAAAATAAAAATTGATTTCATCCCTTGACGACTTTGTTACATTAAAAACAACGCTACAATGTTCCTGAATTTATCTAATATATTACTGTTTTATATTTCACCCAATCAATTTTTTCATAAATGCATAATGATCCGCAGTCTAGTTATGATCAATTGAAAAAATATCCCCATTCGGGGACTATCCCATATGTGGATGATTCAATGCGTTAAGAAACATTATTGGAGACGCTTTATCTAAAAAAAGCAGTAATCTTCTAATCTCGAGTCTGTTCTTTCTATCAGTCGATTGTGGGCACTTAAACCTGTCGACTGAAAGTTTAACGATATTTTCCGAAGGATGCAACATTTCCCTGGGAAGCTTGGATACTTGGAGCGCGGGAGAGGCTGCGTTCAGCCCGGAATTTCCAGGAGCCACGCGATCCACCTTTTTCAGGAAGTTCGCGTGACCGTTCCCCGAAAGAAAGCGACGTAGGTCCGCGGAAACATGTTCGCCGGTGACGCGAGTGCCGTTTCGCGTGACGAAAAATTGTTACAATCGCAGGCAGCGACGGATTATTTATTTATATCGCGCGGCGGATTGATGCTCTTCCGGCGCGGCTTAAATATCGCGAACCCGTAAACGAGGCAGTCCGGGTCAGGATCGACGCGAATTCATCATCCAGCCAGCGAGGTATTCTTTGGTTCTCGACGATCGACATCCTGCTGCTCCGTGAAAAAAGCGGAGGAAAAAATGTGCGAGAGAGGGAGAGAGAGAGAGAGAGAGATATCTGTCAAGGACGAGTCGAGCTACAACGCGAGACACACGGCAGAGGAGACGGAACTTTGCACGAACGGTAAAAATAAGAGAGTACGCGACGAGACGCTATGCTCGCGCGCGAGGAACTCTCCAGAGAGATTTGCATAAACAGGCAATCAAAGTTCAAATCTGCGCGCGGACGAAAGATAAGCCGATGCCGGACGGGAGATAGCGGTCTTTGTTCCGTGTGCGAACAAACATGCAAATTCCTTCGGCCTTTTACATCGCGCCGGACTCATTACCCGGAATCATTCCCGCCCGATCGATGCAGGCCTAGCGCGATCAATCCTCCCGTAGGTATGGCAACCGGGCTGCATTCTTTGCTCCAGAAATTGTGGAAATCAATTCATTGACAATCCCCACAGATATCCTCCCAAGACATACCGCAAGCAAACTTTGTCTGAGAAATACAAGTCAAGTCCTAATATGCAAGCCGCCTTTTTTGGAACTTATATATATATATATTATATATATATTATATATTCAGCGTGGCCAGATAGAGAAATATGAGAGGAACAGATTTGCCCTTTACCCGATTAGTGACACATGCACGACGCAGACGAAACGCGAATTAGGTGTATCCGAAGGGGCAAGGTAGAGTGCGAAGTAAGTCTTGATCTGACTACACTGACTACATTCCGTTCGCACCCTGTAACGATTAAGAGAACGACACGTGCGGTGAAAGTCTCAAGTTGCGTACGACAATCAGTTTGGTGGAAAATCATCTCGGGGAGTACGATGGATCATGAATTACCTGAAGTAGTGAGATCCGAATGGCGAACAGTAAAAGGGATCGTTGTGCATGTGCGGCTGTCCGGGTACTCCGGGTCCTTGGGGATGGGTATGTGGGCCCATGGGTCCGGTTGGTCCCGGTCCACACATCCCGGGTGCCCCTTGCGGCTGCATGCCGGCTGGGCCCATCATGCTGGCGGTGGGGCCCATGGGATGGGGTCCGGGATGGTGCGGCGATCCGACCATGTGGGGACCCGGATGGTGAGGGTGCGGCGACGGTCCTCCGCCGCCCATGTGGGGGTGCGGTGCGTGGGGCGATCCGCTCATCATTCCGTGGGGCGGCATTGGGTGGGGGCTCGGCGAGGCCCCGTTCAAATGGGGCCCGCCGGTGACACCGCCGTGAGGGGTCGGCGGTCCCCCATGTGTCGGCGTGGTGGCTGGCTGGGGCGGCGGAAGATTCGGTGGGCCAGTTGGTCCGGTGGCCGCGAGCGGCGGCAGCGGGCCATTCGCCATGTTGTTCAGCTGGGTGAGCGAGGCCGCTGCCGACGCCATCGCCTGCAAGGGATTCGTGGCGCCGCTCGTCGTGTTGACGATTAGACCGCCGGCGTTGCCGATGCCCGGTCCTCCTCCGGCGTTGCTGTTCGGCCCGACCAAATTACTGCCCGGTACCGAGTTCAACCCGTTGTTCACGGAGTTCCCGTTGCTGTTACCGTTGCTGGTGACGACGTTCCCCTGATTGTTGTTGTTGGTGTTCGCGTTGCTCACACCGCCGCCGAGTGATTGCAAGGACGGCGGCAGCGGTGGCGAGCCGGCGGGGGGCGCTGCCGGGCCCCCGAGGCACCGGCCCGACGGACCGGAGGCGGTTACGCTGCTGGGCGCTACCGGCACGCCGGCGTGGAGTGGTATTCCACCTGGGGGGCGCTGTGCCACCCTCACCGGCATCACTCCCCCCTCCACGACGCCCTTCACCCTCTCCTCGAACTCCCGCCGGCTTGATTATTGGGGTACGAGCGCGGGAATCTCCGTCTCTCCTCGACACCGACCCCCTTCTTTCACCTGAAGGTTCCTCTCAGAACTCCTCCGATCCTCTTCTTGGGTCCAGCTCTCTGCCTGGACACCGCCTCCTCAGACAGTACCTTCCTCTTAGATATTCTACTTCTAGTTCTCGATCGCTTCCTGCACAATACTTCCGCCGAACAACCGATACCACCTAATCAGTCGACTCTCGCAAAAGCTCGTTCGCGAGCAACACGGTTCGCGCCGGTTCACCGCGGGTCGAATGGATCACTGCACTTTCCACTCGACGCGTACACCCTGTCGGCGAGAAGCCGAGCAACCACGTGTCCTCGGCACGGACGGAAGGGGCGGCACACCTCGTGTGTCAGTCGGTTCAAGTTTCTCGATACACGTCGGGTCTCGAGAGCGAAACACCGTATCCGCATCAAGAGTCGAGCGGCGTGCTCCGCTCCGGCTACGTATCGAACGGGTTTCCGAGTCGTTGGCGGGAATCTCGCGCTCCGATACGAACTTCCAGATAACGTGTGTAACAATCCCGCGAGTCAGACTCCTGAGAATCGCGAGCACAAACACGCTGTCGCACCACCTGTTCGAAATCGAAGAGTCCTGATCGGTCTATCTAAACAAGCTACACCCCTGTGAACACCTCTAGACAACACTGAAGATCCCGAATGTAGTCGCGGCGCACTAATCACACCGGTACACTAACCGCAATTGTATCACACACACGGGTAATAGTAGTAACAGACGTATGAAGATCTAATATGTGGTTCGTAGTCGATGCGCGGCTCTATATTTCACACGGTACACTGAAACTCTTGACGGGGGAAGTTTAGTGGCAGCAGCGGGCGTCGAGGTATCCGCGGGGGCACGTGGCCGTCACGTCGTCAGCGTCGCGGCGCGCACCTACGTCGCGGACAGGCAACAGCAACAACGGAAGCATCGCACCTCCTCTCCCGCCCATCCTGGCGCCCTTCTTCTCTTTCTTCGTTGAGCAGCCGGCTCCCGCGGGATCGTTCGCATCCCGTGCCGCGGGCTCAGTCGCCGCACGGCGACCCGAACACCTGGGCCACGCGGCCACGCTGCTCTATAGCCGGCTGACGGCGCTTCTGCATAGTCAGCGGCCGCGACGACGCCTCCGCCAGGTAATCGTTTCCTAGCACTATGATCGACGCGCGCGCGGTCACTCGGACAAGACGGACAGACCTTCCGACACCCTTCGAACCACGGCACCACCGCCTCCTTGCTCCGAAATCCTGGAGACCGAGGAATCTATCCCGCGTTCACTAAACTATACCGCGTGGCTTCGGATATCACTGTGTATACACTACGGGGGGGAACCACCGTCGGGTAGACGACACTATGGGGGGCAAAGCAACACGGTGGACGCGGGATGGTAACGCGCGCGCTGCGTGTGTCACGAAGCTACGAGCGGCACGGTTCGCGTACGCCTGTACACTCGACGAGAGCAATCGCGTTACTGCGGAGCGGCAGGCGTGGCGGCGCTGCGGTCGAGCCTCGAGCTTTCGAGGACAGAACAGCAATGGAGGGGAACAGAGCCACGCGAGGACATCGGGAAGGGGGGGAGCAGCGAAAGAGGGGAGCAGCGAGAACCGAAGCCACCGCGAAAGGAGCGAAAACGAGGGGAGGGGACTCGGTGCCTCACGCACCACCACCAAGGTGGGGAGCCACGTGAGCGCCCGATGCCCGGTGTCCACGCAACCGACGCGGGACTTTGCGTGCCACCCCTGCTTGCCTTGCGAGCCTGCCTGCCTGCCTGCCTGCCTACCTGCCTCTTGCTTGCTTGCCTACCTTGCATCCTGCCTCGATCCCTTTGCCCTTTGATTCCTTCGCGATTTTCCTATGCTACGATGCGTCCGCTTTCCGCGACTCTTCCTGGTTTCTTAGGGAGAATCTAGCTACTCTGATCGCGTAGCGGTCGCCTCAGGATTGGCAGACATTGCGTGGATTGTGCGTACATATTTTAGCATTTTTAGGGAGCACTCTCTGGTTCTACAGTTAGTTGTTCACCGATTACATTCATCAATGATGCACAATTATATGTAACAACAAATGTAGTAAGGTAAAGACACCAGTAATTGACCTCGTATGAGGAAACCGTGAAAAATAACGTTTCTGGACGTAATAATCTTTCGAAAAAGCCGCGATAGATAAATACAGGTTGTCATATTAATTAAGAACATACAAACCGCGAAACATTTATCTACTCTGTTCCTAAATTAGATTTTATATGGTATTAACTCCCTTTCATTTGTATTTGCCCTTTTACTTGTAATTTGTACTCATCGTTGCAAGTAAACGATAAGTAAACACCGTTAGTGTTTCTTCATTAGTAGTTCTCTCGTTTTCAAAGATGGTCAAATTCTGACACAATTACAGAATTTTCAAAAATGTCCGTAACATTTGAACGATACAATTATTTTGAAAATAGTTAGCTTTGTTACACAATTTAATTAATAAAGGATAAAAGGCATTTACTATTACTCACGTAGAGAATTTTTCTTCACTGGTCAACTGTTGGTGCTTTGACTTTATTCGTCAACTGTTTCAAGTAGGTTAGAAAAGTTATATATGGGAATACAATTGGATTATATGATATTATAGCAAGCTCTGGAATGAAACAGAGAAAATACTTCGGAAAAGTTGAAGAGTTCGTGGATGGCAGGGGTTGATTCGCTAAGAATCTTACGGATGCGGATTAGAACTCCACTTGTGCATGGTTTTCCCTTTTCCCTAACGCCCTGCATTGTACAATATGATGTACCGTGAAGTACACATTGCACGATTAACTCGATTACGTTCCAGACCGAAAATGCAAATGTCCCAATTTTGCGAAAAACATCGCGCCAGAGTTACAGATAAAACTTGTCAATATTCTTATGTTGCTGAACTTTGTTCGACAGCGTTCGCTGTAAATGCAGAAAGATTTGCCGACTATCGTGACGCGTTGACAACGAGTGAAAAAAATTCTAGCGATAGCGCGCGAATA